>JASANH010000938.1:1226295-1839442 GCA_030248295.1 Mesodorylaimus sp. YZB2_4
TCCATCATTGGTTCGTCCATTTTCTCTTTCTCATCCATTCGTAATCGTTTGCTATTCGGTTCGGTCGTGTGCTCGCTATCTGGCGTCGACGACGAGGAAGGCGAGGGTTCCTGCTGGAAGTCGTGACCGATGCGCATGTGTTGAAGGTGTTGCATGTGATCGGCGAAATGAGCGCCGTGTTGTTGTTGCTGGTGTCGAAGAGCCAGCACCATTTCTTCCGCCATTTGATCGTTCCTCTCGTCTCCGACGACACAACTTGGACTAATCGTAAGTTCTCCGATTCCGATTTCGTTGCTTCCAATGCTGCTGGTGCCCGCGCGCGGGTGATTAGGCATCAGCCGATCTGCAAAGGGCAATATGATCAGATATGACTGAGTGCCGATTGGAGGCCAGGGACGCACGGTGCGCGGGATGAGGCGTCAAACTCGTTATCACGCACTCCGAGAGCCAAGTGTTTTTTCGACATAGCTACTCGAGCAACCACGAAGGACAAGCAGACCGAGAAGAACGTCTTATCTGGCCTTTTTTCGAGGAAGACGAGCGTGGACTCGTTTCGTTTCGCCTTTGACACACTACATTTTCGCGATAACGGTGGATGGTTGAAAAATGGTTGTCCGAAGAGAAAACGCAGAGTGCCACTTTCTCTTCTCGGACCGATGGGATCCGTCGGAGGCCTCCTGCCAACCGAACCTTTTTCTCCACGACGACCAAGACAGGCTGCCGACAACGCCAACATCTAACAACGCCTCGCAGAGCCCCTGAAGAGCCGATAGCAGAAAGAGAAAAGAAGCATTAGTACATAGAAAGTTAATTTGATTTCATCGTCCAAACTGATACCGAGCCCCCCCCGACCACTAATCCCGGTTACGATGGAGGAAAGTGGAAAGAAAAGAAAGCGCGTAGCTCCGGCCATAAAACCTTAGAAAAGTTATCAATTGCGAAGGAGAAAGCACGCTTCATTCGCAGTTTACTTTCAGCGATCAAACATATGACGCAGGGCGTACGCATAAAAGGCGTACAGGCAAAACCAGAAGCTGACGAAAAGCCGAGTCTGGGATTGGTTTCCGGTGTTGATTCGGTTCCTTTTTGGGAGTCTGGGCAACGATAGCACTCTGGTTGGCTCAAGTAAACCTGGGCCGCACACTCGACAAGCTAACTTATACTTCCGATTCGATCAAGTCAGTGCGTCAATAAGTCACAAGCGAGAAGGCAGTCAAAAGTCATCAAGCGAGCCAGAATGACAAAAAAGTCCAGTCTTCGGATACAGTCGTCGACAAGATTTACGGCGGGCCAAGAAAATGAAGGCGAGGACGGAAGCGAAAAAAGGGCGACCACTAAAGAAAAGCGTTTTGCACAAACTAGGGTCCAACAGAATAGTGGAAACTTATTACATCAAACGCGGCCGACTCGAGTCGACCTTCTTTTCTTTTCCTCCAAATGCCGCCGCAACGCCAGGCCAGTTTCCGGCCAAGCGGGCGCTCGGGTTGCTTTTTCCATATAAGGCCTGAGTTGAGCTTCATGATCCCGACTAAAAGCGCGGACCGAGCCGATCAATCGGAAAACTATTGAAAAAGGAAGTAACGTGCTCGGACTGGTCGCTTAAAAACTATGCTCAGCAAAAAAAGTTTCACTCGCCCCGGCAAAACGACACCGACTCCGACTCTGAAAGGTGCGGCCAATGCCTGAGGGAAAAGCGAGCCGCTTTCATTTCCACCAACTTGAATAGACTATGATTTTTCTAAGAGCACAAGCATTCCAAAGCATCCGACGCGTGTTTGTGTCAGGTTGCTTCCGTCCAGCTAACAAAGGAGCAATGGCACGAAGCACTTTTCCGCCCGCGGCTCAAACTTTGTCCAACTATGTTAGTGGGCTAGGTGCCAGTCCCCGACGCACCGACCAGCACCAGACAAGGGCCGTCATTAAAAAATAACGTGTTCCAAGGGCCTTCGAGACAACAACGTCTGCAAACCAAGACCGGTCGGGCGCCAACTTTTCTTGAAAGTGCAGTGCTGCATCGATTGTTTAGATGAGAGGAGCCATGGAGACCGGCGAGCATACACGAAAGACAACAAATCGAGCACTGCCATCATGAGCTGACCAAAAAGGGACGGGTGACGCCGACGGGCGCATAATCACGCAAACTCGAATGTCCCATTCGCCTATTGACTGAGGAGAGAGGTGAAAATCCATATGCGGGCCGAGCTAGCCGACGGGCGCCAGACGCAGCAAAGATAAATATAATGATGCTTCCTTCTACAGTAGTAGCCATAGAAATGAGTCACACAAACAATGTCCTCCTTGGGCCTACCCCAAGAACAGGGCTAAACTCGACGGCGGCAGCAAGGTACGGCACCGCACCGAGTTTATTTGCTGGCGCCCAACAAGCGCCAAACACTACCAAATATAGTTTTAAGGAGCAGGAAAAACAGGCCGAGCGTGAAAGGAGGCGAGACGAGGTCGAGTCGCAAAACTCAATTCACCCAGCACAACATTGTGCACGTAACAAATGGCCACTCTTGGAGGACAGCTGCGCGCTTTCCAACCAATTGACACACAAATGCCCAGAATAGAATAGAAAAGTTGGTGACCAACTTCTCCAAACTCATTCAATCATGCTCGTAAAGTCAAGGTCTTTCCGTTTCGACTTTTTCGCCCATGCATAATAGAAGACGCGCAACAATAGACTTTTTCCGGAACGCGTATAGAATCGGCGAAATGGGGAAAGGTCGGCAGCTGCTGCTGGTCCAGGCGGACCTTTTATGGCAAGCTAGAGCGAGTAGAACTCGGAGACGGTGCCAGAAGGTTTCGTTTCGTACGAAAGAGCAGAATGGGCGCGGGGCGGTAAGTAGTGGCAGATGTAGCTGATTGGTCCGATTTCGCAAAGCTGAATGGGCGCGAGTTGGCCTTCGAATACAAAAGGGGCAGATGGGGGCGAGCTATGGGCGGGCACATGCGCACTGTACTTTGTGTATCGAGAAAATATGAACAACAACCGACGCAAAGCCGACTAATAACACGCATCCCAACTCGACCAACATCCGCCCCTGGCCCTTTCTCATCACCACTTTCCATCCGGATGGAATTAGAGGCCGAATGCGCAGCAGCAGGCCGCCAAGAAAGGAAACCAGTCGCCCGTTGGGGTCACTCGCCAAACTCATCCTCGGACACTCACCAAGCCCTCTGAGCCCCCAAATTGAACGAGTCCGAGATGATTCAGAGCTGAGAGATACGAATCGGCAATGAGCAATTGGACGACCAAGCAGCGACAAAGTCATGGCCGCTGCTTCCTATCGAACCGACCGCCGCGTCATCAATAACAAAGTTAGCTCTCTAGAGTAAGGCCCGAGTCGGCGGCAAGGTATAGCGAGGGAATAGCTGCATGAGTATTAGGGTGCTCATGCTTCCATGTTTCCAGTCAGGCGAGCTGCTACCCGTCGCACAGGCTGGCAGCTGCTCGAAACACAAACACAAGCTCGACGACTCATTCGAGGCGAGACGGCGGAAACTGAACCAAGAGTGCAGACATGGGCGGAATCACAAGACGAGACCAAGTAGACAGCAACTGCCAAACAAGGTCTCACCAGGAGTACACAATATTTTGGGCGGCCGAATCGATCGGCCTCTCAGCCACCTGGTTCCATTAGCTGGCAGACATACCGTACTCACCGACACCCGAGTTATCTGTGCCAGTGCAGCCAGCAGCGAGAAGCCCTACCGTATGGAGCCGGACCATTTCCGTCTTCTCATCACCTCGTTGGGGCGCGGATACAGTGCGATTAGTGAGCTGGCCACGACAGGCTTCGTTGTGGACATCAATCAAAGAAAAAGTGAAAGCCAAAAGCCGCAATCTTATTGCCCCTTGGTCCGAGTCGTCGACCGATAAAGAATGGTCGAGCTCGGAATTTGAAAATGGTGAAAAGGAGAGCAGCCGGTGCTCGGTGTCCCGACGGAAGTGAGAGGAGAAGAAAGCGAAAGCGCCTTCATTTCTCTTCTGTTCCTACTTAGGTCGTTCCCTGGCGTCCATAAATACAAGGTATAACGAGTACATAAAGAAGCCATTGGTTGACCCGAGCAGCCGGGAGGCGCTTGGGCAGCTGCGAACTAGGCGAACCAAATCCCGCGACACTGTAATCACGAATCCGGCCGAGAAAGAGAAAGCCCCGGCGGCCAGAGGCGTCCACGCCCACTTGGCCATTTTCTTCCTTTCTAGGCCAACGAGAGGAAAAGTTGACCAGGGCGCCTCGGAGACCACGTAACACGACCCCGGAGGCTCGCAAATCCGAGTCCAAGGTCGCGCGTCTACTTTCATTTTCCAAGTTTGGGGCGAGCCTCGTTTGCGCGTCAGCAACTGCCATACACGACCAGGACTCGTTCTCGCGGGGGATATTGGAGGAAGACAAAAAAGGCCATAAATTACGCACTCCTACGTTCGGCCAAAGAATACTGCTTTTATTACTTAGCGAGGTACCAAGAACCGAGCTAAAACGGAAACGGGCTTCCTCGACTCGTTTCTCACAGCCACCCTTTCGCCGCGTTATTACCACGCGTCCTGCACGTTCGGCCAAAAACAGCATTTGTTGTCCAAGGCATAAATATCCCTGGCACCAATCAATACGTCCCTATCTGGGCCCTTCATTTGCAAGACCGTGGCCAACCTCCAAAACTCATCCTCTCCTCCCGTCCCACCGACCACCAGGCCCCCCCCAAATTCAAACAATGCACTTCCAAAACGAGTCACGTTTTTAAAAATCGCATAGCCCAGCCTTTAATTACCTATTGTCCGAGCCGGCACGGTCGGCGTGGACGCGGTCATTAAAACTGCTCCTTCCGCAAAAGGCCATGCCCAAACCGAAACAGTTTCCGAGTAGGGTTGAGGGACGGAAGCCGACGCGAGGGAAAGTGGCCTTCTTAACGAGGCTTTTTCAAATTCTCTGGACCAGATTAGAGGAAAAACGAGGAGTTGAGAGGGCGAAGTGGTTTTGTTCAGTTTTCGAGTTCCGGTAGGCGAGAAAAAGGCAGAAACGACGCCGAGGGCCAATGAGCGGCGATGGTGGAAATCAGTGAGCGCCTTCGGGGAATAGGGACGAAAATGGGAGAGCGAAAAGCGGAAGACGAGGAAAACGACTCGTGTGAAACCATTTATTTGACACATGGCCTGGGCACCAACCCCGCGGGGCCATACCAAATACGCGCTTTATCTCAGCTTTTTCTCTTTCCTTTCCGAGGCCGAGCCACGAGTTGGCTTATGAATCATTCAACGTCGCAGTCCAACCGAGCACTCGCTTTTTAGACAGAACACGAAAATTATAGCCACCGATGAGCAGTCGGCCGGTCGAGGAAGCAACCGTCGACTTCAATGAGCCGTGGACGAAAAGTGAGAGCGACTACAGTAAGACGCGACCGACTCAAGTTGGGACGAGCCGAGCCGAGCAGTGGTCATCGGACGAAATGATGCCCGTCTCGTCTTCAACGACCAAATACCTTTAGCTCAGGTTCGTGCTCGGGCGGCTGGCGCAAAGATGACATCGACACAACACGCTCTCGAAGGCCATATGTGTGTTGACGCGTAAACCGCCGCCGACGCCACCACCGCCAAAGTGACTGCCACTTGCGCAAACAGAAGTCGACTCGCTTCTGGGTTGGAAGGCCCGTGGTCGGTGACCATCGAGTACCTGTGTGAACAGTTGTCGCCATTCGGACAAACTATGAAAAGCAAACGCGGAATTGCCTACGAGCCCCGATGACCGATTATGATGTCAAACGGCCGATGGAATGCCAAAAACAAAACTACGCGGCCCTCGCATCGTGCTACGTGGTCAGTCACCAAACACGAGCCTCCTCGTCATGAAGCGGGACTCGCCGTCAGGACATGAAAGCGTGATCCGACAAAGAACCCGTCCACCTTACTCCACATAAAAAGCATGCTGACTGCCAGCAGTGACTACTGTAGAGGCGAAAGTTGTCACGAGGGTGGCTTTGTTGGGCCCAAGGCATGAAAACTGGAACGCACTTTGTGCGAACTTGTCAAAGTTGACACAAAGTTCAAAAAGTAGTGTCAGAAGTCTCACTCACGATCAGAGGTTGCAAGCCCCCGTGTCCATGTCTCAAGTTTGTCAAGCGAGACAAGTCGTGGACAGAAGACGGCTACAGTAAGATGGAGCGGAAGCGATCTCGGTCGAAGTTAGTTGACTTACAAATCGAGAGTTCCCCGAGGGGTACAAAACGGAGTTGAGCAATTGGCATAGTTACATATCAAGTTAGTACGCGTACTGACACTTTTTAACTTAGCATAGCGTGACTTTGTTGGGCAGAAAATGAAATTTGCACAAGCAGCTGATGGTTAGGAGACAGGTTGGGAAGGGTAATGGATGAATTAGGTGATAAACTCGGATGGTGCCATGTTGGCAACTGACACCAATCCAGCCTCCGTCTGCTCGCTTTTTTGCGCCCTCATGTTCGATCAGTAAACACTGGGGCCTTGTGTTGGTCGAGGAGAAAACTCGAATTGCTAGTAATACAATATAATAATAAACAAATGCATTTTGAACTAGGGAGGGGAAGGGGACCGGAAGGCGAGTATCGAGTATGTAATGAGCGAGGTCGACGCGTGCCGCACTGGCAGATGTTACGGGCCGGCCTTATTTCGGCTCTTGTTGTGTCCGGCGTCCATGGACACCAAACTCCGTCATCTGCCACCGGTTCGCAGACGCATGCACCTCTTTTCTTCTATTTACGGTCGTGCGCTCGGCTTAATAGGCCCCGAAAATGAGTGCTCGATAAAGCCAAAGTTTCCACGCTCCCTCCCTCCCTCCCTCCCCCTCTGCTCGACCCTGTCAGTGGCAATGGTCGTTTTTGGGCAATAGCGAGAAGCGAGCTTTTCTGGTTTAGTATGAAAGCAGACTGGACATAATGACTCACTCTAGGACAAATACTAATTTATCGACCAACGAGACGCAGTCGGCCGACTGACCATAGTCCGGCTTTAGTAGCCGCCCCGAGGGTTGGGACTAGTGGAGGAAAGAGGAAAAATAATAATGGGCTGCAGTGGACAGAAGGACGGCGGGAGGTCGGGTTCACGAGTTAGTCACTCCTAGTCACTCTCATTTTCGGCCATCGATGACTCGCCCCGGCGCCGGATGACGGTGACGGACGAGCCCACCGATTCCTATTCGAGCGAGTGGAGGAAAACGAATTATGGCTCGGGCTAGTGAACCACTTGTCAGCTACTATAACACGGTTTAGTTTTCTTGTGCCAATAGAAAAGGGACTTTATATTTCTTGCCTTTCCGACTAGCAGATGGACAGAAGTGCGCGCAAAAAATGCTCGGGCCTTGACTGATTGAAGATGAAATTATTGTGAGTGATGGAAGAGGCGTGAGATGTTTCATCTTCTCACTCTCCCCTACTCGCCGGGTGGCTCTCAAATCGATTGGCATAAATTTGACTGACAAACATTTTCTGCTCGGCCAAAGTAAATGAGAAAATAGGCTGTATTTCTTTTCCATTTCCAAACACAGTCTCCAGCAGAGAGCTACTATTTCACCCCTCCCCACATTGGGCACAATAGTCCTGGCCATAAGATAGATGACTCGGGGACAATCCGTGACAAGGCACGAGTAATACAACCAAAAAAACGGCCACAATCACTTTCCCAACCTTGATTAGCACCCGAACTGGTTTGCTTCCTTCCCTGCCTGGCTACTGTACGTGTTTGCTTGGGCATCGGAACGTGTCAACAGGGTCACTTCGTACAATACACAACCAGACTATGTAAACGCATTTGTGCCATTCGCCGCATAAGCCGACCGTCTATAAAGACCAGTGCAAGATGGCTGGTCGGCACTGTTCAGTGTCAGCATGGCGGCCACGATCACAGTCATAATCACGCTTCTCTTTCTCTGCACTCCAACCACCTCGTCCGATCAGCAGCCGTCGCCAAATGAGTACCCGAATGAGAAACCGACCGATGTGGTGGTCGAAGTTGTAAGGGCAGTGGGAGATTGCACGAGGACGGCCAAGGTGGGCGATCTGTTGAGCGTGCACTACAATGGCACCTTCTCCAACGGCACCTCATCAGACAACGATTCCAGGTAAGCTGGGCGCAGATCACAAAATGGAGCACAACTGGCATTGATTACGTTGCAGTCACAAACGAGGACAGCCACTCCAGTTCCAACTTGGATTCGGCGAAGTGATTGCTGGCTGGGAGAAGGGACTGTTGGGAATGTGCATCGGCGAAGTTCGACGTCTGACCATCCCTCCTCACATGGGATACGGCGAGAAGCCAGTTGGTAAGAGGGCCTGGGTTGTGGTCTGCTGTGAGATCGTGCAGTAAGTTCTAACTTCAGGCAACATCCCAATCAATGCCATGTTGTCTTTCGATATTGAACTGCTGGACATCAAGGAAGGAAACAAGTCCCAAAATGTCTTCAAGCAAGTGGACACCGACGGCAATAAGAAACTGACTAAAGACGAGGTAGACCACCTGTCGCCCATTTGCACCAGGCCAGATCGGTTGCTTCCTTTCCAATCCACACCCACGTTTCAGGTCGCAGCATATTTTAAACGAGAGGCAGCCCGACTGAACTTAAACGTAACGGAATGGGACATCTCGGACATGGTTTGGGAAGTGTTCGAGGTAGACGACCGCAACAAGGACGGCTTCATCAGTCGACGCGAATTCTCTGGTCCCGTCAGAGGGCGCTCAGACGAGCTATAGCCAACGCGCCGTTTCAACTTTGTTATCCCATGTGCTTATTGTTTATCGCGAGTCTGTCATATTGGAGCCCTGTTATCAGATACCAAACTTTGTTCCGAACGCAGTTGGGTTTTAGTCCCAAAGCACAGTACTGTATAATAACAGAAACAAAACCCGAATTTACAATCTTACGATGCACTTAAACGGGCACATTGTAGATCACGATACTCTTGTCTTCGGACACAGACAAGAGCCTTGATCCATTGTGATTGAATGCCACTGACCAAACCTAAACCAAACACATCTCCACCTTGTACTAGGCACACTTATGACAGCCTTACTTGGTCAGTATGCTCGGCGAACTTGTGCACTTGCTGTTTCTGAGCCAAATCCCAAATTCGGACAGTGCTATCAGCTGAACCGCTGGCCAAGTACCGACCGTCGGGGGACGGGTCTACGCTCAACACCCAAGACCCGTGTCCAGATAATGTTGACACGACAGAGATGGACGATGCTCTGAAAGAAAGCCTCCTCGCCGATTCAATGTACCCAATCAACATTTTCACTTACGCATCATGAACCTTCAGGTACTTGTCGTCGGATGCGCTGAACAGCAGTTTCCCATCCCGAGCATATTTCAACGATCGAATGGGCATAGCGTGGGCTAAAACGCAGCTTATTCGCGATTCTGAATAGTCAAAAAATCTGAGCATACCTTCTGCGTGAATATTAGAACCCGTTTCCAGATCAAAAACGTAAATTCCACCATCTTGCGATCCCACTGCCAAATGCGCACCATCAGGGCTCTAGAAAAAACAAATGACCGCCTTATATGGATAGCGCATGAGAAGATATTTTTGAAAATTTTTCCGTCATTTTCTAAAATCTAAAACAACTTGTTTCCTGCTCCTTATCAAAAAGGCTTTCGGTTTTCACAATAAACATTCGAAAAAGGCACCTGATAGCGAAGATGAGCTCAGTTTCTACAATGGGGCACGCCATTATAAATCAGACAGAGAAGTAGGGGATAAATACGCACAGCGGACACTTGACAAATTTTTAGTCGGCAGAGCCCAGAATTTGCTCACAAACACGCGAAGTTAGTGCTGCTGCTGCTGCTGCTGCTGATGATGATCTACGTAGAGGTCAGTGCTGTAGGAATCGTCCTGGCATTACTTACATAGCAGAGCGACAAGATAAATTTTCCTCCAGTTTCGAATGTGGCTTCCTTCGTCCCACTCTCCACATTATACAGGTGAACTTTGCCGCCTTGGCTTCCAGTTGCCAGCCGAACACCGTCAGGAGTAAGGGCAACCTACAGCAGAAAATTGTAGTCCCCGCAATTCCATCAGAGTCGCTTACCGTCCACGAATCAACTGGACCCGCATCGATCGTGCTAAATAGTGGAGTGCCGCTTAGCGGATCCCAAACCCGGATCGTACAATCAATCGAACTAGTAGCAACGCCTGAAGACAACTCTGCAAAGCTTTTTAATGCACAATTATTAAAGGAACTTACGCAAACCATCTTGGCTGGAAACCGCAGATATGACACCCAATTGGTGGCCTTCCAAGTTGTGTAATGGTTTCAAGTCGATGTCATCCCTGGAAGAACAAGCCACTTGAACGAGTACCATCAGCTATGATTACGACACGTACCAGCTCCATATATTGGCCGAATTATCCAGAGAGCCACTCACGATGTAATCCCATTGCTCTGCTTCGTGGCGAGGCCAGCAGCAAGTCCAAATCGGTTCGGAATGAGCTGAAACGAGAAATATCCCTGGTTGGACTTGCCTGCCACAGGTAGGACAAACGGAACACATTTGGACAGAAGAATGTGATCCCAAGCAGTACTCTGCCAATTTTTCGATCAGCTAAACATGCAGAGTTATGGGTCCTCTACCAAGGAATGCCAAAAGTCAAGCCTCACTTCACAGAAAATTCAGGAAGTCAAGTTTGTAGGAAAAGATGCATAGTTTTCTTGATAAGGACCAGAAAAAGGGCAGAGATTTCAATTTGGGGGTATTATCCGTCATCGATGGGCCAGAATTGACCTGTTTAAAACGGTAGTCGTGACACAAGCTGACACTGACGATGCATGTACAGTAGTTAACACCAAAAGACTTGACCAGAAATTGCAGAGGCACGGGAATCGATTCCAGCTCAGGTTTTAAACTTTTGTCTACGTCCTTCGCTTGATATCTAAATACGTGCTTTTCTTTATTTAGACTTGTTTGAATTTCGCAAGATCCTATACTGATGTTGGTACTGTAATGTAGCCTCGAAATAGCCGTCTTTTATCCGCAGACTACATAGGCAGCGAAGTCTCATTAGGATGTTCGAGTCCCTTACCGCAGATAAGGCTAGGCTAGGATTATAAAGATGCTTCAATGAAAAAATGATGCAATTTGCCACAAATAAGAACTTTAGTTCCCGCTAAACACTCAAGTTTTTGGGCGCCTAACTGAAGGCTTCTGGCTATTTTGATTAAACACCAACAATTTAATAAGCGATACAGTATGATAGCCTTTTATAGGATTACCTATGGGCCTAGGCAAAATCTTTTCGAATCCAATGTTAATTGTAAGACGACCCTTCAAAACATTTCTGAGCGATAAAACGAGTCGAACTTACCGTTTTCTTTTTTGTGCAACACGGAAAACATGATCGCGTCGATTAATCCCTCGACTAAATTCACTTGTTACAAGCTGGCTAACTGATCTACCAGCGATCTTTTCTCTGGTCTCTGGCAACGATATCTTTTGGATTGGATTTATCATGGATATTCTAGTGTATCCATGGGATTTATTGAAAGATATGCAGGTTTCCCAAAGCGCGCTCAGGCAGACAATTTGTGCCCCAATCCAAGAAATGCGGGAATTTAAAAATTTAAAACGAGATTTCCGACTTTGTTGGGGACGAATGGGGCCTCATGATGGATGGAAACGAAAATCGGGTCAGTTTGTTCTTTGAATAATTCCTCATCACACACAACGGAATACCAGCAATCATGTCTGAGGGATGCAGATCAACTGCACCCTGAGCAGGAAAATCAGATGGAAAGGCACTGCAAAAACTCAAATAAAGTGTTTTGGAACAGTTGTAATTGTTCAGTGCTAATCGAACCGCCAGCTCTCAAGACTTGTCACTACGCCCTGTACACACATCTTCACCGATCATCAAAACCAATCTACCCCGAACTAACTGTTTTGGAGGACTTTCGTGGGCCCCAATGGAGCCTATTCGAGGCGCACATTGTCGCGTTATAACTTTTGACATGCATACCGTATTTTCGTACGGCAAAGAAGTATGATATCAGTGCTGTCTCGCACTACTATATTCAACGCAGCATCTGCAGCCTAGTCATACCTCAGGAACGACTTCCCCTGTGTCGATACCTGATGGTTGACACTGGGATCCTCTCTTGTCTAGAGGGCGGCTTGTTCCAAGGACTTCGGCCACAGTAAACGTCAGACACCGCTGAAACCTGTCCTTCCTGGCCACCTCAGTCCGCCTCCTAGCCGACTGCCTCAATGCACCAATAGCCCCCGCTACCTATTTTGGAAACTGTTTCTCGTTGCGTCGTGGATAGGAGAAGCCAAACAGGCAGGGCCGGTTTTAAATTTTCCGCCATTACGCACATGAAAAGCTGATAATTTCTCACAGAATACCCTGCGCCCAAAACACGCGTCATTTTGTAGTACCTACTCGTTTCCGCCTAGTGATGTCAAATGGAGGCACGCACTCTCGTCACATTCTTTGTGCTCTGGTCATCCCTGACGGTGACGCACTCGGTCAGAGAGAAGAGATCCCTGGCCAACTTCAACCGAGTGGTCCAGTGCGCCACTGACTCCAAGCCCATTTACACATTCGCCCCTTATGGATGCTACTGCGATGGATCAGGGACAGGAGATCCAGTGGACAGCATTGACAGGTACGAACCATCATTCATGCAGGCCATTTGGCCTAATGCTCTGAGCCTCGCAGTCTACATCAGAAACTGAGGGTTGGTCCTGCCTGGCGGCCAGGAGCCGACTCTAATAAGCCGCCTTCACGCCATTTAGGTGCTGCATGAACCATATGCACTGTTACGACAGGCTGGTCCAGCGGTCAATATGCACTCGACTGTCCACCTACTTGGACACTTACGAGTGGCACTGCATGGACAACGACTCGGACCACGACGCGTCCTATGCCCCCTTCCTCGAGGCCATCGAGGGCCTCTTCAACTCAACTGGTGGCTGGCGGGGCAGACGGCGAGTCCCCGTCTGCGCAGGCAGCAGGAGCTATTGCGGAATCAGCCTGTGCTATTGTGATGTGCAGGCAGCCCTCTGCTTCGCCAGATACAAGGCTCCTACTGCCATGGCCCCCTGCGCAGGTGATAAGGATCTGACTGGGTAAATTCTCCCTCGTGTTGTGTATGGTGTTCACGCAAGGATAGACAGAATTATGACGACTTGCTTGGGTGAGGGGTGCTGCTGTTATGTAAATGACAGTTTATGCGCACCAGGTGCGACCACTAATAAACGCAGTAGTTATGCATTTGCAGTCAGGTGACGGCCATTACCACCCCTTTGGCAGGGGCATTGGTTCTTTAGCATCCCTGTTCGGATAGCGATCAGTCGCTTTAGTTGGGAAGCTCTTCACCTGGGAATAAATTACCTGCTTCTCCATCCGACAGACAGGGACAATATGGACTTGAACCTTAGCATATGCAAGCCCTTGTCCTGGAACCCTGACTAAATGTAAGTAGGGCAGTAACAAAAGAGAACCACTGTATCGATGCAGTGGAAACTATCGGCACTGCAGTCTTCGAAATCATTTGGCATCTTGGCACCCCACTTGTTCATGGGATAAGTGGTCACGCGCGCCCGCCAGTCATTACTCACTGTCTCCTGATGCCATTTCGTCCTCCTTTGTCCTGTAAGCCCTCACACCATGAGCAACATCCCATAATTTCAAGTTGCACAGAAGGTAATGATGTCCGTTCTCCCCTCAGAGATAGAAGATGACTCCACTTCTTTGCCCTCCCAGTAGATCAATGTCTGATCTGGAAAGGGAGTACGAAGCGAGTGATAGCATCGGATTGGCTCCATAGTAAGGACTAAAACACCAGAATATACTTTACTTCTGGTGGGTCGACCCCAGAGGAGGAACATTGCAACTTCTGAAATATTTCGCAATCACTAACAAAACAATGATGCCAAAAACTTCCTAGTGCTTCCTTGTTCCACTCTCTTGTACATGGAAGTAAGTCAGCCAGCGCCAACAACGAAGTCACAAATTCGAAATGCCCCTCGTTGGCTGTACGCAAACCAGATTTCTGGAAACTCCCAGCAAGGTGATAATTTCAAAACGTGTTCCCAAAGACTCCAAATCAGGCCAGTTCCGAGTGCTCCTCTTATCTCTGGTATCAAATTCGTGCAAGTGCCATTTCCTCGTCAACAGAGCAAATACGCAATAAACCATACAAAATCTTTAAACCCGTCTTTGCTCATGAACAATACGGAACTATTCGATCATCGCCCGTGAGACTTCTTCCAAGCGTTCTAGTCTTCACTTGCGTCCAGACTTGTAGCCTGTATTCGTATCAGAAGGCCAGGTTTCACCAAGTACGAGTACAAGCTACTCGAGTCAACAAAATGAATAATCCACCGACAGCTCCTATAGCACGCAAGACGACTACGGGCAATCTGGTTTCATGAATTTGCAAGCTCTCAGAAAAAGTGGGCGGAGACTCGTAACTTGGGTAGAATTTTCTAGGAGACAGAACCCGTAGACTTGTAGCAGTGCTGGTTTTCATCCATTTTGCCATGTTTTTGCCATGGAGTCCTCTCTTTTCGTTCTTTGGCAGGTCAATCATGATGCGGAACCAGCAGAGTTTGTGTGCCTTTCGAAAGGGGTCAACTAATCAAAGCGCCTTGCACTTTCACCTCTGAAAAATCAGCGTTCTGCTGCCTTCTGATTAGGTTCCTTTGCAAGTTCTGCACGGCGGCAAGACTGAATCTGAGTCCCACTTTTACTGACGCGGCTAGTTCGCGTTTGCCCCGAAACTCGTCTCGTCTTCTCCCCCCCCCCCCATTGGCCAGTGCCCGCCAGTTCCGAGTTGATCGATTGGTCGTTTCGGATTTCGGATTTCGGCTCAACGCATTGAAACGAAAACGATGGCGTCCTCTATGGCCTTAGCCGGATTTGGACAAACAAAGAAACAAAAATCGGGCGGCGAGGTCGTAGTTGTCGAAATGGAATTATTTCAGCCGACTGCTGACAAATTTCCGGGATGTAATTTACCAACTTTGATCAAAGAACAAACTGTAAGTAAAAATAAATACTCTTTCCATTTTGCCTGTTGGTTAGTTTCTTACCTAAGATTATCGACCTCGGCCTGTAGCTTACGAGGGCTTTGCATTAGGGCAGAAGTATGCCCCCTGTGTTGTACTTTGCTCCGTAATTTGCTCCTTTCACTGACAGCATTTTGCGTTGTACTTGACCATTTTGATTTCGTCTGAGAGACCACCTAGCTAAAAATGGGATCTAGTTGGAGCTGAAACCCTCCGCTGGTTTCAGTCAGTGGGTAGCTTCTGGGAAACCCAATGCACGTGTGAATATGATAAGCCAAAGTTGATGTTGGGCGCAACGCCTCGTTTCGCTGGCATCCGCGGCGCGTTTCGCTGGCAGCCGTAGCCGTGATAGGCGTGTTTGACCTGCGGGGAAGGTTGCGTATTTTGTTGTCTTCGTTGGCCGCTCGATCTCCAGGCGAGGCACAAACCCGTCGGGTTGATGTCTCTGGCTCCTAGGACTAGGTGGCCTGCCGGGAGTGCGTTGAGATCATTCCCCGCGGCACCTTCTTCAATGTAGGGCCATTCAGCCTGTTGCACAGCGCGCTGCGGTAAGGTTACCGAACAGCAGCCGTACCGATCGTCTATTTGTCTATTGATTGATTGCTATGGGCGGGGCTTGCGCGGCTCGTTGCTGACAACCGCGCTGCGTAGAAGCCTGTGGGCGTACCTCATAGAAACAAACACGATAGACATGTTGTTTGCGTGCAATAAACAGTGCGTTAATGTGTTACAGGGCAAATCTTTCGACGATGACAATCCGCTCGAAGACAACGAAGAGTATCGCAAATTGGAAGCGATTGCGAGCAAATTCCAAGAAAAATATGTAAGTAAATTAGGTTTGTTGTCGATACAAGAAGATAGGAAAACCGTCTTGTTCTTATTTAGGGACCAAAAAAGGATAAAAAGGGACGTAAAATCAAGTTTGGTAAACCAGAAGATTACATGGATTTGGGAATGGGCTAAGATTTGGACGATCCTTTTATTGATGATTCTGAGGGCGTAAGTATTTGATATCTTTTTCAAATAAAGTACGAGAAATTTCTTAGTGCTAATTTTTAAACGAATTTTAGTACGATGAGTTGGTTCCGTCGACTCTCGAACCCATACACGGTGGATTCTACGTGAATCGGGGACCTCTCGAATTCAGAGAAGTATCCGACAGTGATGACGACGAATCGAACGAAAAACCAAAAAAGAAGGTACTTTAGGAAGATCAGTTCCGTTGTATTCGACAACACGCTTCTTATTTTAGATCTCTCGTATTGCATCTGAAAGTGGAAGCTCTTCGGATAAAAGCTCTCAGGCTTCTGACGAAGAGTCTGATGGCAATATAGAAGTTTCGAAAAGTGCTAAAACGAATCTGTCCGGGGCGTCCACTGTGGAGAAGCGGGCAACTGGAACACCTCCAGTCAAAGTTGGTCGTGCCAAAGGACAGATCGTAAAACCGGGAGGAAGGCCAAGGTAAAAAGATACAGATGATAATTGGCTGGTTTTCTAATTCAGATTCTTCTAGTATGACCCCGAAACAGAAAGCGTCAGCGAATTTGCTCAAAAGTTCGAAAGGATGGGCTAGAAAAAGCAAAACTGGAAACGAAGGAAAACGCTGCTCTCAGTCAACGGAAAAATCAAACAGGTAGCCCGTTTCAAAGTATTCTCTGGAGCTAAATAGGCTTGCAGCTGTTTTTCTTCAGCTTTTATGGTCGTGTTAGCGATGTTGTGGACTCAGTGGTTGCATCGATGGCCCCAGTCCAGGAATCAGCGTCTTCTGCACCAAAAACGACCGACCAAGCAAAGTCGGATGTTCGTATCGAGTCTGTGTTCAGCGCCGTATGTAAGCCTGTCGTGGAAAATCCGAAGCAGCAGAAATCCGAAAATGTAGCGCCGTCTTCGACGAAACCAGCGGGTTCGGGCTCAGAAAACGGGGCTGGCGGCGCAACCGCATCCAAACAGTGTTTGGGCAGGAACAGTGTTTGATTCTTGTTTTATTCAGGATCATGGCCGAATGTTCTTCTCTCGGCTTCGACACTGAGAAAACTGATGCTGTGCTGGACGATTTAAGCAGTCGGTTGAAAGTGAATAAGGCCAAGGTTATCGCTCGGTGGGAAAAAATCAGTAGTCTGGCGAAGAAGGCTAATGCACCAGGTGCAACCACGACTACGACGCGTACTGCGGCTACGACGGCAACTCCCACGGCTGCGTCGACTTCGAAACCGAATGGAGACAAATGGACTGTGCCCTCACATCTGCAACAGATGAACATGACATTGGTTGAGGTAGGATGGGAACCGGGGGTTTGCAGGTGGCAAGGCTGAAGGGTTTTCTTTTTAAGAAAGCAAAGGAAAATGGGCAATTGTGCTTCAGTAGTCGGACGGATGCAGTTCTGCACAAGTAAGTGTTGTGCCGGGGTACTGTGGCATCCCTAGCAGCCACCTCTTGTCTTACTTCCTCATCAATCGTGAAACGTTTCAGAATCATGGCCGAATGTACTTCGCTTGAATACGACGACGCAAAACTGCAAGCAGTGCTTGATGACCTAAGCAGTCGACTGAGGGTTAACAAGGCGAAAATTATGGCGCGATGGGAAAAGATCAATTCGAAATGATCAAAGAAGGATTAATACGGACAGTGAGTCTCAAATGACGTCGGTGGCTGGTTTATTTGTTCACTTCACTTTTCCAGTTTTGTGTAATTGTAACATTTTTGCTCAGTTTTTATAGTTTATTTTGAGTTCCTAAGAGCGTTTAGACTGATTTTTTTTGCCTGACAATAGGTTTTTTAAATCGTATAACTTTTTTCAACTTCATAAGGGTACAAATGTGATGGGCATACATGGTGATGAAGGTTTGTTTCTTGGCTGTGAGACTGGCAGGTCGAGCGTTTTGATATCAGTGCCTTCTCGATAAGCGTTGTGTCTAATAACATTACTTGACGCTCGGACTGCGCAGTGTGGTCTTAGGTGGTGACTCGTGCCACCCCTTATCAAAGTCAAGAGCAAGTAGGAGCAGTACGAGTAGGCCTCGACAGCAGTTCTGACAGCTGGCCTGCGCGCGTCTAATTTTCAGATGGACTGACGGTTCCAAACAGAATTCCGCAGTTACTATCCAAGACCCGATCGGCTCCCCACCCTATCGCAGCCTGCATTCGACTGGAGCCGCCAGTGCGACACGGGGACAGCAACGATGCGTTGCGTTGCATTTCACTTGACCATGGCAGGAGGCAGTAAACTCTGACCTGTCCCTTCGAGTGCTCGGCAACCTTCGCCTTGTTTTAGAGTTGATGAAAAGCTACTGCCTCGACTTCGCCCCATTTCGAGATGGGGCTCCGGGTTTTCATCCTCGCTCAGTGTCAGTGTCCAGCCTACAGTAGTCTGTAGTGTCGATCTGTTGTATTCAACTGATTCCTAGTCTAGGCTTCTTCCTCTCACAGTCAGCATTCGTTCTTGGGTTTCTCTCGACGACCAGAGAGAACTTTACAGTTTCGGAACCGTCTTGGTGAGAATCAAACCCAGAACAGGTATCCCCCGCCATCGCATTATAAGAGTGAAGTGTCTGACGACCCGGCAGTGATCATAGCACCAGACTTTGGTCAACCAAAGCATACACTGGCCGTACTGTACACCAATCATTAATTACTACATCCTTCCTGTGTCCAGCAGAGTCTAGACTTCAGTGTCTTTACTACTACTCGAGTCTTCGAGACAGGAGATGGAGCGTGTACCAGTCTGTCATTGGCATCGCAAGGAATGCATGGAAATAGGTAACAGCATTGCTGACGTCGAAAAAAACGCTGTAATATCGGAATTGCGCCTCAAACAGTCCTGCAGACGCGCGAAAAACGCAAGTTCCGCCGACGAAAACAAGCACCAAGGACAGAAATCTCGAAAATAGCAATTACAAACAGAAAACTCTGACGAACAATCTGATTGGAGAACGTTCAATATCGATTCTCTACGTACAGGAAAAATTATAAAAAATTCTTATGTACCTGAGCATCACTGCCTCGGGTAAAAGTAAGTTCAGAGTTTTCAAAAATATTTTCTTGCCGTAAGTCCTATGGCCTTACAGTGAAATATATCATTGTTGATGTGATTTCTTTCCATCTTCTGATTGTAATAAAAATTTTGTTTTACCATTTTTGCTCATTTTTTGCGGTACCATAACTAATCATTGGCGTGCAAATTTGTTACGCAAGCACAGCTGCTGATAGGATGCATCGCGGTCGCGTTTTTCGGCGGGTTTTTTTCGTGCGGTTTGTTGTCTGATTACTATGCTTGTGAATTTTAGAGAATTGGATCGTTTTAATTGATAAAAACTAAGCAGATCGATTTTCTTGTTTTACCTCCGGTTTCTGTTCTACTTAGCAAAATGGCGACAGCAACTTCACGCCAAATTGATCGTTTGTTAGGTCTACCCTTTTCACCTTCTGATATTGTAAGATCAATGCAAGACGTGCACTTCGGAATTGTTTAGTTTGAACTTTTTATAGATTGTTGGTGATGAAGTTCCGAGCGATGCAGTATTGGACATATATACGGTCCGTGGAAAAATGGTAAGTTAAGCTGACTTAGCCTGTGTCTAGTTTTTTGGGTTTTCGTGTACCGTGAGTACGTAGGTGCCTAACAGGAGCTGGTCATACTCACCGTTTTCTGATTGCGCCGTTTACCTTTCCGCCACCATGAGTCACACCTTGCCCTTGTAAAACAGACAAAATTCTATTCGTCTGAACATGTTGCATATATCCTTCCTTCCAAAGTATGTGCGATCTTTAAATACGCCGGAAAGCCACGTTTACGGCGAGCACGAAACACGGTACGAGAAAATTGTAGATTCTCGGGTACCAAAATCACCTGATCGATGAAGAAGTAAGGAGCTCGTGGAACGGGTTGTCTTACCAAAAAATCAATGGGCTCGGCCAATTTTGCGATATGCCTCGAATGTATTCCAAGCTGTCGATCCCGTCTTCATCTAGCCTTTTTTTGAAAGGCGCATTGCGGTTGCTGATGGCTGTAGGCTTGATTGTTCCAAACAATTTAGGCGCCAGATTTCAATGCCGCAATCTTAATTTCGTTGGTGTCATTCTCTTGAACCAAACCCTGAAAGTAGCGTTCGGTCGGGATCGGGATTTTTTGAAAATACTTTTTCTCGTTTTTTTTCGCTGTAGATTTATTTTTTTTCGTTCAAGTTTCTTCAGCTTCCCCTTCTGAAACATCTCCACAACATTCAATCCCGATCATTGTTTTATCGGGGTCGGAATCCTGAACGAACGCTACCTGAAAGACACTCAATAGGATGGAAACGGTATGGGCTTAGGCCGTAATAAATTTATCCAAAATGCCGCTAAATCGCTGGTGGTTCGCCGTTCCACGCTTCAGCAATCTTCAATATAGCCTATATCCCTCTGTACTTCCGGCAGTATCCGAAACCTAGCCGAGGGTTAGTCTACAGTAGAGGGGGGTCAGACCGTTTTTTTCAAAATTTTATCACAAAATTTACAATTTTTTAATACTAGATTCACCCCACCCTCCCCGCCGCTGCGATTTCGAATGCTGACTTCCTGGTCTCTAAGTTCCTCCAGTCCAAAAACATCGACCGTTCCACGTGGTGCACCCTTATTTTAGCGTCTAGCCATAATAGCCTTATGTCATACTTTTTAAGGAGCACTTTTCTTTTTTTACCCCGAGAATGCGAAACAGCGTAGTAGCGTCCGTTCGGGCCCCCCCCGGGATAAAATTGTGGAGGAGTGGGGAGGGGGGGGGGGGGGGGGGGGGGAGGGGGGGGGGGGGGGGGGGGGGGAGGAAAAAATTGGTGGTTAATTTAAATAAAAAGGAAGGAAAGCCTTATTTATTTACTATTCTCTTTTTTTTTTCCTCCCTTTTTTTTCTCTTAATACAAAAAATTCTATTTTTTTTTTCTTTTGTGGGGGGGGGGTTTTTTCCTCCTTAAAAAAAAAAAAAAAAAAAACAAAAACACAAACCCACAAAAAAAACCAACCTATATCTTTTTTCTTAATATTAAGAACAATGATTAGCAAATTAGTAAGCGGTTCGTCTCAGGGCACCATGGTCATTGGGCATGGGCTTTTCCTTACTCTAATACGAGCCAGAAGCAGATTTTTCAGAGAGAATTTCTGTCAATTTTTCTGCGAATCTCGATCGGATTGAGCGTGCGTGTGTGGCAACATTTTGATTGTTCAGGGTTTTTGATTCATAAAAGTCACGTCAATGTACCTGATGTTAAACCTGATGGTTTCGACTCTTGGCTGTGTCCGGCTTTTCAGATTTATCTTTGCTTTTCTTCCGTGTATTTCGGTAGCTTCTCTTACGATTAGCCTGGAATGGGAAGTTTACGATGTGTGTTTTTCAGTTTGATGGTGAGAGGTGGTGCAAAATGATGAATTGTCGAAGAATGTATTTTGGAAGCCACCTGACAGTTCACAAATGCCATTGCTGTACGAGTCGAGAGCCTAAACTTTCCAAGATGCATGCTGGGGCTACTCACCTTTTTTGCACATCCTCTCACCATCAAACGAAAAAACACACCTCGTACACATCCTTTGTCAAGTTGAATGTACAGCATATGCATGACAGGATGGGACCTCGTGGTTGAAATTACGAGTCCGTACTTGCAGCCAAGTTTTCGTCTATCATAGTATTAGGCCTGACATATTCGCACATGCAGCCTGGGCAGGCAGTAGCAGGCATTTACCAGCTTCTGCAGTCTTAGTTCTGCTAAAATTGCTATTCACTTGTGTTTAGGGAAGTCGAGCTCTGAGCTACGAAGAAAAGACGGAACTGACGTAAGTGAAGTTTGTATTTTGAAAATTTTAGGTTAAAACCCTACACTTTTTAGAGCATTTTACACTTCTTTGTTGGGTGAAAAGTACGATCTGCCAGCCAAATTACCGCTCTGTGGAATGCTGGTGGCCGTTTTTTCAAGCTTGGCTTGGCATCCAGCAGTGGTAACGAGAGACGTATATGCTGGCCGGTATGTTTTTATCATTATTTGACGATCTGAAAGGTTACTTTTTTTTGTTCCAGCACGCGTAAACTGTGCGATGTAAGTTGCCTATCTGATTGAGCTGGCGTTATGTCGTTCTAAGGAATGATATTTGTAGGTTATTTTCACGGGCATGAATTCCCGTCGAAACGGCATTGACATCAATTCTGTAAGGCTGCTCAGCAGCCAGTTCCTACGGCTGTACCCGTCGTGCCTGGTCAAGTCGAATCAGCGATCGAAGATTATTCGCGTTGAAAAGGAGGAGCATTCATCTGTAAGTGTCTGACTGCTCTGTGGGGGGGGGGGGGTAGTGACAAGGCGCACCCAGTGGCTAAAGCACGCTTGGCTGCTCTCTGTTCGTCATAGCCTGTAGCAGTTCTGCGCAATCCAAGGGACGGGAGGAAGACTCTAGGCGGGAGGCAATGGCTTATCTATGTCCAGGCCTGTATCGAGACTGCGTATTTATTGATCGGTTTCAGTTATATATAATAATTGATTAGTCAGTTGATAGTTATTTCCTAGTCGAAACTTGTAAATCCCCAGAAGCGGATGTCGTTAATTTTAGGACGAAGAAAGCGTTGACTACATGGCATTCCTGCCATTGGAGAAAATTGTGGAATTTGATTACCAATTTCCAGAAGAGCCTTTGCTAAAAGAGCTGATGGAAAAGAAACGCAATGGAATTAGTTTGGCTAAAGAAACTGTTTTTTCTGCAGCTGTAAGTGTAAAGTTAAAATGAATTCATTTTATCACGTCAAAATCACATTTTATTGCAGACTTTCAAATTGAGAATTGGTCACGCTACGTCTCCGACCGATTTCGTTTTTGTGCTTCAGGAGCACGAATGTTTATTGGATGAATTGAACCGAATGATGACGTAAAATTTTTATTTTGATCTCGATAGACTGCGTTTAAAGTTTCGTAATCCTATTTTAGAAAAATATATTCACCAACCGAAACGTGCGAGTATTTCGTTCCCGCTGCGTTGGTCAAACCGAATCTGCCGGTGGTCGTTGTTGTATCTGCTTCTGATATCATGCGGGCCTACGTCGTGAACAGTTTGGACAAAGATATTTGTCTGGTATGCCTGGTTTTTTTATCGATTTTCTTCCACAAAATACGAATTGGCGTCTTAGGTGCAACCGGTCGATGGCGCTCCTCCCAGACAAGTGTACAAAAAGGATCTGCGGTTCGTGCATAAATGTTTGACTGGCTATCCCAAGTTGTCGTACCGCGGGAAACTGTTTGGAGTTCTGCCGTTTCAAAGAGTAAGTCCCGTCTTGTTTGATTTTATAGCAGATACAGTAAGTTGTCAGTTGTCCATTTTTCTTGCAGAAGTGGGCTCCGGAGGCCACGATCGCTCTGACGGACAACTTTGACGGCGTACTTCGTTATAATTTGGGGGTGATCACGTATTTCGCGGTGAGTACTGTTTTCGATGCGGCAATGCCTTTGGGATAAGCCACTGCCTATTCTAGAATGACGGTTCCGTGGCCTTGACATTGTGGAACAAAAGCAAAAGTGGACGAGACATTTGGTTTGCTGAGGAGTTGGTTCGACGACGTTTGGCCCGTGCTGACGACACTCTGCCCGAAAATCACCCGATGCGTGCCTTGCCCGAGAAGGATGAACAGGCGGCATTGCTGGCTGAGCTGATGGCCAATGCGCATGTGTACGATTCGTCGTACCATGGTAAGAGCAGTGCGACTGCCGAACAAGATTCGGCTTCGGCCGTAGGTAGTCGTTGAAGGAACGGTGTGTTCGGGATGGCCGAGGTGTTTCGCATGAGTCGGGTAAAAACATCTCAATTCTGGCTTTTTCCAAATTGCTAGCACTTGAATTCTTTCGTAAATGTGACGCGGGATTGTGGTTGAGAGAGAGATTATTTCGTTTGTTGTTAGTGTTTTACTCGTTTCGAATTGACTGGAATGAGTTTACGAGTTTCACTTGTTTCCTGGTGCGCCATTTCCAAGCTTGCCTTAAATTCGATTCATTTACGGTCGTGTGCGATTGCCTTTTCATTTCGGGTTTGCGTAAGACAATGTTTTGTTGCATTGTATGCAATTTGCGTGCCGTATGTCTGATTAATTAGGGGAAAACGAAATTTGATGTTAAGATTATGTGTCATTGTTGCAGTGGACTGAAAAAGAAAGTTTCATTTATTCTGCCGAAAGGAGAAACCCAATCACAGATGCAGCTGCACTACCCAAAGTGGAAAAGTCACATGCAATAGTTCCTCGGCTAATTTAGTTAACTTGGTCCAAATTTCCAAAAACTGCGAACCTTAGAAAAGTGATAATGTACCCCAAACCGTTTTCCTCCGAGCCTCAACAAAACTCGCATTGATTCGTGAAAAATTGTTTTCCTTCCGGGTTCCGTTTTCCTAAATGCCAGGGTAACGGACTCACTTCCTCGGCTGCTGGACGTGGTGGTGAACTGGAACATGCGGCTGCTGTACGGCAGGATGTGGTTTCTCGTGGAATGCCTTGACAGCCTGAGGCGGGAAGTCCTTGTCACCCTGCAAGGAGAGCCTGTTTAGAACATAGAGTACAAAGTTATCGAGGAAAAAGGAAGGTTTACTTTCGCTACGACGCCAGAAACCAGAACACGATGGTCGGCTGCAGCAGCTCTAAAAGGGAAACAGCGAATATACTGTGCGTGCAAGGAAGAATGAAGATGAAGAGAAAATGCCGAGGGGATTGGAGAAGAGAGCAAAGAGTGGATCGCTCCGATGCAACAGCCAGGGATGAATTTTGTGGCGGGTTGCAGTACCGAGGGTTGGACAGACCTGCACATTACACAACAGGGAACACGGGTCCTCAAGGTGTAAGCACCAAACCTAAAGGCTTCGCTCGACTTACTGTTCTTGTTTCTGCAGCTGCTTTTCTTCCTCTAACTCCTCCTTCGTCTTCGGCTCGCTCTCATGAGGCTGCTTATGTTGCGTAATTCGAACACCACCGGCAACTTTCACTGAAAAAGGATCCCGTGTCTGCTGTGGGACTAACTCAAAACAATAGCGTTACCTGCTGGTGGATGGCCGCCTTTTAATTCTGGTTCATTATTGGCCGACGACATTTTAAGTGCAAATCAAAAACGAATTAAAATTCTAACGAATCAATTACTGCTCGATGTTGAAGAACTGCCAAATATGGAAGTCAGTACTGCACGATGGTGCACTCAGGCGAAACCATGAGTGGTAAAGTTAAGTTTCGGGTGATAGACAAAAGAAAAAATATTTTGGATTCAAGCAAAAGGTATGTTGCGGTTTAAGAATTTGCCATAGTAAAAAAAATAATTCAATCATTTAATTAGAATTTTGCATCTTAAATTGAAAATTTAGTTTCTGTAATTTAAGATTACCACTGTTAGTAAAGCAACCTCCAAAGGGCAGATGCCTAAAGTAGGGTCCATAAATGGATAAGTTTGCATAAGGATATCGAGACGATAATCATATTAAAAAGTTTTTGATTTTGCAGCAGCGCGTTGACAAATCTCCGTGAAACGCTCATAGATGGACAGCGAGGGCAAGTAGCCATTTGGTTTGGTAAGTGACCATGGGAGTCGCCAGCAGGGATTGCGGGGTTGCCAAGCAACCCTTCAGAAAAGTTGAGTGTCTGGTTTTGTGCGTGGCAGCGTATCTAATCATTTTCACGTCAGTTCCTGATTTCTGAATTTTCGTTTGGTAATCTCCACAGAAAAATCCTCTCTGCAGGACCCCACTGCCGTGATGGCCAGTATTGCAAGGGAGGGGTGTCTCGGACACTGGTTATCTGCGGGTGCATATGAATGGGTGTCGAGTGGTAAGGGTCCTTGGACAGTATTGGTGTGCAGAGCATCTGCATTCCTTCGGCGGCCGTTCCCCTGTTTCGTGCCCTGACTTCACCTGCATTACGAGCGATTGGTTCTTTTTGCGTGCATTCCGCTGTGCTGAGTTGACGAGTCCCGTTTGATTGAGTGCAGCGCGGCCTGGGATTCGCGGTTTCTATGGTTGACCTAGAGCGGTGGTGACGGGTCCCGTGGGTAATGGTCGATATAGTATCCGCGAAGAAGGATGAGTTCGTGTTAATGTCAATACAACAGTGCATTGAAACTAGCAAGCACGGACTGCTTGGGATTTTGCGGGTGGTTGCTAATGACGCCGTGTCGTTTTAGCACCCAAAGATCATTTGCATTTTGTCACGTAAGCCCTTTTTAGGGGCATCTTTGGCCATTCACCTGTCGCATCACCATTCCATTTCCGTCGCCGCCTGGTGGCGTGTCATGGGCATCGGTGGCAGGCCGAAATGCTAATTCGTCGTCGGCCTTGCGCCTATGTTGGCATCGCCATCATCTCGGTCTGGAGTGCCCTCACTTACTACCTCGCCATTCATCGAAGTTCCGCACTCGGCAAAGCACGGAACAGTCCAGTAAGTACTGCTAAGCCATCACGCTGTGCAGTCGAGATCACTGGCCCCTGTTGCAGGAGACCATGCATCCGGTCGAATCCGCGGCTGCTGGCCTATTACGCGAGAAGATAGCTAAAATTGAGGGCCATATTTTAGAACAAAGAGCGGAAAACAAATTGCTCCTACGAATGATCCAGAATGGAAGTGCTCTGCTGGCTCCAAATCGCGAACAATACGCGGCGACTGTATCGGCTGGTGTTCCCGAACCGATCGCTGTTTTAGTATTTGCATGCAATCGTCCTAGCGCTATCAGAAATCATTTGGATCAGCTGCTCAAGTAAGCACAGTCCGTCATTGTGTGAAGTTGATGGATGCACACGTACGATTGACATCCTTATCAGGGGCTGTCTGTAGTTGACTGATTGACTGTGCGTTTGCACTGGCTGCAGGGCTCAGCTTCGAGGAGGCAGGTCCAGTTAACCGAGCGTGGATACCCGCGTGAGCAACCAAGTTTGCTTGAATAAGGCTTGATCAGCGGCTGGAACAGACCACCCTGGATTGGGTGGCCTGCACAATTTCCTTTGTAGGCCAGGGTTCTTCGCAGTCAGGTCCAAGGAGGTGTTCTCTACCAATGGTTCCGTTTCAGACTTCGGCCTTCGAAAGAGCGCTTTCCGGTTATAGTTAGTCAAGACTGTATGCACGAGGAGACAACCAAGGCCCTGAAAGGTTACGGTGATAGCATTATATTCATACAGGTAATCCTGGTTTGACCTCGTTTATACACTCAGACATGTCCAGTTTCAGCAACCCGATCAAAGGGATATAACGCTGACTCCAAAGATGAAAAAATTCCTTGGTTACTACAAGATTGCGAGGCACTATCGATGGGCCTTGAATCAAACGTTTTACACGTACGGTTATAAAGCTGCGATCATAACGGAAGGTAAAGTAGCTCATGTCATATTTTATCCCCAGCCAAGTACTAGCCAAGACTATACAGCGCACTTGAGGGCTAAGGAACACTTGAGGAACCATTTTGAGCCCAGGCGGGAGTCGAACCCTTCTTCATAAGTGCGCACCCAGCGCGAGAGGCAGACGCCTTAACCGCTAAGGACAGCTGGGCCCTCTATATTCTTATTTCGAGCTTGTGTATTTGCAGATGATTTGGACATATCGCACGATTTTTTCGACTACTTCACAGCTACTTATCGATTACTCGAACTCGATGCCACGCTCTGGTGTGTGTCGGCTTGGAACGACAACGGCAAGGCAGACATGATCGAGGACAAGCCTGACCTGCTGTACAGAACGGACTTCTTTCCTGGTATGTTCACCAGTGTTGCTTGCAGTCGGGACTGGCCAGCATGAAAGGCAGTGTCCATTTCGTGGTTTAGGTTTAGGCTGGATGCTGAAGCGGGAAATCTGGTTCGAATTGGAGCCGATATGGCCGACTGCATTCTGGTGGGTCCTCGCTCGTTAGCTCGTTCCAGCGAGGGGGTACATCTAGTGTTTTAGGGACGATTGGATGAGGCGGCCGGAGCAGAGAAAGGATCGGGCGTGTATCAGACCAGAGATCTCACGTACGGCCATGAGTCTGCATGGCAAAGTGGGTGTAAGCAGGTGAGTGTCGGGTGCTGGCTGGGGGAGGATAGGGAGATGGCTGGGTTGTCAACGGGTCTGCGGCCCTGTCCTGTTTGCTATGCTCCAACCACCATGCCTGTTATTTAGGGCCCTGTATTTGGCCGGGAGAAGGATAGGGATCTGGGATGGGTGGGCTGCGTGCCTGTTTTCTTTTTTCCGTTGCTGTGCCCAACCATGCTGTTATTTTAGGGGCCTGTATTTCGAGAAGCACTTGAAACTAATTAAATTGAATAACGTGTCCGTCCCGTTCACCAAAATGGATTTATCATTTTTGCTCAAAGACAAGTACGATCAAGCGTTCGTCAAAAACGTCTACTCGTGGCCATCGATTACACAAGCCGAACTCATGTCTGGCCATCTGGTCGATGGCAAACCATTGCCAGCCGCCGTGCGACTAACCTACAGTGACAGAGCAACGTTCAAGAATACGGCCAAGACGCTGAAGTTGATGGACGATTTCCGAGTAAGCACATGCAAGTCAAAGTAGACGGGCGCAGGTTGAGGTCAGGCCTAGTCGACCGAGTGCGGGGAACAAAGCTGGCTGGGGCAGACCACACTGGATTGGGTGGACTGCATAATTGCCTTTCTAGGCTGGGGTTCCTCGCACAGCCTATCGGGGCGTGGTGCCATTCATGTACGGCCGAACTCGAGTCTACTTGGCGCCTCCCGCCGACTGGAAAGGCTACGATCCCTCGTGGACCTAACCACGCAGTGCCACCAACGGGTTATAATATTCGTGATGAGACACTGGTGGCCACTGCGCCAGCCATGTGTTGCTTCTTGGCTGTGGCTTGAAATTTTCTTATGTTGTCAGTTTCTTAAATTTGTTACATTTGCGTCTGTCTCCTAGTCATTCCGAAAATCCGCTTTTCTACATATTTTGGGGAGACGCCGTTTTGATGCCATTGTTTTCACGATTCGTTTAAATGTAGGTAATAAAATTACACCAATGTTGTCATCACGGATACACCAGCACTGGACAAAAAATAAGTGCAATGTAGTTTGCGAAAGGGCATAAAAGTGCTAACGAAATAGCGCGTACACAGCCTGACAAACACACACTTCCAGTCCTGACCTGGCAAAACTGTACTGCACGTAAAAATGTGACCAAACTAACTAGAAATAGTCTAGTAACTAAAACCCGCCCAGCAAATAATCATAGTCCAACATCATAAAAATGCAACCACGGCCTCTAAAAATTCAATGAGAGCCGAGGATAACTGAGTACAAAGTCGCTGCGCACCATAAATCCTCTCCTCGCACTTGCTTCTCCATTACTGACCACTGACATGCAAAATTTCCAAGTTACCTGTAGCATTTTCACGGCAATGGGCAGCTCGAGGCAATCTCGAATGCACGCCATCGATGATCCTGTGCTTGAGACCCTCTCCCGCCGCCATCAGCTCCTCGTTCCACTTTACTGGAAAATCTGGCCATAATTGGCGAACCGAATTCGTAAAAATCACGGCCAACTCGTGTTGATCGCTCCCTTGATCACGCACGATGACGCGCATGACGACGCCCACAATCGTATCTGCAATAAACACTCGTTAGTGAAGCATCCGACATTGCGAGTCGCCTCTTACCTTCCAAATCGTAGACAGTATCGCATTTGCGACAATGATATCGCCTATTTTCGAACACGACCTTCGAGAAACATTTGGCGCAGGCAGTGTAAATATGAGTGCGGTTGGCATCCACTCCTTCGACCACGTAGCACCAGTGAGGCGGCTTGACTGGAGTCAGCTGATCCTGGCTCAAGCCAGTTTGCGGTTTGGTGGCCTGAAAAGGTCTCGCGATCAAAACGACCCACCGAGAGGCTCGTCGATATGACGATGTATAGACCTGCTTCTCTTAGGACCCTTCTGCTCTTTGTCTTCGCTTTCCTCGCCATGAACCGTAACCGAATGAGTTCCCCCCCCTCTACGACTGGCTCAAGGCGAACGATCTGCACGATCCATCATTTCTGCTCTTGCGATGGACCAAGAATCAGATCTCCCCATTTTCGGCTCTCACGTCAAGTCATACACAAAACGTCATCTCAAATACCAGCACTTACTTTAATCAAAGTAGTGTAATACGTTGACAAATGTGGACGGTCCCGAAACGTATGCTTCTTGAGCGCAGTGATCGAAAGATAAGCATCGCTAGTCACATCCGCATTCTTCGAATGATCCCTAAACTCCAGCACTCATCAGTCGTCCCCTCCCCTCAAATCCTCGCACCAATCGTACCTCCACAAAGTAATTTCCACAAAACCCGTTTCGTCTTGCAGTCTGATTTGACGAATCTCGACTCGCTGCTGACTGTTCGCGATCACTGGGCGCGTGTCCTCCGTGCCGCACTGAAACACAATATGAGTGAATACAATTTAAGTGGCCCCTTACCTCGCAGAAACTTACCCAAGTAACGAACCCGCGAAGGTTCACCAAAGTACCATCGGGGACTTGGTCCAAGGAACCGATCTTTTGGAAGTTCTCGACTTCTGGAATTGGTTGCTGAGTCGCCGGAATGACTTCGATAACCTGAAAAAAGTCAACAGAATTTTAATCAACACCGGAACAGTAAGTGAGTTAATTTCGTCTAGTTCTCTCGCTTTCGACCCTAATTTTTATGCCAACCCCCCCCCCCCCCCCAACGCCCATCAAAATTTGGCTTACTCGCGTTGCCCATGGAAGCCAGCTTCGATTGGACTGAACTAAACCGGCACCATCAAGCATCTTATTTGCGTGCTCTGCCTCACTTCACACTGACTGACAGCAAGAATACAAAAGGCCCCTCGGTCTTGAAATACTAGGGTGAAAAATGTTCAGTTCATGATTATTAGGATCAATAAGCAAAACAACTGGACGTTATGACCATCTTCCAGACACTATGGATGGCTGAAATATGCACTTTTTGCTCACGTTTTCCTTCGTTCGAAAGCATGTCTCAATTACTTATATCAGACAGCATTTGAATGATCTACAATGTGGCTGATCTAGCCTGACTAACGGTCTGGAAATTGAAGTTCTGCTCAGTCCGTCTGGTTCGGTCGAATCTGGCATGTACAGTAAGGGCATGCAAGGGACAGGCATGGCCTTAAGGGCATCAGCTAAACATGACTCGAGGATGACACCACATCTGACTAGCCTCAGACAAAAAACTGTACGTACGTCTTCTTCCGGTCGTTCCACAAAGGCCCTTTGAGCAAGTTCTTCAAGTCGGGCTTTCTTGGCTTCCCGATCTTTGATTAAAGGCTGGAAAAGCCTTCTCCGAGCCGTTTCTTTTATTTCTGCAGCCGCAGCCGCTCTTCCTGATCGCCTTTGAGGCCGAGTTTCTTCGTCGTCGCTGAAAATTCTTTGCGTGCGTCGACGTTTTTTCGGAGCTCGAGGAAACCCGTCATTCGAACTCGTATCGTCGCTTGACACTGATGAACGGGATGCGGCTCGGCGGTGGGGGCTTCCCAATTCCAATTGTTGATAAGCGGGAGATGCACTTGCACGACCATTACCGTCGGGAGCAGGCGACTGCGAGGCAATGAAGATACGGTGTCTTCGAGTAGCCCCAGCAACGTCCTCATCGCCGCTAACTGGACTGTCATCACGTCGATGTCCATTTTCAGGCTCGACCGAAACTTCTCTTTCGTCATCACGAGACTGCGAGACTTCGTCGGCACTGGAGTTTTCTTCATCGCCCGTTTGCTCAGCACTGGCCGAACTCTCGTCAGAAACCACGACGTCACTCATTGAATCGTCGTCCGAGTCACAAGGATCGCCCAGTTCAGAATTGTAGCGACTTTTGCTGAAAATTGACGGTGATTTGATGCCTTCGATACACGGTTGCCTCTGTTGGGCAAACTGAACAAATATCAGACAGATAAACCCGATACGATTGTATCACATTAGGATCCAGAGACAGGAATGGGTACGCTGTAAATCTGGCAGCATGCGCGAATTTACTGACAGGATTAGAAGGAGCTGGCCAAACAGTAAATATCAGCCAGCTCATAAGACCTGTTTTCATTACGGCATACACCAGCATCGACCGATCCGCCGATCCAGGGGGTGGATCAAATCCCGATCCGATCCGACCGCTGGATCGGCATTTCAAATTTGCCGCGCATTACCTGCTTGAAAAACACGCGTATGACTTGTTTTACGATACTCCTCTGACATTTGAGTTTTCTCCCATAATCATTGTCTCTGTGACATCGTGTACGTGAAGTTTTTTAATGGGTTCCAGAGGTCAGAGAGAAATCAGATGCGATGGCGAATAGAAGAAGTGAATAAGGAGCTTAACGATAGCTTAACGGAGCTGGATCAGGATCAGGGCGATCCCAATTGGGATAGGATTTTTCTGTGTTTTGCGTATGAGCCTTTATACCTCACTGAAGCACTTTTCAGTCATACAGCTTTTTTGAAACTTCTCCAATTAATTATTATTATAGATAATTTGAAAATTGATTTGAAAAATAGGGAGTTCTGATACAGGCTATATATAGATATGCCATGCCAGCTCACGTCATGTCATGCTTTATTCCTGACCAAGCACCATGCAGCACTATCGGGGGTTAGGAAACATATGTCATGTATTGACAATTAATTTTACCCAGGCGAGAGTCGAACTCTCCCCTCTAATCGTAAGTGCGCACCTAGCGTGACAGGCAAACGACTACCGCAGGCTACGCCCCAGTTTTGCTTCCACCCCCAGAACTGCTACAGACTACGATAAACAGACTAGCCTAGCTAGCGTGCTTTTTTCTTTATTTATGTAGAATCCCCACGCCTAATCGTCGGGATCCTGGCCTGTCGTTGAGGATCACGCGAAGAAACGAGCTTGTTTGGAGTCCCGCTTATTGGGCCTGAAGGCCCAATTAAGATATGTAAAACGATTTGAAATCAGTTTTTTAAATCAGTGAATGAAGAACAAAGATTGCGCAGAATTTTGGACACAGTTTTTGGCTTGGGATCGGTTAGGATCGGATCGGCTGGATCGGATCGGATCGGATCGGCCGGATCGGATCGGGATCGGGATCCGGGCTGAGGGTCGGATCGGTCGATGCTGGGGCATACAGTATACAGTACTGTACTGCGCCTACTGTAATCAGAATTCGCTTTTCCGTGTTGCCCCCGCCCTGGCATACAAACAAGTCCGTCCTTCCTTGTTCGAGACAGAAAAATCCAGCTCTGAGCTAATTCTGTCAGAAAACGATTCCCCGCACCTTACCCCACGATAAATTCATTGGGTCCACGACGCATTTCCAATCTCAACTGTCGAATACTTTTTCCAGATCGGCATTTTTGACCATCTTCATCGATCTTTCTTAAAACGTCATCTTTTTCTGGCGTTTTGTATTTCTTGTTGATTCTTCGTAGCACGATCGGTTTCTCAATGCTATCTTCGCCACTTCCAGACGATTCCATCCGCAAACCGTCTCCAATCCTCCGAGTAGCCGAGCCACGTTTCATATCGCGCGAGCTAGTCCATCTTAGATTTGCGCGAAGATTAGCTTCTCTAGAATTTATTTCCCACTACTTGAAAACCATTTTAACAAAAGCAGAAGGCAAGCAGCACTGTAAATAAACTAAAATCTTTTCGTTTTGAAAATTACAAATGTTGTAATTAACGCGGTTTTGCTTCTTTTCCCTAGCTTTTGACGTTATAATAAAATTTCAACAGGTTTGAAATACTGGGCAGGTGGGAAGACGGCAAAAAGGCGGGAAAATATCTTGAGTGAGTGGGTCTCCGTCCCCCCCCCTCGACAATCGAAGAGAAGATCTTCTCTTTAGAGACTGCCGAAGTAAATTGAATCACCACGCTTTGGCGGTGAAATTTCTAAATCAGAAAACCGAATCAACGGTAAGTAAAGCAAATGGGTTATTCGAGTGAAACGGTCAGTACGCGGGAGGCCTAGAGATAGGGCCTACTGTAAATCCCACATTGAATCCATTCCCCTGGATTGATAGGTATGCACTTTGAGAATCAGGCGGAGGATGTACACGTAGACCTAAACCTGACATCTGGGAAGTTGCATTGTTTTCTACCTGTCTGTCTGGTGGGTGGCTTACAGCTGGCACTTGTTACCGTCTACACTATGCAGGACGGTAATGGTATTTTTGCTTTCAGATTCTCAGTTCGTCTGCTGGTAAACAACTCAACTTAGTTTCAAGATATCAAATCGAAGAGGATGGACTCCGATGACGAAGAATTCGTCAGTTTCTTGCCGAAAAAAGAAACAAAAAAGCCTCGAGAGCCGAAATCTAAGTACTCGTTCGATGATCTCAAACGTTTTTCTAAAGTGGCCGAGCATACGGGGAAGTTATGGAATGAATTCAAAGAGTCGCGGTCGTCTCAACAATATGCGACCAAACTCGAGCGAGTGGATGACAAATACGAAAATCTGGCCAGCAAAAATAAGCAATTAGTCGAACAAACTATCAGTTTCTTCTCGTCCACCCTCAGCGGATCGTACCCTGGGGAAAATATTATTGGTGCTAATCCCCTATTATCTCCAGACTTGAAGACCAGTACGGAAATAGCAACCGATTACGAGGACGGATCGATTGTCGAAGCATTATTCAGTGCAGTCGGCTTTGCTTCGACGATGGAAGAGTTGAGTCAAGCTAAGACTGCTCTTCTTCGTGTTTTGGCGGCAAAATCTTTCAAATCGGTGCCGCGAATCGACCAGGTTTTGGGCATTCTACTTAAAGCCTTCGGTGCTGATGTGGCCAAATTTTTTCCTAAATCAAGTGCGGACAGTTTCTTCGAGCGAGCAACGAATTACGCTCAACAATATTTCGTCGCATCCAATAGCGAACAAGCGAAAAAACCCAGTTTGGCGCAACAACCACGAATCAAGAGCTTGGACAATTTGGTCGCTTTGATGGAAGTATTGACTTTGCTGGATTGGAAAGCTGCCAACATCGATCACGGCGACATGTCAGCTTGGATATATGTCATAGTTGGATTGAGTTTGGACAACGAATTCCGACATCAATTGGGTTTTCAGTTGGCGATCGAGCAGTGTATCCGAGCAATGACTGGTGGTGTCATTGAATGCCCGTCGAGTTGGAGACAATTCACGAAGAGTTTTAAATCGGCGGCCATCGGCGACGAGGAGAAACCTCGTAATCACCACAATATGGTTCAGTTATGTTCGTACATTCCAGTCGGTGCCAGCTATCTCGACGAATTACGTTCAGGCGTCGCTCTCGAATGCATATCGGCATTGCTGGGCTACAAATTTCGATCAGCCGAACTCGGTGGTGCGGTACCTCGTTTAGCCATATTGTTCGAGAGGGGCACGAGCGACAAGAATGCTTTATTGTTTGAAGCTTATACGATGAGTAGCTTACTGAGCTTGGTTCAATTTGTCTTAACCCAGGCCATTGCGAAATCGGCATCGGCTCAAGATGTTACGCGCCTGGACAACGTTTTGACATCGTTTGCCCAAGGCCATTACGGTATGAACAACACGGAACGTGCGGGTGTTAGCGCTTTGGATGCTGCGGCTATTCGCAATATGGTGAACATGATTGTCAATGGCAAGTTGAGATCGTATCGACCAGAATTCTTTCGGTTCATCAAAACGGCGTTGGACAACATCGAAGAGAAAGCGGAAATTGAAGAAGCCGATGGAACATTTGATGAAGAAGAGTGGAGCGGCGATGGACCTGAAATCTCAAAGGGCAAGAAAGGCGGTGTGGAAGAAGGTGATAGTGGAAGTGATGTGGTCGTAATCGGAGATAAGGATTCTGAGGAAATGGGGGATTGAGGTGCCTGAGGGATTAGGATCTCGTTAGTATTTAAAGGAATTATAGTCTTTGCGGCTTCCATTTTCTTTCTGAGTTGTCATTATTCCTTTTGAATCGAGAGGCTATGGAACTGGTCGGCCAGGGAAGGGATTCGATGAGGTTTTTCCATCGTTTTGTTTCCTGGCCAAGTTTTTGGTGTCCATTCACTTTCGACAGCTGCTGTGATTCTTCGAACAACCTCTTATAGCCTGGCCGCGTGCAAAAACGGCCTCGCATTCTTCTCGCTGCTGCCTGGGCGGCGTAGCATCGTGACTGCTTTCTCCAAAATTTCGTGTCTATACGTTAGCTTTCACGAGGAGCAGCTGGCCTGGCATTATTTCGGTGGTGTCTGCTTGACGCAAGAGGCAGCAGGCGTAAGCTGAAAACAACATAAGCTATTCGAGGGTGGGAGACTGGCAGTGTTGGCGAGAATGAGCGACGGGGCGAACGTGGTGTTGGATAGTGAGGGCCATCCTGTGGGCCCATTCGGAGCACACCCGACGGGCAGTCTGAAACGGACCGTACAGATGTTCAATGCTAAGGCCGACACCACGCAGAAGAAACTGGACAAGAATCCTTACTCGGACACCTACGCCAGGCCGGAGTATAAGACCAGCGACGAGAGATACGGAAGGCCAGAGCAGGGCTCCCTCACTGAGAGAAGGGGCATCGCGGCAGGTGAGAGGAACGGGCTGTGCTGGGGAGACCAGTAGGCCCTCGAGTATCCCCCCATCAGCTCTCGAGTGCCTCTCTACTGCATTCCGTTTGCCCTTAGTGAGTGGACTCATCCCACGGCTGTTCTACGACCTGACTTAAGCAACCAAGCCTGGCAGGCGTAAGGAGGGAGGTTGCCGACCCAAGTCCGACTGTAGCAAGCGAGTCTTGCGACCATATTTACCGGCTGATACATCAACCCGAGAGGTTCAGGTTTCCCAGCCAGGAGAGCTCGATTACTCTCTCCCACTCGCCATGGCCTACCAGGCACGAGGGTTACACTTGAATCAAGACGTTTCTAATGAATCGGCCTCTTCGAATTCCCTTGAGAGAATGTGACTAGCGGTTTTGGCATTTGGCCCAGAGGTTAGGCGTCTGCTTCTCACGTCAGGTGGGCAGTTGCGAGCGGGTGTTCGACTCCCGGTCGGGTAAATCGTTTGTGTAGTCTATCCCTTGACCCCGCGTTTGGTGATGTGGTAAAACAAACCCAAACGACCTTTGGCATCCTGCCATGACCCCCAAAAGGCATGGAAGAGGGTCAGGTCAGTCATTTACTGACCACATCACACCAGAACGAGCCTAATGCCATCCTGTTCAGGCCAGTACATCTTCCGTGAAATCATCTTCCTGTGCGAAGTGATCAACAAGTACGGCAAGCAGCAGCCCGACGGCACGGTCACCATCACCTTCGGCCTCATGTTCGACTTGTACTGCACTTACTCCGAGTCGGTGAGTGACGAGTCCCTCGTCTTAGTGTGGCCTCACTTTCCTCGGGGCCTGCTTCCTTCTGCTCCTGCATCGTCCTAGGTGGAGTGAGTGGCAGCGGGACCTGAACAGCACGATGGTCCTGGTCGGGTGCCAGGCCAAGTTCTGACGACCCCATCACCCCCTCGCTCACTCTGACCATCCCTTTGCAGCTGGTCGGCATGCTCCTTCGGGCTCGCAAGCACGGTCTGCTTCATTTCGAGGGCGAGATGCTGTACCAACGTCGTGACGAGAACGTGGTCATAACCATGCTCAAGCCACTCAACGAAATCCGAGAGAAATTCTTGCATTCTGGGGATCCCGTGCGATGCGTGGCCCAGAAGTCGTGATAGCTCGAGTGACTAGCCCGCTCTTGCCCACTTTACGAAACGATGTCGTTTCCTGGACGCAGTGCCAAAGACTGTACACTTGGTAGATAGGGTCATAGACTCTGCGACCGTGCCCACACTTTTATAAACGTGGCACCACAGTACACAATAACCAGTCACAACGTATCCTTGAACTCGTCCTGGAAAGCGTACTCGGGCGGAAAGAGAAGCCCTTCGGCCACCAGATCCTCCAAAGGCACACGCTTAGTCCTGTAGTCATAATAGAACATACCCGGGTGCCTCTTGCAGATATCGTAGTACACGTGGCACATGTCCCGGATCTCTTCGATACTTATCTTCGTGCACGGTATTCGAGGATTCACCCTGGCCCGACGTAAAACCTCGTTGGCCAATTCTTCTTCCATCGACTCGGGGAACAAGGTCTGCACACCCTTCACGCAGTACTTGCGACGGTAATGGAACATGTGACGGCAGAACTTCTCGACCAGATCGAAATGCAGCTTTATCTTTGGATCATCCAAGGGTGTGAATAACATGACTGCCGCGTCGACTTCCGGTTTGGGAACGAAGGCCATGCCTGAAACACAAGTAGAAAACTGTTCTGAATGCAAAGGGCTGTTCGACAAGTGCTATCAGCACGCTGGAGACAGCTTAGGGGCGATTCCGACTGAGGGTCCAGTATCGACTGATACTGTAGTTGCAGTAGCACTCTTGGTACACTTCCCTCCAACTTCTGCTGGTGATATGATGCGTGCTGACTACCTACGTCGGAGTCGCCCCAAATTTCCCAACCCACTTCACTCACCTTTAATAATAAAGCTCTGCTTAACATCGGAGATGTACTGGCAAATGGGTGAGAGCCGACATCGCTGCGATCCCATGATAGGAGCGATCATCCGATCTCCAACCTCTTTCTGGAACGTCAGACACAGTTTCGTCCTGCCGTACACGAATGGGCCCCTCCGCTCGGACATTGCTCGCAGGAATCTGGAACAGAGAATATGCGTGTTCACTAAGGGATATGGCTAGCTGAACGTGGTGGTCTACAACTATGGCTGCTTGTTATTTCAAGTTGCCTCTTCCCGGGGCATATATCGCTGTGGACGGGCGCGGGAGAGGACACGGGCCAGGATGGAACAAGAAATTCCGACTGCAGCAAGGCTGAAACATCAACCAGAGGGGCTGGCAATATTAACCAGGCAATCAATACTCCTCTCCCACTCGCCATGGCCCGCACGACTGACGAGTCACAGCTGCACTGTTGTTGCTGCCTTCACCAACCCAGTCAAAACACCCAGTGCTTGGCTGGTTCCCATACCCGCCCACGTGACCAGACAGACCAACTCCACTCACCTGATGATCAATGGGGTCGCGATATTGAACGGCAGATTACCAAAGACGAACACGTTTGGCGGACTGTCGTACCAGGAACGGGCTGCATGTTTCGGGAACGAGGCGGGGTTGAAGTCATAATTCAGGACATCCCCGTGCACGATTTCCATCCGCCCCCTGCTCGCATCGGCCAACAACTGAAATCCAAGTCATTTCAGCATGGACCTACAGTCCGGCATCCATCTTCAGACCAAGGGTCAGCTGGCTGTCAACCTCCCCATCCTAGGCCCCGTCAAACCTGACTCACCTCCAATCCGGGTAAAAAGCGCCTGTCTTTTTCGACCACAATCAACTTGGCAACGTTCTGTTCCAATAACGCTCTAGTGATGCCACCTGGACCCGGTCCAACCTCGAACACGTAAGCGCCATCCAACTTCCCAGCTGTTCGTGAAAACTGCAAAGCCCGCAATCGAGTGAACGGTGACTAGATGCCTGTCTGACCATCAGTTCTCTGCAGCAGGTGGGAGCACAACCCGCCTGGATGAGGTTTCAGCTAGCAGCCGCGGAAGGCTTGGGTACCAGTCCCTGTCCCGACTTATCACGCGGCAGTAGGGCACACCCTACTTATCCAGACCCACCTCGCAACTTATGTCTTGTACTGGAGCATTCCTGACCCCCAGCTCACCTTCCGACACACATCCATATCCAACAAAAAGTTCTGCGACAACTCCTTTTTCGCTCTCAATCGATACAGTCGTACGATGTCACTGATCGAAGGCAATGGCGGAAGCCTCGTCGGCTTCATCAGTTGCGTCGCCATCTACAAAGCAATTATGTCACACCCATTCCACCTCCAACTCTTCCCAAAAGCACACGGGTCATCAGCCCAATGCTCACAACCCATCCGGTTAAGAGCCAGATTTTACTGCCTCGACATCTACTACACATCCAAGCATATCACATTTGACACTCGACTAAACTCTGGCATCCTCACACACGAGAACACCCAGTTTTATGTACACGACTAGCACGCAAAAGGCACGACCTGGCTCCCTCGCATTTCAAATCTCGGTTAGCCAACTCTAATCCGATAATCCACAATGGCAATCTTGTGACCTTTAACAAACTCCTACAGCGCCGCCACCACCTAAAATTTCAGCGATGACTTCGAACTGTCAGCGGCGTCATAACAAGGCTGTGCTAAATCAAGCCTGAAAACACACCCATAAAGTACCGAAATCATAGTCAATTAAAAAACTCACCATTCCCGAAAAGTCGACTTTCCATCAAACACTGACAAATCGAAAACGACCTAGGAAAGAACTCGCATTGCTCATATCCTTCTTTCCAAACCAGCGCTTCATACCTGGCCCAGAACCGGCTTTGAGGCGAAAAGACCATAGTTGACGGCGTCCTTTACATCTAGCACCAACACATGCTGGTTTATTTCCTCCGGTCTCAGGGAGAAAGATAATCTAAAAAAGGCGAATTGTCATTTTGCACCTCCCCCCCCCCCCAGATCAATTTGTCCTGAGCCACTTACGCTTGTTCGAAAGTAGGATTGAGCGTTTCGTGTTGACTTTGCGTGCTTTGCTTCGCGATGACCTCACCGTCTTTCAACAAACGAGCCTTGACGTACGGATCTGCGATGCGATCATCATTGACTGATCTCAGGTTTCTGTAAACGACAAAGGCAAACAGAAATTAAAAAAGTGAGCCCAGAAAGCAAACTCGTGTCAAGTTATTCTTACTCAGCGCGGTGAATCGTTGCCACCAATTGTTTTTTTCCTTCGCTGTAGCTGAGCGAAAATTCAATTCGCCCGTAACTGTCAGATGGCAGATGCGACGATGCCCTGTAGTTGAGATAAAAAAATTGCCGAATATGCATGCAATCATTATGGAAATCACTCTTAGTCCCCTCACCTGTGCCTCCTCCTACGCAATTTATTGTTCAGGAACCCGTTCGATCCGGCGAACCTATTGAATGTTCTCGTCGCAAGATTCCCTTTGGTGACACTACTCGGCGTGGCCGCGCCAGGCGATACTCCCATGTTACGCCACGCTTCATCGCCTCCGTTCAAATCTGGAACAGTCCATGCATGCATAGCTTTACCTGTCTATAATCCATGCACCTTACTCAAAGTAGGCAATATCAACTGATTCGTCCCCGAGGAAAGGCCGTACGGTCGCTGATCCTTCGCCGATTCAGCCATAGTCCTGAGAATTTCTCGCGCGGTAGGCGACAAATGACGCAAAAACTAAAAAATGAAACCAGTCTTTCTCAGGGGGCATCACACACGTAAACTTAGACTTACCCTTAACCTCAGCGTCAAAATCAGTGGCGAGCTATGTGGCCCGAGTGCCAGATGGTACTTGTGCTGGTACAGTTCCAAGCGATTCTCGTTCAGTAAACTTCGAATAGCCACGCTCACTTCGCCTAAACTGTGCCCACCAGTGGCGTCGTCCTTCGCCTGTAAAAGAACTCTCTTCCGAATGATCCAGCGTCACGACGAGTTGCAGCTTCAGCTCACCTCTACTTTCATAATTTGGCTATCCGCATCGCTGACGAAGAAGATAAACTTTTGTTGGTACAGCGGATTCGGTGTTTTCGCCTTCGGGTACGTCTTCTGAATGTGCTTGCCCACCGTAAATTCCAAATATGGCGTCGGTTCGATGTCCTTCCTGATACTCTGAAATCACTTACACTTAGCGACAATACCGATTAGAGTCTCATTAGGTCCGTACTGGTAGATTTTTCGCACCATCCACGTAAACCATCAGCAAAGCACTGCTTAATGACGCCGGCGCTAATTTCATTTTCGCACCTTTTTTCACGTGCTCGATCAGAGGCTGAAAAGCCGCCTCGTATGAATTTCGCTCGGCAACTGGCACGGGTTCAGTGCTCAGGTCAAGCCAGAATATCCGCAAATGTAAATCTCCTTTTTTCACGCCCTCCAGAGCGAACCACTGAAATGAAGAATGAAGTTAGATGGTGAGCTGGTTCGTCTAGCTTACAAGATGCGCCCCGAGATCGTCCATGCCCCGAGTCCTGACAACCAGTCCAACCCAATATCCTCTCACCTCATCAACCACTCCTTTGTTTCGGACCACGGCTAAATCGATGGACATCCTGCCAAGGAACTCATCCGCCGATGCCACGTCCTCGTCGAACAGTTCGATATTGATGCGTTGACCAGACGCTTGGTCAACCACGGCCTCGAAATATTCATCCCAAACAGGATTCAACGAGTTGTCAATTGTCCGCGTCTTGTGCGACTGACTGCCGACTGCAACCAAGAATACAAAGTCATACAAACAAGCATCACATTGGACGAACTTACCAGACACACGAGCGTACGGATCGGATTTGCCTTTCAACAAACTCATATCTCGATCTTCCAAATTTCTCGCCTCGTAAATGTGGATTCTGACAACACCCTGCAAACACACCAAAGTGAACCTTTGTGGAGGCAGAGACCCGTAGTCGGTCTTACATCCGGTTCAGGGAAATACAACTTGACCACATCCGTCTCGCTGGTCAATGGAACGACGATTTCATTGGGCAGAACGCAAATAGCAGCCACTTGACTACTGATTACGCTTCGAACAGCACCGCTGAAATTTCCAGAGCCTGCACCGCCAGTCTTGCAAACAAGCCTTAATCCAACTTACAGCAACCCGGGCAATTCGACCAGTTCCCCCAATCCCGTCAAATCGAAATCAATCGTTGGCTCGTCCAATAAAAACACGGAAACGCCACCGATCAGTGGTGGTTTTGGTATTAGCGGTTTGAGAATAACCCTGAGTTTGCCTTTAAACTAAAATGAAGACATGACAAACCTGCTTGCCCGCTGCACATAAAAATCATGCTCTCACCTGCATTTGACGCAAGCCAGCGCGGAAAGCCCCAATGCTAACCACGAATTCGCAATCACCCGCGTAGCTGCAAGTTGGAAACCTCATTTTGCGCAGACAAAAACACACAGCCACGACTCACGCAACATCCATGTCCATAATGATACGATCTCGCCCAACGTTCTCCGTGTATACTTTAATGCCACCCACACGCAATGGCTAAAATAGAGTCAAATTACAATCGCAAGTGAGCAGAATGGTCACGCTCGACTTACGATATCGCCCATATCGATAGATTCAAATGAAAAACTTTTAAACGGTCCCGGAAGCAGCGCCTTGATCCTTGGCTCGACCTGATCTTTGATAAACTGCGTTGTAAACTCGCCCACGTACGGCCATAATTGAAAGATAACCTGAAATGACAATGCCACAGTGATCCAGCGGAAAATCGATAATTGGTCATTACTCGATTTAGCCACTCGACTCTTTCAGTATCGGGAAATTGCACCCAAGCTGGTAAGTCTTTCAACTGAGCCAGCACCACTTCTTTTTCCTTGATGGCAGCCTGCTGCAAAGCTAAAATCCGTCTCTCCCTTCGTCGCCACATTTTCGACTTCAGCACGCTCAGCACGACCAACAGCGAAATCCAAAAAAAAGAGAATTGATAGTGTCCTAGGAGCCAACATACGCTCATTAGGACACCGCCACCGATAGCGGGAACGAGATAATTTGTGATGGACATTGTTTATTTCGCGGACGTCAATCCAGTGCACCTAAAAAAAAGTTCAGACATGATACTTTCCTTCAGCCCAGCTGATGCAGTTTTGGGCGACTGAACGCGCACCACGTCGCGCAACACTTTAAAACGTGAAAACGAAGTTGAAATATACACTCTCTTTTGCGACTAGTTCTCTCCTTCGAGCAACAACGCTTTCAAACTAAACGTCTTTCTATTACCTTAAGCCAATACTCAACTCATTCCGCGCACGCCATTCCACCCCAGCCCACCCTCCAGGCCCACAAAAGTGTTTTACTCTGTCACGGACGAAAACGGAAGACACACAGAGACGAAAGTTATCGCAATAACATACGATTACTCACGCAAATAACGCACGGGAATACAACATGACGAATGGGAAAGAAAGGGCGGTTATAGAAAGCCCGAAAAGGAAAAAGAAATTTATTAAAATGTCAGCCTAGCAACGTCGGCCACCTTGGATTGTACATTCTCAACCAGAGTCAAGAAAAGCAGATTCTACAGTAATTCTTCCGCAACCGTGCAGGCAAGATCAGCAGAAAGGCCCCGCAATCAACAACCGAATCTGAAGGGAATGTAAATTACTCCACTACGTCCACTCTGGCCGCGCACCGAAGCGAACGACAGTTTCGAAACCAGTCGAAAGTGAATGACAAACAGTCTACCAAAGGAAATATTGAAAATGTGTCGTCCACATAACGCCTGTTTCTGACAATGAGCTGGGCAAACATGAAATTCAACCCCAGCTCTTGTAGCTAGTCTGTACAAAGCCGTATGACAAATCGCTTCCATACTCAGCTTACTCATTGTCAGCCTGCACCGACGTAAGATGTTTAGAGACAAAAAATCGATCAATCTCAACAAATGGAGGTGCGCATGTTGTTTGACTGTTTTGAAAAAAGGAAACATCTGGCTTACTTTTCTCATTTCTGGTCCCGGAACGAAAAGTATTAGCAAAGAATGCGAAGCGAAACAGCGAAAACCAAATTTAAAATTTAGATGGGATTTGATCGAATTTGAGGCCCTGTAAACAAACCAGTTCTTCAATCAAACATATGCACGTCGCGGTCAGACAGACAATCGAACAGGGAAATCGATACCGGTAACAATAGGCTCTTGATGCTCAGGTAAATCAAGACACAAAGCATGAGGCGCGAAATTTAAAAAACTATAGTGAAGTGCTGAACTTTAATGGGACCCTCTAACGGGGTTAAAGATCGCGCAGTGGGCCTGACCTGCATAAATCCCGAAGACCAGAACGCGGTGAGGTCGAATGCGTCCTCGGCACTCTAAGGGAAGCGATAGTGCAATCAAGGCCAAAGGAATGCGCACTAACAGGTTCGAAATTAGTTGCGTTTCACATTTTTTCACGCATATTAGCATGGCAACAGCCAACACTGACGTGGGATCAACAACATCGCATTATCACAGTCGTCACAGCCCTGCGGCTCCAGGATTTTCATTGGCGGCGGGTGCTGGCGCGGCGTTGACGACCTGCTCGTTGGGATCGATCAGGACAGCGTTTTGCTCGTTCTCCTCCGCAAGAGCTTCAACTACGACAGCCTGGGCATTCTGCTCAGGTGCCTGAGCCACGGCAGCTTCTGGGGCGGGAGCTGCTGGAGCCTGAGCGGCGGCGGCTGCTGCTTCTTGCTGTGCCGCTTCCAGCAGAGCTTGTTGTTCTCGCTTGCGTCGCAGTTTCTCCAGTCGCACCCATCGTGCTTTGATTTCTTTCTCGTAGCGCTCCTTGTCTTCGACGGCCTTCTGCTTGTACGTTTCCCTCGACTCGGGATCCAACTCGCGCCACCTACAACACAGAGATCACAGTTTGAGACCCCATGCTCACAAGCACATGCTCACATCTGGGCGATCTCCTTGTATCGTTGGCGGGCCGTCGAGCCTGGCCTTTCCTCGCGAAGTGTCAGCCCTATTTGGCGTTTGAACAGGATGTATGGTGTCCTGGAATGGGAGAACTGGGACTGGGACATCGAGCCAGACTGGAAGGCACTTACGCTGGCCTCACGGGCATGCTTGGGTCCCTCGAGCTGCGGACCAAAGGTATTGGACGACCAGCGTGCTGCCGAATCCATTCGTTCTTGGCCTGCTCGTATCGAGCCCGATCCGTCTGCTCACTCTGAAGAGATGCAAGTCTGAGGAAGAACCTGGGAAAGGAGGCACAGCACTTACGTCGAGGTACGGCTGCCTTTCCTCGGGGGTCAGCTTCCTCCACCTTTCGGCCAATCCGCTGATGACGACCTGCCCGTCAGGACTATTCAGCTCTTTGGCGACGCTTTGGTAGTTTCTTTGGACGAAGTAGGCGTAGGCAGTTCGGCCACGACGTGGTGGTGGGATTCGCCCGCTCTGATCGTCGGTCATGGCGGCCACCAACCTTCGATGGTGATCAGATCGACCACGCACCGATGACACCAGCGCAAACACTCGAATGAAACTGGCAGCCGGGATAAGAGTCTGCTTTCACTTTACAATAAGTGACTTTACACTGGCGAATTTTTCAAAGGTTTAGGTTCTATGCACTTGGCCGGGTTGGTGTAGAGTGATCATGCACCTTTTATGAGCAGCACCTGGAGCACTCAGGGCGCATTTATAGTCGACAAAATTTCTACTCCTACCCCTAGGGTAGGTGCAACGGCCATATACTTAAGCGTGTGCTATTACTCCTACCCGAGGGGTAGGTGTAGAAATTTTGTCGACTATAAATGCGCCTTCACAGTCAGAGACGCAAGGGCAATCATGACCAGCCCAAAGTACAGTAGGTGCATATATGTGCATTTTAGGCATAAGCCATGGCATGGACTGCTCGCGTGTAAATTGCGTTTCATAGACTATTCTTTGCTGAAGTGGATGGTGTGCATGCGAATAACTGCAGTATGAATAAGAGTGGTGGTGGCTTTTTTGACCTCGCTGAAGCCCCAGGGCCGCGTCCACTCGTTTTATAAACCCCTGATCCCGTTTCATAAATACCGTATTTGTTGAAAGCGACGTTGGCTTGTGAATTGTATTGTTGCCATAATCCTATTTTTTGTGATGACTCCTAGCATTTGTAATGGCACCTCTTGTGCGCTGACTCGACACCGGATCAGGTCGGGTTCAACCCGACCCGACCCGACCCGAAAGTCCCTGACCCGAAATTTCGAATCGGGTTGACCCGAATTCGTTATAAGTAGTAAGTTCCGCGCGATAAAAACCATTCACAAATCCTCAGAACGTGGTGGCGTTGGTGTAAAGGTGACTGTGAGGAAATATGAGATGGAGACATCTAACGCACGCGAATCTCCATCTTTTGTTATTCCCTAGTTATCCTTAGTAAATGCAATAACGTTCCTTCATATTTCCCACAATAGTGGTCAGATAATTTTTTAGAAACCTTAGATCTAAAAGCGACTATGGTCTGTCCACTGGAGACAAGATTTAACCAATCCGAATAACAGGCGTGAATAATTGAGACAACTCTGTCATAACTTTCAGAGTCTGAGACAGCTTATCCTTGGTTAAACAAAGAAATATCTATCATATGTGAACCCCAGGCTAGAGTTGCATCAAGTCTTTACAAAAGATATTGCTTACAAAGTCATATTGTGCTGGACAGTAGCTCCTGTCAGAACCTCCACTACTGACGGAGGGATGTGAGGGTACATATCACTTTTGAACACAGCAAACTGTTCTGCGATTGTAACATGGATGGTGGTCAAGGGGGCTATTATTGGTACATATTTGGTGTTTGGGTACAGACTATATTGCTCTTCCAGCCACGTATACTCAGGAAGCTATGTCATATTCAGGAATCAAATGGGATTGTAGATACTCCTAGGACCTGCTAAAAGTTATCAATTCCTTTTTAAGTATGGCTAGTCCCACCCATTCATCAGAGTGGACAAGAATGTTTATGAGAACTCTCACATATGGACCCTTCCCTTTGCAGAAATTACTTAGAAAAATTGGTCATTCTCAAAGCTTACAATTCGTCTGGACATTCCTGGAAGTTACGCAGAATGAGAACGTGGAATGATAGACTGTGCATGCATTCATAAAGCATATACTGCAAATCCTGGAGTCGAGCACCTATGAAAAGGTCTCTGTAGTTGCTAATAGTAGTAACTTGCAAAATTTCTGTATTTTTGACCCGTTTGACCCGATCTTTCAAAAAAGTGACCCGACCCGATTTTGACCCGACCCGACCCGACCCGAAAGTTCCTGACCCGATCCGGGGTCTAGCGCTGGCCCCTTGAGTGCATGTCAGCGATGGTTGGCGATAGTACTTCGCATTGCGATTTCGAAGTTGAACAATAATGAATTTGATGCTAACAGGGATTCGTTTATGAAAATGTGAGCATAAAGGATCCGAAGATAAGTTCTCGCACTTGGGTCTTCAACCTCTTAATATGGGAGCCACACCACCTGGATAGTCAGACCGGAACCCCTTATTTCTGTTGGTGAGTGGGGAAACTTCAGGGCCGGGCTTGGTAAACAGCATGAATGGAAGTTACAGACCACAGCTCTGGCTATCCGACGGCGATAATGCTCTCGAGCATTTCGATAATCCTGTCGAAATGGCGAGAGACCCATTCCTTACCAAGTGTCCCGTAAGACAATGGATCCTCTGTTTCAGCCCTCGAAATCTCCCTTGGAATTGCGTGTTCATTGACGAAGAAGGCCTCTTTTAAATACTCAATTAGAATGCGTGCCTAGAGCCGTCTCCCTTCAGCCATATCGAATCCAACGCGTCATTGCAGCGATTTCGATGAAAACACCTGATATGGGGGGCCATGGTGGTCGGCATTTGTGGGATGTGGATGATGGATTAAAACCAAGTCGTCACGTGTTCGGATTCTGAGATAGCGAATGATGTATTTGGGCTTGGTAATAAGGGCAGTCAGTAGACTCGGCGAAAAAACGATTGCAAAACCGACGTCTGGAAAACAAATATCAATGGCACATGGCATGGACAGCGCATGTGGTGTTCTCGATGGGGGCGCGGGGTATCTGAGCAAGGCTACTGTGGCCGCCTCTTTCGCCCGTGTCATAATTCGATGTCACGCTGAGGGAATACACCTTAAAAGTGCAGCAGAAAAGATGTTTGGTAACCCTGAGATAGGCTTTTCATATCAGGGTCTCAGCACCCACACAGCAGCTCCTTCATTTTACCTCCAGTATTCGTCATGCACAAACCTGTTTTCTAAAACATTGTCCGACTGACTGCCACGAAAGGGAAAACAGTCATCGCATGGTCTACTCGGCGGGTCTCGCGAAGTCAGTGCATGATTCGTTTCGTTCAACCCGCACCACCGACTCAGGTGTCGGTGAAGAAAGAGATTGCTTAGCAATGAAAGGCAACTCCTCACTCGCGCCCCTTTTGTTGACTCCTTCTTTGTGCAGCCTTTTACGGCGGCCAGGTGTTGTCTCGCTCATCGACTTCCCTGTTTCTGCTTTCGCACCCCCTCCCGCTTCTGACTCTTCCATTTTTGGCTATTCACAATTGCGCATGGTCTAAAAATAGAGCTAACACTTCGATTAGTGTGTGCTCGTGGGGGCGCCTTGACCCATCATATTTGACTTCCGTCTTGCTTCACTGCTGTGAAGCCAGTGGCGGTTATTGGCTTGGGGGAAACAATTGGCGCCCTCGTGCTCAGAAATAAAAGTGTCTCTTTTGCACCAGCGGGAGCCGAGGAGTCTTTTCGATCGGTGCCAGAGGCTGTGCATATTCCTCATTGATCACTGTTCCATTAGTTTTCGGCGAAAACGGCTGCCGGCTTAAGGATGCGGTGGAGGAAGAGGGTCGAGGGCCGTTCCCTCGGCTCAACGTCTGGCGCCCGCCTGCGCGTCAGTCTGCGGCGTTTTGTTTCGGCCTGGCTCCTCGAAGAAACTTATCCTTATACTCGTCGAGCATTTTCAGTGAGGCGACTGAGATTGACGGTAACACGAGTTTTGCTCACTCACTGGGCGCCGTCTGCTCACAGCCGCGGGGCTAGTTGGAGCGGGTTGGGTTGCCCGTGGCAGTTGTCGTTTGCTTACTGCCATGCTCACAGCAGGGCGTGCAAAAGGGACGTGGGCCGGGATTGGGTGCTATATATAAAGCGGGTAGATAGGTGTACGCTTTGCTGGCTTATTGGCCGTGTGAATCAGTAGCTTCGTCTACCTCCAACTCTTCTCACTTCTAACAACACATCTTCTACTGCCTGCCTTTGCGTGTTGCAGAGTTTAGATTCTAGCTTCTCCGACGAGCTTGCTCGCAGTGAAAACTTGTTATCGGCCTATTGGACGCAGGTGCCGTTTTGGGAGCCTTCCGGCTATTCATTGGTTCGTTTCCGTGTCAGGTGGACATCGAGCGACCACCAGCACTTCATGTCCGAACACGCTTAGTGGACCCTGAACACTGCACTGGGCTGGACAACGGCTAGTCGGCCTCGATTGATTGAGTAGTCAGGACGGAAGGCGGCGTTTGATTTCCTGCCGTTCTCGCTCTTACCCTACCCGAGAACGCTGATTGAGCGCCGACGTGTGTGGTGACTGGTGTAGACGGACATGCGGCGGAGAATGGGAGAGTTTTTATGCTGCGGGATTACCATGCACTTGGTTTTACTATTGGTCTTTAGTTGGCATTGTGCGCACGTGCGTGCATTCAATATCGATATTGCCACCAGACTAATTCACCGATATGACAGAAATACAAAGTTCGGCTATTCGGTGGATTTGTATAACGATCGCAGTGCTCCGTGGTGAGTGCACAGTTGGCAGGGCGGCCACGCCAAGCCAATGGTTTGGGGGAAGGAGGGGACCCCCCCCCCCCCCAAGGGGAGGGGCTGCTGGTGCCCTTTGATCGGTGCTGCACGTCACCTAGCTGGGTAGACCTGCAACGGGCATCTTCCCGCCACAGCGACTGCGACCAGATTTAATTAGGTTAGGGGCACTCACAATGAGTGTTTACTTGCCTCCCCCAACTTCCTTTTCGCAATCACAGTTCTCTCCGTAGGCCTTCCAGCACCCAAACAAAGTTTTGCACGTCTTCCATCTTTAAGCAGTCTCAATGCCGGCTCTTTCTTTTCTCATTATTCGCTCTTCTCATTCGTCCATTTTAGGGTCCTCGTGGGAGCTCCTCAAGCCCAGACCAGACAGCCGGGCGTTCAAAGAGGCGGAGCTGTATTCAAATGTTCGACAGTGGGTCAAGCATGCTACGAGATCAAGTTCGACGAACGGGGTAGTGGCATTATTTTGACTAGTCCCATTCTCAAAGGGCCCATTACTAAACTTATGAATAGTGTTACTACCGCTACTAACCGAGACGGACGTGGAAAGGCGTACGAGCCCATCGTGTTCAATTCGTCCGAGACGCGTGCCGAGACTTCTGCGACTCATAAAATAACCAGTAACCAGCTCGGACTGTTTGAGGCATGAAAGAGCATGGGGTGGAAGGGGAGGGGTACTCCGAGCCACTTCTGTGGCTGCCCATAGTTGCATCCTACCGCATTGAGGAGATCATGGCTGCGAGGCATGAAACTTTAGAGTGAGAGTGAGAGGTAGGTGGCAAACTTCTGGCATGCTCTCCTTTTAATGACTTCTTCTGGCATGATCTGAAAGAGGACTGACGACTGAATCTTGCATGGACTTGCAGCTGGCTACTGTCCGTACTGTTGATACAGGTGGGCTACTGTGAGTTGTCTTCGAGAGTGGTGCGAAGTGATAAGAGTTGCGCCTGTCATGCTCGTAGTCTGCTTGAGTCAGTCTTTTCTATTGTCTTCAACTCCTTCACAAGGTGACGAACATTGTTTTTGTGAACGCTCGCATCGCCGCGCCTGTTGCCTGTTTCTCGAACTCTTGACGTCCAGACGCCCACACTCATGTCTGAATGTCATATTCATAGTAGCAGTGTTTTTCAGGCGCCAATACTGCACTGAACGGCAGTATTCTTTTGCCCATCGATTCCAAGTCTGATCAGTGGTTCGGTGCCACAATATCAGCTTCAAGGGAAAGCGACGTGGTCGTGGTATGTGCTTATGAGACAACGGTTGCAGTGAACTGCCTCATCTGTGATTTAGGCATGCGCACCCCGATACACCTATTTCTATGCAACCTTTGACAAGAAGGAACCAGTTGGAACATGTTTCGTGGCCCGAGGAACCTTGTCACCAGATACCGTCCAGGAGTACTCGCCTTGTCGTGGAAGTAAGTTCGAGTGGAAGGGGACGAGGCTGGAGGACTGGTGAATGTATCCTATTTTAGCTCGATGGGGATACCACAGGCTTGGATATTGTATGGCCGGATTTAGTGCTGCCGTTAGCGAGGTAAGACTTTGGGTCGATTAAGGGGGAGCACGGAATGCTTGACGACTATCAACTGATCAGACAGTCTTTGGCACTTACAGTATTTTCACCAGCAGCTTCGCTCTTTGCCCTTTCAGAATGGTGAACAGTTGTTTATGGGTGCACCAGGTGCCTTCTATTGGCAAGGAGCATTAGCCACGCAATCGTTAGATTCAAACGAGAATGGGGATCCATTTATGACTAGGGAAAGCCATGCGCACTACGATGACCAGTACATGGGTATGTGCCCAACCGCTGATTCATTAATCGCTTACGTAGGCTCGCTGGTTTCTTCTAGGCTATGCGGTAGCCTCTGGAGAGTTGGACGGACAAGATGGTAGCGATGTGGCTGTTGGTATACCCAAAGGAAGCGCACTGTTGGGCCAGGTAAGCTCAAGAAGGTTTGGATCTGACAGCGAGAATAATCGAGGGGACGGAGCTGAATCAGATCACACAATGAGTAGGCGCCTGAAGGCGCGGCGCGTTCTTATGAAGGCATGTCTCCGTGAAAGACTCACTTCGGATAGTGCGTCCCTCTACGGACCATGCTTGCACCCCCCCCCCTCCCACCGCCCCTTATATCGAACCATCGAATTAATATTGCAGGTTTCTATCTACAACTCACGAAACCAAAACGTGAAAAACCTAACTGGCGAACAAGTGGGCTCGTATTTTGGAGCTGCCTTGGCCGTAGCCGATTTAGACGACGACGGGTGAGGAATCGTTAGCAATCGAATTTGGGACTCTCAAGCAGCTAATTCGTCTTTTGTGTCCTGTTTTAGATACGACGATTTGATCGTGGGTGCCCCGCTGTTCACTCAGCAACTGGTCATTAAGGGAGTCGGACAAGCCGATGAACACCACGAATGGCCCGTGGACGGGAGCTCCTCATCGAGCACCCACGGTACCAAGCAAACTGGCGGATACGAGGCAGGCAAGGTCTATGTGTTCTGGCAACGGGCCGATGGTCAGTTCCTCCAGGAGTAAGTGTTATGGGGCGAACGGGAATCGGATTACTGACCGACTGTGTTTCAGAGACTTCACAGCCGTGGCTGGCAAGAAGGACTGGGCCAGATTTGGACATGCAGTGGCAGCCGTGGGGGATTTGAACGGGGATGGTTTCAACGGTAAGGTGGGTTAGGGTCTTCTCGGACTAGTTATGGATCCGGTTTGTGCACAGATTTTGTGGTCGGTGCGCCGTACGATAGCCAAGATGGACGAGGCGCCGTGCATGTATTTAATGGAAATGCTGAACGACAGTTTGAGAAGGCGTCTCAGGTAAGTGTCTCTGTGAAAACTAATGCCAGTCACGTTGGGTAGCCCTTGTCAGAGGAGGCATGAGGGATACAACAGCTGCTGGCTGGAAGTCGAGAATGCGTTTGCGCAGATCGAGCCTTAAGGACTGAGATGGCTGGTGGATAGGACGTCGTTGATTAGGCCAGCATAGTCATAAGCGTGAGATGGTATTATGGCCATTTATCCCCTCCCCTTCTAGGTCATCTACGGCGAGAGCGTAGGAGACAACATCAAAACCTTTGGCTTTTCGTTGGCTGGTGGCCTGGATGTGGACAACAACGAGTACCCAGGTGAGCCATCTGCTGGGAAGTTCTAGTTCATTCTAATTCATCCGAACCTTTTTGCAGACGTGGTAGTCGGAGCGTACGCTTCTGATCGGGCTGTGCTGATGAAGTGAGTATCGACGACTGATCCGTGTTTCTCTAAGGCAATGCCTGTTGGGTTTTAGAACTCGGCCAGTCGTGTCTGTCACAGGCTCTGTAGCCCTATCGCCTGATGTGATAAATTTGGAAGAGGCGGCCGAAGCCAGGTGAGTGATTTTGGTAGGAGTAACTCAGGAGGGAGAACTTAAAGAGCTTCTTTCAGGTCGCAAGTCATAATTTGCATGAACTACAGCGGAAAGGGAGCGCCAGATGTGATGAGTGAGTTGGATATTTGAATTGGAATAGGGGCTTCCCAGGTCGTTTTGTTTGAGCTAGGTGCAGCCGCGCAGCACAGTCGACACTGCGTATGGCCAAGCATAGGCTTAGTGACGTGACGCACGGACGTGTGGGGCCGATTCGGGAGGTCCTTCGTCCTCGGTGTCCAGCCTCAAAGCCTAGGAACCATCGAGCACTTATTTTAGCTTTGCGTCTCGAAATCGAGTTGGACACTGCCCAGTCGCCAGAAAACAGACGAGCTAACTTTTACGTTTCTAACAGTGCCAAGTATGTTGTTGACCGGGTGGAGCTACGACGAGGACAGAAAATATGCGATCAACCGCATCATATCATTGTGCCAGTAAGGATGACCGGGACCAATCCTCGAATGGGTGTCAACAGGCTCCTTTCAGGATACGATCCGGGACAAGCTTAGCCCGATCATGGTCAATGTCACATACTCGGTCAATGAGCAGCAGTTCGGTGGCGGACGACTATCGCCGATCAAGAATGCCTTATTGCCTCAGTCGTGGTCGAGCCAAGTAAGCGCATGGAAGACAGACAGATAGAGACTAAGAGAATTGGACCAGACGACGGAAGTCCGAATGCTGTGGGATAGGATTATGGGCACTGTTAGTCGACTAGATGTCGGCGCTACTACCGATGACTGATTGTGAGGTGTGCGTCGCGAATGTCATTAGCTATCCATAGAGGACGCAGGCGCCCACTCGCGCATTTCTTAAATCTCCTGTATCCCATTGCAGCTTCGAATCGCAAATGACTGCGGTCCTGACCAGGAGTGCATCCCAGATCTGCAAGTGTCTGCAGAGAGGTACGTTGTATAGGAATCCAATTCCACCAGGTCGTCAGCGCTGGCTCATTTTAGCTCAAAACCGACTATATCGCGGGGCATATCTGAACGAGTCAACCTATCCGTCGTCATTGTGAATCCAGCCAAAGACGCGCATCAAGCCAAGTTCTACGTTTATGCGCCGCGGGGTGTCAGCTGGGTGGGAACATTTGCCGAGGAGTTTGGGTACAGGATTCACTGCGCGCCTCCCAACGCCACTGGGGACGAAGATGCGCAGTCGTTCGGTGGTGGTCGTCGAGTGACACCCAGACCGGCCAAGTCGGAGAGCAATGTCAGCCGGCTAGAATGCGATATTGGCAACCCGTTCAAGCATGGGCAGAAACTTCGGATGCAAGTAGAGTACCAGACAGGGGCGATACCGGTCGAACAAGAGGAGCTGGTGTTCAAGCTGGAAGTGAACAGGTACTTGAGTTTAGTCAAGGATTACCTGAGCGGCATCGTGCATCAGTTAGGTTACACGCACCCAGGCGGCGGGAGATAGTCGAGACCGAAGTCTCTAAGCAAGAAACTCCGACTGGAGGGAGGCAAGTCTCGCGACTATACCTGCTCTAGAAACATCAACCGAAGAGGTTGACGTCCCAGCCAGGGGAGCGTATCGATTACTCCCGACCGCCAGGCGTGCTGGTCATTTTCCTCCCACCGTTGGAAAAATGGCGTCCCCGCCATTCTCCAACTGGGAGAACCAACACCCTAGTGGTGGTGCCTTATCAGCGCTAGGTGTTCCACCCACCGTCGCGCTAAGGCGCACCAAACGCTCGCCGAACCTTCTCCTCCCCGTAGGTAATAGCGGAGTAGGTTTCGCCCGCTGGCCCCTGGAACCCAGACCGAAGTCTGGTAGGGAGTACACCTGCAGGGAACCCCGGGCCACAGCAAGCGCAGGCGCGCCAGTCCGGCATTCACCACAACCACCCGGGCTAGCACACTAGTCCATAAGGGGCTTACATCCGAAGAAGGCCCTGTGGTTCGTGACGCCAGTGTAACCAGCGCACCCAGGCGGCGGGAGATAGTCGAGACCGAAGTCTCTAAGCAAAAAACTACGACTGGAGGTAGGCAAGTCTCGCGACTATACCTGCTCTAGAAACATCAACCGAAGAGGTTGACGTCCCAGCCAGGGGAGCGTATCGATTACTCCCGACCGCCAGGCGTGCTGGTCACACTGGCAGGGGGCACTAATAAGGGATAACTGAGGGCTTCGGTGTACCTGAACAAAGCGGGACTTTGGTGCGGACATAATGCTGAGCTGATGAGCAATCAAAAATAGTACTCAGCACTGTTACCCCACTGATAAGTTATCATGTGGCACTTTCAGCACACTGCCAGATGACGTGAGTACTCGAGAGAACAACAAAGCTGAAGTCAGACTCAAATTGGAATCAAAGATCAAAGTCAGAATCAACCAGTAAGCCCACAAATACTCCCTGTCTTCTACTAATCTCTAATCACTGTTATTGTTTAGGGTGGCCGTGCCTGACCAAGTCACCTATTCCAAGGAGGATGATCGAGCGGGGGACTTGGATATGAACCGAGTGTCCAACCCGTCGCTGGTCGGGCCCTACGTCAGCCACACCTATTCGGTAAGAGACCTGACCGCCTTTTTTTGAGTCGGGGAAGAGCATTAAAGTTCGCAGGTTTTGAACGACGCTTCATCTGCGACGAAGATCTCGGAGGCGAAACTGGACGTGTTCTTTCCCCACTTCACGCAAACCAACGACTACTTGCTCTACGTCCTCAACGACATCATTATCGTGGATGGGCCAGTCAAGTGCAGACCAGTCCAACCACAAAATATCAACCCCTTGAAGTGGACTGTGCCTCGCTTGATCACGGTAAGATAGGCAATGACCCCTTCGTGCTGACCAACGGTTGATTGGACAGTCTCTTTTGCAGCCACCGAGCGCGGCTGTGGTTGTGGCAGGAGAACCGACCACCACTCGCCGTTCGACGCGCCGACCGAGTGGACGTCGACGCAAGGAACGTCAAGCACCCGACGAACACGAGGACGACGATCAAGACGAGGAAGACGAGGAACTTGGAATCGGAGGCGGCGATGAACAAGTCAACGACCGATCGGCTCTGAGCAGAGCTTTCTTGCGATTCGTTAAAAGCGTGAAGGAGATGAGTGCAGACCTGGCCGCCAATTGGTACGGTGTGAAGGAATTGACCGTGGTAAGTGATCCTGACACTGTCCTTTCCCAAGACTGCCACTCTATGCTCGCAGGACTGTGGTCAAATGCATTGCACACAGTGGACGTGCAACATCACCGACTTGGCTCCCGGACACGCGGCAACAGTGGCAGTGAACTCGACGCTGTTCTTGAAGACCTTGCTCAAAGAGAACGTCCCCAAAGCCACCATATCCTCGTTAGCCGTGGTCGAAGTGACCAAACTGCCCTACGAAGTGCCAAAGAACCATACGAACTTGGTGGAAGCCAAAACAGTAGGTCTCGCCCAAGTGCTCTGTTTCGAGGGGGTGTCACTGAGGATCCTTTCCAGGCGACGACTGTCGTCCATCGATTGAGCCGTGACTTGGTGGCGCGTGGCATACCGAGCTGGATGATCATAGTGGCCGTGCTGACCGGTATCACCTTGCTGATCCTGCTCATATTGTTGTTCTGGAGGGTAGGAGCATTCCGAGTATCCTCTCCCAGCCACCTTCTAACAGCCTCGTCCTTCCTCTTCAGCTCGGCTTTTTCAAGCGAAAGCGACCGCCACGAGGACAAGCCAAGCTGAAACCATCGGAGGGTCCCGAGACGCGCGGTCAGTACAGTACGTATAGCCCGGCCACTCAGGAGTACAGTACGTCCTATCGCCAACAGCCGCCTTACGGCGAACGTCTTTGATTCGCCTTTTGTTTCATTTTTTGGAATGCTCTTCTTAGCCTTGGTGCCATTTTGTGTAGCAATAATTTTGAGATTCGTTCAAATTCCGCGCCCAAGTTTACTTTCAAATCAAAGAGCCATCTTTTGTCTTTGCTGCCAGATATTAACTCAATCGTTGCTTTACAAGGAGCCACAAATGAGGGCGCTTTCCAGTAGGAGTCTGTGTGTAAAGGGTGCGTTATAGGCATATAAGTATTATTTTGCTTTATGTATTTTTGTGCAACAAAATGGTGCTTCATTTTTCGAACAACAAATATTCGAGATTGTTGCTGTTCTTTGAATAATATTGACCGGTTGTCGCCAACAGATGCGCGCAGATTAGATTAGTCCCGATTTTGAATTTCCCGCTATAAATAACAAATATGCGGAAAATGTGCGCACAAAAGTTTAACCAACTTTCTTTTTTCTTGCAAGGCGAATTGTCGGAAAAAGGAAAAAGTGGGAGTGTTGGAGACCAGTTCTGTCAGAACCGGTTCTTCCTCGTGATATACAACAACAGTGTCACGAAAATCGCTTACTTTGAACAGTGATTGGAAGGTGCTCCGCTTTTGCGAACAACGAATGGTCAAAAATGGCGGTTGTTTTGGATACGACTGAAGTAAAGGAAATCGAGGTAATTTTTTTCTGGCCCTTTCCATGGTTTTTGACAAAAGTAATTCGCCTCGTTTAAACTCTTGCTTAGTCTGTGTCACAATATATGACGTATTCACACGTTGTTTTACGAGTGGAATAGCCTACGTACTGTATATAGTATTGCAGCTGATACAGTCTGCGAAAGAGTTCATTTTGTCTTTCAGTGCTCAGATGCGGTGCATAACATTTCGTCTCATATCGGAAGATGCTTATACGTGCTAAATCACACGGACTGCCAAGCTACTGGATTTGCTCAGTATTCGTTTTTTATTTATTGTCAGATGCCTGATGTTTTACGATGGCTGGCAATCCTGATCCTGGTAAGATTTTCTTCCTGGTATCCAGCATGTTTGACGTGTGGAAACTTGCAATCTGTTTTGACTTGGGCGATGGCTGGGGTCAAGAGGCGAAGAAGGTACTGCACTTTCGCCCACAGTAGTCTGGATTAGATAAAAACTGTTGTTCAGGCCGCTGATTTATCTTTTAGGTGCTCCTCCTCGTGGTCCTATTCCTCGGATTGAGCACGGCGGCGGACTCTTTGTACGTATATACGTCCATGACTAAATACCATCTTCACCCTGGAATCTCTTTTCAGTTTTTGTCCAAGTTTGGCGGTGATTGTTGAACACTTGAGCCTCAGTCATAACATCGCGGTAAGATCTTGTGTATTTATTTCTATTCCTCTTATCAGTGACTTTTTCCGCATCTTCTACTGATTCGGCCATTTTGTGAGCATAAGTTGTCGAAACCCGTTGCGCAGAGTAGTTTATTGGTCTAAAATGCTTCAAGCACAAGGCACGATTTCTCTTCGTTTTAGGGGGTGACGTTTTTGGCATTTGGCAATGGTGCACCAGATATTTTTGCTTCATTAGCTTCGGTGCTGAATTCGGAGAGTCCGTCAGCGGGTCTGGCGTTTGGGGCGCTATTGGGTAAATGGTCTCATGGCTCAAAAATGCAAAATACTCGGAAGGATTTCCATTTCAGGTGCTGGCATGTTTTTATCAACGATTATTGTCGGTGCAGTCACTCTCATAAAACCGTTCAATGTCATGCAACGACCACTGCTCCGTGATTTAGTATTTTACATACTCACCGTCTATTGGACGTTTTATATTCTCTACAAAGGACGGATTCGACTGCTCGATGCTTTAGGTAAGACATTCAAAGAGACTACTTATTATCGAAATGGAAGGTTTTATTGTGATGTTTTTTAATTGCCGTTTCTAATCCAGGCTTCTTAATCTTGTACGTGGCTTACGTGATCGTGGTGGTTGTCGGACGCTACGTGAGGAAACGAATGCAGGCACGTGCGCGAGGTCAGTATGGCTTCGGTGTCTTTCTTGATCTCCTAATCACCTTTGCGGATTCTAGAAGAAGCACAAAGGAGGCTGGGTACACCGATGGATGGACAAGATTTGCCAAAGACCGACGCCCCTTCAACAAGCAATTTATCAGAGGCTGATGAAGAGGCTATGAAATACGACCTATTCTTTGGACACGGACATGGTAAGCTAATGAAAAAGAGGAAAATGCATTAGCTACATTAGATTAGCACAGGAAGAGACCTTGAAAAAAACTAGACAGGAAGCTTTTAGAATTCGTAGCAAGACTTCCTGACTGAGGGTATCAAGATGGCTAATGGAGGGAAAGGAAATACTTTTTAAAAAATGGTCATTTTGGTGTCATTAAAAAGGGAGGAAGGAAAATCCAGGGACGATCTCGGAATTACATTTCAGTCACGTAGATTTGTTTTCTAGGCCGGAATCCAGCGTCCGCTAGCAATGGCTTGAATGACGACATATTTACTGTGGATAGTGTCAGCATCGCTGGAAGTGATGTGGGTAAGAAGATTATTTCTTGTGATAGTTTTAGACGTTCCAAGGTGCCTTTTGTAGGGTTGACAGTCGGGGTGAAGAAACCGTATGGCTGGGTGGATGAGCTACTCGCGTCCTTACGACCGTGTGACGCTGAGGAGTGGTCCGATGCTCGCTGGTACAGTCGAGTGTTGATTGTGCTCAGGGTAAGTATGCTTTGATCGTCCGCTATGATCTCGGTGATGATTGGATTCGGGTTTCAGGCGCCAGTATTGATTTTATTGACTATCACTGTTCCAGTTGTGGACTTATCGAAATACAATAACAACTGGTCGTACGCGCTGGCTGTTGTGCACTCGTGTATTTGTCCGATCTTCGCGCTGGTCGCTTTGCAATGTGAGGACATTGGGTGTTCGGGGGGGGGGGGGGGCGTGCCCAATAGGGGACTTTGAGGGGGCAGGACACAAGTATGGTGCACGATTCTGGTTCGTCGACTTAAGACCTGTACCCCCAGCCCCATAGATGGTGAAACAGTGAACTATTGCTGAACATGAGTGTGAAAGGCTGGGAAGACTGTTTTTAGATTTAGCGAGGAAGGTTTTATTAAAAATGGAATTGGACAAATTTGGATATTACCCCTGAGGTTTTGCTCATCATTCTTGATTTCAGATATTGACTACATGATTGGTGACGTATTCCCACTGGCCATCATCGCACTGCTTGTGGGCATCACTTTGGCATTGATAGTGGCCTTCACTTCTAAAGCGGGCCAACCGCCGTCTTATCACAAGTTTTTCGCTTATTTTGGCTTCATAATGGCTGTGATTTGGATTTATTCACTGGCTCGGGAAGTGGTTAATGTCTTGCGCACGTTTGGCATTGTACTGAATCTCTCACACGAAATTCTCGGTCTGACTGTTTTGGCCTGGAGCAATAGTCTCGGAGGTAAGTGGAATGCCCTGGGTTAGGCCCAGATCGAAATGATGGAACTTGCGCTTTGCAGATCTGGTTTCGGATATAACCGTTGCCACGCAAGGATACCCTCGAATGGCCATATCGGCCTGCTTTGGTGGACCATTGTTCAGTAAGCTTCTGCTCGTTCACTTTGGAGATAAGTCTGTGGACTGCTCCCTTCTAGACATCCTGGTCGGTGTTGGGCTGCCATTTACGATCGCCACGCTTAGAGAAGGCGGGAAGGATTTCGAAGTGTCCACATCTCCCGTGGCGCAGATATTGTGCGCCGCTTTAGGCATTAGCCTTATCTCGTCCTTTCTAATCATCCCGTTATCGCGATTCCGGGCAACGAGACCCTACGGAGTGTACTTGCTGGTCCTCTATGTCAGTTTCCTGACTGTGGCCATATTGACCGAGTTGAAAATTATTCATCGCTTATGGTAATGAACCATACTTACTAATTCTGTGATATTACCCCTCACGTTGCGGCCTGAAAATTTTGTTTGTGATATTCCTACTACTCAAGAGTACTTTTTTACTTTTGTCATTTTTTGTAACTCACTTTAAAAATGAAGAAAACGACTTATATGATTTTCCAAACCTCTTCAACAGCGCTGCAGACCTTGGTGCATGTCAAAGCAGCAGATAAAGGGTAGTTGCTGATTTTAAGTTCCTCCTCGCAATAATCGACATTCACCTGGAAAGAAGTGATGCAATGGTTGGCCGAGGATGGCTGACCGTTAGCTTACTGCTCCGTGCGCCATGGCTCCAACGACCACACATATGGATTCGTTCTGAGGTACGATCTCCCGGACATCGACCAACTTTGGAGAGTGAAAGGACGTCGAATATTTTCTGATGCCGATTGGGAAGTGAGCTTGGACAGGGTTCTTGATGACCTAAGAAAGGAAGACATGAAAATCTTTGTAGAAGAGATAAGAATCTGTAAGGATTGTGACCTAGCTGGTCAAGGCGTCTGCCTCTCCCGCTGGGTGCGCACTTACGGGGGAGGGTTCGACTCCCGCCACGGTAAAAAATAATTGTCGTTTATTGTGTTCCTCAGCCCTCGAGTGCGCTCTATTGTGCTTGGCTATGGATAAATTATGACATGACATGAGGAGCAGAAAATCATTTTGTGACTTTTAAGTATGGGTAAGGTCGGCTGGGTTCAGATCAGAGAAATCAGATCGCGTGTGAGCTAGGTCAGGTTCGGGTCGAGTCGAGTGAGTGAGCTACATGACTGTTCACTTACAGCACTGTAGGCTGGCTGGACAATCGGCCTGTGCTTATAAGCCAGATAAACGAGGCCAGGGCTTGGTCCAGCCCAGATACAATATGATCGCTTTTGCTTCCTTCCTGCTGGACCTGAGGTGGGGGTCCCCCTACCCCTTGCCCATACGTTGTGACTTTCCGTGCGACGTGAGAAAAATGAAAGAAAACTGAGATGCGATTACCTTCATCAAAACTTGAGAACTATCGGCGGCTCGAACCTTGAGCTTGTGCAGCAGTTGGACTGCAAAGGAAAGACTCGTGTAAAAAGCTGAAAGGTGGAGCACAATGTCAGATAGGGGGGGACAGACAGCGCTCCACTCGATCAGACTCACCCGTTTAAAGATCAAGCTAATTTACAGGGCTGGATTAAATGCACCTTACCCATTAACCCGGCGAATCGATCGTAGGTGCGAGGAATGCGGCACTGAGGGCTGATGTAAATCAACACATGGTTGGCCGTGTGGATGTACACTTGCAGATTGCCGGCCCGATTCAACGGACTGTCGAGTAACATGAGAAGACACTGAAACCAAACCAATGTAATGTGAGGGGTTCGATATTTGATACACCTGACTGACAGGTGGGACGGCATGAGGGAACGAACCTCCACCACAGGCTGGCAGACCACGCAAACACGCGGGTCTGCCCACCAAGACTTGCAGGACGAGCTGCAGGGGACCAGTGGGTCCTGATCGGAGAGCTGCTTTGCACAAGACCAGTATCTGCCATGATCATTCCCCCATAGCCTACCTGATGAGTGATGTCTGGGCGATAATTTGATGGATCTTTTTTCATTTTCTTCAAAAAGTTCACGTGCTTATCGCTCGATAATAATTCATAATTCTTGTTATCAACCTAAAAGGATCGCACAAATTAACAGTATTACGGAAGGTTCCCCCACGAATTTTTGCCAGGCTCCAAGTCTCATCCGAATTCTTAAATTGTTTCGATACTAAGCCGCTTTGCTTGTCTAACTACAAACGTCTTTACCGCTAGCCTATCTCATTATCAGGTTAGCATGGACAACTTTGAAGTACCCGTAGCCGTACGCAGATGCCTGGCCTTGACTTGTGAGAAACCAGGCAAGCAAAACAAAAGGTCTAGGTGAATTTTTAGTTTTTTGAGCATCTCGTAGTTTATATTATCAACAAGGATATGCTATATATGCGGCGGCAAAAGAAACTGCGAGCCCAAAATCAGTCTTAATTTGCTCCAGAAAAACAGAATCTCACCTTTGCCGCTTCCAACTGCGCGTTTTCCAAAACAATTATCAGCCGTTTCGCATTGTCTTCACGTCCCGTTCTCAACCGCTTCGAACGAGGCGGCTGATAGCTCTCTTCCTCGTCATCAGATTGATAATCAGCCATTTTTTATTTTTGTTGCGAATAGATCGCTCCGCTCTGCAGCCTAGAAGTCATTTCGCTTGGCATAAATTGCCGCTTCCAGCAGACATTTCTTACAAGTGGATAAAAGAGCGCGGGAAATACAAATTCAAAAAGTAAAACCGCTGAACTTTGCCTGGCTCGACCAAAGCCGCAGTCAGCCAAAAGTGATTCTATTAAACACAGTAACTAGTTACAGGAGTAAAAGCCAATAAGTACATTGCATCAATACACACTTGTCAGTGATCAATGATAAAGATAACAGGTAACTTCTCGAAGTGCTATGAATTCTGGGGCGATGTTCGTCGTCTGAAAATTACAAACCGTATTCAATTCAGAATCAGAACCAGACAGTCATAATTAACAAAAATGTCAAATAATGCCTTACTTGTCCAACAATACAGGAAAGCAATCGCAAGCCGCGTTCACGCCACACTCGGTCTCGCAAACTTGCTCCAACGCTCTAACTATTCGCAGAACCTGAAAAGGGAAGCACGTCTTGGAGGACACAAAAGCATTCATCATCGAGGCCATACCTTTTGAAAGTGTGCCTCCTCCAATCTCGTCAAATCAGCTTTCTTTTTATCTTTCGCCACGACAACGTCATCCGAACTGCCCTTTTTCATGGCGACTTTACCTAAAAAACCCCTTTCCTAATCATTGTTGTAAAGATACATGCTTGGAAACATACCGCCTGAAAACTTGGCGATGAAATCTCCGTTCTCCATATACGCGCATTGCACCATGTTCGAAATATATCGCACCTTGGCCATTGATCGGCCCCGAGCAGCCTGCTTATTTCTCGATGAGCCGGGTGAGCGAGGTGTTCGAGACGGGCCTGGGTCATTGGTGAATGGGGTTGGACCATCGTTTTCGAAGGCTGATGGAATTGGCATAGGCAAGTTGACGTGCTCATGGTGACTTGTTCTGGACGGAGCTGGGGATCGTCGTGAACTTGGTGCACGAACGTTCGACGTTTGGAACGATGCCTGCGGAAGAGCTCGAGCTGACGCGCACGCCTCGGGCGATGGACGTAATGGCATTACTTGAGGCGGCCGGCGCAAAGGGACGAGGCTAAAAGGCATGATTTAGAAGTTGTACCGCCTCGATAAGACTACAGTAGTCCTCGACTTACCATTGTTGCACGTTGGGAAAGGGTCGGGGAATAGGTCGTTCACGAGACACGGCTCGACGGGGTGGATCAGGCTATAAAAAACACCATTGGGCAAACCAGATTTGTTTTCATAGAATCATAACTTACGATTGAACTGCCAGTATGCTGCGTGTCGAACCCGCTGTCTATCGATGCCAATCTCTGAAACACAAACCCTTAGAAGTGAACTAGAGGTAAACTAATTATACACATGCCTTACCTTCCGTTGAAGATACTTCATAAGGAAGGGATCTTTGGCAATGGCTGAAAAGTAGCAAATTTGGTTTGGGTCAAACCGAAGTCAAGTTCAAAAAACCTTACATTTTACTGCCATTCTCTGATGACCGTCTTTGCACAACAAGTTACGAAGCAAAGTCTCCGCTTCTCTAGAAATACCATTCGGGATATGAACGTCAAATTTAGAAGAGCATGCATCATTCGCTTTTCCCGGTGGACCGCCAAAAAGCATGCTGAATAAAATGCATCCCAAGCCATAAGCATCGACTTCGAAGCTGTACGGAATGTTCAAGGCAACTTCACTAAAAATAAAACAGACCAAAAGTGGTTCAGCGGACAGACTGGGCTATCGATGCACTTACGGTGGCATGTATCCTGGTGTTCCGCAATACGTCGTATTCCTTTGACCGTCTGTAAGAACCTCTGTTGCCAAGTTGAAATCGCAAATTTTCTGAAAAATGATGTATAATGTGGTTACTGAAGCGTCTATGGAATTTTAAAAACTGACAGCCGGCCCAAACTGTACTGGCGGAAAAGCCAAGGTGAACTTAGGAGATCCAAGGATCACTTTGAATAAGACAGAGCAAACACATGAGAACAGAGCGGAGAAAAACTTACCACGGAGTTATCATTCGCGAAACAAATATTTGATGGCTTCAAGTCTCGGTGTAGTATTGGATTCCCGATGACGCTTCCGTCTCGATTAGTTTTTACCCGATGAAGGTATAGAACCCCTTCGACCACCTGACGAAATATCGAAGCAGCTAAATAAAAAAGCCAGTGTTCTGTCAATGTCAAAAGAAAAAAGGTGACAAGCTTACCCATTTCTTCGGATAAAACTCCAAGGCGTAGACGATGTTCTAGGTCGCCGCCGGGGCATAATTCTAAGGCAATATAAACGCGACTTCTGTCGTGGAAACATTCGTACATCTGAAATACATATAGTAAAAGCGATGGCATGAGAAGCAGCGCGTTTCTGGATTGGGCACCATGCTATTCTTTAAGCCTATTTATGAACAAAATCTATGCTTCACCTCAACAATTCGAGGATGCATCAACCTCGAATGAATACGAATTTCATCCAAAACACGCCGCTCATAACGGTTTTGCAAAATATGCTCTTTCTTCATGACTTTCAAGGCAACCCGACGCCGAGCTTGAACATCAATGGCCTCGTAGACTTCTCCAAATGCTCCTCTTCCAATAATAATGAATTTCTCGCGGTCGTCCTTGCAGAGTTTATATCGCTAAACAAAAATTATGTGGAGACCTAAATTTATTAAAAATAAGTCTATAGGCACAGAATGCCGGTGCCTCACCTTGATCTTGTTTTCTGATTTTTCGCCACAATATTTGTTCAATTCCGTTTCAAAATCCAGCGCGCGATTTCGTGGTTGCTGGGGGGCGTAGAATTCGTCCAAATCATATCTTCGACGATCAGCCATTACTCAAGAATTGATAAAACCATGCCCAAATTTGGGAGCTGTAAAAACCAACGCTTGCATGGTTCCTTCGAACCGCGCACACTTGGGACATTGATAAATAGGTTAGAAGACTACTTATAACATTTTAAATATTGTTGGCGGCAGGCTATGAAGTGACGGACAGTGGAGTTGTACAAAAAAAAGCCTTCAGCGAGTTTAAAATGACGTTCTTAGTCAACAATTCGAGTGCCGTGCTGTGATGGCAATAATGGCAGTGTAATGTTCAATCGCAAGACCATGTCCGTTGTCCCATTAGTGGTGACTGCGACTGTCGGGCGACAGTAGTGTCCGCGATGGCCAAGCAGTTTTCGCCGGGTGCTAAATGCATCAGGTGCAAAGAGACGCTGGGTTTGCGAGCTCTTCAGGTGGGCGAGATGTATTTTCATCGAGACTGTTTCAAGTGCTGCGGGTGCAAGCAACAGTTGGAGATGCGGTTTCACGAGGTCGAGGACAAACAGTATTGTCACAAGTGCTTCATGGAGCAGTTCGCCGCCAGATGCGCTGGTAAGTAGTCGTGGACTGGGCTGGGAGGAGACAGCCTTTCCCTACCGGGCGGGCTCTGGTCCACCGGGGTTGGGGTGAGAATGGCCAAGCAGCGGTTCCCTGTTCCAGAATGCAAGAAGCCATTGGATGGGACTTTGTGCATCGTCATGTTGGACAAGGAGTATCATCAGCAGTGCCCCAAGTGCGCCAAGTGTCGTCGATCGCTGTCTGGTGGTCAATACTTTCCGTTCGAGAATCAGGCCTACTGCCTCGAGTGCCACTGGCAAATGCGCATTGGCTCGGCAAAACAGCCCAAGGCTCCTTCTGCCAGGCCCAAGTCTCCCAAGTGATACGAGTGTCAGTCCGAGTTGGCGCGTCCTGTGAGATACGAGTTCTAGTGACCTGTGATGCGTGTCTTGCGATCTTTGTATCTCGTCCAATGAGAGGGACGTTTCGGAAGGAAGCTGATTTCACAGAGCGATGTGCCTTTAATTATAATGTTGCGGGCTGGTTTGTGGTGGGGCACCTGGCGGAGCTCTATCCGTTTCGCCCAGTGACAGCAGGGACATCTATTGCAGTCGGATAACGGCTCGCATGAAACCACTGACCAGTATCTCTGATTCGATTGTGTCTGAGACGAAACTGATTTTGCATGGCACCCAGGAGAGAAACGTCGATGCCGTAAACGGGCAAGTCTTGGATCGTAGCCGCCTTGCTTGCACCCCTGGCGGTGGGCGACTCTCTATTCATCCCTCCAGGGTAGACAAACAAGGGAAGGCCATAGAGGGGATGTAAGGCATATCCGGCTTCTCTATGACTGGTTAGGACGATGCAAAGTGGGCAAGCATGAGCCCCAGAGGGCTGAAGGCAAGACGGGGTCCACGAACCCCTAGCCCGCGGGGGAAGCGACGCTCCGCCTGAACGACCAGAAGACTGCGAAGTACCAAAACTCTGGGGCGTGGTCGAATCAGCGTCCTTGGCACCATCAAGACATGGTAGAGCGATCAAGGCCGAAGGCGCATGGACGACGAATCAGGGCTGACAGGTTCGAACACTACTGTATGCACATAAGCCTTTTCTTCCCTACTCTGCCCTGGACTCCTGTAACCCTGGAGCCGGTGGCCAATGGCGATTGGGAGGCAAAATTGATGCGCCTTGGCTAGGAAACGTCGACCACTCATCCACTCCATTTTTTTGTCCCGCCAACCTCGATCGGGCCCCTTCTCCCCAACCCCTGCCAGGCTTGGAAGCACTCCATCCTGATTTAACCCGAGGCGATTGTAACCAGCAGCCCTGGCGGTTGGGAGTGCTCGATACGCTCCTGTGGCTGGGACGTCAACCTCTTCGATTGATGCTTCTAGGTCAGGTATAGCCGCGAGACTTACCTCTAGTCGGAGTTTCTCGCTCAAAGACTTCGGCATCGACCGCCTCCCGCCGCCTGGGTGCGCTGGTTATACGATCTTCAGTTGAATGGGTGCATTCCCCATTATCGCAAGGATAGCACATAAAATCATCGCCTCCGACGCGTACACTCAAAAAAAACAGACCACCTCCCCCTCGCTTTGGGGCTGCACTCCTGAAAGCGGCTGGCAGAAAGCAAATGTTCGCGTGCCTGGTGTGGCAGAGCGTGTTGTGACCATTGCCGCTTGGGGGCGCCTGGAATTCTCAGGGGTGTGGTTAGGGCTGTTGGCGCGGCAGGGCATTATAAGAACAGGCTGCTGGGTAAGATTAGGGCTCTCCCTTCGAGGGAAGCCATCCCTCCATGTTGTCCACCACATTGGCGAAACTGTGGGGCGGCCAGGCGCCAAGCCAGGGACTTCGATTAGCTTACTCTCAAAGGGCCTTTGTGGCCGTCGTTTCCTTCGGTTCATACTGGAAAAGTTCAGGCGTTGACTCCGGGGCAGGTACCTGGTTTGTCTGCGGAATTGTCTGTGGCTAAGATCTAGGACTGCTGAGACATGGTCGTGCATTGTGCTTCGTAAAGGACCCTCTGGTGTTGACTGAGTCTTTACTGCGCCATCGACAGTGAATCTATTCGCCAGCGTAGGCATCTTGGGACCGAGTGCATTCGACTAGCAGCCAGGCTAGTGTACCATTGCACAGATCAGTGCAGGCACCCTTGCGAGGCGCGGAAAAACACGCCTGAGGGGTTCGTCCAGGAATCAGAGCCTCAGTGATCGATACTCTGCAGGAATGAGCCTTCCCACCAGGATTGGGCTATCAAAGACCTTGGACCGCTCGCTTGTAATATCAGCCCCAACCCGCCGGCACAAGAGCGAAGGAGGTCTGTCGCACCCTCAAACTGCAACATATATTTGGGCTGTGCCTCGGGTGGGAAAGGTCAGGTTAACGTGAGAAGACCCTCGTTTAGACTACACTAGGTTGGAGGCATGCCGGCCTGATTTTCGTGATGGCTGTGCGAGCCGTGTGACCAGCGAGCGTGGCAGAGGTCGGAGGGAGAAGAACGAGCAAGGCAAGTTCTGCCGCTGAAACATCAACCCGAGGGATGGACGTCTCCCAGCCAGGGAAGATCGATTACTCTCCCACTCGCCTTGGCCCGCTAGCTGTGGGCTGAAGCTGCCAGTCTTGAATGTCAGCAGAGTTCGAGTGGTTGGGACCTGAACGGTTGGTTCCTCATCCTGACCTGTTGCACTTGCTCCAAATGTTGGAGCCCCGCTTGAAACCCTTCCGTCCATGGATTTACCGCTACATGCTACCGTCTGCTACCCTCCCACCTTGACTAGTAGGATACCGTTTGTCGCCCAGTTCGCGGCAGGCTCTCGTTGCAATGAGGGAAACAGAGCTATCCGCCTTGAAGGGAAAACAGAAGCAAATGGGTCCGCTAAGGGTCTTGTGAAAGAGTACCACGATTTTCAGTCGAAGGCCGGACCGACCCGATACATGCTGGCCTGTTGACATCCTCCAAGCAGCCCCCACCAAAGACTTTTATTAATTATGACCAAAAACTGCAGTAAGACTATCTCCATCCGATGTACCCGGCCAACAAGGAACAGTGACGAGGAAAGCAAGCAAACTGACACAGAAATCGTAACAGACAGGCACTACAAAATGCTAACTTCCTTTAGACAACGCGTCGCACTTCGAAAAATCGTTTCAAATAATAAATTTGCCCTAAAGTCATAGCTAGTAAAACCAACGCCTCGAAAACGGCCCAAAGAACGACGCGAGAATTGGTGCTTTCATTAACTGAAAAAGTGACGTCAAGTCAAGATTGGAATTACCGAAGGGAAGCCTCCTACCTGAGATTGGGACATCAGACCCCGCATAGCGCTCCCCTCCAGAACCTGCCCTACTCTAGCAAGCAGGCGCCGGTTTCACTATTGTTGAGGTTTCACCGGGGCCAGATTCCCACAATGCGCACAACTCCACTAGTTCACTTCAAGGGGCGCGAGGGAGCCAATACGAAAAATAACTCACTTGCTCGATGGACTCGTTCCCTCACTTCCATGTATTCCTGCTCGTGTTTGACAGCCGTCAGCGCCGTGGACAGTTCACGAACCATTTCTTCCAATTTATTATGATCAGCTGAAACAGACAGAAACATTTATAATTTATGTATAACGACATGGTAACCGTACGAGGCAAATGACTGGGGAGCTTTAAGCAGTCAAAACACGCTATAGACGGCTGCAACTGACTTTCGGGCCAGAAAGAGGCCATGTTGCAGAACAGAAGATGATATCTCGTCCGTTTATTAATCGACTTCTTCCAACCTATGCCCGATTCCTGAGTGTCCTCACTCACTGTAAATCCTCATTTGCATCCCCTTTAAAATCCTGAATTATGTCCCCGAAGTGACAAGCGAGGATATGCAATTTTACTGAACAGTGATGCTTACCATCAGGACTGCCAGTGGAATCTGTTCCAGGAGCCGAGGGAGCAGCTACTTCCATAGAGAACATGACGATTTTTGGGGTCATTGTGGACATCTGATTGCTGAAGCAGTACGTGTAAATACCGTCCATATAAGCACTGAACGTGTATTTGCCAGACGATTCCCGTTCGCCCTTGTACACTTCCTTGTTGTCTGGACCCAAAATCTAAAAGAAGGCGGGATGAAAAATAGTTTCGAGTGCCAGAATTATGTTTGAGCATTGATTATTCGGCAAGACTGCAAAGATGAAACTGACAATTTTTGTGCTGCAACGCTGCAATTTTTGTAAGCTAAGCCAGGCATGAATAGTCAAAATGCGGAAAGAAAGAGGTAACAAAATTGGCCCAGAAAATCCAGATGGGTTTTTCTAAAAAAGATTCAAACCTTTGATTTCTGTTCCAAATTTTGACGGGTTGATTGTCAAGCCAAAAACGTGTTTTGCCGATCAAAACTCGCACATTCTAATAAAACAACATCATAATCATCAACATCGCAGTTACCTTGACATCGATATCCAAAAATCCACCTTCAGCCACTTCGAACATCAAACTCATTTTGGTACCTGAAGTGACTCGATCGAAGAAGCACTGTTCTTCATTGGCATCCAAATGGATGAAATAGGCCAGGACACTCGACGAAGAATACAAAATTGAAATGAGGAATAAATAACAAATGTAAATGCTCGCCATTTCCTAAAAGTTAGTTGAATCTAGATCCCAAAACGGTATTCTTCAATGACGATCGAAAAGAGAAGATTGGGCGGCCGTGTTGTCAAAGCATTTGCAACACGCATACCGTCCGCCACGTTGCGTTTTGTGATGTGGGACTATCAGCCAATCACGCAGCGACAATCGGGGCGCCGCGAGCCAATGGGAGCTGAGCAAAGTGTAAAGTAGCATAAAATGTTGTCATCCAGCTAATTTAATCGTACAAAACCTAAAAAATATGAATTCATTTGTTTTATCTTTATCTGCTTGCTCACACGACTTTGCGAGACGATATTACACTCAATGTCGAGCCTGGATCTGAAACTATATTGTACCGCCTGACGAAGCAGTGGTGATTCATGAAGTTCTTCCCAAGAAGGTTATGGGCGGTGTTCCAACTTGCGTAGCTGAGCAGCTTGCTGGGTTGGCCTACACTGGTGCAAGATCGGGTCACAGCCTTTGTCTTTGTTTAGAGAGCGTAGTCGTGGTGGTGCTTGCTCGTTTGTCTTGTGGTAAGGGAAGAAAAGAGGTGTTTTTTCGGAATTCAGCTTTGACTTTCTTCAGTGATAAACTTGGAGTATTTGCCGAATGGTAGCCGAAGAAAGTGAGATGAGTGCCGACTCTCCGAGCCGCCATGTGACCGTGGTGGATGTCTATGATTTGGCGTCAGCCATCGGAAAGGATTTTGAAAGGTTGATCGATCAGTTTGGATCGGATGTTATGACAAATTTGATGCCGAAGGTGGGCGTTTATTTGAATGCTACAGTCCTTTCGGCCATTTTACAATCTTTGTCATCCTTTTATCGGAGCTTATGAGTCTACTTGGCAAGTTTCAGGTGATATCAGCTTTGGAACTTTTGGAGGCGTTTGCGAGTCGAAATGAACGAGAAAACGAGGAGATAACTGACCTAAAAACGACAGTGCAACGGCTAGAAGACGATAAAGAACAACGGATTGAATGCCGTAAGAAATTTGATAGAGTAAGTTCATAGCGAACAGAATCCACTTTAAAGATTTCTTATCTTCCATGTGTTGCAGGAGCTTGAGCAAATCGAAGAGAACTACAGAAATGAGATTAAGCAACTATGGGACATGGTTCAGCGATTACAAGACGAGAATAAACGATTGAACAGTGCTTTAGAGCAGAAGGATCAGCCGCCCAGTCCCACTTTCGGTAAGCAATTCTTTTTAGATTCTATTCTATAAAAAGCTGTGTTTTCTTTTTAGCGATCAAAGAGGACGACCTAACAATGATGTTAACTCTGCGCGAAACGGTCGATCATCAGCGTGAGCACATGAAACAGGTGGATCAAGAATTTCGTGCCAAACAGCAGGAGTTTGAGAATGTAAGTCCGTGGTAGTTTTTTGCTTCCTCGATTCTACGTATTACGCCCGAGATTTCCGTGACTCTAGGGTGTACGATTGTGAATGCGGGGTTTCCTTGCCAGTGAAAAGGTTCATTGCTTTGGTTGGGCGAGCAGAGGAGTATAAGGACCTTTTTGGTCTCTGGTTACCCTCATTTTGTAACGATTGCTTCCCACGCAAAGTGCATTTCACTCGAATCAACCATGTTCGCCTTTCATTCATGAAGGCGGTTGGTGTTTTGAAGTAGGAGGCGATACAGCCATTGCCCAGTGTCACTCCTGGCGGGCAACCCGCAGCGTATTGATTTTAGATACCCGGGGGCCCGGGTAGTTGGTTGTCTGAGAACCGATAGCCAATTCTGCTCGGTTGGGGTTGTGCTAATGCACAATTTCATTTGGTATATGTCTCGGTTGCACAACCGCTGAGCGGAAGATGAAGCCGCGGGACTTTCTCACTTCATTTGGTCTTATTATGCTGTTGCTCGCTCGCCAGATGTTGGCCATACGTCCCCGGGGAGAGGGTCTTAGCCTGCTGTATCAGTCGATTTTTTCTTTTGTTCATCAGAATTAGATCATAAGGAATCGATTTGCGCTTACGTCTTTTAAACAACGTCCAAGAAAGGGATAAATGAATTTATATTCCTATTGTGTTCTTGTTTTTCAGGTGCAACTTCAATTGGAGAAATTGCAACGGGTCAATAAGGAATTGACTCGTAAGAATCATGCTGTTCAAAACCAGGGGCGAGAACTGGTAGAGGAGAAGGCCGAGCTGATATCGTTGTTGCAGCAACGTGATTACGAGATCGAGTTATTGAAGTTGCAGCTGGGCGAGACGGAGAAGGCCAGGAAGGATCTTGAGCAAACCAAGGTCAGTTGGGCCTGCTTTGCCGCATCAGCATGCAGTGGGATATTGCTCGCAGATTGTCTTTGTTGACGCATCCAGTCCTCGTCCTTGTCTTACCATTCGTGCATAGTACTACTGACCACGTGTGCTGTGGGGGCCGCTGGGCGATAGAACCGTGCTTTTGTAGGATGGGAAGAAGGTGAAAAGTGGTGAGTTTGTGGGCGACAGCGTGGTTGGCATATTTACCGATTTACAACAAGCCGTCCAGTCTAAGCTAACGTTGTCGGTGGCGGCTGCTTGCGCTAGAATCAACGCGGCTAGGAACCCTTCGGTGAGATGATGCTGCCCTTCGGTGTTTGTCCGTGCTGCCTGCCTAGTGGTGGTGTGGTCGATGAAATGTGTGCGTGAACAAGCTCGCCATGCATGGCTGGTGAATTGCGCATCGTGTTCGTCTTGCTCGATGCGGCAGGAATGCATAGATTATCAGGCGGGTGGTAAATGTATCGTCGTTTGAGAAAGATGCCCACGTGGACCACGCATGCTCTGGCGGTGTTGGCTGGGCAACACGCACTGGTGACAGTGTTTGCACATGTGACACTGGCGTGTGCCATGTTGTCATAACTTGCGATTGGATTTCAGCTGGAACAAGAGTGCGACCGGGACAACGTGCCGCGGTTTACGTTGGCTGAACTTCGAGAAGTGTTGCAGGAGAAGAATCAATTGAAGGCTCGCGTGATGGAATTGGAAGAGGAGTTGGCGCAGTTGCGGCCACCCCTGGTACCTTCCCCGCAACCCCCTGAAAAGTGAGTGATAGCCAATGAAAATGGTCGTTTGTGTGGTAAAGGACACCTATTTTAGGCCTGACGAAGAGGAACTGGTCGTGTATGGGCCTATTAACAAGGAGCCAGAAGAAAAGTTATACCCGTGGAAGTTCGGAAGGCGGGACTCGGGTGTGCGAAAATTGTAAGTGGGATTGTGTCGATGTGGGTGGGTGACTGGAATTCTAGCCTTGGTGGTCAGGCCCTGCCTGGTGTGCACGTATTGATTTGTTCAGTTGTTTGGGTGGCCTTGGCGAGTTGTGTCATCCTAGAGAGGCCAGTCACTGCAACCTACCTGGCGTGCGAGTCGATGGTTTCGGTGTGCTGCAGAGTGGTGGATTGTTGGGACCCTGGTTGGTTGTGCATTTGATTTGGTGCTGATTATGTCTCGTTGTTGTGGTTGTTTAGTTTCAATCGTTTGTGGTCACCGAGGCGAGCCAGTCGCGAGTCTGAGGATATCGCCCGGCCGGAATCGAGGGATTGGAAAAGCATGAAGTCAGCGGCCATGGAGTCGAGTGCTTGCGGGTCCTCTTGTGAGTATGCTTTGGTTGGCATGAAATCGGTTAGCTGTGGTGAATACCCGGTGCGGTTTGGGGAGTTTGGTAGCTGGGAGTGGTGTGCACAACTGACCTTGGTTTTGTTTTAGCTTCCGCTTCTTCTTCAAGGACACCAGTAACGCCAGTAGTCCGCTACCACCACGCCACTCCCTCGCCGTCCCATCAGCGAAGGCAATGTGAGATTGGTTCAGTATTGCCAGATGGATGCTCTTCGTCTGAGAGAAATGCCAAATTGTCCTTTTCGTCGTTGCTAGCCGGGGATGAGTTGAGTGCGAGTCAGTATTTGTTGTTCGATGGGGCCTCGATGGCGGACGAGTTTGGGGAGTCGACCAGATAACCTTGACCCGCAGTGGATTCGATGACGCTTTATGGTATTGTATTGAGTTCCTGTCTGTGTGGCTGTTCGTTGCAGGGGAGCCTATTGCTGTTCTGTCTATCCGTTCTATGATAATCGAAGACAGCATGACACAGTTATGCACGATTCGTATTTGTATATTGATGTGCATTCGTAGTCTTATTAAGGCCATATTCGAGAGAATAAAGTCGACCAAGAAACTAAAGCGCAAAAAATGTTGTAAAATGCGAAACCTGACGCTGTGACTCTTCATATTGCGAAGTTTGAATTGCCGCTCTTTTCAAATAAGCAGAAGCACGTGTGCAGATGGTGCGGGGTTTACGGTAACCGCTAGCAAAACCGGGTTTTCATCGTCGTTTCCATTTCGTATTGTGATATTTCGTTGGAGGAAGGAGACTCATACAGCTGGTGTTCTGTTAAATCCGACTACAAAAATGTCGAGGTCGATCGAAATTCCACTTCGGGACAGTGCGGATGAGGTAAGCAATGAAATCTGGTATATTCTGTTTCTGACACGAGGTATTCGATCAGGTCTGAATTGTGAGAGCTGTTTTTGATGCTGTATCTTTTTATGACGTGTCGTGGATCGATCGAGGCGAATTATCAAGCTTTATTCTGTGTTCTGAAAGCTGCTTCGGGTCGCAGCAGTTTGTAATTTTTGTGTTCTGATATCGTGGGGACGGAGGGATGCCCGGTGTGGAGAGCCGCGTGGCCGAGTGTTTCTGATATTCAGTGACAGCGTATATAACGCCACATCGAATAAAATTTTTCAGGTAATCGAACTTGACTTTGAACAGCTGCCTGAAGGAGACGAAGTGCTCGGCATCTTGCGTCAGGAACAAGCGGCGTTACACATTTGGGTGACTTTGGCGGTGAGTTGAACACTAGAACCTGTTCTCATGCTTGTCAACATGAGGTCTGCTGTTTCAGCTAGAATATTACAAGAAAGGAAAAGTAAAAGAATTTGTGGATTTGTTGGAAGCCAGCGGAAGCGATGCCAGTTTGGATTATTCCGATTTTGAAAAGGATCAAATGCGGGCCTTGGATACCCTGGCTGCGCATTACGTCAATGAGGTAAGCCCAAAATAAAAAAACATTTTCTGTCTAAAGGGGTTCAACATTGGTACATAAACTGATTTTTGTTTGCTGCTTCAGGCCCACAAACAAGACACCAAACCGAAGAAACGGGAATTGTTCACCAAGGCCACGTTGCTTTATACGACGGCTGATAAGATCATCATGTATGATCAGGTACAGATTACTTTTATTGTTCTTTTATGCAAATTCTAAGTAATATCCTTCTTCAGAGCCACTTGCTCGGCCGCGCTTTCTTCTGTCTTCTCGAAGGAGACAAAATCGAACAAGCCGATGCCCAGTTTAACTTTGTCCTAAATCAGGTAAAGCTATTACAAGTCGATATCAATACTTGATATGCGGCTATGTTTTTAGGCACCTAATAATATTCCCGCACTGCTCGGCAAGGCGTGCATCGCTTATCAAAAAAAAGACTACAAAGGGGCTCTGTTCTTCTATAAGAAAGCGCTTCGTTTCAATCCCATGTGTCCGGCGGATGTGCGACTGGGCATGGGGCATTGTTTGGTAAAAATGGGGAAACCTCAAAAGGCCGAGTGAGTGTCGCAAACTTTGTCAAAAAGTGTGAAATCTGTGAAAATTCAATTTAGAATGGCTTTCGAACGATCTTTGGAATTGAATCCTCAAAGCGTCGGAGCAAGAGTCGGTTTAGCCATCTTGGAATTGAACAAAAATACAGCTGAATCTATCAAAAAAGGGGTGCAATTATTCAGTCAAGCGTACACAATCGAACCACGCAACGCGACTGTTCTGAATCATTTGGCTAACCATTTTTTCTTCAAGAAGGTTTGTGCTTTTTTTCCGATTTCAGAGAGGCGATTCTCTGGATTCCATTCCTTTTCCTTTTATCAGAATAAGTTGAGTAAGGATGCTGCCCATTTTAGGATCATAACAAGGTGTTCCAGTTGGCCTCGCATGCACTACACAGCACAGAAAACGATGCCATGAGGGCCGAGAGTTGCTATCAGTTGGCTAGGTCCTTCCATGACCAGGTGAGTTTCATTTGATGTCTGCCATCTGCTCTGGTATTGAAGCTTGTTCTACTTCAAGGGCGAGTATGATCAGGCCTTCCAATACTATTATCAAGCCACTTCATTTGCATCGCCGTCGTTTCTGCTACCTTTCTTCGGTCTGGGGCAAATGTACCTTTATCGTGAGGACAAGGAGCACGTATGACCTGCCGGTTACGACCTAATGACAAGCTACTTATGGCTTTCTCGTTTAGGCAATACCTTGCTTCGAGAAAGTGCTGAAAGCGTTCCCAAATAACTACGAGACTATGAAAATCTTGGGCTCGTTGTATGCGAGTGCAGAAAAGCAGGAGAGACGGGACAAGTCGAAGGTGAGGAGACTGCGAGCTCATTGGGGGGGCTGTGAGTCATAATTGCTATTGTCTGGTTTTTAGGAAATCTTGAAGAAAATCGTTGATCAATATCCGGAAGATGTGGAGGCGTGGATCGAGTATGCACAGATTCTGGAGCAGAATGACCCGCACGTAAGATTGGTTGCGCCATTGGTTTGGCGTGCAACGATGAGGTTTTTTGCAGGCATCTCTGGCTGCTTACAATACGGCCATAAAGCTGTTGACGGAGATAGTGCAAGTGGACGTACCCGCGGAGATTTGGAACAATATTGGTGCGCTGAATTATCGTTTGGGGAATCACGAGCAAGCCATGGTGAGTTGGGTTCTGTGGATCTGAGGAAGGGTTGGCCGCAGGTGTATCTGTAGACGGGTGTGATTTTGAAAACGTGTTCTGGTTTCAGAAAAACTTTGAGTCAGCCCTCGAACGCGCGACTGCAGACGGTCATAACGACGATTCGGATTCGAGACAGATTTCGATCACTTGCAAATACAACGTGGCTCGAATGCACGAAACTTTCTGTCATTTTGAAAAGGCCGAGGAGATCTATAAGGATATCTTGAAGATATATCCGAGCTACGTCGACTGTAAGCTGGTCTATGTACTCACTGGGTACGGTGAGAGGAAAGACATACTTTGCGTTCAGGTTACCTGCGTTTGGGATGCATGGCACGGGACAGAGGCCAGATATACGATGCGTCCGGATTCTTCAAAGAAGCGTTGCAGTTCAATCAGGTCCGTGGTTACTAGCCTGGATTGGAAGGGTAGGGTGAAGGGTAACCTCTTCAGGATCATCCGGAAGCGTGGTCGTTGATTGGAAATTTGCATTTGGGTAAACAAGAATGGGGCCCGGGACAAAAGAAGTTTGAGCGAATTTTGAAGCAAGAAGGCACAAAAGACGATCCGTACAGTTTAGTGGCTTTGGGGAACGTGTGGCTGCAGACGATGCAGCAGCCGCATAAGGACAAGGAGAAGGACAAGCGGCATCAGGAGCGAGCGTTGATGATGTATAAGCAGGCCTTGAAAGTGCACCCGAAAAACATCTGGGCGGCTAACGGAGTTGGTAAGTTAGCTTGGGATGGCGGTAGAACGTGCTAACCAGTCCTTTTCAGGTTGCGTCTTGGCCCAGAGAGGATTGATACAAGAAGCCAGAGATATCTTCGCCCAAGTTAGAGAAGCTACAGCGGATTTTCCGGACGTGTGGGTGAATATTGCCCATGTGTATGTGGAGCAGAAACAGTACGTGGCGGCAATTCAGATGGTAAGTGGCGGAGGGGTTGGAGGGATGGCCTTGCTGTTCCCAAAGGGGTAGCGTCATGGGCCGCGTAAGATTCATTCGTTCGGGTCATTCCCGCTCGCAGTTTTAAAGAAGACTTGTTTCATTTTAGTACGAGAACTGCTTGAAGAAGTTCTATCGGCATCCCAACGTTGAGATATTGCTTTATCTGGCCAGGGCCTACTTCCGTGCTGGAAAGTTGGCCGAGTGCAAAACGACGCTTTTGAAGGTAACGAAGCGTCCTATGATACGTGCTCAGTTAGCTCTTGCGAGCACATCTGGGATCGTCTCGATGTGTTTAGGCTCGTCTGGTTTCTCCGCACGACTCGATCATTTTATACAATGTGGCGTTCATTCTGCAAAAATTGGCTACACAAGTTTTGAAAGACGAGAAATCGAATCTGAAGACCGTTCTTTCGGCAGTAAACGATTTGAAATTGGCTGAAAGGTAAACAGTTTTGAACTATTATAAGTTTGCATGCTCAAAGAGATGCTTTCTGCCCCAGGTATTTCGGATTTCTGGCCAAGCACGGCGACCCGCGCTACATCGATCGCCAGATGTCTTCTCAGGAAAGCCGCCAGTGCAATGACCTGCTGTCCCAGGCGCAGATCTTCGTTCAACGTGCCAGAAAAAAGGATGAAGAGGAAAAGGAGCTGAGGAGGAAACAAGAGGAACAACGTCGGCTGCTCAGGTCGAAGCAGGAGGAGGAGAAGGTGAGCGAGAAGACATGGTGCAGAGGCGATGAGATCAGGCGAGGGTTCGTTTTAGCGTATGCGAGAAGAGGCCGAGAGAAAACAGTTGGAAGAACTGCTGCAGAAGCGGCAAGAATTCATTGAAAAAACGAAGGAGTTGTTGATCATTCCAGAAATTCCGGACGATGAGAAACCGAAAAAGTCGAAGGTACAGTTGAGCACGTCCTGTTCTATGCCATGGTAATGAGGAACATATTTTAGAGCAAGCGGCAACGCGCGGGTGATCAGGAAGAATTCGTCAACGACAGCAGCGACGTTGGCTTCCAACCGGTCGACAAGGAGAAGCAGCGGGTCAGGAAACGAGAGAGGAAGAGCAAAGATAAGGAAAGGAGGAAGCGAAGAGAAAGACAGAGGTGAGGGGAATGGCGGAGGGGGAGATCGAAGTGACTGTGCTCTCATATTTCAGGGAGGAAAACATGGGCGTGGTCGACGATGATGATTTTATCGACGACGGCGATGACGACAAGAAGAGGAAACGAAAACGTGCTCGACTCTCGACTGGCAGTGGTGGGGCGGGCGGAAGTGGAAGAGCAGCATCGCCAGGTCTGTCAAAGAAGGGCAAATTGAAAGGTAAGCACAACTATGCACGCCTTTTGATTTTGAACGGTCATTTTCTGTTGTTGGATTTGAATAACGGCGGGCCCAGACTTGTCGTAATCCCAATTTCTCTTTTCAGTAAAAAGTCGAGAAATTCTATCATCCACATCGTCATCCGGAAATGAAGATGAAAAAGAAACACGTGCTCGAATTCAGACTGACGAGTCAATGGAAGAGGAACCATCGCAGGAACAGCAGCAGTCGGAACAGTCTGAACAAGAGCAAGCAGCTTCGGGCCAAGGAGCAAGCTCTGACGCGAGCGAGAAATCCGAGGACGAGGATTCGTGAACGGCTCGTTCTTGTTGGAATGTACAAATTATCTATTTTGTTTAATCCGAATCAAATGAATCGTGTCAACTGTATTCAACGACATTTTTCTCAACGTAATTCTATTCACGGAAACAAACAAAAAACAAAAATAAACGCGATCTTGAATTACTCTCCCTCGTCCTCATCTCTGTGCTTTTTCTTCTTTTTCTTTTTATGATCGCCGCTGTTTTCGTTGTCGTGCTGAAAAAGACAATTGTGACCGACTGGAAGGGGACTCATCGAGCAGAACTTACGAATTCTTGAGTTTCTCCCGTCTCCATCTCTTCCTCCTCGTGCCGCTCCTTCGGCTTTTTCTTCTTTTTCTCTGACGTCACTTCTTCCTGCGGCTGAAAAGACGACTTGAGTAAACGAGCTTTGCTTTGATAAAACAACAAACAACATACCTCTTGCTTGATACTGGTGTCCGTCTTCGGGGTTCCAGCACTGAAAGCAGCACAGCGATGAGAACAAGTCAGCCCCTCCTTCACTCCAGGACTAGTCTTACCTAACATCGATGTACGCTTTCCTCCAGTCCCCAGGCGTCTTTTCGTTCGGTTTTCCATGCTTATCCAGGAAACCTTCCTTGATCATCTGTTTCTTCTTACTCGCCTGAAACACAAGCATGTACTCTATGTACCGATCAGACCTAGACCTGAGGACCAATCCCATACCACTGGTCCGAGACCCCACTTTCTTGCGTAAGTGTCTCGCTCCATAATGACGCGTTTGATCTTGGCCACGACGCCGTGGTCGCACGTGGACATTGTTGCCGTAGTCATCAAGGCAATAGCTAAAGGTGAATCCATCTCGCGATTGGTCTACGCTCAAGGAAACCAGCACTCACCCAGGCAAACTGCCTCGCCTTTTGTCGTAACCACAACAATTTCCTGATTCATTTCGATACCATCGTCGTATCTGAGAACGCCGGGTAGTAAGATTTTGGCGCCATAACAGATGGCATTGACCTGAAAACGATGACTGTATGAGCACCGCATAGATATACTTGGCTGTAAGGCCGACCTAAATCAAGCGCACTGCCACATTAGCAGTACTAAAAGTGCACAGACGTTATGGCACTCAATCCAAGGCCGTCTGCTGTACACTTATCGCAGACTGCCACCCGCAATAAGTGCCCCTGATTGTATGTTCAAAGAAGTCCCCAGTACACCACGCCAAGACCTATAGGCCACAGTACAGACCACACCTACAGACCTGAGTAGGCTTACACCCCCGAACAACTAGACACAAAGGGTTTTCCTAAATCCACCGTCTGCCCAACGAAACTTACCGCACTGTCCTTGACAATTATCCGCTTATGGCCAACCAGCATCTGCTCCAAGGGGCGAATGACGCGTCGGAGGTAAGATTCATCTTTGTGGTTATCGTACAGCCACTGCGCATCCAGCACATCGTGCATCGTCACCAAATTGTCCTCAAAATTTAAAAATAAACACCCCGCTCACTCTGAAATCACAGCAAAACAATCACATACCTGCTCTCCGACAATGCCCGACCTCACACGCCGCAGTTCTTGCATTTGTCCACCCACGCCCAAGATCAAACCCAAGTGAACGCATATGGTCCGCACGTAAGTGCCAGCTTCACATTTGACCCAGAAGATGCCTAAAACGATAAATAAGACAACCAAACTTATTCGAACCACAAAAAGTGAACTTGTGGGAAATTCGTGTTCTAAATTCGACTGCAATGGAATAGGCGAGCAGAACGAAATCCGCATCACTTTCGCACACTCTACCAAGTACATCTGCTGATCCTGAATCACAGACGTCCTGACTTAGTGTGCTTCAATCATTATTTTAAAAAGCAAAGCATATTTAGTCCCCTGACATGTCTTGCTTGATGGTTTGACAGCGACAGAGGCCTACTTACCCATATGACGATCCTTGTCGTACTCGAGCAATTTGTTCTCGTAAATAGTTCGAACTCGGAGTTGACGCTTGACAGCCGATATCAAAGGAGGTCTTTGAAACAATGCTCCAGTTAGCTGCTCAAGTGCCTGCAAGAAAAGGACTGCACTCCAGGCGCGATGCTGACACCTCGAACTTACCTGGCCAATTTTCTTCTCATTATCAACTGCGTGATGAAGGCGGAAAATGGAAACGTATTCCTTGCCAGCCCCTTGCTGCGACTTGACAAGACGTGTGGCACGATTGATGCACACGATCAGGCATCCAGTGGTCTAAAATACAAAACAGTTTGTCCCATTTAGACACACCATCTGACTGGATAAGGAAACCCTGTGCGGCAAGATTATTGGAATTACGCATTTTAACTTGTGCCTTAAACGGCGACTAGACTTCGTTTAGAGTAATTCACGTTGATTTTTCACACGCTACCAAGTACATCTGCTGAATGGGAAGCACAGACGTCCTGACTTAGTGTGCTGTCATCTCCTCTGTCATGATTCCTCAACCCAGCCTGGACTAGCACTTGTAATGCAAGACACGAGTACCTTCGGATCCAACGTTCCGCTATGGCCAGTCTTCTCGCATCGTAAGATTCGTTTGATCCAAGCCACGATTTCGTGGCTCGAAGGATTAGCAGGCTTGTCCAAATTTATGATTCCAGCACCGATATAATCGGCGATCGGACGTTGCAATGGCGAACATCCGTCGGGCAATGGCGTGTAGTGATTCGTCCTTACATTCAGTTTGTCGAAGTTCTGAAATAAGGATGATTGAGGAAACCTGAAAACGATATTTTGTTTTCAGTACGCGAAAGGACTAGAGTAGCAGGTAGTAGTCGTCACTGCACGCATCAGTGGACCTGGTCTGTGCTCTGAGCTCGACCTAGTGCTCTTCTCTAGCAGCAGCGAAAGAAAACAAGGACATTAGGGATTATTGACCTGAAATAAGCTATGCTAGCTTCTATGACCCAGCCACGCCCCACAACTGTCGAAGCTTCCACTCACTTTCAATAAAAGCGGCCATTGCGACGCGTCCAATTTTGGCTCTTTACTCGATGGCTTCACGCGGAACTCGCCCGTCACTTGGTCTTCCTAAAACGCCCTGATCAGACCGACTGCAAAACAGATTATAACTACAACTTACTCCTAAACCCATCGTTCATTAAAACACCCGTCTCCAACCAGTTTGAGCGATTAAAAACTTGAAAATTTTGAAACCTATAAAGGGCAATTACTGCAGATCGAACTCGTTTCAAAAAGGCAATTATTCGGTAAAAACGAGTAAACGCCAACTGGTCAATCGACAAGTTAAAAGAACCGAGCCAAGATACTTTACTGTCGAACACATGGCGCATAAAGGTACCTATTGGCCTAGTTATACAATTCAAAGACCGCGAGATTTTTGCCAAATTGAGCAGAAACATATTTATCGCAACGAAACACCCTCAGTAGTTTGTTGTTTTGGTTGATATCCGACACGTTCTTTGACAATTTCACTCAACGCTTTCGTCGGCTTGGAACCTGACGCGTTCGCATCGTCTTTACTCGTGGAATTTTGAAATTTCCGATTGGCCTGCGCTTCTCGCCAGTATTTATCGAACTCCGTTACATCTTCTAATTTGAATTCGAGCCGAGTTGGTGATCTACGAAGCATTGGGAAACGAAAACTGATGATCTGATTGAGAGATCCAACCAATGCTCTCCGACGAATTTACAATTTCTTTGTTTTGGAAACTAACCGTATGCATCTAATAAAATTAGGTTTCAGGAAAACAAAAAGTTAGCAAAAACTAGAAAACCAGGCGTTTTTTTGATTATTTATTACATTAGTTGGCATGTGTATTGAAAGATTTTTTTGACAAAGTCACGATTGAAGGGGCAGTGCTTGTTTATATAGTTTAAACCTGAAACAGATATTCATTTTTGCGCCAATTTTCGCAACTGCTTATAACAACTTGAAGGCAGCAGAGACCCGTGCTAAGGAAAGTGTGCGAACTTGTACGAAAATAAAATAAAATAAAGTAAAGCCTAGCCGACCGCCAAAATCGAAAAAGGCGTGGCTGAGTTTGAAATGGCGGCAAAAAGTATATTTAATGATTGAATTCAATTTTACTGACGCCGCTGTCGAACATTTAAAAAGAAGGTTTTAACTTCTCAAGCTACATTACAGGTAAGATATTGTCGTTTACAGTTTATCGTGACGACACGGCTATCGTACTATTGAATGCCTAAGTTTGGCTGTTTCTGACGCGCAGATAGAGGATTTTTAAAAGTTAGTGCTGTTTTCATTATGATTCGAATATTACCGAGCGATAGCACTTTTAAGATGATTTCATGGCATCGTTGTTACTGTGGACCCAAGTCATCCCTACCAGGCTTATCGTTAGACGTCAATTAATCAATGCTATGTACCCGTGCATATACAAACCATAAACATGGGCCTACGTAGTTGGTTTAATGAAAGCGAACATAGTTTAACATTGCGTGTTTTTCGGATATCGATAGGTGCAATGAAGGACATGAACTCGCGTTCCGCAACCCCAACACAACCGCCCCCTTCATCCGTGACTACGTTCGGCGATCATATGCGGATATCGGCGTGTTGTAATCAGGGAGGTCGGAAATATATGGAAGATCGTATCAACATCCATTGCGAGTTCACCGGAAATGGTCAAGTGGATTATCTATACGTTGGTGTATACGACGGTCATGGCGGCGCTGACGCGAGCAATTTCGCTAATCAGCATCTTCTGCAAACCATTATCAAACAGCCCGGATTCAACTCCTTGCTTGACTCTGAAGTTCTAGAGGCGATTCGAGCTGGTTTTCTTGAAACCCATAACGCTATGCGAAAAGTCGTTGGTAAGCTCATGATCACCATTTTGTTAACTTGACATCTGAAAAGGCTGAGGCGTACTGATTAGTATCGTCTGTTTAAGAATTAGGTCAAGAAAGTGGATCCAATGTTTTTTTTTATTGTTACTCTGCCTTGCTAACTGTATCTCGTTTTAGATGCTTGGCCCCGGACTGCCTCAGGCTTTACGAGCACTTCTGGAACGACGGCCAGTGTTGCGTTCATCCGACGGGGGAAGCTCTATATTGGACATGTCGGCGATTCGGTATGCCGAGGTCTTTCGTCAGTAGCCAGTCCTGGTCGTCTTGACAATTGTTTTATTTTTAGGGAATTGTTTTGGGCAGTCAGAAACCCAGTATGTTTGCTTTATTTTCTTTAAAAAATTGGCGCTCGAGTGAATAATTTGCTTTTAGCTGGAGAATTTGTCGGTAGTTCGTTGACTGTCGACCATAAGCCAGATAGTCCTGAAGAGAAAAAACGCATTGAGGAAATTGGTGGTGAGGTGATGAACAAATCGGGCGTCATGCGCGTTGTTTGGGTACGGCCGTTACGCGGTCATCAGGGACCCGTGAGACGATCCACGCCGAAGGAGAAAATACCGTTTTTGGCCGTTGCTAGAGCTCTGGGTAAATCAATTAGGGAGTTATCGATATGCCGCCAGGAAGCTGGAATTTTCCTACGCTTTGCAGGTGATCTGTGGTCGTATAATTCCGATATGGACGCCTATGTCGTATCGCCCGATCCTGATGTTAGCGTTTTACAATTGGATTCTTCTCATCGCTGCCTTATCTTTGGTTCTGACGGCCTGTGGAATGTTCTTCGTCCTCAGCATGCTGTCGACATTGTCAACTCGCATGAATGGAAAGAAGAGGAAATCGGTTGGATCGTCAATCAAAACGTAAGCTTTTTGTTTGTGTTTTTAGAGCACAATGGCACAAGGAAGTTTCGAGTAGTAAACTATAGCAAGGTTCAAAAACTTGAACCTGGAGTAGGACTGGAACCAGCCTCTCTGATCGCGCACGATCTCTATACCATTATCTCTTGATTGGCATTCCAAAACGTTTCTATCTAATGCGACGTCAATGATCCTTTCCCCTGGCAATCGACTAAAACGATCTCTGATTTTAAGGAAGGTTACGAGACGAATCACGCCAGATGGCTGGCAAGACACGCCTTGATGCGTTGGGGCAGTCTGCGAGCCGACAATATTAGCGTCGTGACGATCGTGTTTGGAAATCGTGGCATTACAGATTCGAGTTATGCCAAGCGAGTTGAAGAGGGCGGATTATCGATCGAAGATGTCCTAACCACAGAGCCAACGTCAGTAATCAAGGTGGCGCCGAATCGAATTACAGCAGTGCCTACGAAACCTGTAGAATTGGTTTATTACGGAGTTATTGAAGCAGTCGAGCGACAGCCGTTTCTTGGTGGGAATCAGGTGGTGGACCCTAGGGCGTCCAACGACTACCATCGAATTCCTGGCTATACGAACCACGAAAGAGTACCCGTCTTTTCGCCTATGCTGTCTTCTGGATCGTCTTCGTCCGTTATAAACCGATCATCTGCGAGTATAGCGACCCCGTATCGCCAGTATTCCGCACCGACGCCCAACATCTTTAGTGCGGTTGGATCGTCGCAGATGATTGGTGGCAAGGAGAACAGCAAGACCAGTGCAAGCGCATCGAGCTCAATTTCGATTAGTAGTTCAAGAGTTACAGCTCCACGGGTCAGTCTTGTTGAGAACATGGACGAAGAAGAAAGCGAAGTAGAAGACGAAACTGTTGTGGCGACTGCTCCAATAGTGGCCAAAATGGAAGACGAAGTAAACGCGTTCAAGTCGAGAAGCGGCATTGACGACAGGGAGAATGGAAAGGCGAGTCCCCGCGCGATTGAGGGGTGCGGTGGATTGCACAAACCGAATACGGCTCCGTGCAAGGTGCACGGCATTGCGTCGTGTTGCTCGTGCACGTTGACGAGAGCACCATTGACCCAGTGGTCAGCCGCGAGTGGAGAGACACGTCCACAGCACGAGTATCTGAATGTGACGACCAGCAAAAATGAATCCGTGGTTCAAGCATCGCCGCTGAGTACGCTGAGTCGTCGACACACGACAAACAACGATTCACCGACAATAGCAAGTTTGATGGATGTGTACAAGAGTCGGCGATTGACGAAGCCCCGTCGTAGCTGCCCGAATCCTACGACACCGCACGGGTACAATACGAGGCAATCATGCCGAACGACCAGAGCAGGCACGAAGCTGTCGCCGCAGAAGGCGCTCTTCACGAAGCTGGTCGCTGTTACGCCAACTGTAGCGAATTACAAGCTGAATCATTTCGCCTCGGAGGATCGTCGTCGCTCCTCAGTTCCTGAATCGGCGCCGCCACTTCCAACGTCCATTCGTTCTCGACGTCGACGAACGTCCATCATTCGACAAACTAATCAAGAGTCGACTCCGCGCAGGCCTGCTCAATCATCGGCGACTAAATCGATCGCCGGCAGACGCGTTCGAAAAAGCTCATATGTGGCTGATAAAATGCGTCTGAGGTCGGCTAAGACGCCGGACGCGGCGGCGTCGAAGGCCAACGAGATTATCACGTTCGCAGCGGCTGCGTTGACGAAGTTGGATACAGCGAGATTGACGAGTAACGAGTATTCACTTAGCCAAGAACGAGTAGTCGATGCCAATGTGGAAACGTTGGGAGCGCAGTTGTTGGAAAGCTTGAACCTGGAAACGCCCAATATTACGAGTTTGAAAAGGAATCGATTCGGCGACGAAGGACCCAAGTTTCAAAGAGGCACCCTTTCGTTGGACGGAATGATGGCCGACACAAAAGGGTTGCTTCACGGCAAGAGTTCGGGTTCGAAGGCCAGGAATAATTACAAGAGCATTATGGCAAATCGGAAGAGTCCATGCGGGGAGCATCGGCGCCGATCGTCGCTGGTCGTATCGTTGAAGCGGAAGCTGTATTTCGATGATCACGCCCTTATCGACCATCGATCGTCCACGTCAGCGCCGAGCTGTTCGACCCTGTCGAAACGAGTAAAAAATTTCAGCTTGCTTCTAAAGCGATCGACTTAGTCTTGAAAGTATTGCGAATTGTCGAGGGGCTCTGAGAATGATCCTGCATGGCGCATCTGATTTGCACCTTTTTTGAGCAATTTTTACATTTAGCATATGCAAAGCCGATTCAAAATGTAATACTCTGCTTTTTTGTAGGTGAGCATTTTTTATATTCTGTCATACTTGAATTGTACATAGGTTTTGAACTGTTTAGACGGATGGATTCGAACCAGACAATGATGAACTTGAGGTTGCCAGGTGTGACTGGGCAGGGACAGGTGACACAACACAGATAAGATTCAAATGCGTCTTTTCCCGCCCGACGCCAAGAGGCGGTCACCGAACGGAATCATGCCGATAATCCTAATGGTGCGATTCGTCCACGAGGGCGGCTCGACGTTGCACAAAATCTGAAAAGGCCATCTGATAAGTGTGGCCAGTCAGTGCTCGTTGTGCTTACCCGACTGAGACGGGCCGAAAACGTGTTGCAGTTCCTGCGCACTGGGTGGTAGGCATTGCCCGCGAACTCGGCCCCCAGATCTGCCAGCACAGACCGCACTTGGTCCTTGGTCAGGGTCGTGTGGCCGAGGGGGATGGACTCCCTGAAATGACAGCTGAGATCGAGCAGGGCACGTGAGGACCATGTCGCGCATGGTATTGCTTGAGCGACAACACTTGCTGGCTGACCTGATCATGAGTGCACTGTGGTTGATGAAGGGGCACGTCTACACAGCAATGTTGCCCACGTGCCTGCGACTCGTTCCCTCTGCATCCACATGCTGGAAGGTGCTGTTTACGAAATATTGCAGGCCCATGATCGCCGTTCACATGTAACCCACCCCTTTGACAAATCGCCAGTGTAAAGTCACTTATTGTAAAGTGAAAGCAGACTCTTATCCCGGCTGCCAGTTTCATTCGAGTGTTTGCGCTGGTGTCATCGGTGCGTGGTCGATCTGATCAGCATCGAAGGTTGGTGGCCGCCATGACCGACGATCAGAGCGGGCGAATCCCACCACCACGTCGTGGCCGAACTGCCTACGCCTACTTCGTCCAAAGAAACTACCATAGCGTCGCCAAAGAGCTGAATAGTCCTGACGGGCAGGTCGTCATCAGCAGATTGGCCGAAAGGTGGAGGAAGCTGACCCCCGAGGAAAGGCAGCCGTACCTCGACGTAAGTGCTGTGCCTCCTTTCCCAGGTTCTTCCTCAGACTTGCATCTCTTCAGAGTGAGCGGACGGATCGGGCTCGATACGAGCAGGCCAGGAACGAATGGATTCGGCAGCACGCTGGTCGTCCAATACCTTTCATGGTCCGCAGCTCGAGGGACCCAAGCATGCCCGTGAGGCCAGCGTAAGTGCCTTCCATTCTGGCTCGATGTTCCAGTCCCAGTTCTCCCATTCCAGGACACCATACATCCTGTTCAAACGCCAAATAGGGCTGACACTTCGCGAGGAAAGGCCAGGCTCGACGGCCCGCCAACGATACAAGGAGATCGCCCAGATGTGAGCATGTGCTTGTGAGCATGGGGTCTCAAACTGTGATCTCTGTGTTGTAGGTGGCGCGAGTTGGATCCCGAGTCGAGGGAAACGTACAAGCAGAAGGCCGTCGAAGACAAGGAGCGCTACGACAAAGAAATCAAAGCACGATGGGTGCGACTGGAGAAACTGCGACGCAAGCGAGAACAACAAGCTCTGCTGGAAGCGGCACAGCAAGAAGCAGCAGCCGCCGCCGCTCAGGCTCCAGCAGCTCCCGCCCCAGAAGCTGCCGTGGCTCAGGCACCTGAGCAGAATGCCCAGGCTGTCGTAGTTGAAGCTCTTGCGGAGGAGAACGAGCAAAACGCTGTCCTGATCGATCCCAACGAGCAGATCGTCAACGCCGCGCCAGCACCCGCCGCCAATGAAAATCCTGGAGCCGCAGGGCTGTGACGACTGTGATCGTGCGATGTTGTTGATCTCCAGTGATGGCTGCTATGAAATCCTGACATGTCTGAAGAGAAACCTGAGACGCAACAGACTTCAACCTGTCAGCTCGCTCCTACCTTGATTGCGCCATCGCTTCCTTGGTTCTTCGCCGCGTAGTTCTCACAGTCGAGGTGTGTTCTGCCCGCACGTGTAATGCAAGCGAGGTCTGCAATCACTCACGATCAGTCCTACCTGAACTTGAAGTAGGCGGGTAGGAGGTCGTCCTGGCGGGGCACGGACGGGTAAATTCCACTGGTCGACTTGGAGTGCACACCGTACGCGTACTCGACATTGTGCACCTGGATGGCCGTGTGGTACACGCCCAGGCCGACCAAGTCCAAACATTTGTTGAACCACTGACTCCTGAAACCTCTTTCCAACTTGAGGGCATCCGGCAGTCAGTCGCAACTCACTCCTGGTAAACGCTCAGCACGACCGGATATTCCCCCATGAGGTGCGGCCAATCTGCACCGCCCGCCGAGAAGTATGTTGGCTGCCCACCTGCCAAGAATGCGTACCGAAACTGGTCGGCCAGGCCGCGCTGTCAGCCACTTCTACTAGGCCGTCTTCCAAATAAGGGCAGGCCATCGTGACATAAACATCCACACATCCTTAAACATCGCAGCCTCGAAATAGAAATTTATTAATCTCGAAATCAAAAGGTTATCAAAATCTGAAAACGTCAACTTCAATAATAAATCTGGCAAGGCACATCGAAAATCAAGCGATGCAAAAATTGGTCATTAGTCAAATATTTCACCCGTCAATGATGAAACAATCTCAACCCCGTGTGCACCAAGACCACGCCGTACTGATTACAGGCATCAACAATCGATTGATCATTGGTCGATCCGCCTGGACTCACAACCAGCTCGACACCACTCGATTTCGCGCGATCGATACTGTCTCGAAATGGAAAGAAGGCATCAGAACTCAGCACCGCTCCCTTCAACTTGTCCAACCACTCGCGGCGTTCTTGCTGAGTCAGGAATGTTGGTGCTGCATCCTCGAATAAACCACACCAAGCAGCGATGTCAGACTCCTTAAAAGGCACGACAGGATAGACCAAAGGTTCCCATGACCCTGGCCGCTATGCCGCCTAGCACGCACCAACCTCCGGCCCGATCCAGATCACCCCTCACCTGCACGAATGTCTGATCCGAAACGAACAAATCGATCGCGTTGGCAATTTCCGCGCGTTTGACTCCTTTTTTGAAGTGCATATTCAAAACGGTCGGATGTTGACGAAGCCACCTGAACAAACCACCATGCGCGCAATGGTCCTCAAAATTATAGTGAAGTACTTACCAGTTATCGGCTTTGTCGCAGGCCAAACGCGTGCAATGAACACGCGACTGTTGGCCAGCACCGATTCCGATCACTTGCCCATTCTTAGCCAAGCATACCGAATTCGACTGAGTGTACTTGAGAGCGATGGTGGCCACGATAGCGTCCCGGACGAATGCCGGAGGCAGCACCGCTTTCTCGCTGATGATTTTCTCACTCGAGAACAGATCGGGGCTTATTATAGCATCGTTGCGTTTTTGCTCGAAACGAAGACCAAACACTGTACGAGTTTCAATGGCCGGCGGCTCGTAGTTTGGGTCGATCTGAACAAAACATTTATGAGGAATACGAAACAGGCAAAACACGCCTCACCTGCAAGACGCAATAAGCTCCGTTCTTTTTCTTCTTCAACAAGGCCAACGCCTCCGGTTCGTAGCCTGGTGCGATACATCCATCCGACACTTCGCGAGAGATAATCTTGGCCGTTGGAAGATCACAAACATCTGACAGAGCCAGGAAGTCTCCGAAAGAGGACAATCGGTCAGCACCTAAAGGAAAAAAAGCAAAATTTTTTAAACAGATTGATCCAGCAGAAGAAACGACTCACCGCGAGCACGAGCATAAGCAATGGCTAAAGGACTCGAGTTGACTTCTGGCAAGTCGTCGACCATGCACAATTTGGCCTCGTCGGGACTGAGTGGCACACCGACTGCAGCACCTGAAAGACCGAAACCAAATTATACCCATTTCATTCAAATCTGAACACAAACCACTACCCGCTGGGCTAACGTGCTTAAAGGACGTTGCAGCGGCCATGCCCAAAGTCTCTTTCAGCTCCTTCACCAGTTGCCATCCGTTCAAAGCGTCCAGCAAATTGATATACCCGGGCGAGCCGTTGACCACTTTCAACGGCAACTCGCCATTGCCACCAAGGGGAGCCATAAGTCTTGCAGGCGTCTGGTGCGGATTCATGCCGTAACGGAGAGTCAAGGCGTATCTTTCTGGATTCGGATGGTTACGCTCCAAGTAACTGGAGATGCACGAGTCGTAGGAAGCCGTATGCTGGAATGCTTTCAGAGCCAATGCGCGACGTGTTCCAGCAGATGTATTCTTGTCTGCAGAAGACGATATTTCTTCGGCTATGCAGGTGTAATCGGATGGATCGCAAACAACGGTAACACGATCGTGATTCTTGGCTGCTGCGCGCAATAAGGTCACACCACCTAAATGACAGCTACTGTAGATCACGCCAAGAAAATTTGGATCAAGGACTGCAACTCACCGATATCGATATTTTCTATGGCATCAGGCAATGTACAACCAGATGCCACTGTTTGAGAGAAGGGATACAAGTTGCATACCACGACCCTGAACGAGGAGCATGGGAACTTTCAAGTATGAGAACGAGAAACAGACACGCGCAGATTTACCTCACGTAACGAAAATTATGGCTTTGCAAATCTTTCGCATCAGGTTCTATTTGACGAGCCAAAATGCCGGCGTGAACCGCTGGATGCAGTGTCTTGACTCGACCACCCAGCATTTCAGGGAAGCCAGTGATTTCAGAGACATCTCTGAAAATAAGTTGGACCAAGGTTCGTCATGTTAGACAGCAAGACCGTGCCACCATAATCCCTAATCCCTAAGGGATACATTCTAAGGCGAGGTCGTGGCCCCGAGATAACCTGATGAAATCAGAATGGAAATGATGGAGATCAGCACTGAGCACGCGCACGTTTTGGAACCCCCGAGGCCCCTGAGCCCTCGGAATATCAGAAGGATTCTATATCCTTTCCTAATAAAACTTCAAACCTTTAACTGTAAGAAGGAAGGGAATAGGGATCTTGAAAAAGATGCGGAAAGCGGAATTGCTCAGAAAAGAAAGTGAGCTCCGATTCAGTCGATCCCGACGAATGCAAAAAGTAAGCTTACTTTACGGCTACCCCATTATCACGGAGTGTCTTCGACGTTCCTCCGCTGGCAACCAGTGTCAAACCCGCCTGTGACAGAGCCCGGGCAAAGTCTACGAGTCCAGTCTTGTCCGAAACGCTCAATATCGCTAAAACTGAAAAATGTTAGAGCTTTTCACGAAAAATTGAACCACTTACCATATTCGGTTGCCATATTGATTATCGCAAGTTCAAAGAGAAAATCTGCGTTAGTTAGTTGTTTTCTCTCCCGCTCGGAAGTTTAGAAAGTTAGGCAAAAATTAATGAGACCGTACTTGGTAAAATATAGTTAATTGCAGGCTTAAAAAGTCAAAAAAGGATGTTTATTTCAAACTTTTCCTTTTAAAAAAATCTATGTTACATATCGATTTCTTATTTATCGCTGTACTCGCGCATCTAGGGAGCGGCTTGAGCATAATTATTTTTACCTGAACTTTAATTTTACGGTAAGCAGTCACTGCGGTTGCTGTGCGCGACAAGTTTGCTCAGCTGTTGCCCATTTTGCAAGCGTGGTAGCGTAGGTACTCCCTCGTGACCAGCAGCAAGAGTCGTCTCGCAAACTTTTCCAGTTCTTCTTTGTTCTGCGGTGCAAACAAGTGGCGGAACTTTCTACCGATAAACAGAAACGACGAGTTTGTCTTGCGAATTACTCAAAACGAACGACGAAAGTAGCGTGTTTACTGGAAAGCTTGTACGTAAGTCGCCCGTATCTGCTGATGTTTGAGGGGCATGGCTGTTGATCGGGTTGGAATCTAGGGCATGAACATTGGCCTAGTATTTCGCGAATTTGGGTTAGGTTTTGGCAAGATAAGGAGGAAAGAGGAAAGGAAGGAAAGGAAAGATATTTCTAGATTGCGTGGTGCTCGGTGTCTTGACTAGGTGACTGCGCATGTGTTCATTGTTTGGCAAAACGCCAGCCTTTGTGTTTGCTGCCTGGTATTTCAATTTAAGCAAAAAAGATTGACGACCGTCTGGTCCATAGTTTATGGATGTGTACGGGTAGACGTATCCCGGCCGGGGGTGCGTTGAGTGGGGAAGTAGGCGAAGCGTAGGCTGGCCCATTGCAGGTCTTTTCATCGAATTTCCATGATAGGACGAGACACGTGGCTTGGTTAGCAGTGAATGCGCTTAGTCGCTATGCGAATATTTTTTCTGTCGCATCTATCTGATGTAGGGGTTCGACGGTCCGTAAATGACGAGCTATTGCGGGTGGAGGTGCACAGCAGTGCAAAGCCAGCTAGTCGGTCTGGATGAACAGAAGACAAGAATAGTCGCTTATGTCAACTGACTTCGGGCCAGCTGAGACGTGCTTTCGCCGTTTTGCTTCGCCAGCTGATTTTGTATGTTGAAGGCTGGTCGTAGGCGGTGTAGAGTATTGACTGTGGCTTGTACTGGGTAAAACGGACCTAGTTTCGTAGTAGAGTCATTTCTTTTCTCTCTGCTCAATGGTGGGTTATGACATCGATTTTCATTTCCCAGCTCCCGATTGCGTACGGGACCTTTCGATTTTCCTTGCTATGTGTTGTAGAGGATTGCAAAGAGTGGGATAGCCGTTCTGCAATTGGAGAAGCCAGGCCGTGCAGTTTTATAGCGAGCACATGGTAAGGCCGTCAGTGGTGGTCTTTAGCAAATCGTGACAGATTTCGTTATTGGTTCTAAACGGGTGAGGCTTAGGCAAGCAAGCGTGCTTCGTCAGCTTTCGTAATTATGAGACGATATGTTGGATGCGATGGGGTAGTGACTCGGAAAGAGTTGGAACCATTTCGATTTTTCCTTTTCTCTAGGGCCTAGATGACGGAGCGTATTATGTTGATACGCCCACTCTGTTTCTGCTTCCGGCTGACGCGAATAAAGGATTTCCCTGATCACCTAGAGCAAAGAGCGGAAAAAATGATTACACGATTCGCTCATTCGTTAGTTCAGGATACTCTTTATAGGAATGGTCGCTATTATTTCTGCGAACTATATTTAGGTTTTTGGCGATGTCTTCTTCGCGCCGGAAGGAGGGCACTCATTGTGAATGTCTGGAATGGTATGGCCAATTAGAAGACTGGTTTCACAAACGTAGATACTGAGAAATATATCCGCAAACGGGTTCTCCTCATGTGAAGAGAAGGACAAAAACTGTTGGCAGTGAAAGATGGACTCGTTTGCGATCTTGAATGAGTATTCGCTTGAATTGTGGGAGCTTGAAACTGGTTCAGAACTAGAAATGGTGTAGAAATTGTTTTCTGAGATATTTGAGATTTCGAATGGTTATTTTTATCGAGTTAACTTTTAGCATGACGCTCCAGTTACTCTTTAGGTTGGCTGGCGACTAGTTCGTGACTGTCAAAAACGAGAAGATACCGCTTTACGTGTCTGAAATAGGTGGCTATAGCTCGGCGAATGAAGGACACTGACTTCTCGAGAAAGAGGTTCGTTTTTCTTTTCGTCGCCCTGCTTCAACCAGAAGCGTGCTTCTTTTTCAGCGCAGTACCTGAACGACTATTCTGTCATCTCTCTGCTCTTGCTTGCCGCGACGTAGGCAAACCTCGTGAGTATGTTTCGTTGTCGAGAGGCGCAGAAATAATTCAGCTAACCTACGAACCCTCGCTCGCGCGGAAGGACGATCAGCTGGACACGTTGGGTGCGTGTAAGCAAGCTGATAGGCTAGAACGTAATCGAGAGTGTCTTCCTCCATATGCTCGTGCTGGTGCTGCGAAGTTTCTACGCGCGTGCCTTGGGATAAATAAGTTTGAAAGGCGTCTCTATGACGATGTTTAGTGAGAAGGGAAGACTCCGTTTTCCGTCCTTCAACGCACCATTTGTGGCGAAGGACGAGTGGTGACACTAGTTTTCGACTTTGCTGATGTTCTACTTTCGTCTTCAACTCGACATACTTTTTGGTCGGTGCGAATAATGGCCTTGGTCAGATTGTAATCGCGTGTTTGTTTAAAGAACGCGAGTCACCTTTGGACCGGTGTGACCAGCGGTGATTGCTGGTCGGATGCTTGAGACCGGTTCTTTGTCTTCTGATCTTGTGTAGGTCGACTCGTTCCTCGCCGTGCCATGCCGCGCTGCAGGCCAGAACAGCTGTTTCTTTTCTGACCGAAGGGGAGCATTCATGCGAAGCGTGAGAAGATCGATGGCACGTATTGGTTGCTGGAATTCTAGGAAGGGGTGTCAGTGTTTTTGGGCCCGTGCCTCGGCTTTTGTGAAAAACAGGTAACTGGGTATCGAAAATTACGAAGCCAGTTTTTGTGTCGGCTGATCACGTGCGCGTGCGTTTGTTTAGCTGCAAAGTAAATATGAATTTTCGAGGTTCGTTTCTTGTTTTCCGTTGTGTGAAAGTAGCCGAGAACATAACGGGGAGGGGAGGTTGGGGGCGCGTGCCTTGGGTTCTCGTCGTGGTGTTGGTCCATTGTGCGGGTGCGCTCGTGTTTGGCATGTATGACACGTAAGCGTGAGTGACCGGGCGATGGTGACGCAAAGATGAGTGTTACGATTGGGATGTTTTTTGAAAAGAGCGGCTGAAGCGATAATCAGGTGCATCGTTGGATTTCTTACGCTCGACTTGGGCGCTGGTGGCGCGGTGTTTAGTATTGCTTTGTTGGAGTGCATGGTTGTATAAGAGGGTGTGGGCGTCAGGTCGGTCGTGCTCTGCTATCTGACTACGCTGCGAATAGTAATGAATGCAGGAATTACTCCTTTTGACCGCATGCGCGCGAGAAGAGCGGTCGGAGAGGCGAGTCGTCCGTCCTTCCTTTCTATGGTTGGCATAGAGGCCCAGTGAACTCGGTGCATTTTCGCGCATTTCATGCTCGCGGCCGTGTTGGCGAGTGGTGCTGGCATCTTTTCGGTGTGTACAGGGATCCCAATGGAAACGTCTCGAATGCGGGGAGTGCCTGGGCGGGCGGGTACCTAGAAAAACCTGCTAACTTCCGTGTAAGTTGCGCCGACATTGGGTAATAATTCAGGAAATACCAAAGACCAGGCATTTTTTAGCGCAGAAAACAAAAATGTTGCCTTCGCCTCCGGATCCGCAATTGAATACAAACGTAGTAGCTGGTGTTTCGGATGATATCGCAGTGTCGTTAACTCGTTGTCCGTTATGCGGGGATCGTTATCAACAACCGAAAGTATTGGCTTGTTTTCACACTTTCTGCAAACCGTGTTTGGAGAAATTGGTGGATTCGCCTGGCAAGATCATTTGTCCTCAGTGTCATGCCGAAACGCAACTGTGCGCCAATCAAGGCGTCGATTCGTTGTTGAGCGATTATGCATTGGCCAATATTCAAGAAGAACAGGAACGAACGGCCTCTGGAAATGGCGTAACGGGAGAAGAGAAAGAAGCTAATGGTGGGTATTTTTATTAGTCTTGTGTGTGTGGAAATGTAGGCACGAGTGTCGTGGATTAAACTGATCCTGGGGGGGATCGCTAGCACCTGGGGAGTGGAGTAAAGCTTCTGTGTGGGCGGGTGCTGGCTTGAAAAGGAAGCACGAGCTTGTGTAATTACGCGTTTGCGTAAGCACACGCGTGCACTGGTGGGCAAAAACAAGTTGTTTGTGAGCACAGCAAATTTTTTATACTCGAAAGTGCACGCGTGGTTCGAGCTTCAGGGGCTGGGGAGCTTGATAATCTCCCATGGGGCCGTGAGGTTCTTGGAACGACTGTCAAAGTGAGAATCCCGTTGATAACTCGATTTTTCTTTGATGGTTCTCCGCATTGGATAACTCGATGATCATTTTTCAGGCGACGCTGCCACTGATGGTTCTGGAACTCAAGAAGCGCAAAGTGAAAGTTCAGGCGACGAAACCGACGGTCCGACGCCAGTTTTGACCAGCAACGGGCTTGCGCCTCAGGCTCAATCTCAAACGTCGATCCCGAGTTGTACGGGGTGTAAGAGCAAGGATGGTTCGGCCGTGGCTCACTGTTACGATTGTTCGAACTTTCTGTGCGCCAACTGCGTGATGGCGCACAAGTATATGCACTGCTTCGAGGGTCATCGCGTGATCGATTTGAACGAACTCGACTTATCGACGTTGGATCTTCGTCCGGTCAAGTGCTTGCAACACAAGCAAGAAGCCTTGAAATTCTTCTGCTTTTCGTGCAATATCCCCATCTGCAAGGAATGTACGAGCACGGAGCACGTTCGGGGCGTGCACACTTACGAGTTGATCAGCGAGGTCAATCAACAACAGGTGCGTACACGGGGGCTAGGTGCGTAGGGTGGCTAATAATAAGCCAGGTTTGTGATTGCAGCTGGAATTTATGCAGCGCCTTTTGGACGAGGCGAGGAACAAACAACGTTCGTTGGTTACCGTTTTCAAAAGTGTCGACTCGGCCGGTCAACGCTTATCGTCCGCTCTGTATAAAGCTCAACAAGACGTGAATGACACGGTTGGTCTGCTGGTACAGATCATTGATGAGCAACGTCAGCGCGCTTTACGTGACTTGGAGAATGCGTACAATAGCAAACAGGTAAGCTAAGGGAGTCACTCGGATGATTGCATCGGTGACGCGGACTGGGCGTAGGCTTCGAAATGGTCGATTACATTTTGGTTGTCCTTTTAGGCGGCATTGGCTTTAATCGATCGCAAATTGCAACAAACGATGGAAAAATTGACGCACACCATCGAGTTCACCAGCCGCCTTTTGAAATACGCCAATCCGACCGAGGTGCTGGTGTTCAAGAAATTGTTGGAGACACGTCTGCAAGCCATTCTCCACTACAACCCGGATTTGTCGGTGATCAATCAGTACGAGTTGGAATTCGTTCCCAATTTGGAGGCTTGTCGTTTGGCCATCGCCAACACGTTCGGTTACGTTCGTCAGAGTCAAGATTTGCCGTTGGTGGGCAAGGCGCCGGTGCAGCCGATATCGCGTCCGAATCACGGAGTAGGGGCCGTCGGCACTGGCCCCGGCTCTGTGAACGGGCCGTCGCCACCGCCAGCCAACGCGGCTGGTCTGGGTGCGTCGCCACCGCCCGGTCTATTGAGCACGAGCTTGCCACCATCGTTGACGATGACGACCAACAGTCAGTCGCACGGATTCGGTTCGATTATGCCCCCGCATATGAGCCAACACCATTTGAACCATTTGAGTCCGACCTCGACCAATTTGCTGATCAATGGCGGGGGTGTCGGTGCCAGTCATCCAGCCACGCACGCCTTCAGCGACTCGAACCTGTTGACGACCCAGAAGCTGAGCAGTTCTTCGCAAAGTCTGGGCCCGTTCTCGACGTTGAGCGGCGGTGGGTGCAGCGATTCTGCGTACAATTACGAGAAATGGTCGTCGGCTAGTTCGGACATGTTCGGGACGGGAGTGGCTGGCGGTCTCTTGTTGGATCGTATCAGCGGTAATGGAGGTGCTGCCAATTTCTACGGTGCCCCTCCGTCGATCGGAGACCATACAACGGGCGTGTTCGGTGGTGCGGGCGATGGACAGCCGACTCAACAAGTCGATTTGCAAATGAAGATGGCGGCGCCGCCGTTTTTCCCACCGAAATCTCAAATTAAACGCCATAAAATGATCTATCATTGCAAGTTTGGCGAATTCGGAGTAATGGAAGGTCAGTTCACGGAGCCGTCGGGAGTGGCCGTCAATGCGCAGAACGATATCATCGTGGCCGACACGAACAATCATCGGATCCAGATATTCGATAAGGAGGGTCGTTACAAGTTTCATTTCGGCGAGTGCGGCAAGCGGGATGGCCAGCTGCTGTATCCGAATCGCGTGGCCGTTCATCGTGCCACTGGAGACGTGATCGTGACCGAACGCAGTCCCACTCATCAAATTCAAGTCTACAATCAATACGGCCAATTCTTGCGCAAATTTGGGGCCACCATTTTGCAGCATCCTCGAGGTGTGACCGTGGACAGCAAGGGGCGTATCGTGGTGGTCGAGTGCAAAGTCATGCGCGTCCTCATCTTCGACATGTTCGGAAATGTTTTGCAGAAATTCGGCTGTTCGAAATATTTGGAATTCCCTAACGGCGTCGTGACGAACGATAAGCAGGAAATATTTATCAGCGACAACCGGGCGCATTGCGTCAAAGGTGGGTTGGTGAGGACTGCAGCCAGGGTGTGGGTGGTTGGTCGGCTAAGTTGTACGGGTCCCGGTTCCTAAGATTAGTCGCGTGCAGAGGCCTTGATCGGGGAAGCCTATTCCTGAAATGAGCTCAGCTTGGCCTTCATTCGGATGTTGGGACCTCGTACATAGATGACAGGGGGTTCATGGCGGGAAGAGGGTGGTGACTGGGCTGTGCATTGAGGGACTCATCGCTTTCAGTGTTCAACTACGATGGGGTGTACTTGCGACAAATCGGTGGCGAAGGGTTGACGAACTACCCGATTGGCGTTGGCATAAATTCGTCGAACGAAGTTGTGGTGGCCGATAATCACAATAATTTCAACCTGACCATATTTCAGCAGGACGGTACGTTAGTGAATGCATTGGAGTCGAAGGTGAAGCACGCGCAATGTTTCGATGTGGCGTTGTTGGACGACGGGTCAGTGGTGCTGGCATCGAAGGATTATCGTTTATACATTTATCGTTATTTGCAACTGCCGCCATTGCCGATGTGAAAAGGTGGGAAGGAATGAATTTCGGCTCTGCATTGTTTCTCTTTTTTCTGGGATAGAAATATAAGGAGGTCTTTTTTGGAGTTTCTTACACAAACTCAGTTTTTTCCCGAGTGATTTCTCAAAAAAATCTGCTATTTCGGTTTTTTCTCTTTTTTGCGCGGAAGCAAATCAATTTTTGGCCTTTTTCGATAATATTGCTGTGCACCCTGATTCCTTTGTAAGCTCTACCAACTTTGATGGCGAGTCCGCAGGGAGACGAATTGCGATAAGGGGACTCGGGTTTTCTGCTGATAACGGTTTTGCGTTGTTTTGATTTGTTTATGGGATTGCGGTGTTTACTAGTAAGCATGCAAGGCGGGGCTTCAACTAATCGTTTCGTAGGCGGGGCACACGGCATGGTTTTTATGCGTGGCGTTTTATTTTCCACTCATTGCTCTCCCTTTGTTTTCTTGCTTTTTGCGTTTTCTCATAATCTTTCCCCGCTAACCGAGTTTTTGTTACGAATACTCGTTAACAGAGTTGCGAGCCAAGTTATTGGTTGTTTTCGTTTTCAACCTATTGTTTTCCATTTCAAATTTTTTTGGATTTTTCGATTTTTCTTGTGTTACAATTGAGAATGGTAAAAAAAGACAACTGGGTTTGATTTTTGTTCTGCAAGCTTTTTATGCATTTCCTAGATATTTATCTCGCAATTAGTCCGAGGGTGAGCGGAAGTCGGGGCGTGCATGAGCCTAACCTGCCTGCCTACACTTTTGCGTTCGGTGGCGGCGATTCGTTAAACGAACGCGGGTTATTGTTGAGAAATGAAGAAATTTTTGAACATTTGATACCAAAGGCGGCCCTTATATTTTTTGTCGAGGAATCAGGACTTTTTTGGAAGTAGCCGCAATTGGCATTGTTCACGCGGCTGTGCCGCTTTTGTGCAAGCCCGCATCCGCTAATGAAATAGAAACTATTTTTCGATGTTAGACGTTTTTTCGGGGTATTGGCTATTTTCATTTTATCTAGTTGCTGTTTTGAGCTCTAGGCGCTTGTTGGGACGTTATGTTGCGGGGATAGGGCTTAAGCTGGGGAGGTTGTTGCACAGTCCGACAGGTACTTAATCGATATCCAGCAGATCAAGCGGAAGTTCACTGATCGAGGAGTGAACTTGAGGGAATCGGGGAGGCTTCCAGATTTTAGTAAGATTTTCTAGGATGGGTTTTATTTAAAAATTCTTGATTGTACCAAAAGTTTTCTCACCCGAAAATTTTTGCACAAATTACGAAAATGTTTTTAAAAAATTGAATTTCGAAATGGAGATTACACCACAAATTTACAAGTGACCCGCAGAGGAAAGCGGTAAAAGGTAGTTTCGGGTCAGACGGACGGACAGAACAGAATCGGGGCTGGATCGATGCGCGAAGTGAATGCAATTTTTTCTGGAGCCTCAAAAAATTTTTTCTATTGAGAAAGAACTGGGAGTTCTTGTTTTGTTTTCTGTAAATAGTGCCCAAAAAAGGTGTCGTTTGCTGTTAAAGGCGAAAGGTAAAAGATTGTTTGATATGAAAGTTTTTTTGAGCGACCTTACAGTTTTCAGAAATTGTACACACTTTAGGAAAGTTTGTGGGCGTTTAAGAAAAAAAGATAGGCCGTGAAAATGTTGATGCTTGGTTGTTTGTTGAATTATTTATATTTTGCTAAGGCATTTTTCTTTTTCTGAAAAGCAACCATCGTTCTTTTCGTTTTTGAAAAGTGTCTATAATGGTGTGTTGAAACTGGGCGTGAGAAATTTTATGAAATGGTTCTGGTAATTTTCGTTTGATCACTCGATAATTCTGTGATCAATCAATGATCGATTGAGACCCGATAAGTCAATAATCAATCGATACTGATTTTAATAATCGACTGATCGCACAGTAGATCAAAATATGATCAATCGATGAGCGCAAAATGATTATATTAGAACAGAACAGGTTGATGTACAGAGAAATATATTTTCGCAATCTTACTCTAGGCCTGTACGTGTTCTAGGAAACCGTTGATATAAATAGGTGTGTTAAATTTTTTTCGTGTTTTGGCTGTTGATTGGCGTGTTGACTGTTTTACTCGTTGGTTGGTTATTTCGTAAGTTTATTCGGATGGACTTTCTATTTTTGAAGTTCAGGAGAGTACTTTTGTGGTAGTTGTGTATATTCCCTTTTATGGTTGAGAACTCGTTGGTTGCTTTTTGGGGGCAAGTTTATTTATAAACATTTTGTTTCTTTTTTGAGAAAGTTGAAAATCAACAGTCCTAAAATTTGCATAAATACTGCCTGTGAGGTTGAGGTTTAAGACGCTGCTAACTGCTCCTTTTCTCTTTTTAGAACATTTTCTTGGTAGTTCAAAATATCTGCCGCTTTGTTATCTCTTGGGTCCGGCGGGTTTCCAAAAATAGTTGATAGGGAAAATCATATTTTTATGAACATTTTCTGAGTATATAGATCTAGGAGAGTGATAATGCGGTTTATTTTTCGGTCGTTCGCTGGCGCACACCGGTTTTGTTTTCTCTTTTATCATGGTTTGTTAAAAATGGTTTTTTGAGAAACGGAAGATTTTTGCGCAGCGCAGAGGCGGACATGTTGTTGTTTCCCTCGTTTGGTTTGTTTCTTTTTTTGGCATATATATTTGCATTATTGCAAAGGTGTAAAATTGTAAGAAATGGTTTGCCGCTTTTGGTGTGCGGTTTGTTATTTTGAGATAGAAATGAAAGAGTTTGGAGCTGTGGGTTGCAGATGGGCGTATGCATAGTGATGGCAGGCGGGGTTCGTGCACGCTGGCGCGGTCGAGGCAGCTGGACGCAGACTGACATGACAAGGGCCCCCAAAAAGGGTTTTTTGATTTATCCCGCCTGTCATCGAGTTCGCTCTGCACAACCCCCCAAAAAATCATTGAACGGGTGACGATGATGATCCTGACAAAATCGATGGACTGCGATCACAGACATATCTGGATTCTCATCTGCAGTGTTGTGGCACACGATCTTCTACACCTCAAGTAAGGGGGCTGGGGGTGGGCTGATCTGACAAGCGAGCTGTCCAAGGTCTTCTATAGCCCAAGCATGGTAGAAGGGCGGTTCCTGCAGAGTATCAATCACTGATCGTGAGACTCTTATCCCGCCCCCAGCCACACCGCAAGAATTCTAGGCGCCCTCAAGCGGTAAAAGTCACAACAGCAGTGCATTGATGGGCAAAATACCCGACATGTAGGCGGCACTGATTTAGGGAGGCAGGGAGCCTGACGCAGCGGCAGCTAGTATGCACCAGCCATGCTGATCTGATCTGATCGTTGATGGGCACATGATGTGAGTCTGCTCTGATGGGACACACCACCTGATCCTCCCCCCCTCACAGGAGCTTAGATTATAAACAATCTCTCATCTTCTTTTACGTCTTTCTTGGACCGTGATTTTATCCTTGAATGTTTTGAAGTCAAAAGTGTCCGCCAAGGTTACAGTATGCTTTTATGAGATCATTCTTTCTCAAGGTATCCGTAGCTCGCTCAGCGCACCTCTTCTTGCAAACTTTGAAGTGGACATCCATTGGGTATCTCCCTCCTCCCCCCCCCCCCCCGTCCACCCGCGTCCACTTTTCTCATGCTCCCCGCCCACTCGGGTAACCTGGACGACCCTCATGGATAACCCCACCCCGCACTCATGGGGTCCGGTGTGAAATCAGGCCAACGCGGGAGAAGGAGTCGGGGATTAACTGACAACCGGCGATCACATTGCAGCTGCCATAAGTGATGGCTGCCGGGCGCGACAGCCAGCGATCTTCCCCCCCCTGAACACTGCCGATGAGGAATGAAGCTCCTGGAATCGATCCCATAAAACGCCGACCGACGCCACTGGGAACTTGGTAAGGCCCTCAAAGAAAAAGCCGCCACGGAAGACGGACTAAAGCAAAAGAAAAGTTGCCCGGAAAAAATGGTCACTAACCAAAAAAACGATGCAGCCGCGTACTGAAATAGTCAGCAATCACTTCACAGCTTCTCTCGCTGCTGCTGCATTTCGTGCATGAGACTCTGCGAATCGTCGAGCCAGCCACAATGTCCTAGGTAGGGTACACATGCCTGCCGATCGCGATCGTTGAAGAACAGATCCAGCTCCATGGGTCTGTTGTACGTGGTTTAGGATTCAGGCAGCAGGCCGCCAAGGCACGTATTTTAACTTGGCCCAGACCAAATCTGTTGACCCAGCGGGCGTAGCGTCTCCGACGTCTGCGTCTTTTTAGTTCATGTCTCAAGTCTGCAGGTTTTTTGCTCGTTGCTAGTTTCACCATTTTAAAATTACTGAGTAGGTCCGACATACAGTATAGTTGCAAAAAAGCGATATGCTGGCGGGTGTTTATGCTGCTTCCAGACAATCTGATTTTCACCAGTTTCTCTGCCGCCCGACAAAACTGTCTGCAGTACGTGCAAAAGGGACTGTGAAACAGCAAAACATATGTGAGAGCTTTGTAACACAAATTTCGTTCTCTACTGAACCTACGAGTATAATCAAACTTTTCACAAAATTACCACATTTCCTCAAAATTTAGCGATACAACCCTGGCGTGAGACTTTATAGACCACCTAGACAGTGTGCATTACGAGCTTCATCAGTGGGGATGTGACAGTTTGTCGCAAATTCCTTCTTCAAGCCTCGTCTTTGTCAGCGAACAGTACAAGATGAGCAAATCATAAAATGCAGGAAAACTTTGCGTCCTTCCATTTATGGCCTACTTGGCTGACGGCAAGGACATCCTTCTTTATCGACAAGACTTCGAATGGACCTTTGCTCAGCCTGTGTGCTGTCTGAATATGTCACCCAGCGGCCCAGTCAGCATTTCGACATCGAACATATTTCTGACCTGTGATGCGATATTACACGCGTCCCGTGTTTGCGTAACAATGGCCATGAATCTCTTTGTAGCAGGCCTACCCCCATAAGGCTAATGCAATGTCAGTCACGCAATCACATGCGTTATCGCCCTGCGCGAATGAGTCAGTTGGGTTTTAGGTTTAGGATAGCGCACTGTATTTAAACCAGCCTTCACCAGGTCCAGAAGTGTTGTTGCGAGTGATAAGCCTCTTGGCCTTGCACAAAGACAGCACCTTGGAACACACAGGACTGGGGAGGCAAAAGGGGAAAAAAAAAAAAAAAAAAACCCAGGCCAAAAACCCAAAACACCGAACCCAACACGGGGCCGAACCCACCCCCCCCCCCCCCCCACCACCCCCACATGGAAGCGGTGAACAAGCAACCCATTCCCAGCCCAGCCGCGTGCAAACCAGTGTCTTCAACTTACTCCGAGCTGTTCAAGGAAGTGACCGCTGGCACTAAAGACACCACCGCCTACAGCGATGTCACCTTGGCCATCATGGTCGAAGGCCGGAACGAAGTTGCGAGAAGGTTCTATTGTCACAGGAGCATCCTGGGCATACGATCGCCAACCTTCAAAAATTTGTTGCAGAACAGAAATCACCAAGAAATTCCAATTAAACACGTAGACGACCAGACCATGGAACTAATTTTGGAATATTTGTATTGCGATCAGTTTCCCAATCCCGAAAATGCACTTCTGGCAAACGTTGTACGGGCATCGACCGAATATGAATTGCCAGCATTGAAAGAGTGGTGCGCAATGCACCTGCTTATCAATCACAGAATTCATGAATTCAGCAACTGCAGCTGTCCAGGGATCATCACTTGGATCAACCGCGAGCCGTATGCGTGGCCAGCCTGTGCACCAATTGGGCGCTGTCTGAGAAGAAGGAGGACAGGTCGGCCTTGAAAGAAGACCTGATATCGGAGTTGATCAGAGAGAGTGCCAGGAGGCAAGTGGAGACAGGAGAGGAGGCCACCAGGAGTCAAGAAGAAAAGAACGGCGAGAAATACATGAGTTTGGGATGGCATGAAAATATTCTGTGATGAGCTCGTGTTAAAGCATGGCCTTGAGTGCACCGCGTGAAATCATATGAATCAGAATGCTTACGTCATCACGTACTGTAGGTCAAATATTCAGGCAATGGCTTCGGCTCCATGATTCGAAGGGCGAATATATGCGAGGCAATTACAATAAGACATAGGAAAAAAGACCTTTTGATTGTACAATATCTTGAAACCGGCATCAGCAGAAATGGCACTGCAATGTCTAAAATATAATAGCGAAGTGGGCATCTACGAGTTACAGTTTAATAAAATGGTGGAAACAATTGTAGAGGTATGGACTGATCTGGACTGGTTATCGATTACCGGCCTCGTGGCCTGGTGGGTTAGGCGTCTGCCTCTCACGCCAGGTGCGCAGTTACGGGCGAGTGTTCGACTCGCGGGCCGGTAAATCATTTCGTGTAAAATTAGTCCCTTCACCCTCAAGTGTGCATAAGCGTTTGATGATGAGGTAAAACATGAACATGACCATTGATACTAAACTGCTTTGCAGTGCCATGCCCGTCAGTGCCTAGTTGTAGCCCTCAGTGGAGAGTCAGGCGGGCTGGGCCGCCTTAGTGAACGGCTGCCTCTGTTTCTTGCGCTGGATCGGCTTTCTATTGCATGGCAGGACGACACACTGTAAAACCGAGAGTGCCTTGAATTGGTTGAGTTTGGGGTATGATAAGGATTTGGCCACATGGTAGCGATGCCATATGAATTCGGAAAGAAGACCATTGTGCGTGTATGCAGTACGCAATCTCCCAGAGCAAAAATTCCTCCGGAGAGTTGGTCCCGCATTGTTGGGCCAGCAACCCTGACCGGGAGACCGCAGTTCTGTTCCCAGCTGGGGACGGCAGTTCAGTAAGCCCGTTCTCAGAGTGGCAACCGGTCTTCGACGACAATTTAGTAAGTTGGTCGCTGGCCTTGCACACGTGGCTCTGGGCGACTCACTCAGTACCGTCATGTGGTGGACGCCTAACGAGTAGAGAACCGGGAAACTGGCTCTGGAACCAGTCGGGAAGGTCCCTCCCTTCTCGCCCAGTACCATCCTGGGACGCTGGTGCTGGCACTGGATGCCCTCGTGTGGAGTGCTCCTAGTGGAGACACACAAAGGGAAGCTGCCGTGAGAGCTGATCACCTCACGGCCTCGCTAATAATAATATGACTGCTTGCCGGCTATAGGCAAAACGGGTCGGAAGTTCCGTGACAGATTGGGGCGGCACAGGGCCCAACCCACAAATTTTTAAAAAATTCTTCCGTCCGAGTCGCAGCAGGCTCGCCAAGAATAAAACAGAAAAATGAGGGCAGGCGAGGCCATAAGTATTTTTCTAGCAGAAGATTTTAGCACTGACAGGCGAATAAAAGCGCAGAAGAGTGTACTGTACAATGTCTGTGAAAAAGCCTCGATAGGTCTGACTACGGTACAATAATATTTCCCCGCCCCTGGATCTTTCTAGATCTATCATTACTATTATTAGAATTTGTCAGCAAACTCAAAACATTGAGACGACGTCGACACCGAATTAGGGAGTCGATAGACAAAACCGCCTGCAGCTGCTGCGCTGTACACTTCCTGCAGTGGGACCTAGTACGAACACGAAGAGTCCCTAGTCGTCAAGTCATCGAGACGTGTGCAGTTGTTCTGAGAAAAGCGACTCCGAAACTTCGCCTTTATCTGCAAGCAAATGCAGATCACGATGGCCGCTAATATTCTTCCGTTCATCTTCGGCTTGCTTGCGCTTCAAGTCACTTGGCCGAACCTGCTGCGATATTGCATCAAAAAGTGGCGTTGGACGCGTATGAGCACTTGCTTCTGGGTTATTGTCGTATTTCTTCTGGCCACTCTACCTTTTCTGTGCAAGTATTATTTGGCAGTCTTCGCATTTCTGAGAGGCGACTGGGAATACATCGATGATTTCTGGCGCACCTACCAATTCTCCTCCAATGCGATGGTGCTGCTGAACGTGTGGGTTATGTGGATGGTGACCAGGCTATCGCCCGTTCACAAACTCATCCAATTGCTGCGATCGATCGTCCCGATTTATGCGCATATCCTGTACGGGGCTTCTTTGGCTTTCACTTTATTTTTCAAACCCGACCTATTGGGCTTGACGCAGTTGGCCGTTACTTGTTCTATGGCATATTTCTGCACGATGGCCTTCTTCGATGTCGAGGACGACGTGGACGAATTCAAAGAAGACATCAATGTACGCGATGGACCGAGCACTTTGTATCAAATAAGGAACGAAGACGCCGCCGTCATGGTTATTCCCATAAGCGAATATGTTATGCTCCATTTCGGATCGAACAGAGTCAAGGATTTTCCCGGCAGGGTCGAGGAATGCAGTTTTAACGATTTGCCAATGTGGGCTTTGGAAGAATTGGACTGGCAGATGGAGTTTACATTGAAATACAAATACAAATATAACGGTATCAAATGAGAAATGCAATCATTTATATTTGGATCTGAGTTATTGCGATCGAGGTGATTTATGCTGAAGGGTTTCTTCTTCGATGTAATTTTTTAATGTCGCAAAACCTGTTATGACAAAGTCGATTACTCCCGTGGGGGGGCTTGTTTTTTGGTTTATGCTAACGCCGCTGTTGATTTTATTTTGTACGTTTGATGCAAAATAGACAGCAGCTTCGTCAAAAATAGATTATGCAAATGCAAAATTACGGACTTGGTACTGCAGAACCAAACTAAAATCAAAGAGGCGCAGCTTTATAAAAGTTCTATCGCCCGTGCGTATGGTCACAATGCTACAGTGTGAATTGGCTTAGTACCCGTCTTCTAATTTACTTAAAGTTGGCGATCATTTTTGGGTTGATCATGGGCACAGCAGTGGGAGTACGTGCAATAGAAACAATCCTTACTGACCTCTGGGCCCAAAACTGTACTTTTGTGAAGCCCCATCACCGGCTATCATGCAATCCCAGCCTTTAATTGCTGCGTAAAACGGGCTGGTCGGTGAGATGGTACGGCTGATAAAACAGTACTGCACGAAAAACGCTACTCGCTGGAGAAAGTTGTGGGCTCACATGCTACAGTACTGGGTCCGCACTCTAGAAGATGTTTTTGATCGATGTCTGCCGACCGATCAGAATTTTGCGAAATCCCACCGTGGGTTCTCGGGTACCATCTCTCGCATGCTAGGATAAAAAATCATCGAAATCTGTCCAGCATTTCTCAAATGGCGCCGAAAAAACCTCCCGGAAGTATGTACACAGACTTTGTCTGAGACGCAAAGTAGGTACTGTATTTTTGTAGAACTGCAAGAACTACGGTACCTTTCAGCAAAGATATAGTACAGTCGGGTGACCAGCGGGGGGGGGGGGCTAGGCCGTTCAAGGAAGAGTACAACCCTAATAAAAATAGGTCGAAAATTGTCAAGATAAGTTGAAATGACAGGCGGGTCGGGTCCTGCAGTTGCTGAAAAAATAGAGTAGATAATGTCACAGGGTTATTCCAAACTATCATAACTGTTTGATCTCATCCAGCAAGAATTCTTTGAAAAATGACTGAATCGTGGTTTTTTAGAGACATATAAATACTTAGCTATACTGTATGTAGTTGTGCCGCTGCTCACTCAATACTCGCCCCTTTCAGCCAAGACTCCTCTCCCATTGTCAGCCGGTGAACGAGCTGTCAGGACTGCCGGTCTCCACAATTGCGTATTACAGTACTCGGTAACAGTTTGTGAAGAACAGTTTTGCCATCAAGCGAATTGCGTTTCCCTTCCAAGCACTAATTTCAAACAAAATTCCTGCTCATCGTCAGATCACATGCAAGCCAGCGCAGCCCCAGCTGACCAGATGCCGCTGTGGTGCCTATCGCTGGCTTCTTTACATTTCCAACAGATTTTGCAGCGCATCGCATTGTAGTTGGCGAAGTATCTTGGAAAAGGCAAGTTATTGTCGTTGGCAGCTCGTATTTCTAAAAATATTTCTCAAAAGCATGAGATTCGTCGAAACCATTTTTTTGTTCTTCCTACTTAATGTAATTTGGCCGGTATTTTCGCGATTTTTCGTCACAAAATTTCGAGTGACCTATGATTTTGTTGTCGCTTGCGTTTTCGTCATTTCCGTCCTATTCACTCTGTTCTGCACGCCAATGTGTGCAGTCATCTGGCTACAATTCCGAAGTTTAAAGGCAGCAAACGAAATGTTTGTATCCAGCTGGCAAAACTCATGCTCTCTCTCCGTGGCCATAGCCTTCTTGGTCTTTTCTATAACTACGTTTCTTCCTCTTCAAAGTCATATCAAAATGCTCCGTTCGATCGCACCGATTTATGGCCACGTGGCGTACGCTGTGGGTGTTTCAGTGCTTATGACCGTGAACGTGCTTGCTGAACCTGAGGCTACGGACTTTGTTCCTTTCTTAGCATTAGTTCAAGCTGCATTGGGTTTGTTAATTATTGCCTTTTGTGCGGCTGCCTTTTCTGATTCTGGAGACTCCGATGACCGGGAAAGCTTAGAAAGAATGGGCTCGCTGGTCCTGTTTCGACTAGAAGATGCCGACTGCTTCATCTTGATCGACTTCAAGCAAATGATAGTGACCTATGATCCCGCCTCCATATTTTCTGATGTCGTAGATTACGAAGATGGCGATTGGAGCGATTTGGCGCCTTGGGTCTTAAATGAAGTGGAAAAACAGATGGCGGAATCAGTGGTGAGTGGTAAGAAGAATAGGAATGAACAGCCGGACAAGTGATACTATCTCGATACAATTCGTACGCACAGCAACAGTTCCGATGAGCTTTCTTGATGCATGAAGGTTAAATAAATTTTTGCAACTTTGTTCAGAACTCTTCCTCTGAGGTAGTCGAAGTGCCCTAATGTGGGTTTTACCATCTTTGCGAGAAAATCTAGCCTCGAATATGCCCCGCGTTTTGGTTGAAATTTGCTGCTCAGTCTCCATGGTTTTGTTTCAGATAGCTGAAATTAATTGAACTTGGTTGAATCTGGGTTCGGGACCCATTTAAAGTCCTTTCAACCGTCGAATATTTACTCAGGATTTCGCTTTGTAGGTTACAAAACCAAAGAAAGCACTTCTTCAAAGTTGTGATTAGTCGGTCGACCGCACTGCCTCATGCCCTTCCATGCCCTTCCGTGCCTTCCATCCATGTGCCTGTGCTGTCTCCTCCAGAATCGATGAGTCGATAGAAAAACGTGCCTGCTCTTGGTCCATGAGCATTATATCGACTGATACAGCTTCAGTCTTTGCTGACAAGCAGTCATGCGCATTCGACAGGGCATTCGCGCCTCGAAAAGTTTCAGCCTCCCAAGGGCACAAACTGTGACTGCAAAAGGGTGGGGCGTGTGCTGGACGAACTACTCAGCTAGCTCGAAGGAAATAGATACAGTGGTCAGGGACAATGAGAAATCTGCAAACAAATAATGCGGACAGTGGGATGAGGACCAGAGCATCCGCATTGCAAATCGATTTTGTTGCTTCCTTAAAACAGAATTATTTTAAGGTCAGTCCTAATTATTTAAGCAATAACTAATGGAGAAATTCAGCACTTGTGATTGTAGGTGAACGCGATCGGCCTTGAGGCATTTATCCATGCATACTCACGCTGCATACAGTATTTACCCCCCCCCCCCCCCCCCGCCCCCGCGCGCTCATGCTTTTGAAACTTGCAAAACTCATTTATTTGTATTTGCACGCGCTTTGTAGAGCATCCAGCCGTGCATTCAGTATCTCCATACTCAACTGAAGTTGGATTATCACTTCTTGCATTTCCTTGATCGTATCATTAGGATCGTCTATTTTGGCCTCGTTGGTCGTTTCATTCATCGGGTTCCGCTTGGTTGTCGGAAATGAACCAGGCCAAACGACTTCCGGTCTGGCAGCACTCACCTGAGTCGAGTGGTTCTTATGCCACCTAATTGCTCGGTTGGCCCGTTTTATTTCCCTTTCTAAAACGGCTTTTCGAAAAGCAAATTGCAAAAACCATTTCAAATAATTTTTCCCGCCAATGCGGATATTAGCCGCTGTACGTTCCTTCCTGTGTTCGAGGGCCGTCCTGATAACGCCCGCGATGAAGGCGTAGATGGTCAGTCCACTGAAACCTAAATACAAACCGACAATACCTCCCACTTGAGACCAGAACTCTGTGGATGTGGTCTTAATCATTTGGTGAAATTCGACGTAAAAAAAAGATTTGGCGCTGATGAGAAGCTTTGGCTGCGGACTCAAATCAGTGCGCTCGAATTGCCAGTTGTACTTAGTGAATGTGCATATGGTATCGCAGCCATGACGTTGGCACCGGTCCTAAAATAAGGGACTACATTAAAAATTAATGGAAACGATGTCTACTGCATTTTTCGCCGCGAACCCGACATCTACTGTTAAGCTCAGGTATACTGTACATACAGTATCAAGGGACAAACCCACTCAGCCAGTCGGCACTCTTTAGCCGCTCCAAACACCAAAATAGTGTTCTTACTAGAAATGCCATTCTAGTCGCGCTCCAACATTCTTGGTAATCGACCACTTTACAAAATCTGGCTTGTCCTATTTGGTCATCCGAGAGCATGTATCGATATAAAAATGGATAACAGCCGCAAATGTCCTGAATCACTTGCACTTGACACCGAAGCCAACACTCTCTTTGTGAAGTATAATCAGAGCACGGCTCGCCTTGTTTCGACTTGAACACGCCCAGCACATCGACCAGTGCCCACACGGCACTGCTTTTGGTTGCTAGATGCAGCCGGGCACTCGATCTGGAGATGTAGCCGCTTTCCAGCATCAGTCTGTGATCTTCGACGTGCAAGGCACCGAATCGACTCCACGATGCTTCCTGTTGACTAATCGACGCCTTCGATGATCGATTTCTTTTTGACCCAAAATACACCTTTGGGACGGGTGACATGGAGAAGATGGGATAATCGACGAAATCGCGGGTCAGACCAAACAGGCCCAGGGGGACGGGTACGCAGAAGTAAGAGAGTTCGAACACGTGGCCATTGTATCGCAGAATGGTGTCGGGATCGCAGATATCGATTTGAGATTCTGGATGCATTTTTGTGTAAAATTTGAATTTGAATTGCCGACAGAGTTGACTAGCCGCTAATAATTCTAGTCGATGCGCATGGTACGGCCGAGACACGAACCAGTCGTGGGCTTCGTATCGATGTTTCATCGACCAGTCAGTGCAAGAGTCATTGAACGCTTCGAAAATATCATCGAGGTAAGAGCTCATCAGTGCGGAGCCTTCGTAATTTTGAAAACCAATTTCAAAAGCTAGAGTGTTGGATAATTCAGTGATGAGGGCGATCGATAATAAAATGTCTGCTTTTTTCAAAGATTCGTCGATGATTTGACCATTTTTGGTTAAAGTCAAGTCGAAAAGCGATTTGGATTTGAGAATTTCTCGAGCTTGGGTCGCAGCTTGGGTCAAATTCGAGGACCATGCATTGCCGTCGTCGTCGTCATTGATAATTCTGCTGGGGGTCAGTTCCAGACACACAGTGCCATTTTGTAAGGATATGGAGTAGTTGTCCCAAGTAGCTTTGGCATAGGTGACTGTGTTATCCCCCAGGTAGCTTCTGACTATACCAGCTGTGTCCATGACTGTCAGAGCGGTCATTAGCACAATCACTGCTATGCCGATCGTGTACTCTATCACCGTAGCTGGGCTTAAGTGGGGGTGAGGCATGGCAATTGGGACAGAACAGATGCTGCTCCCTTATATCGAAGGGCTAAGCTACGTACAGTATAGAGGTGACATTTTGGTGGGCTGAGCAAAACGGTACCCTACCGCTGCTAACCGTGCACGCAGCCATTACTTAATCGTCATGGTTTTCACTTCAGAAAAACCGCGTTTGAATTGAGGGAGGGGACTACGCTGAACCACATGAATGGGCAACACGATATGGGAGGAAGTCAATGGCATTTCCTTACCAATGAACAATAACTTTGAAAAGTTTATTTTTCCTGGTCCCTTCGGCAAAAGTGCTAAGACAACATTTGCTATGACAACAACGACGAGAATAAAAGGTGTTAGGAATACCGGAAACATAGGCACAGGCTGAATCTGAAGGATCAGACAAGATGGGAACTCCTGCAGCACCGAGAAGATGACGACGAGCGGAACATTCCAGCGGACCAAATAGCTCCTGGGAATCTTCTCTCGGCATTTCGGGCGTCTCCGCTTACAGTTGAGCGACGGACCTCTTGGCTTGAAAAAGAAGTGACGAAAGCGCTCTCGGAGGAAGCGCGCCCACGTTGGGTGACGTGTGTAAGGGTCGACGAACAACACGTTAGCGGGAAAGCAGACAATGTGCAGCAGCAGACGGAGATCCCCGTCTGCTCCGCGCCAAACTGTTGTTCGTCAACCCTTAACATGCCGGATGCTGTGTACCCTTCTCTAAGAACCTACCTGTACAGGCCTCTCACGACTGGATTACTGGTGGGGATTACTGAGGGCACAGTTTGACCCCACCTTCTCAAATTGTGCCTTCAGTAATCCTCATGCTCATGTCAGTTGTCATAAAAAACTACTCGCAGTATGTTTCGACTAACTTGTAAGGACGTCAGAGCAAAAAGCAGAGATCGTCGGTGTACCGATTTGATGGAACATAGGTCTTTCATTTCTGAAAGCCAGAGTCTCAGAGACAGCCAGCAATCTCTGGAGGAATCTTACGCTTGTATACTGTAGCATGAAGAATTTTATTGCGATGGATTTGCGCAGAGAGCATATGGGACGAAAACATTGGGCTGTTGCGATGACGTCCGTGCCATTATACGATTCAAGAAATCCCTGACGGCAATCCCTAAAACCAATCGTACACCTGGCCTTCTGATGAGATCGTCTCATTCGCTCACGCATTTTATGGCGGTTATAGCCGTTAAGAAACCGAAGGTGTCAGTCCGAATCAGCGGATTACCTGGAAACCATGGCCAAAACAGACCGTCAATGGATGAGATGACTCTGAGAGCAGAGTTCCGTGAGTGAGTGTCCGCAGAATAAGAAGCAAGCAATCACTTGGAAGCCATATGCTGACACAATAAGGAGGTCTCGTATTCAAACAATAAAGATACTCTAAACCACGCGAGTATGCTATCAGCTAGATGCCCCGCTCTCCTCCCACTTGCCAGACTAGTGGGTACGTTATGTAGACTTCAGCCATCGGGTTTCGATTACTGCCTGACTGGGCATGCCATTTCTTTCCTGAAATTATGTACGTACTAAATTGAATCGCGACGAATGTGAAATCGCTGGACGAACCTACTGCTATAATATTGTGCACGCATGCCTAGATTAGATTTGTGCCTGTTTCGTTGGGGGGGGGGGCATTTTTCATTCACTTGTCATTCATCTCATCGAGAACCAAGCTCGACCTTCCTCTGGGGGGGGGGGTGCTACCTCAACGTTATGCCCTGGTTGATAAAGCAATCTGTATTTCATTCCCAATACGATCTTGTGAAGCTGATAAGTGAAAGTGCACACTCACTAGGGAACACACACTAGTCAGGCATGTCCAGCGGCCGCTCTGATGGGAGATACTGGATACGAGTATACCTAGCCATTAGCTATGCACATCCAGATGAGCTGTCCCGCTCAGCTAGATGCCCCGCTTTGATCCCACTTGCCAGACAAGTGGCTAATCGTAAGTCATGTAGACTTCGGCCTTCTGCTTCATCTGCTGTATGAGTAGCAAATTATTGCATCGGCTGGTCCCATATCCATTCTCACAATTCTTGGCTCCGCAAACATCGCAGTAAGCCAGACTTCTTACGTCAGGAATAAGTTACAGTCAGAAGAAACGTCGTGTCGTTCAGTGAACAAACGGCCTTATCTTCATTTTTCGGTGGATGATAAGAAGGCGCAGGTGGAGTCGAGTCAGAACTGTATCCGAATAAAAGAGCGTGGGACTAGAAAGTCCAAATCATTTCGTATCGCGCAAAAGATTTTTCAAAAGTACCTAGGTGAAAAGTTATAAAAACTCGGGTCAGTCTAACGAACTCTCGATATAACGAACAATTTTTCCTCCTTTTTCATTCTTTATAACGAAGTTCGACTTTATTTCAAAGGGGTCCTACGGCAGGTTAAAGGGGCTGATTTCGAAGATTTAGCCGTTCACACAACACCCCACTTTTTTAGGCTGTTTCGTGAAAAACGGGAGCCTCAAAGCGGGAAGCCGTTAGTGCGATAATCTCACGGGCTCACGGGCTCATCAGGAACTGCCTATTGCAGGCAGCGATGCCTCGACTTTTCGCACTCAAATTGCTTCATAATTTTTGCCTTCTTCTGATTGCTTTATTGTTCAAGAGCAAGAGATACGCTTGAGAACTGAACGTGTGGTCCCTCGTGAACCTCACGATCAGACGAGATCCAGGCAGCCTCGAGCAGGCTTTACGGATTATTGTCTCCCTACATGCATACTGTAGCTGCCGTAGCTTGCGATTGAAGGACGGGTTTGAAATGTCCGGTTCGGTCAGATCTGGTATATTTTGCTGCTGTCAGGACCGAAAGCCTTTTAAGCCAGGCATCATTCAACGAAGCCTTTGAGATTTGGATTTCCGGCTCTTAGTTTTAGATTGTTTCAAAATAAAAGAATATGGCAACGAATAGCAGTATGTCCAACCCGATCACCATCCCGCCACTGTCTGATCGAGTGATCGTGTCGACCCTGTACATTTCAATGTGCACAATCGGACTCCTCCTGCACGCTATTTGCACCCCGGCTGTTATCAAAACCATCGGCTTGAAGAACCTGAACGGTTTCTACGTCATGTCCCTGAATCTCTACTTGGGTGATGTAGTTACCCTGATGACCTACGCCTTGTACGCCGCCCCGTGCGTGCTGGTCTCTGGCCAAATATTCGGCCTGGACGCGGCCAAGGTGGTGGGTGGTTTAAACACAGTCGGTTTCTTCTCGACCCTTTGCATGTCTTTCTTCATTTCCCTTAGTCGTGCCATGGCAGTGGCAGCGAGCACATGGAATGAGTTACTCTTCTCACCAAAGCTGTGTTGCGCCTACTCGATCCTCTGCTGGCTTTTGGGTGTCATGGTCACGGTGACGGATTATTTGATGACATGCTTGCTCATTTTCGATGAGAAAGCGTATCATTTCGGCTACGTCTGCTCACTGGACACCCCACCCTCAGTGGCACCTAGCACAGTGCTCATCTATATCGGGGCGTACGGTGTGGGCCTGGTCTACGTGCTCGCCTTGGTCATCCTGGTCAAGAAGCAATGGGCAGTGCAGGCAGCCAGTGTTCAGCAACATATCAGCCGCCACAAGATTCGTCTACTCTGTCAAGCATTCTTCATATGGCTTTCCTTATTGGCTAATGTTATTGGTGAGTTTTCAAAAAGTGACTCGACCCCTCTGACACTTCCCATTTCAGCTTTTCGCCTAGCCACGCTATTTGAGACTGCAATGGCGGCCGCAATCTTCGTTGGTGTTATAGTTCTGAGTCATTTTCTCGTCCCGCCCGTCTGCGCTCTAATATTCTCCAAGGAAATCCGAGCGGGCGCGTGGCGCATGTTGAAGGGACACAACCCAACACAGGTGCATCCGGTCATGACAGTCAGGAATGTGAACTCGGCAACGGGTGGCCAGTTACACCTGCGAACATGAACCGCTGCCACGGTCGGCTGCAATATGCTGCAAGTATGGGCAAGGTCTGAATGCTAAGGGGAGAGGGCATTCATGCCATTTCTCAATTTGACCTTCTCTGACGAAGAAAATGTATTTCTGTTCGGAAAGCATGCGAAAATGGCGCCTGCTAACGATGGTTCTCTTATCTTTTCTGAATCCACCAGCTCCTGGTAAAAGTAAACATGCCTCTTTATTAGGCTTCAGGGCGGAATAGGGGGTAAAACATGCACATGGGGCAAGGCCTGGGGGCAGCTTTGATGCCAAAACATGCTATGCTGCAGTCTGCCACGAAATTCATATCGGTTAAAGGCACGAGTAGTCTCTATTAAGTACCACTTTCAAGCATTATTTCTGCAATCCGTTTTCCTTATACAATTAGTATAAAATACAAATCCAATAAATACGCGTAAGCAAAGGCCAAAAAAGCTATCTCAAAACTTCATACAATAATATCGTAAATGCTGCACCGTTCGCATATGCTCTAGGTTAGTACATATCACCAAATGTCCAAAACTACGCATCACCTGGCCAAGGGAAGGCGACTACAAAAAGCTGCAACAAAGAGAGTGCAACAAAAATAAAAGTGCACACAAATGTGCTAGTTACAGGCAATTCTGAACATGGCGAAGAGGCTGTATTAGATAAATAGGAATGAAAGGAAGACAATTAGGAGAAAAGTCTTGCACAGATAGCACACCCAGCTATTGCCCAATTCAGTTAGTGCCCATTCCATCCTCCCCCTCTCACACAAACATATACACAATACGAGAACATCTTGAAACCACACGCCTTGAACACATCGAATGCCCTTGAACTGGCTGCTAAAACGTTTCGTGATCCTCGAGAGTGCACTGCTCAGTCGAATGGCTAAACACTGAAAAGAAAATGGACCCGTATACCAACGGCTAGTCCGACAGCGATCCAAAGGCGAACTGCACCACTGCACACGTAAGACACTCGCATAATACCAAGCATGGGACCGTGAGTGATAGAGAGCAACTACCTGCCTGGACCCCTATCGACACGGCACCCCAGGCCCTATATGAAAATCGAAACGTTGCACACGCCCTTACGTTCACCCTGACGCCGCATGTCAAAACAGACGAAGACTATCGGTCTGTGGCAGCCACGGAACACGTGCAAAGCAGCCTTACCTTCGCAGTTGTCACAGTAAGGCCTCGGTTCTCCTCCGCGGGCGCCATGGTAGTGAGAGTGGGTCTCTTCCTCTTCAACGTTCGATGCCTGCCTGGGACAGTCCTCCGTCTCGTGCTCGTCGAACACGTCGCAGATATCGCAGAACATCCTCGGCGCTGGTACTTTAGGCAGGCCATTCCTAAAAAGCAAATACCGTTTATCTTTGACTCTGCGATTCGCACTCACTCTTACTTCATTCCCAAACCTTCCACTCCGCCGTGCATCAGTATCTCGATCTTCACCTTCAACTCGTCGATCTCTTTCTGTTTCATCGCGATAATCGAATTCAAGAAGTTAATATGACCTTCGTGGTCGTTGTTGTCTGCGTCCACTTGCTGCTCTTTCTTCGCCTGCACGTCCGACGAAGACTTGACAGCCAACTTTGCCAACTCGGAAACCCTCGTTTCAGCATCGACTATTTTCTCCATCAACTCAAACTTCTCTTGATCCAATTTTTTGAGTGTCATGTTTGAACTTTCTTGCTTGTCTAGCAAACTGGCCACTTCTTCTCGAAGCTTCTGTAACTGAGATTCGTAATTGTTAATTTCCGTTTTCGATTTCTGAGTTTCTGCCTCAAGGCTAAAAGCAAAATACACAATCTCATTCAGACAACCAATCCATAAATCCTAGCCAGATATGCTTACAGTTTTTGCAGCTGCCGCACCATTGATTCTTTCTGTTCAGCGCCTTGCTCGGTTGCTTTCACTAACGACACCTTTTCTTGTTTCAAAGCAGTCAATTCCATTTCCACTTTTGTCTTGGCATCCAGATATTCCTGAGCTTCCTGTGTCTTCATTCGCAACGACTCATTCGCCTCGCTCCTACACGAAAACAAAAATTCGGTTCCCCAAATAAGAGTAGGACACTTAATTAAAACTCACGTTTTCGCATCGGCCTTTTTTATCTGATCTTGCAATTGAGCTATCTGGCCATCGATTAGATCCTTTTCTTGTTTCCACATCGACTGATGGTCTTCAAACTACAAAACGCCCATAGCTGTCAATTATCGGCCAATATTAATAAAAATTGATGCTTACTTTCGACTGCACTATTTGCATCTGCACCTTCATGGCTTCGATCGTCTGCTCGAAAACGGTCCTCGCAGTCGCCCACTTTTCTCTCTCCTCCTTCAGTACCTTCAAGTCACCTTGAGCCAGCGCCAGCGCTTGCTCCGCTTCTGCTTTCCCTTGTAACGCCTGTTTCATCGCCTCGCAAGCTTCCAACGTTTGACTGGCTTTTACCGCAGCTAATTCCTCAATCAAACGTTTATTCTCGTTCTGAAAAAAAAAACTATCATAAAACACGGTTTCGACAAAGGTGCCACCGGGCTTACTCTCGTCTCCTCGTGCAGTTCCTTCTCATCAGCCAGTTGGGAAGTAAGTTCATTACTTGTCACCCTGGCTTTCTCGTGATCAAGGCACAGCTGATCAAAATCGACCCGCAATTTCGATCCAACGTTCACCTAAAGATAACACAGATTATAGGAAGGAAGCAGTCAGAAAATGTGACTTCCATACTTGATCATGCAACGCAGACTTCTCCTGCAACCATCTCGCCCTTTCTTGCTCCAATTCGTTAGCTTTTCTTTCCAGTTCGTCCAATTTTACCCACGAATTTTTCAGCTCCGTCGAGATCTAAAAATTGCATGGGCCACTACTGTATCATAAACAAGAAGTCCGTCAAATTACAGTACTTTTTCTTTCTCAGCCAGAGCGTGTTGTAAGGCTTCGTCGGCAGCTAATTTTTGAGCGGATTTTATCGATTCTATTTCTTTGAGTAATCGGCCGTTCTCTTCCTAAAATCACACAAATTTTTGATGCTGTGATTGCCACAACTCCACAATATCATGCCTGAAGACTCGAGGAGCTTTGCTTCTGAGCATCTAATTGACCAGCCAAGTCCAACTGCACTTTCTTCAATCCGTCTAGTTGGTCACTATTTTGCGCTTTCAAAGCAGCCAATGCTAGTGTCTATAATGAATTAATTACTGGCCAGTTACAGTAGACTCCTAATCATAACACGACGTTCTACCTCTGTTTTCAGCATTTCGTTCTCCTGCGTCACTGCCTTCTTTTCGTTATCTAGTTCCTTATTCCTTGTTTCCACCTCCGACAACTTCGCTCGGACGTCTGATAGCTCCGTGCTGATCTACAGTGGAACAGACCGTATAGACGATAAGCCCCACAGAGCATGGCTGATTAGTGACCGTCCACTTACGTTTTCCTTTTCAGCCAACGCATGTTGCAGTGCTTCATTGGCAGCTAGCTTTTGGGCCGACTTTAGTGATTCCATTTCTTTCACGAGTCGATTATTTTCGTCCTGCAAGCAAAAGTAGGTACTAATCTGCATGGTGTACCAGGAAAACATGCCATACCTGTAAACTAGCGAAGGCTTGCTTTTGCGCGTCCAACTGTCCTGATAGCTCATTTTGTAAAGTTTTCAGCCTTTCAATCTCCTCGCATTTCGTCCCGAGCTCCACTTCCAGAGATGCAGTATTCGCGGCCTGAACGAGAAAACAGTATCATGACGACCACAGATCCGTGAAAAAATTCCGGAGCTCACTTCTTCCTTTGCTTTCTCAATTTCCTGTTCCAACACAGTCTTCCCTTCCGTCAACGATTGATTGTGTAATTTCAGCTCGCCACATTCTCTCTCCATGTTTTGCAACTTCGCAAACAGGGACTCGTATTCCTTCCTGGCACTCTCCAATACCGCACCAGCCACTTCGTTTTGAGTAGTCACAGCCGTTTCCAAATCCAGACGCAAGCGATCGCCTTTGGCCTGCGAACCAAACCTACCCTACAAACTTATAAAATAATATTGAGCGCTTGATTTTACCTGAGCCTCCGCCAATGCAGCCCGTTCTTTCTCCAACGTAGTCTCCAATTCTTGGCGCTGACCCGCACTTTTCTTTAATTCAGTTGTCAGCTTCTGAAGCTCGTCACGAAGCTTGGCACTTTCACTTGACTGAAAATGAAATCAATCAACACGGATATTAGCACTTCCAGCACTTTCAGCATTTGTACATTTGACACTTCTCACAATCAGATCCCCATATGTAAACAGTGTTTGGTTCCGTCGGGGACAAAATTAGTTCTGAAAATGCTTTTGAGCCAGGCAATAACAAGATAGCTCACCAGCTCTGCAATTCGCCCATCCTTCTCCGACAGTTCCTTGGTCAGATGCTCCTTCGTTTCGTCAGCTAACTTTTTCACAGACACTAACTGATCTTGAACGGCTTGAAATTCTTGACGAAGATGTTCTTCCTGAAGAAAATCTCACCTCAAAACCAATATTCAAACACAGTTGCAAGTCATACCAACGATTTCTTCTCATTAAGCACCTTATCCAATTCTTCTTTTTTCGTGATTAATTCATTCTCCAATACACCCATTCGTTCCGTAAGGCTTTTCGCCTGATCTTCTGTCGTCTTAAACTTGAGCCGCATCGCCTGATTTTCTGATTTCAAACTATCCACGCTTCCGACTTCGCATTGAAGGTCTTGTTTCTGGAATAATACAAAATCAGACTACGGTCTAACAGAAAATACAAATCCCCCTACTCACAGCAACATTCAGATCTCGTTCGAGCAATTGGACCTTGTGCTCGTGATCCTTCCCAACCGTATCCAACATGGTCTCCAATCGTAGCACTGCAGCGCGAAGATCCATTTCAGTTTTTCGCGAATCATCCGTCGTCTTTTCCAGTTCTTCCACCTGGCAAAGCAAACTTATTAATCAGAGACTTTAGAACGGGTGAAAATCAAATTTACCCTTTCTTTGTATCTATCAACTTGCTTCCTCAAGTCCTCCAATTCGCGCGACCGCTCGGACAATGCGAAGTGCGCATCAGCTGCCGAAGCCGCTCCGCCATCAAGCGCCGTTTGGGCGTCGGTTAGACGCTTCTCCAATTCAGCTACTTTGGTCTGACAGGAAAGGCTGTCCATCAGGTCGGCCCTAGCCCATGTCAGTAGGTGACTTACCTCCACATCCGAGCGCATGATCGTCTCCTCCTCGATTCGGAATTGAAGATCTTCGCATCGTCTATAACAAAGAGCGCGTCAAAAAAAGAGGGAATCATTCCAGCCTCACGTACTTCTTCTCTTCGTCATACAGTTCTTGCAATCGTTTGCACTCTTTTTCCGATTGTTCCAGAGTCGAATGAAAATGCTCCAATTTTAGGTTCAGCTCGTCTATAGTTCGCTCGGCGTCGGCCTTCGTATCTGCCAATTCCTGTTGGGCCTATTACGACAAAACTGAGTTAGGATCATCGATACAACCGCATGTCACACAAAGTGCACTTCCTCGGAGACGCACTCGTATTATGCTACAGACACACCACCAAAGAAAGTACACACGGCATGTGGGTCCAAGAAGGTCCAGGGTTTCGCCTCAAGAAATTCTTGCGCTCAAGAAACACCTACGGTTCGAAAGCAATAGCTAACAGTACCAGTTCAGCCAACTGAGCAGCCCTGGCCATTTCCGATCGTTCAATATCACGCTCTCGAAGCAGCTGTTCCACATGTTCTTCCTTTTCTCGCAACGAGTCCTTAAGAAAACAAAGACGAGTCTTGCCACAAAATGAAACGACGGGGGCCTCAAGCACCTACCTGCAATGTCACGTAAGCTGGTGATGCCAATAAAGCCGTATTGCTCGGACCACTTGAACCCGCTCGTTCGGCCGCAGCAGCCCTCTGAAAACAACATCATCTGTCTGAGATTATATCCATAGCACTCTTCATCACCAACATCGCCCGTGACAAACCATGCAAATTTCAAAATGCGCAGTTCTGAAGTGCTTTCTCAAATAGTTCTTGCAGCAAGCTCGGGATGGCCCTGTCGCCGAGATAATTCAAATATTGAGACAGTTGTTTTCGTAAATCAATGTTTAAGAACTAGCTATGAAAGATTTTAGAAGCCAGAAGATAAAGAAAACCGAAAACCCAAAAGAAATGAAAAACCAAACCGATACTTGCAAACAGAACCATAGGCTAATAAGTGTTAGTGTGGCATGCACCCAAACTAAGCCAAAGCACCAAAGCAGAAATCGAGGCATAGAAAGGAAAAGTCGAAGTCGTCCGTGCTGGATACCTGATTTTTCGAGTTCGCCCCTTGTGCTAGCGCCCTAAACCTTACCATGCAGGTGCCATAGGACAGAGATAGGATAGAGCGTGGGGGCAAGCTGAAGCGCATCCTATCGCATCTCTCATACCTGCTCCAAGGCCTCAACGAATGAAGACGATCCAGGAACTACACCCTGCCGCGCTTGTTGAATCCTCAAGGCGGCCACGCCCAGCCTTACCCTTCTATTGGCCGATGCCGAACTTTGAAACGAACTGATACTACTCAACGATTCTTGGCTTCCCATTCGACTCAATGAGGCACGCTGTATACGCATGGTCGACGTTAACGTCTGCCGAGGTGCTGGTGGCAACTTCTTGGGCGCCGCAGTCGTCAGACTCGATCGGCTATTGGTCAGACCGGCGTAACTGGCGTTCATCGATGGCAATACGGGAGCAGCTGGCGATCCAGCTCGCAGAACTTTCGCTGCGGGCGCGAATAGGCCGTAACGCGGCTTACATGCGAAATACCTGAAAGAAATCCGATTACAAGAAATGGCATTATTGAAAATGAATTCCACTCACCGTTTGCCTTCCACGGACCCATCATTTTTTCCAAGCGGTTGATCGAGTTCAACACCAGCCCAAATTCCTTCTTTGAACGCCGTCACGCCTAAATATCGAAGCGTGCCGCTCTTATTACCGCTAACGATGATACGATCTCCGACTTTCAATGACGACGACGCCCCTGGCCCGCTTGTAGGTACAGCTGCCTCTGGCGTTGACGAACGAAAGTCTGCGCCGGCGGAAGACGGACTCGAAGGAGACACGAACACGTCGCCACCACCTGCAAAAGAAACCGTCAAAGAGTCAAAATCGATCCTTACTGACCCCTAAAAACGAGCTTAACCCCATCTAATAATCTCATCTCGCTTACTGAAAGGCTACAGTGAACTTTCACACATCATTTCGAACAATGAAAAACAGTAGAGGCCAGTGTTACTATGACCACTGACCGTGAGCTGACGCCAGTACCTCACGGTGATCCCCATTCCAAATCGATATCTGATACCCTCATTGCGATCCCCATTCGGAATCGATATCTGATACGCGTCACGAGTCTTCACCAAGACTTTATGCGCGGGGTTTTCGTTGAATCACACGAAAACAAACATTTGCTTCACAGCTACCGCATAGTCTACAACACGTTTATTCGACCCGCTACCCCAGCCACTCACGAGAACTAGTTTATAGCTAGTGCGTACTATTCCATGGAACAACAATGCTCTCAAGACAGTCGGTGACCTATCTCCCCGTGTATCCTGTAGTCGACACAGACATGCACACGTTCGGTTTCAAATTTTCGATGGCATCTGTAATTTTTATCCGCTTCCTACAGGTCGAAGAGTTTGTCAGCTGCCCTTTGTGCTTTCTGGTCCAGGTCAAAAACTCAAGCACTACATACCTTCGGCTGCAAAAGTGCCATCGGTGACTGAGGAAATATCCAATTGCTTTGATAACAGCGGTGGTTTTTTAGCAGCTTCGTCTGGAGTGCTGCTAGCTGGTTGGGCGACTACTTGACTTGCGGGCGGCGCAACTGATTGCTGCATGGCCGATGTCTCCCCGGCACTGCCAGCTGGTCGCCGCTCTAGTTTGTTGATCTTGCAGAATACGCCGTGCTTTGCAGGACACTATGAACAAGAACACAATTCCCAGAAATTACCTAAAAGGAAAGGCAAACGACTGAGGTGCTGGTACCTGGAAGTATCGTACTCCATTCACAGATCCGTCATTCTTGCCTGTCGGTTCATCCAAAACGACACCAGCCCATTCCCCAGCGGCGAATCGCGTCTCACCTAAGAATGCTACTTTGCCAGCTTTCACACCGTTGACATAACATCGATCGCCAACGATCCAGTCGTCGATAACGCTCGTACGAGAAGCACCAGTCAGATTCAGACCCTCACGACCTGAAACACGACAAAATAGGGACTCCAGAGCGATGATAAAAGTTTCATAACGCACTCATCGCACGAGTCGGCGTAGCGTGCCCAGAACTTGGTGCTGGCGACAGACGTGGCAGACCTGACGGTTTCGCCAATTTTGATACGCTCGCGGGTTTGATATTTCCTCCATCAGGCGGTGCTTTCAGCGGACTACCCGACGCAGGCCCAGCCGATGACATGGTTTGGAATCAAGTATAAAAGCGTTGTTTCGATAATTTCGTCGAGTTACAGCTTATCGAACAATGATCTCCAAGTTCGACGTTCTCTCGTTTTGCTTTTCTTTTTCTTTTTTGTGTTCTGAACTGAACGCGCACAGCGACAGTAGAAAGATGATGCGCAAGCTCAAACGTTTTACTCTTAAACGCGCGATATTTAAAAATACATAACATATTTCTGAACAGCAGGGCCTGCGCAATCATAGAAACTAAAGCGGTTATCAGTTCCTAGACGACTGAGCAGATCACCTGCTATCATCCCACCATTCCTCATTCAATGCACCAACATTTCTTTTCTCGACTGAGCGACGTGCCAAAAGTGGTGAGATAACTGTTCGGACAGGGTCCCCTTTTCGGCCACCCCAACACGTCCTCGCAGTCGAAGAATTGTGCATTCACTGAAATCACCACCCAACGTCAACGGCAGCATAGCACAATACAAGTCTCTGCTGTTTGCCCACACGATCACGATCTCAGTGTATTAGCATACGATCATGCACTGCAGCACACTCACCTGGCACAGGAACACACCGGGCTTGGCTGGTGTAGGGGCTGTTGGCGGCGAAGCCAAGACGACATCTGCACGCATTGAACACTTCACTGTCATCGCACACAGCATTGGGATCAGAGCAGGGCACTTTGCCCCGCTCCCTCCTCCCTCTGCAGTCACTCTCCAACACGGCCGTCGAGTAGTGCACCAGAATGACCACCAGCAACACTCGCGCACACATGGTTCAGTGTCAGCACAGTCTCCCATCCCCACATCCCAGCCCGAAGTGTGTTTCTGGAGCAACCCACTTCCTGCGCATCCGCAGCTGACCTGCGATTCAACCACAACACATTTTTGATTTGCACAACGAAGTGCCTAGTGGTGACGAATAACAAAATCACAAACTCACGATCAGAACAGAACATCTGCCTCAAGGAAATCTCACTACTGTATAAAACAAGAAGGGAACGTCAAGAAAGTAAGTCGTATTCCAAACTGCACAAAACCTATTCTCACTCTGCTCCACATCCTTGCTCAAAACGCACGTGCCTACTGGGACGGTGCCTGCGCTTGTTGGGGACCCAAACGACACACGATGGCGATCAGTTTGTATGCAAGGTTTCGAAATACGGCCGGACAGTTGGGCCTGTTGACCGACTGCTCCAACGCATAGCGCATGTGTTGAAATGCCATTCTAAACGAGTAAGAGGAACTCCTGAGGTTACTGAAAAAGGAGGTCAGAGATGGCTTGAAAGAGGTTGCAACTTATCAGGCACAAACTGGGGCCAGACACTTCATGATATGCAATGATAACCAAGCCCATGAACACAATGCAGGGGGAAAGAATGAATGCCACCAACCTTGTGCTCGGATTGCGACGGGATAAATAACGTAACGTCAAAAAGCGATAATAGACGAACGGGATGAGAAGATTGCTTCGGCCACTAAAATGATACACGAATAAGAAGAGTTATGCAAGAAACTTTATTAATTTTACCTAAAGATCATGAATATAATCATGGGCATGAGGAATATTTCGCAGCAGGCGATGACTTGAAGCAGCGTCTGCGAATATTGATCAACAAATTTTGTCAATAAACGCCATAAAAGTCCGTTGCTATAGCCGCCCACCTGAAAACAAAATCATATTAGAAAAACCAAAACTAATCGATTTAGACTTACGTTCAGTAGCTGAATGGTGAAACTTGTCCAATGCAGCAAGGCGAAGAAAAACACCGGCATCAGTGCCACTGAAATAGATAAAATAGGCTTTTAAAATCGTGAGCTTATTTTCCATGGGCGGCCCACACACTGCAAACATTTTACACAACTTTCTCCTTCATGAATTCGAGCTAGGCATGATCATGCACTTCGAGCGTCAAATTTCTGATCTTACTTGTGACAGGATAAACGCCAATAAATATAATGCAATAGAAAAGATAATGGCAAGCGTCTTCCACAAATAATTGTTGGAAAAAAGCCATATTTAATTGAAAAGTACCGCCGAGACGTTGATGCAAACGGAGCGCATTCGTTGCAGCTCCCGCCATCAACGCTTTCTGATAGCAGCTGAACTGATTGACGCTAAAAAATTGAGGAAATGATTATAGACGAAATCTTTTCGATCAGAATATTACATAAAATCAACCCTCAAATCTGAGGCGCAGCATAGGAGACTTGGCAGGAACAGCTGAATACTGTAGACGCAGCAAGTACCTACAGTAAAATTAATACTGCTGAGGCCACATTCTTTTCTGTGCCGTCTCTCGTTCAAAAAAGAGTATATGACAAAATCAAAGTCCTTACTTTATGGGAAAAACGTAAAAAATGCCGAACATCACTGTCGCAGCGCGCAAAACCCACAGAACAGAGTCGATTTTCCGTCCTTTCAGATGTTCCTGTGTAAGGTAGAAACTTAGAAGCATTTATCGTGGGATCTTGCCAACACGTCCTTACTATCATTCTGGGGAGTCCACCGCCCGTCGCTGCGTTTTCAGTGTTCGATTGGGTCGACTGAGTAGGATCAGTCGGCTGTGCGTCATCTGGTTCTTCTTGAATTATTGGCATTTTGATCAGTAATTCGATACGAAAACGAAGAAAAAAGAGTTCCCGACAGGTTTTCGAAAGTTTGTTGGACACGTTAGCATGACAGGGCAACAGCAAAGCGAAACGCGCGCCCTCTAGCGAAATTGTGTCCTCGCTCTACAGTAAGCTGTTTGATGCTCAGGCTCGTTTACATTTTAGCAGACAAGAATTTCGCGCGGGAACGTGAATCAATACGAAGAAAATACGAATTAACGAACGTCGACGATAAGGTGTTTTGAAAATGGATAATTTTGTGATCTCGAGGAAACGGAAACTCAATGAAGAATCGGAATCGGACGATCAACCGTCGGAGTCAGTGCAAGCAACAAGCAATGAGTTTTTGACCAATCTCAAATTGATCCAGCTCTGAAACGATTACATTTCGTTTGTCGAAATTCGACGCAAAGACTTACATTTGAGCTATTGCGAGAAATTTCTTTCAAAATCCTTGGCCGATACGTTATTAGATTTTTGCGAGCATCACGTTGAATATGAAAACGGAACGAAAATTCAAGTTTTTGGAAAATGGCATTCAATTCCGCGAAAGCAAGTGGCCTTTGGCGATGACGGTCTTTTATACGCCTATTCGGGGAAAAAAGTTGGCGCAGAAAAATGGCCTGAAGAGCTTCAAGCATTAAAAAGTTACGTCTCGAAAGTTGTGGGCGTGGAATTTAACTTCGCACTTGTAAATCGGTAAGTGAGAGTTGCATGACAGGCCATTCGTGTAACCTTTCTATTTGACCTCTCTTACTCCAGCTACGCGGACGGCACTGATCATATGGGCGGGCATAGGGACGACGAGAAAGAGCTCGATCCCCAATCCTGTATCGCCTCACTTTCACTCGGTCAATGCCGGGACTTTGTTCTTCGTCACGAATGGCGCGTTCGAAAGATTCAGCCGAGTGCGGTCGACAAAAACTCATCGATACCAGAAAACGTCGTTTTGCCGTTGAAGCATGGGAGCCTTTTGTTGATGCGTCCTCCAACCAATCAACATTGGTATCACTCGTTACCAGTTAGGAAACGAGCCTTGGGCGCCAGAGTTAATTTCACATTTAGGAAAATACTGAAGACTTGAGCGCATTTTGTCTGCTTAGATTCGTATTCTATACGTGTAAGGTCTTGTGTTTTTCGGTCGCCTCGCCTTCAATTTTTTCTTTTCGCAATTCCATGAAAATCTTACGATAAAATCCAAGAAAATCGTTAGCCCCATCGATCCAAGGCACTCTTAACGTAGTGGAGGCGTGAACAGAGACTTCGCTTGCACTCTAAATTCGCGCCACTCCTGAAACTCTATTTTACCGAATTGCGAAACAGTATGCTAGAGGAAATTTTTTGATTTTGATGGATTATTTTATTCAATTGTAGTAGATATATTTTTATCTCCCAGAACTTTCTTCCATTTATTTGGTCTATTATGCAATCAATTTTTGAAATTATCAGGAAATTCGAATGACTAGCATTTAGTCGAGTTGAGTGCAATTTGGTTTGGCCATCGAATTGGTTGGATGATGAGTCATTCGGCGGATATTCTCTTATCGAATTCGAGTGGGCAAAATGAAGATACAGTTGCGGCAGCTAGTTCGAGCAACAGTAGTGTTAACAGTGGTGGCAGTATGAGTTCGCCGAATGTTTGGAAAAGACATCTTCTATTGTTGCAAGAAAATGCTCCCAAACCGAAGGCCATCGTTTGCAATACGACAGTTAGTCGACCGCCCTTTTATGGATTAGAATATCACGGGCCGATTAGTCGAGAAGAGGCTGATAAAATGTTATCACAAGCTGGAGAAGGGTCGTATTTAGTTCGAGAAAGTCAACGCGAAATCGGCACTTACACATTGTGCATCCGATTCGATGGTGTTACGAAAAATTATAAATTATTTTTCGATGGACATCACTACGTTGGCGAGAAACGGTTCGATTCATTGGATGACTTGGTGGCGGACGGGTTGATATCGATGTACGTGGAGAAACACGCGGCCGACTACATTCGACGAATGGCCGAGGAAACAGTCTACGAGGAGTCGCCATACAGTCAGTATCAAAAACGAAGATTGAAGGAACAGCAAAGGAAACGACAGCAAGGAGACGTGCCGGATGTGATTGGTAAGATGGGCTTGGTGTGGACTGGGGCCACCTCTACAATCATCGGGGATGGTGTAACCAGCGCACCCAGGTGGCGGGACAGAAACTCCGGTTGGAGGAAGGCAAGTCTCTCGACTTTGCCTGTCGCTGAAACATCAACCGGAGTGGTTGACGTCTCCAAGGGAGAGTATCGATATCCCGACTGCCAGGAATGCTGGTTGCAGCGGCAATATCACTGTGATGGAGGACAGGGAAGGATGTCCTAGACATGGTTGTGGAAATGCTGTGATAGCTGTAACCAGCGCGCTCAGTCGGTGGGAGGTATGAGGTCGAAGTGTGTGGTACACTAGCTAGCAGTTTTTGTGCCAGAGACTCTGCTTCTGATAAACCCCATCCCCAGGAGGAAAGCTTGTTGCGTATTACGTCCGAAAAAGAGCGGCCCGAATTCTCTGGGGTTAAGATTTCTTCTTGCTTCCTCAGGAAGGAACCACTGCGGCTGTGGGATTTTACGAGATACATCTTTTAGAAATGACGCTTTGAATGGAACAGTTAATCCTTGTTCTAAAAGTATCCTAGTTTTGTACCACCGCCTCGCATTTCATTTCAGGTTCGAACGAACTGAATCGGCATCGCAACTTATCGCAAGGCAGCCATCGATCGTTAGTCGACTCCATTCCGGATCACAAAGCGCATCGTTTCAAGACGCACACGTTCAAGGGGCCTCATTGGTGCGATTATTGTCGAAACTACATGTGGGGCTTGGTTCAACAAGGCGTCAAATGCGAGGACTGCGGTTTTGCAGCTCATCGCAAATGCGCCGAGAAAGTGCTGCAAGATTGTCGTCCCGAGTTAAAATACGTTCGTCGAATGTTCGCCGTCGATTTGACCACGTTGACCATGGCCCATAATGTCACTGTGCCACCCGTCGTCGAGCAATGCATAGCCGAGATAGAGTCTCGCGGGCTGGAGGTGGAAGGCTTGTATCGAGTGTCCGGTTCGCACGAAGACGTGGAGAAGATAAGAGCGCAGTTCGACACGGAGGGATACGCTGATCTGTCTCGATCCAAAGTGGAAGACATTCACACGCTAGCCAGCCTATTGAAACTGTATTTACGTCTACTGCCGCAACCACTGATAACCTATTCGGTATGCAAAAGCATAACCAACATTTGTCGTACAACTACTTCGCGATCTGAACACGAACGAATCAAAGCCGTTCGTCGAGCCTTGCACGAATTGCCCGCGGCCCATTTCCGCACCTTGCGCATTCTAGTATTGCATTTGGCCAATGTGGCGCAGCAGTCGCATAAGAATAAGATGACCTTGGATAATCTGTCGAGAATATTCGTCCTCACTCTGATGTGCCCCTATTCGACATTGAGCAACGATCCACTGGCCATGCCCCAGGAAGAGCAGACTGTGCTTTGTTTCATTTTGACACACGTAAAGAAACTGTTTGCTGAGTGAGGGCCAGGCAGTTGAAGGGGAAGGGGTGTATTTATGATAGCTTAGGTGTTTATTATATTGCTAATTAGCAAACGACGGTGCATTATATGATGGGTTATACTTTGACTACTTAACGATTCGTTGAAGTTGTTTTTTTTTGATAACCAAGGTTTGATATAAAAAATACGTTCTATTATTTTTCTGAATGAGTCAACAGCTGTTGGCTGCACCACTTTGTCGAGCGTAAAATTTAAATCTGAACCTTACATCTCAAACTCACATTTACCCATGGGTGTTGTGGCGCGTGGCGCGTGATTCGCCACAAGATTACAATTTTCACGTGGTCTCGTTTTCGGCATGAAAAATCAGTAATTCGATTGATTCGGGTTAGATTTTTGATCGATTTTGCTTAGATCACATTCCGATCGTTCAGAAGAAATCACGCAAAGATGGGTTTGTCGGATGCCGATGTTCAAAAGCAACTTCGCCACATGATGGCCTTTATCGAACAAGAGGCCAATGAGAAGGCGGAGGAAATCGATGCAAAGGCCGAAGAAGAATTTAATATCGAGAAGGTAAGGAAGAATTCAATGGAGATCCGGACATGACTGGGGTTTGTTCGAGAGAGCATTCTAAAAGTTCATTTGGGTGGGATGGTGACCCATTTTTGGGAGTGCAGTATTGATGGTACATGCGGGATGTAGGTACAGCAGATACAGAAGAAATGTCATTTTGATGTTGTTATTTCATTGACGATTTCGCATTGTCTTTTGTGTCTTTTGATTAATAGCTATGACGGTAGCGACGATCTCTTTACCTGTTTCATTTTCTCTAAGGGTCGTCTGGTGCAACAACAGCGCACGAAAATTATGGAATATTATGAGAAGAAAGAGAAACAAGTCGAGTTGCAGCGAAAAATTCAAAGCTCGAATATGCTGAATCAAGCCCGACTTCGTATTTTAAAAGTAAGCATGTAACAGATTTGTTGCAATCGCTCAAAGAAAAGGCGTGAAGTGCAAACAGCGGCATGGTGCTGTACACCCGGCCGTCACGGACTGGGCATATAACCTATCCTTGTTTTGGGTAGTGCCTGGTGGGACCCTTGCTTTGGTTTAGTTGGTATCTTAGAGTACACAAAGCCGACTGGAAATTTCCCTGGGGCATCCCATTAACGAGGCCTGATTTGCAATTGCAGGCGCAAGAAGACCACGTGAAGAATGTGCTGGACGAGGCTCGGGCTCGATTGGTGCATATCTCGAATGATCAATCGCGATACGGAGCCATTCTTCAAGGGCTTATCTCGCAAGTGCGTCCTTTCCGCCTTTGTCTTTTCTTTCTTATGCACTCCCCAATTCCAGGGCTTATTTCAATTGCTGGAGAACGAAGTGCTCTTGCGATGCCGTCAGAAAGACATCCCGCTGGTCGAGCGTGCATTGCCCGCCAGTTTATCCGATTTAAAACGTGTGAGTGGAAGGGATACCAAGGTGTTCATTGATCGCGAGAATTTCCTGCCTCCTGACGTGGCTGGTGGTGTCGAAGTGATGACCCGCGATGGAAAGATCAAAGTCGTGTCCACATTGGAGAGCAGATTGGAATTGTTGAATGCCCAGGTGAGGCTTTAAGATGACATGGGGGGGGGGTAGAAAATTTGTGAATGCAGAAGTATACTTACCAATGTACGACCGACCTCGCATCACATTCACCAGAATCTTTTCTGTTTCAGATGATTCCAGAAATCCGCACAATCCTTTTCGGTCGCAATCCGAATCGCAAATTCTTGGACTAGAGACAACGGCATGCCATTATTCGCTAGCAACAAGTCTCTTATTATAGTGATGGTGACGCTCATTCCAAGTTTCGGTAGGAATCGAACGTAATCAAGGTCATTTCCGCCGTATCGATTTGTTGTAGTATCAAATTTTTGCTTACGTTTAGAATTTTCTATACGCAGATACGGTTCTAAGTATTGTAGGTATGGGCGACGAGGTGTCTGTGTCGCCTACTTCGCTGTGATTGTGAAATGTTGGGGTGATAGGTGCATTGATAAGGCTATACTTAACGTCATAGAAGTAAAAGCGATTAGTTTTCTTGAGTGCCTTCACTGCTTCGCTCCGCGGGTCGGGAATTGTACTGGATGCCACGGAAACGGGACTGAGCTGAGCGCAAATTCTTGAATTTGTAGATGGCGGACGGATTATCGATCGAGTTGGAATTCGCTGGCGGAGCAGAGTTGCTGGTCAAAGACAAAAAGAAAAAACACAACGTCACGCTGCCCAGATCAGATGAATCAAAATCGGTGAAGACGATCGGTGATTTGCTGGCATGGATAAAGGAGAACTTGATCTTGGAAAGGCCAGAACTACTGATCGCCAATGGGAACACAGTTCGTCCAGGAATACTGGTTTTGGTGAACGATACAGATTGGGAACTGTTGGGCGAATCTGCATATGTCTTGCAAGCCAAGGATAAAGTTACTTTGATTTCTACTTTACATGGCGGATGAGACTCGTTGTGCTGTTGGAAAATGCTCTTTTAATTTCAAATACCCTAAAGATTGGAGCACAGGCACAGGTTTTCTTGACGGAAAACAAGGCGACTAATCACGCGAAGGACTGAACTGCTCGATTGTTCGCATTGATAAGAGCAGGTGATCAAAGAAAGAGTTCAAAGCGACTCGAAGATTCTTGGGTTCTTTGCCAGTGAAATGTCTAAAAGGATACAAAAGATCTGGATCAGGCAGAAAGGCACAGCGCGCATTTTTCTAGCTCTCCTCCCTCGGTTCTTCGACATCAGGGATACTCACGCGTGCAAGTTTCGGCCAGTAAGGCTGAGTTGTTTTTGAACGGAGCTTCTTTTGGGTTCCTTGTCAACTCGCAGTGCGTTGTAGACAATTTCGGCTTGTTTCTCGTTCGGAAATGGAATGCAGACTGAGACTAAAAATGAATTTGTTGGGAAGATAACTATAGTAAATCGATTGCGGTGAATGCTACAGGTGCTACAATAATTGCAGCAATGATATCTTGTAGCCGCGAGAAAAGCAGCAGTTGCTCTTGTCAGACACACAGGAATTTGCAAGACATTATCATCGAGGCACAAATATACTTTATGGAAAGTATCGAATTTTCAAAAACCAATTATACTACGGTCTCCAGCACCCCTAAAAACCCGCAAATCAATTGAAATTTCGCGGCGGTCATCTTTCTTTACGCGGAAACTCAGTGATAAAAGGTCGATGATAGAGCGCGACTCACTGTCTTTTGGCTCAGGCAGACCGATGGGGACGAGGTTTTTAGCGCAGCTCCACTACGGTAGCCGGTTTGCACCAAAAAACCAGCTATGAAGGTAGGGCCCTCGATTGCTAGGCCCAAGCGCAGAGCCCAGCATTTCGGCCCTGCTGGGCTCTGCCACCAAGACCCCCCGAGGCTCAAATGGATTCATCGCCATTGGGAGGGCGTGCTCAGGGTGGTCTAAACATCCCTTCCCTCTGAGCCCTCCCTCCGAAGAAACAGAATACGTAGCCGGCTTGTCCCTCTTATTTGCACGTGCTTCCTTCACATAAGCCTATGCGGAAATGCTATAAAATTCAAGATATTTTTGTGGCTTGGCCGCCACAAAATTTTGACTGTTTTAGGGGTTTTCAGCAGTGCTAAGAACGTTGGTATGATTTGGATTTTAAAATTCGATACTTTTCATACAGTAAAATTTACCGCAGCTGTTTAACGGAAGGAACATGCCGACAAAATCAAGGATACAGTACATACTATTTTGCACCTGAGCTAAGCTCTAAGGCCCACGTAATTTGAGTAGGGTCTTCCTAAAGCCGTAGTAAAACTCGCTCACCTTCACCAGCCATATTGTAATCGGGTGTTTTTCAAGTAATTGAATAATAAGGAGCCCACAAAATAAAACTTTTCGAGCTGATCATCGAAAAATTACAGTGCAATTGGCTCTTTTCGCTTCTAGCAGACAACTTGAGCTCACAAAACTCGATTAGATCAGCGTCTCACGATAAAATTCCCACTTATCTAAGAAGGCTAGGGCTCGATTCCAGTTGCTCCATTTGACTGATCCGTTGATCCAGGATTAAAACGTTGGTGATCCAGGACAAGGAGCTAATAAATTCAAATATTCGCGCGCTGAAGCAGACACGTATAATTTATAAAAACAGATAATTAAGATTCAGTGTTAAAAAGTAGATCGAACTTATTAAAAACTAAAGCTTAATAATCTTTTATACGTCTATTCTTGGTTGATTTGAAGTCTCAAAATTGTTGTATCATTTACTTCTTGGAAAATCGCGTGATTATATTTCGATCTCAAACTTAAATTTGATACAAGCTGGGTATCGTTTCCAAATTCGGGAATTGGGAAAAACGGAACGAAAAAGTTAATTATCGAATTCATTACTAATCATTGTCCAAAATAAAGTGATTCGGGTGGAATAGTTCGTCGATCAGACAAATGGATATCGATCGAGAAGAATTTTATGAAGGTTTATTGCGATGGGTAAGACTTAAATAGTTTGTGATTTTGCAGTAGAAAGTTTATGAAGCAAACCGATGAGAGGTTGGCGATAAGGATATGTAGTGTTGCTTCAGGAATATCGTGCAAATTATGGTGACTTTGCAGATTTCATCGTTGAACCCGAACTCATCTCCTCCGTCGTTGCAGTGGATGCTCACGGGGAAGCCCATGGCCGAAGCTTTGGTTCACTTGTATGTAACGACATTCGTTATTGTAACTCTAGCCTACATTGTTCTGATCGACATTGCATTCTTATTCGTAGAGTGCCAGAGTTCTTTGACGACGATTGGGTCGAAAAGACGTGCAGCGGCATCGATGATCAAAGTAATTGGCGAGTCAAGGCCAACGGCCTGAAGAAACTTTTGAAACCAATTTTGCAATATTACAATCAACTGACTGGTCAGCCCGTTTCGGAAGAGCATATTCCTGATGTTATGGTTGCGGGTAAATTCTATATTCTGGCCGTTGGTCACTCGAATTAAAAATCATGTCTAAATTTTTAGCACGGGATGAAAACAAGGCGGAATTAGCAAAAATGTTGCAACTGATCTTGGCGCTGGCCGTAAACGGATCGAAGCGACAAGGTGGGTGTTGCTGGGGAAGATTTAGAGTGTATGGAACACTGCAAGCAAATATTGCTGGAAAGGGTCACGCAAGGGTGCCAGTTCGACGCAACCTTACACACGAATTACCATTTTCAGATACCATTGAACACCTGATAAAAGCTGAAGAATCTGTTCAACATATCGTAATGATGTCTATTCAGGAGGTAATATTGTCATTGGCAGTGCCTTGGTCTCTTGATTATCACACCGCCTCGAGTTTCAGCTCGAAGAACGAAAACGCTCAGGAAGTAAACCAGCGGATCCTCACGCTGCGACTGATGAAAGCTTTGAAGCAAAGGCAAGTGTTTGAACTAACAATAATCTCTCCATTTTTAGCACGTTGCCACAATTTTAGCTGAAGCAGACTCTGCTCGAATTGGAAGTATCTCGGGAAAACAACGATGAACTTACCCGCCGCTGTCACGAATTGGATCAGCAAGTGGACTCACTTCAGGACGAAAAACGGTTATTAATGACCGAGAATGAGCGTTTGTCCGTGAAGCTAGCTTCCAGCGAGTCTTCCGATGAGTACGAGAATTACAACTGGCATTTTGGCTTTTTTTTAGCGCGTCAACTTTTTTGTAGGGCCGATAAATCAAAACGTGTACAAAATCTACAACAACAGAATGAGCGACTTCGCGAAGATTTGTTTCGTATGGAAAGTGGTAAGTGCGTGACATTGGTCGATGTCGCAGAAATGTAGACGCTCTTTCTTTTAGCTCTTGCCGATGCCAAAGCCAAAATGGATGCGCTGGCGCGCCAAAATAAAGAATTGCAAACCCGAGTGAGTATTTTGTAAATGTTTTCTTTTTTGACAGCATGCATGCATGTATGCTTCTTGTTGCAGACTGACGAATTAGCTGGAAATGATGCCGAGTACATCAAACTGAAAGATGAGGTTGATGAACTGCGTGGCAAATTAGTCGAAGCGAAGAAATTAGAATCGACTGTGGAAATGTACAAAAGGAAATTCGGTATGAGTTCGGGTCACAGTATTGATTTTATCGTCCTAAAATGCAATTTTTTGTTTCAGAGGAAATGAACGATATGCGACTTCAAATGAAAATTCTTCAAGATAAAAATGAATCGTATATGAAATGTGCAATCGAAGTGGATGAGGTGAGATGATGTTTGGGGTGGGCATTGATTGGGGAGCACGTCTCCTAGCTCCCAGCACACAAAAACATCGGCTTGTTCTGTCGTAGGAACGTCGACGAAACGGCGCTTTGAAGACCCAATTGGAAGCTTACAAGCGTCAAGCGCAAGAATTAGAGTCGAAGTTGGCGGAAGAGACCAAACGAGCCGATAAAATGGATTTTGAGTATCGCCGCAATAAGGAGAAACTGGACGCCTTGCAGCAAGAACGAGATCGGCTAATGCTGGAAAAAGACGAGCTGAAGCAATTGAAAGAGGAGATAAAGCTGACGCAATATCAAGCCGCCTCTCGTAAGTCAGCAATTTTGGGCGTTTTGAGGGTGATTATTTATGACTTCTCATTTTTAGCTGTTCAAAACGAGCTGATGACCGGCAGTGAAAATACGCCAGCCACCACCTTGCCAGCAAACGTGACTGATCTGAGGTGAGTTGGGGGAGAAGGTCCAGCATGCAGGAGATGGAAGGAAGTATTTTGTAGGGAGCAGCTACTCAAGTTGGAACAAGAGAATCGAGTGCTGAAAGCGGCCCATGTCGAGTCGAAGGTGAATGAAGCGGAGCTGTTGAATAGTCAGCTGGAGGATTCGAACAGGCGAAAACATGAATTGGAGACGGAGCTGAGGTAAGATTTGACTGGTAGTTTTCGTTTTATAAAGACATGAAATGGTTTGGTTTAGGATCGCTAATAAAAAGGTTATCGAGCTGGAGGCCACGCTCTCGGACATTCGAGAAACTGAACTGGAAGGCGGAGGTGGATCCGGAGATGCGCGAATCGTCGATCTGCATCGGCAATCCGAATATCACAGTATGGAAGCTCAGAAAGCTAAGCAGAGGCTGGCCGAACTCGAAAAGCAGTTCGCGGAGAAAGGTAGGGGTTGTCTTGTTGGATGGACTTGCGACATTCGATAGTTGCTTTTTATTTAGAACAAAAGTCGAAGAATTTGGAAATCCAGTTGCAAGTGAAAGAAGGAGAATTGAAACAGCAAGAAGCCAAGTATCAATCGTATCTGGCCAAAGCAAAAACGGTGATTGTGGGTTTTGAACAACCGGTGGGTGGATCGAATATGGGATCGGGTTATTCGAGAGCCGAGTTTGATGCATTGCGGAGGCAGTTGCAAGAAAAAGAGAAGATCATTCAGCGAATGCAGGTATGTTCGGTTGGCAGGGGCACCTGAGACTCGATGGGACTGTAAAGGCGAATTAATTCAGATCGGTCCTTTTTTTCAGGAGGACCAAGAAAAAATGCGCATAATGAAGGAACAAGAAGAGAGGTTGATTACTACAGCATTCCACGATCAAGTAATCGGCCTCGCTTGTTTAGCATGAATTTCCGCAGTCGAAACCCTGCTGTTTTAGGCTATGCAATTGCACAAGCGGGCGGTTGACGAGCGATTGATGGGCGGACAGAGTCCGGCCTCGTTTCTGGCTCGTCAAAGGCAAGTAACCAGTAAACGACCAGCGCAGGCGTATCAGGTGGCGGGCAATCGATAAGTGGCAATGGTGTCCAATGGAGCAATGGAGCATGTACACTAATCACTGTAGATGGATCCCATGGGCCTTACGCGGGAATGTAGCTTCAGTGTTGTGCACGGGGTGGTGGCTGTGGTGCCCATTGTTTGGGCTGGGCAATGCTTGCACTAACCTTAACCGCTTTTTGCATTTAGGTCGGCCACTTTTTTCTCTGTGCTCTTTTTGCTAGTCCTAACGCTAGCTATCTACTTACTGTTAGCCTTGGAGGGCGGAAGTGTGTTGCCGATGGAGACTGTCAAGGACTTGATGTCTGGTTATGTTCATTTGCGTTATGTGAACGGGCCGCCACCGGTCTGAGCAGTGTACAGTTTTGGCACGTTGTAATGCTGGTCGATATTTCTACTCCTATTCCCGTTTGTATTTTGTATTGTATTGTTTTCTGGTTCAGTAAACCTTGACAGGGCTGGGGAGTGCGGATTGGTGATAACGGTGGCCAGGCCGTATTGTACTTGTGGCTGTGGAATGTGCGAAGGTGACTGCTTGGATTTTAGGAATCGTCATTTTTGAGATTTGGTTCAAGTTGCGAGTGCGAAAATGAGTTCGGCCTTGGGAACCATTTACAAAACTATGTTCAAACGCACGCCGGCCATTGTGGTGACCGTGGTCGTGTCGGCCTTCTTTTTCGAGCGAGCCGTTGATCAAGCTTGCGATGCCTACTTTGATAAGAGGAACGAAGGGGTGAGTGGGTCCGAGGGGGGGCACCACTAAAATCAGTTGCGTTTATTTCAGAAATTATGGAAGGACGTGAAGAAGCGATTGCAGCTGGAATAGGAATATACGAGGCCATGCTAGCATCCGCGATAGATAGCGATACAGATGAAATCCGTGGGTTTCGTTTCCTTTTTTCCGTATTTGGTGTGCTTGAACTAGAAATTAGAATTCCACGTATTGGATCGATCGATGAGGTGTGTTTGTGCGTAGCGAAGTATAGCTAGCAAAAGTGTCTCCTAGCAAATCTCATAATGTATCATCATCAACCAAACAACGTTATTCAACTCCAAGAACTGAAAGTAGCAAAATGCTGTTCCTGGACCATGTTTCTATCATCACACCACCTCCTCGTAGGCGATCGGAGCGAGCCACTGAGGTTCGTTCTTCCTCGTCTTGACCGTGTGAGCCTTGCGTGGTCCTTCCGGCTGAAAGAGAAATGGGCGGATGAGGAACAATCTTGAATCGCCAAGTAGAATGATTCTAAATGCAGCCCACAGAATATATATTCTGTGCCTGCACTTGAATTTTGAACAATCAACAACGAAATCTTACCACTCGTTTCAACGAAATCCGCGTTCCACTTTGTTTCGCCGCCTTTCGTTTCGTCTCGTTTTCATGGACGCGTTTCAAAAAATCCAAACGGCATTTGCTTGGTTTAATGTGTTCGATACGGACGTTGATTCGCTTTGGAATAATTCGAGTTCTACAAGGATTAGGATGGGAAAATTTTGATTCCCTTATTCGCTTTCGCAAAGGACAACCATATTAGGCCAAGAACTCTTATTAACTTACCGAACGCGCTTGTTAACAATAACACCAACGGCGTGTTTCGTTACGTTGAAAACTCGACCAGTCTTTCCGTGGTAGAATTTATGCGGCATACCTTTTTGGAAAGCGCCATTGCCCTAAACAGAGGACGAATTAATATTCACAGAACTACATCAAATCATCTCAGTCTACAGTAAATATTTTCAACCGCACTTTATTTCCAATTCCTCATGCTCAAGCAATCAGGGCAGACTTTGTCACTTTCCTATTATGTATTCCATGGAGTAAACCTATGCTCTAGGGAACATTTCAAAATTTAGCGGTTTGCATCATTGCCTTCCTCCTCGTTGAAACTTATGAGGTTGCTGCCACTTTTTTTCACCATACTCATCATAAATGCCTCGTCAGTGGTTAGGTAGCCATATTACACCCCACAGCTCTCTTGGGCGTGTCCAGTATTGACGATCGCTTTCTGCAAGCACGAACCTGCAGGCGGGTGGCAGAATACGTGTTGTACACTGGCCAGTAGGCCCAGCGGCCAAATGCTTACACGCCGGAAAGGTTCCTTCAAAGTACAGACTCACCTGTTCTGGTGGAACAGGTCAGTCTGTAGCCTACTGGCACCCTACGTAGGCCAACATTCAAGGTAGATACTTTACACTCCGTAACTTCTACGCGTAAATTCTGACTTTGTACAGACATAACATGCAATCTTGAATTTGATGCTCAGTAATGCCCTAGATCGCACGGATTGTCATCATGCACATCGTCTTACCTTGATATCAACAATGTCTCCGCGTTTGTAAACTCGCAAAAATGTAGACAATGGTTCCACGCCGTGATGACGAAAGGCCTTCGAGAATAAATGGCGAGTACCGCGACGATAACCCTTTGGATTCACCATTTTTTATTTTGACTAACTGTTACAACTAAGCGAAAACAAATATCTTCAAAGGAAAGAACAAAATTGTCTGCGACGATTCGCAAAAACGAAAAAATCGGTCCTGCGCACATATGGGATCATGGACCATTTCATACTGCGTTTTATGATTCGCAGGTTCCATGATTCCGGGGAATTTGAACCATATTTTCCTGAATTCTTCAATTTCGCAAAGAATATTCGCCATTTTTAACGGCGATATTTTATTCCACCATACGGCATCGTACACGAACACGGAAAATAAATATCTCCGTTAAAACGTTCTATCAAACCACAGACCGTCACAAAATCGCCCAAACGCAGGAATAGAAAGCGTGAAAAAAGAATTTTTACATAAAATGTACAATCATTTTCGAAACCAGGAGGAGTAAAACTTAAAAATGCATTTTCATATTAGTCATCATAAATATGCATAAAAACGGATTACATTAGGATGACTCCCCCAAACAGTGGCATATCGGGACCCAGCTCCTTTTTTTGTCCTAGCACCCCGCAAGATCGTTGAACACAAACCGAACTAAAAAGAAAACCACTGAAAACCTGCACAAAACTTTTCTCACGGATAGTCGGCGTTGAAATCGAGAACCAGTAATTTCGTGTCTTCGGTACCATTGCGCGACCCGACAGCGCAAAGCAGCATGGTGGGTGTTGCCCGTAATCGCCATATGCAACCACCCGCCCCGCAACTGGGCAGCCGAACCACGTCCCGGAGGAATAGCCCTGCAATGCAAACTCTGCCAGATTGTTGCCAGCAGATGCTCGTCCACCCCGATGTAACCAGCTTCGCACACTCGGCCCAAAGTCAGTCCTCCACTCACCTGTCAAAGCGTCCCAAAGTTTTACGGATCCGTCATCGGACGACGAAACGACCAAACCATTTTGAAGAAATTGCAAACTCGTGACGGCCGATTGATGCCGATGGGCGCCGGCCAAAGTGTGCAGACATTGGCCATTGCTAATATCCCAGACTTTGATGGTCGAATCGGCGTTGCCGCTGACCAGAATATTGCCGCGAAGTTGCATACCGGATGTCAACGACTGGTGGCCCACCAACGTGTACAAGCACTGGCCACTCGCTATGTCCCACACCCGGATCGAAGTGTCCAACGATCCGGAAACGATTATGTTCCTGTCGCTATCGAACTGAAAACCAGAACGGTCGGGGATTCCACATGATCAAAAAAATTTACAGCATTTTTATCCGCATAAGGTAGCCGCAAGAGTGCGCTCAACCGAAGGGTATGATTGGAACCTGGAGCCTGAACAGCACTTACCTGCAATGAATAGACTCGATTGGTGTGCCCCTCCAACGTGTGCAAGCACGTCTCCTTTTCCACATCCCATACTTTCACCGCACAATCATAGGCGCCCGAAACAGCGCGCCGACCATCAAACTGCACACATCGGACGGCTGCCAAATGACCAGTCAATACGTGCAGGCATTCGCCCGTACGAATATCCCACACGCGTAAAGTGGCATCGCGACTTCCGCTAACGAGTCTGCAAAGGAAAATCGAACACGATTAATGCCCATCACTCGGCTATTCCAAGACAATCTGGGCAGCGAGCGGCTATAAAAAACGACGTCTATTAAGGTAGGTGGTCTAATAATAAAGCTGATTCGGCAGAATCGTCAATGACTACAATGCCGCATATATCTCTTAAAAATAGCCCCTCTCGTCGAGCTGGTTTCGAAGAATAGCTCTTCTACACGCACCTAACTCCAGCGGGGACACAAAGTGCACCCGATGGCAAACATTTCATAGCAAGGTAAAAGAGCCCTTTCTAAAATGTTTACTCACATATCGCCTCGCAGTGCCATGCATCTAACCGTCGACGTGTGGCCGAAGAACGTGCGTAAACACGCGCCCGTATGCATATCCCATACTTTGACCGTACGGTCGGTCGAACCGCTAATAACTAAATCGCCCTCGTCGCTTATCTGACTCGACCACACTCCGCCCGTATGACCAGTCATCGTTACTAGATTCTAAAACCAAGATAAACAATGCATTCGACGAGACCCGTGGGAGACTGATAAGATGCAAGTAGATCCTGACTCAGCAAAGCTATTCGCCCCCCTCCGCTACCACCAGTGACCCTGGACACATGTTCAGAGTGACTCACGCATCCGCTGGAAGCTGACCACACTTTCAAAGTATTATCATCGGAACCGCTAACGATCTTGTCGCCGCATATTTGAAGACAAGTAATGACGTGATCGTCGTGACCTCGCAACACTAATTCTCGACGTGGCGTACCGCGGCGCCAATTCATCTCAACTCGACTGTGACGCAAGTAAACCGATTTCCACGCGCACCGATTGAAACACGGCGACGCGGCGGGACTGCCGCTGGGCGGCAATGGTAACGAATCCGGACAAACACCTTCCTCCAGGCATTTCTCTCGCCACAGTATCACGTCTTCGGTCAATGTGCGCCAATAGCGACACACCAGAGCGGCGTTCAACAATTCAGTGGGCTCCAAATACGACAAAACGTGCAGAGATAGCTGAAACAGGCAAACAGTTGCCACCAATTACAATATTCTGATCGGGGCATAAAAATTGTCAAATTTCTCATCGTAAAAAAAGTTTTGTCTTACCTCTTTCGGAAGCAACGAAATGAAGTCACGACGGAAGTATGGTTCGATAGTTTTGTGCATGTGACGAATATTGTTCAAACTACAATTTGGTATCAGCGCGGTCAAAGCTTGCAACTTCTCGCATTCACTCCAATTCTAAAACAAATCCATCAATAGATATATGAGAATTTTTCAGAGGAAAGTAAGCATACCATGAACGTAGAAACCCACTCCGTTATTTCCGGTGACACAAATGGGCTTTGTCCACTTTTGGCATCGCTTATCAAAGAAACGGGAGAGGCCGGAATGTCGATACAAGTTTCCAACAAACCTTCGTCGCATTCTTCGTATTCGACTTCATCAACACTAACATAAGAAATAATGTTATTCGCGACGATGAATTAGCAAATCCAGCAGCCTGTACGTCAGTCAAGCCACACCGCAGTTCTGCTCTAATACTAAACCTTCATGTAACGAATTTCCGTGGGATTCTATTGGGTAAGGCAGGCAAAATCTTCTCCATTGAAATTCCATCATTTTAATCACTCTCTAGTGCCTGTTTACAAGTACGCATCTTGACTACAGGAAAAAACTAAAACGGAAACCCAGTGTACCCTAAATGACTTACCACATAGCCGATGCCCCGCAAGACGAATGACACTGTTTTTTCCCCATCGACGGAATTTGGTCGCTATCGGATTTGCGTTTTATCTAAAAAATACAAACTAAAAACACCAGCTATGTAAAAGTTAAAAGTGAAACGTTACTTTGCATTTCGAAACCGTAGTCGCAGATGCCTTCCCGCCTAGGATTGGTGTGATTCGGTTACTATTTACGTGAAAAGCGCACATCACCGGTGACAAGCGAGCAGACACGGCGCCCGACGAAGACGTAGCGGCGCATGGAGAAAATTTGCTGTTGAACGTATTTGAGGAATTCGAAACAACTTCGTCCGTCAAACTGGAAGACGACGGGGATTCGTCCAATGCAATATTCGAATTGACGAAAATAACTTCCAAATCATCATCATCGGCACTCGAACCAATATTTAACGGAACGTTTTCATCGACATTTTGTTTCGTGCCATCGACTTTGCTCGACGCCATGAAATTATAAATCAAAGCATAAACGGTGAAAATTTGCTTTCTGACAATACCAAGGGAAAGATGCTGCCGAAACGAAAGGAAGGACGGGAATAATCTAAGGATCGATTTTGACGGAGTGAATGGATTCGTTTTTGAATATCGATTTGACGCGTACGTACGACTTCACAGCTGCGTTCTTTGTCGGCGGAAAAGACACGAACGAAGCGAACAAAGGAAACCACGCCGTACGACCAACGAGAGGCGGAGCTAAAATCGATGTCCCACTCGATGCCTACTTTTTCGGTGCAAAGCACACATCTGCCGCAGAATATTATATATACTGTAGATAGCGCCAAATTTAAATTAACCATGCCAAACGAACACGACATCTGTGATTCGCATTCTTTAATGGCCACTGTTCACTGGAATCCGCCCAAGCGGTATCACAAACATGACTATACAAAACTAAAGTCAAACAAATATAAAACTCTAAAATAATCAATATTCATCACTGCGTTCGTTCAGGATTTCAAAACGCATGGGATCTGATGAGCGACGGCCAAAGAACGGGACACCCTGCGTGTGCTGTCTGTAGAAGTAGACCAGACCCAAGACGGCCAGCACGAGTACGAAGACCACGCACAGCACGATGCCCGCAATCACCCCAGCTTGAGACGTCGTTTTCGACTTTGATGTCGAATGATGGCTGAACAGTGGATTCACAGAGTCGCTACCATTCGAGGGGGTCGCATTCTGCGGTGTGCTGGACGGAGGCACTCTGGAGCTGATGGTCACAGGCGACACTGGTGACGACGAGGGGACGGCCGCAGGGCTGGCTGGTGTGCTGGAAGACGCTGGTGAGGGCGGTGGCGGAGAGAACGAAGTGCTTGGTGGCGACGAGCTGACCTCCGAGAAAACTATAAGGCAGGAAAACGGTTGATGATTATTAATTCCAAACGCGTTTCTGCTTCTTAACTTTCCCCAGCGTTCTTCTGGATGGTCGTAGTGTTGGACTGTGCCATCGCCTACTGATAGCACAAACCTTCGTTGTCGCAGTGCAGGCCCCTGTGGGTCCTATTACTGATGTAACCCCGCCAAGGCGAGTGGGAGAGAATAATCGACCTCCCCTGGCTGGGAAAAGTACCCCTCTGGTTACTGTTACAGCCGCACATATATAGTCTTGCCTTGCTCCAGTCGGACTTTGTGTCCCGCCAACTTCAGTCTGTCGCATTCTCTCCTGCGCCTGCCAGGCTTGGCTACATTGGAGGGAGTGACCAGTGGAGCTTTTGCACCACGCCAAAAATCCAGGGCAGCCAGCCAACCTATTCCATGGCTGGGGTGGCGCAGCTGCCGGCTCCGTGCTAAGGATTGATTGCCAGCCGAGCCTCACACCCCGTGACCAACATACCCATGATACCCGACCTTCCTCTAGCTTACCTTTCGGCTTGGAACATATGAAATGCCTGGTTTCGTGGCATCCAGCATCGTACCACAACCCACTCTGGTCCATCTCCACGCAAACCTCCACACTTGGGTTCCATCCGAACCGAGGTTCTCGCGGTGCCCAATTTACGAATTCCAAAGGACTGCCATCGAGCCATTCGAAGGTGCCTAAATCCGAAATAGGGCATGCCTACTGTTTAGAATCCATGCACCCAGTAGGCTCACCGTGCGCCTTCTGCATCAAGCCGATGAAGAACCTTCGTTTCGCTTGCTTCAGTTCTTCGTGCCCCGATAACATGATCCAGTCACCCTCGGTCGGGAAGCTCGCCAAGGTGGCATTGTATTCCTTAAAAGACACTCAGACTTCAGTGCAGTCTGCGTCCAGCAGACCAAGCCATACCCTCCAGCATCGTAGCATAGCATTGGCACCGCTCGTCCAATCGTCCTTCATCACTTTATAACATTGTGTCGAGCCCGCCAGCCAGCCTGTCTCGCAGCTGCCGCCGTTCTTTGGTCTGGGAGGATCCACTAAATAGAGAGAAATGAAAGCAATCGGGTAATGGCCGACCAGCTATCCCACCTTTCTCTCGTCGATGCTTGCAAATGAAGGGTAACTTCTTGCTGCACGACACCTGGTGCCAGTACGGCATGAGTTCTCGACCCGGACTGCCAACTTGGCTCATTGTGACACAACGAAGGTCGGGGTCTCCCACTGGATTCGAATTCCATTTGGTGATCCAAACTGGCCACTTGTCCACCCATTCCGCGTGTACTGTTGCCTGCAAGCACGGACATACGCGGAGAAGGCACAGGATGGGACTGAAGTCGCAATGCCCACGGAAAGTATGCGGTTCGGTCCATTTACATAATCCATTGTGAGAGGGCGCTTCTTTGGTTTGAAGGGCGTGACTAATGGTTCATCTTCTTGCTGCGCCCTCAGATCCACAGCAAAGGCAACAGGAATCTCCTCTCTGTGCAAGCGAGTCTGCTACCAGCGGACATCCAGAAGGCACAGGAGACCCAGGCCCAGGCAGACAGGAGACTCGCCCTCACCTTCCATGCCCCCATCCAAATACTCCCTACGAATGCGATCTTTAATCCTACGAATGAGTTTCTGGAACCATTTCGCATGGCCGAGTAAGACGTGAGAACCAGTGGTTAGGGTCACCAAGGTATAACACAGGGGCCACACGTGGATAAGAGTACTACACCCTTGAATCTCAGGCCAAGCAGCATCATTGAATTCCAAGCTCCGAGTCCTCGATTCCTTACCGAATTCTGTTCTCCGAATACTTGCAGTCCGATCCAGACTTGCCCCAAATCGTCCCGTTTCTTCATCAAACTAACCAAAAAGGCGAATTCTTGTTGAGTCAGAATCGAGGTCAATGTTGACAACGACTGTTCACAACGCTTCCTAGCTTCGTCCCAAGTGGATGGAGTGTCTGCAGAGCAATCCAGAACAGTACACTGGCCTACAGTCCAGACATGGGTGTACCTTACCTGTGACAAGTTCATAGCAGTTAGACCCGTGTTTAAAATACGATACGTTTCCCTTCTCGCCACCACTCTCCTCGCACAACCATTCGCTCTCGCCCGAACTCTCACTGACAGCTGAAGGATGGGTTGTCTATCAGCACCATTAGGGTCAGGCAAGGCAGTACTTACACTTGCTCTTTTCGCATACGAAAGGCAATTTTAATTGCTCGCAAGATTCACCAGCCATTATCACTGATCGGCGCCAATCTGAAGGCACAGAGTGCAACACAAAGCCACCAATGCACAGCTGACATGAGTAGGTACCTACCATACGGCCAGTACGTGGATCGCTTCCGACGTCCGTATCTGCCATTACCGTATGCAGAGCTCGCTGAGGCTGTAGTCCTTGTGATGAGACTGCTGAGAGTACCCCTGGACGATAGGGGGTCCCATGTACCTGGTGCCTTGTCCACGCTCATGACGAAACAGCGCTGAAAGAGAAAGGTATTTTGATCCAGTGATGTCGCTGATAAGCTCCAAGGTGGGGCCCGCTGGGGTTAAGTTCAATCCTAACGCCTGCCAGGAGTGCCATCTCCTGCTAAAAACGTCCATCGCGCTTGTGACAATAGGAAGTAACGTTCCGCTTTATGTGCTAAGCAATAGCACCTATGTTCCCCTCGAATGTGCCCGTTAGCCCACCCACACGAAACTGAACTGAGACCTCGCCGTCACCCTACTTCCTGCTGCCTCCACAAGTACGAGGACGAATAGGACCCGTAAAAATCGTTCCAATATCCCGGCCGTCCCGGCAACGAGCTGGTCGAGGTGACGGCGACTGGGGATGGGGTCGTGCGGAACGTGCCAAATAAGGTCATCCCAAACGAATCAAAGTTCGTATAGCCAACTTCAGTTTCGTCAATCCACCTCAATTTCCCTTCGTTGTAAATCAATCCAATCCAACTTTGGTTCAGCTCTTCGTGGTTGAGCATGGAGAGGACGAAGACTGAAAATGGACTGGTCACTTTAAGAGACCAGATGCAGACGGTCGGGGAGGACAGTGGCTCAGAAATGGTCCCGGCGGGCTCCCAGGTCCCCGCAGAGCTTGGTGGCTGATTCGTGGATGGGTGACCAAGGTCATCAGCGTTAGTGTGCTGCCGCTTGGCCCATCAGGCGACCTAACATGGCCCATTGCCACCACACGGACTCCAAGGTACTTACGATTATCGAAACTATTCTGTATACTGACTAGATTGGCCTTGTATTTCAAACAGGCCAGTTGAGCGTCTCGAAAGTTGACCCTCTCCGAAGCTGATGAATTCTCCACGCCGAATGGCCGATAGCATCGATTCCCTATTCACATCATCACGTCCTGGCTTGTCCTTACCAAAATAGGGAACTTACTGAAAAGCAGCCATCCCTTGGGACATCCCCCAGGCACTAGGGTCGTTGCGGTTGGCTTCGGAGTAGCACTTGCATCCTTCAGTGTACGTTTGCACACGGCTGGACGAATACTGTCGCAACGTGAAAGCTGCAATTCGCCATCTGAAAAGGTATTATGTCCAGCAGGGTCAGATAACTGCCGTCAGTCCTTGGTCGGTGTGTGGTGCTTCCCTGGTGCAACTGGTGCACTCGACCGATTAGACAGATACATCAAATCAATGAGTGCAATGTCTCCCGTCCCTACAATCTCCCGACTTGGTTCACTGATAAAAGCCAAACGGGATTCCCATCCTCGAGTATACTGTAAGCGAATCATTGCCGCATACTGGATCGAACCCAGGCCATTTTGCAACAGAGATGGCATCACTAGCTCCACCATTGTCAGCACAACAGCTGCGCACTCCCCCCCCCCCCCCCCCGGGCCATTAACCACCCGTCTACACTTTAAGAGGCATCCAATGGGTTAGGCATGTTCTGAACCAAAAACGCACACCTTGTCTCATTTTTCCAGCCGCTGCTGACTTGGCTAGCACTCGACGTAGCTGAGATATCTTCAGACTGACACAACTGGGATTCCTGGGGGCATCTTGTTGACTACTCGTACGAGCCTCAGTTGTTATGGCTGGCAAAAAGTCAATGGGCGAATCGTCTGACCATCTGTTGTTGGTGTTAAAAAAAGGGCTGAGCATTTATAGACCTTGAGAAAGAGAAAACTAGTTTTTTATTCTCACTGAAATCTGTCATCGATCGACTCCAATTTGTTCAAACCTGTCCAAAATGAATTGCCCGCATTCCAATCTGCAGTCTAGTCGAGAAAAAGGAGAGTCCGAGTGTGTCCATGGCAGATAAGGCAAATCTCAAAGTACCAGGTTATTGTTCAAGTAATCGATTTCGGACAAGGAATGAATCGAGACCAAGTCGCCCCCGTCGGCCATGCATGCACTTCGCGATTCGTACCACGATTGGTCTTTGGGTAGTATCTTGTAACATGAGCCGTTATTGTGGCACCAATCGTAACCACCGCATTGGTCTGAAAGGAAGGCCAGTGGCATCAGGGGCGGCTTTGGTTCACTGCTTAAGGACCCTGGACCCGGATTCAGACAGGAGTTAATGTTGATTTGGATTAGGACAGAGTGGGTGGTTATCGGTGACTTGTGAGAGAAAGAAGCCTGGGAATCAGTCGAATATTACAGGATCAAGACTAGACTGGACTTAGTAATGCCCCACACCCCATCTCGGAGAGAAATCAGAGACGCCTCACCATGATCGTCACCGTCTTCTTTGGGTGCCTGCATTGTCTTGTTATCCCTGGGCATTTTGCATATGAATGGGGCGAAGTCGAGGCAGTAGCTTTTCAGCAACTCTAAAACAAGGCAAAGGATGCCAAACAGTCGAGGAGACACACTAGGCTTACTGCCTCCTTCCGTGGTCAAGTGAAATGCAACGCATCGTTGCTGTCCCCGTGTCGCACTGGCGGCTCCAGTCGAATGCAGGCTGCGATAGGGTGGGGAGCCGATCGGGTCTTGGATAGTAACTGTGGAATTCTGTTTGGAACCGTCAGTCCACCTGGAAATGAGACGCGTTCACTGCAAGACGGCTGTCAGCATCGAGGTCAGAGAGAGTCATGATTTCTTGGGAGCAAGCGGTACCTGCTGCTCGTTGGCGATGCCGATGGACACATGTAAGAAAGTCCAACCCACACGAAGTCGTTGGAAGCAGCGTAAGAATGGTAAGTCTGATGCTCCTTGTGCCACCAGTGAGTACCCGATGCACTGATCTGAAATAGTAAATGTAATCAGACAGCTGGTTCGGAAAGTCAAATGAACCTAACCTAAGGGCCAGATGCGTTCATGTGACAATGGTGATGCGAGATGGCAAGGGCTAGAAGAACACACACGACCAGGCCCCCAGCAGTTGGTACTCGTATGTTGGACTGGTACCGCCAGGGGTCGGTTTCGCTCCTGGTTAGGGCTCAAGTTCTTGCGTACCAGGGCCACCCGCAGTGTGATATCAGGCACATCAGCAGATCATACTGGCCACAGTGCTCAAGCCACAGAGGAACCCAGGCTCGATTTGCTGTGCCATAGTTGACCATAGCTTACCAAGGCGAATACGAAATCGAGTTCTTCCCTGGACAAAATGGACACCAAATGTGCGTTGGGGCCGACGACGGCACACTCAGCTTGGGCCTGGCTCCACTGTCTGCCCACCTTCATATAATAGTAGCAGTGGTCTCCCCACAGCTTCCATCCGAACGGGCACTCGCTCTCTGTCGAGGGCGCATCATCATCGTACTCCTCCACATCGTGAGCCCGGGGCACGTCGTAATCGTCCTCACTCAGGTAGCTGTCCCCTCTGGACGAGTAGCCTGAAACACAGCAGTGGTGCCCCAGTGCAGTGCAGAACAGGGGGCGCGTGCCAGCCTCTGACTGGCCTGCATGCCCCCCAGGTGCCCTCTCCATGCTTGCAACTTACCAGACGCAATCTCGGGTCCAGTGCCCAGAATGACGATCAGGAAAGGCACCACGAGGGCCTTGGTGAGACGGCAATAAGTCATGGCGTCGTCTGGCCGTAAAACAAAGTCGTCAACAGAAGTGAGACGTGCGACGACGTGCGGGCACTGGGTCTGTGCGGTTGGAATGGGATTCTTGCTTGCCTAGTTTATTATGTAAGATAGGTACTAACTGCCATTTACACTCACCCAAGCGCCAGCCGGGCCTCGAAACGAGTCCTATATACGAACAGAATGCGCGCCGGCCGCCAAGACGAGCACAAATAGTGGTTAGTGTTACGAAACGTTTAGGCCCCTCCTCTGGCCCCCATTCAACACTCCTACTGCCTATTGCTCAAAAAAACCGTTTTTCTCGTCGATGTTTGGCTCTAGCAACCACCACGAGCCAGCAGCCCAGTTGCTTGTACATGCACCCTATTCAATGCCATCGCCACCCTACCTGCCAGCCGAGGAGAAACCAAGGGCGTTCTGTGTACTTGGAACTTTTCGAGCCCAGCGCCCATCCACCCGAATGCCATTTCTTCTCGCCAAGTCCGGTTTTTTATTGGGCCTGAGCGCAGCGAGATCTCACTTCGAAAACATCATCCATAACGCGGTTTCCAAAACCAGACGCTTCTTGGCCATATTGGCTTCTTAAAAAAAACCTGCAAACACTATTCATCACTTTCCACCTCTTAACTCCCATTCAGGTGGAATAATGGTTATTGACTGGCCTCACGCAAACAAACCCAAAATTACCTTTAATGCCTTTTCTTCGCACAAAATTACAATTTCTGCCGAATAGTTACAATATTCTACACACTGTTAGAAGTCCGAACGAATACACTAACTTAATACAATACAGGAAAACACACGTGGAATAAAGCGCACAAGAAAAAATGCGGTGATCTTTGTCAATCGATAAACAGGGAAAATGATATCCTAAATACCAGCAAGTCAGTCTACTGTCGTGGCGGAAACCAACCAGCGTGAGTGCTAGCTGATGTGGAATGCGCTGCAAGAAGAGATCATGCTCTCACAACAGAAAGATATGGAATGGCTGAACCCACCCGATTCCCAACTTTAATGGTGCCAGTCGAAGTCTAGCATCCGTGCCCAATGCCCCGCCTATTCTGTAGTTGTTGAGGCCAACTAGAAATACATCACTTACGTCGCATAGAAGCCATCATCGCATTGGCCAAACTCATTTCCATTCGTTGGTTTGCTTCGTTTATAGCAGCTGCATTGGCCGCAGACCACGTGCGGGCGATGGTAGGCGAAGTAGCAACACACGAACTCGGGGCATTTGCCGACGTTGGCAATGAAGACGATGTCAAATTCTGAATTGAGAATCCTAGTCGTTGCGAGGGTAATCCTGCACTGGGCGCAACGTTCGACAGTCTGCTCTTGGCTTGTGGACTGGTCTGCGATGGAGAACCAAGTTTGACCGCACTTGCGGCTAATGCTGCCGTTGCTGCTAATGCGGCAGACGGAACTGTCGTTGGCGCACGGAAGACCGGTGGCGCTGGCGTCTGTGTAGAACTAGAAGATGATGCCAAATTCTTGATGGTCGCTTGGGCACTCGTGATCGTAGACAGTCCAGACGTAGCCTTGGGCGAGCTATGAGCAGGCGCTGGCTCAGCGGGCGGCTTAGGGGGAACATCAGCCGAGCGCGTACCGTCCCTGTAACATAATCGATAATCTGAGGCGCTCGAAAAATCTGGTCTAAATTGCTTTACTCTTCTGTCTTGAAAAAGCGCATATGGACACTCCGACTTTCCTTCATCAATTCTCTGCAAGATAAGGTCCCGTTAGCGAGCCTGGCACTCACGCGCGATATCAGCCCTACCTCGCATTCATCCATCCGGAAGGCCACAATGGAACAAGTTGCTGCTCGAGGTACGTTCTCATGGCCTCTTCCTTATCCACGAACGAGCTGTCGGCCGTTATGTGCCGTAACACTTTGCTGACGATCACATTGAGGATTTTCCTGTAATAGAGAAGAATAGGGCCGAAGGTCAACGAAACCATTTCACGATCTTACTTTGAATGATCATTCCAAGAATACTTCCGACGCGGTGTGTACAGATTCTTTTGCCGCTCCCCTTCTCCGGGATTCTGGATCCTAAATCACACGACCCTAAGATTCTAGAATAAGCAGCTCGGAGGCAAGCTTACAGTTCAAGTTTCTTCAGTGCCACTTCTTCGCACAGCTTTCGATGCTCCTGTTCGAGACACGGCATTTGACGATCGATTTCTGAAAAGCATACGCCAGTTAATTCGCCAGACCAGGATGGAAAACAATACTAGGGTATAAATGCGATCATCCCGTCAATGATCATAGCCTACCTTGACGTAACAACTTGATCAACGTGGCGATGTCGCATTTTGCAAAAGCGCCATCGTTAGCCTTGTCAAGTTCGTTTGTACCCTGCGATGGTGACAACGACGGCCTGGGCGCGACTGACGATGTAGGCGCCGACGGCCTGGGCATGACTGACGATACAGGCGCCGCCGGTGGTTTTGCCGCTACGGCGGGCGTGGTAAACGCAGGGGTCACCTTCGGTGATGCACTGGACACAGTCGTTGCATGGGACTTAGTCGCTACGACCGGAGGTGTCGCCACTGGTGACTGGGTTGTGACGGAAGGGGAACTCTGCACTGATGACTTCGTCGATATCGTACTTGTAGACAGCATCGAGATAGAACTGTTTGGCGTCGTGGAGGCCCTACTCGCACTGCTCGTACTCGCTGCTGACTTTGATTGATCGTTTCGAACATTGATCTTTTCCCATCGCGCCATAATTTTCGCCTTGTTAACCCTCAGTCGACTGCTTAGGTCATCAAGCACTGCTTGCAGTTTTGCGTCGTCGTATCCAAGCGAAGTACATTCGGCCATGATTCTGAAACGTTTCACGATTGACGAGGAGGTAAGACAAAAGGTGGCTGCTAGGGATGCCACAGTACCCCGGCACAACACTTACTTGTGCAGAACTGCATCCGTCCGACTACTGAAGCACAATTGCCCATTTTCCTTTGCTTTCTTAAAAACAAAACCCTTCAGCCTTGCCACCTGCAAACCCCCGGTTCCCATCCTACCTCAACCAATGTCATGTTCATCTGTTGCAGATGTGAGGGCACAGTCCATTTGTCCCCACTCGGTTTCGAAGTCGACGCAGCCGTGGGAGTTGCCGTCGTAGCCGCAGTACCCGTCGTAGTCGTGGTTGCACCTGGTGCATTAGCCTTCTTCGCCAGACTACTGATTTTTTCCCACCGAGCGATAACCTTGGCCTTGTTCACTTTCAACCGACTGCTTAAATCGTCCAGCACAGCATCAGTTTTCTCAGTGTCGAAGCCGAGAGAAGAACATTCGGCCATGATCCTAAATAAAACAAGAATCAAACACTGTTCCTGCCCTTCCATTGGCTCTGTCCACAATCAGATACCCTCCACTTACTTGCGCAGAACCGTATCCGTCCGATTGCTGAAGCACAATTGACCGAGTTCCTTGGCACGCTAAAACACAAAATTCCAATTCTTTGCCATTCCAACCTCAAGCCTCATTTACTACCTCGACCAGCTGCTTATTCATTTCCTGTAAATGAGCTGGCACGGACCACACATCTGCGCTAGTTGGTGGTTTGCCCGTACGACGTGCCTTCGGTGCTGGCATTTCTTTGACTACAGTTATTTCGGGACTGGAAGTGGCCGCCCGTGTCGAGTCGCCTGCTGTAACTGATTTCGTCAATGTCATCTCTTTTGCTTCATTAATCTGCAAAAAAAACTCAATCAGTCTCTTCTACTACAATTTCATCAAGGCAAAAGAAGTGATCGTTATATGAACTAGACAGCCCGAAACTTTCCTTGAGAATAAAAAACGTCGAAAAGAACACAGAAAAAGAAACCCAACAAAAATGCAATAAAATTGAAATTGTGAAACCGAGTCAAAATGAAAACAAAATCCAGAACGAAGTATACATATTATTTGTGCAATACACAAAGCACCTCCCTAGGCATTTCGTGAGCTACCTTTTTATTCGTTGCCATTTTGGATACGCTTGCGCCGCCAGCCCCGTTTTCTGAGCCCGAACCCGCTGGTTTCGTCGAAGACGGCGCTACATTTTCGGATTTCTGCTGCTTCGGATTTTCCACGACAGGCTTACATACGGCGCTGAACACAGACTCGATACGAACATCCGACTTTGCTTGCTCGGTCGTTTTTGGTGCAGAAGACGCTGATTCCTGGACTGGGGCCATCGATGCAACCACTGAGTCCACAACATCGCTAACACGACCATAAAAGCTGAATAAAAACAGCTGCAAGCCTATTTAGCTCCAGAGAATACTTTGAAACGGGCTACCTGTTTGATTTTTCCGTTGACTGAGAGCTGCGTTTTCCTTCGTTTCCAGTTTTGCTTTTTCTAGCCCATCCTTTCGAACTTTTGAGCAAATTCGCTGACGCTTTCTGTTTCGGGGTCATACTAGAAGAATCTGAATTAGAAAACCAGCCAATTATCATCTGTATCTTTTTACCTTGGCCTTCCTCCCGGTTTTACGATCTGTCCTTTGGCACGACCAACTTTGACTGGAGGTGTTCCAGTTGCCCGCTTCTCCACAGTGGACGCCCCGGACAGATTCGCACTAACACTTTTCGAAACTTCTATATTGCCATCAGACTCTTCGTCAGAAGCCTGAGAGCTTTTATCCGAAGAGCTTCCACTTTCAGATGCAATACGAGAGATCTAAAATAAGAAGCGTGTTGTCGAATACAACGAAACTGATCTTCCTAAAGTACCTTCTTTTTTGGTTTTTCGTTCGATTCGCCGTCATCACTGTCGGATACTTCTCTGAATTCGAGAGGTCCCCGATTCACGTAGAATCCACCGTGTATGGGTTCGAGAGTCGACGGAACCAACTCATCGTACTAAAATTCGTTTAAAAATTAGCATCAAGAAATTTCTCGTACTTTATTTGTAAAGATATCAAATACTTACGCCCTCAGAATCATCAATAAAAGGATCGTCTAAATCGTAACCCATTCCCAAATCCATGTAATCTTCTGGTTTACCAAACTTGATTTTACGCCCCTTTTTATCCTTTTTTGGTCCCTAAATAAGACCAAGACGGTTTTCCTATCTTCTTGTATCGACAACAAACCTAATTTACTTACATATTTTTCTTGGAATTTGCTCGCAATCGCTTCCAATTTGCGATACTCTTCGTTGTCTTCGAGCGGATTGTCATCGTCGAAAGATTTGCCCTGTAACACATTAACGCACTGTTAATTGCACGCAAACAACATGTCTATCGTGTTTGTTTCTATGAGGTAAGCCCACAGGCTTCTACGCAGCGCGGTTGTCAGCAACGAGCCGCGCAAGCCCCGCCCATAGCAATCAATCAATAGACAAATAGACGATCGGTACGGCTGCTGTCCGATAACCTACCCGCAGCGCTCTGCCAGCGAAACGCGCCGTGGAGCGGCGGATCGATAAAGGCGACCGCGCACTCTATCTACTCGCCACACCACGAAAGATATGCAGCCCATCGACGCAGCAGATAATTTAGGCGCCCATCGGTTGTGTGTCAATAACTCCCTACCTGCCGCAGCGAAAGCTCGATTAGCGGATATTAGGCGCTGGAATGCGGCCAATATCCGCTTTCACTATGCGCCGGCTCTTTTTACACGCGCATTGGGTTTACGAAAAGCCACCGACTGACTGAAACCAGCGGAGGGCGTCAGCTTCAACCAGGTCTTATTCTTAGCTGGGTGTCTCGAAGTAGGAATGGTCAAATACAACACAAAATGTTCAGTACGTAAAAAGAGCAAACTAGGGAGCGCTACAACGTACAACATAGGGGAGACATACTTCTGCCCTATACATAGCCTTCGCACGCTATAGGTCGATATTCGTAGGCAAGGGACTAGACACTAAGCAAAATGGAAGAACGATTTTTACTTACAGTTTGTTCTTTGATCAAAGTTGGTAAATGACATCGTGGAAATTTGTCAGCAGTCGGCTGAAATAATTCCATTTCGACAACTACGACCTCGCCGCCCGATTTTTGTTTCTTTTTTTGTCCAAATCCGGCTAAGGCCATAAAAGAAGTCATCTTTTTCGTTTACGCGTAGAGCTAGAATGCAGAACAACCACCATTGAATCAAAACACCCCTCGACTGGCGGCCTGGCGGCGGAGCAGCATGGAGCGGCGGATGCACGGCGGATGGGGCGGATGGCGAGAAGACGAATTTCGCGGGCAAACTAGCCACGTGAGTAAAAATGAGACTCAGACTCAGAATGAGCACCAATTACTTACCGACCCAGCAGTAAGGTGACTTCTAATTTGTACGAGAATAGAATGCAGCCTGCCGTACACTAACGCTCACGCATCTCCTCCACAATCCATGCGCAAATACCCGCCATCATTCAATCCAAACTAGAGGCGACGTTTTCAAAGATTACAGCGATAAGCCTTTTAGCACACTCAGTCAAGATCGGATATCCATAGCGGTCATCTGCTCAAAGTTCACTTTTGTCATTTTCGTGCGTGCGAAGCATCCATTGTTCCTGCATTGCCTGACCAGGGTTTCTCTGCACAAAAACAAGGAGTGCGCATCATCCACCAGCGATCAGGACTTGTCCACCTCGAAACACAACGCATGACCTCAAACGGGTTGTGGCCAAGGACAAAGCCATGGCAAGAACACGACTTGGCGGGACAAAGCTGACTTGCTATCAGTTCGTGTGATTCACATTTCAATGGAAAGCGCATGTGCCATTCGTAGCTAGGGTACCGCAAAAAAAGTTACCTACTGCATGTGTCTCATGTTTGGCATTGGCTGTTGCCAGATTCTCCAGCAGTTTGGTCACACAGTTCAGCTCCAAGAAAAGGGAAAACGCAACTGCAATGTGTCTCATGCGCTAACGATAAGTCAAGTCCAGCTGACTAGTGAGTCGGTTTCACACTCAAGCCTGTGCGAGGCTCGTTTAGCTCTCACGGCTCTGAACGGTGCCGGAAGCTGGGCGCCCGTCAGGGCGATGTTTCAGCCGAACCTGGTCAGAAGACTTGCTTGGCTGCCCTGGGTTTTTGGCGTGGTCCGAAAGCTTCACCGCCCCCCCTCCAGTAATACTAATGACCTGGCCGTAGTATGGCTGTTCAGGGATCGAGCTTGCGAAGAGCTAGTGTTAGCCATGGACGAGGTCACAGTGGACAGAAACACATTCTCCCTGGTTCAGAAACCTGGGAGAATTCTGAGAGAATTCGTTTTCAAACTGAGTGCTTTATTTGCACTCCTTAGCTCAGCTAACTGCTAGCAGCGCCGAGCGAGCCCAGCTGTTCGCCCCCAGTTTCACTTCTGCCTCTTGTGTACTCGTGTCTATTTTAGTTTTGCTAGCTGTGCTGTACACTAATGCTAAAGGGAATCAGATGCACTGTAGATGGTAGCATTGTGCGAACGAACCGAAATGGTGTCCGCGAAATGGTGTCCGAATTGGTGGTACCGAAGGTAACTCACGCCCGCCAACTCGTGCTTGCAGTCCCACTTTTCATGTTCTTATCTCCTCCTTATCTACAGCAGACGCGTGTTTCCATTTCAGGTTTCTCCGGCGGAGAGACGAGGCGGTGGTGAACTATTTGATAGTCTGGGCCCCTTGCACGAGGCTGGGTGCGACGAGATGGCTGGTGCACAGTCCCCTGGGCTCGACGCCTTGCTGGAGAAACACATTCCTGCTGGCGAGGATTTGACGGAAATTCGTCGATTGCTTTATGGAAAGCCAATCAGGTGAGCTGGATTCAGGCCCAGGAGTAGGCCGAGAGGCAGGGATGAATGAAAGAAGTGGAGAGGTAGCACAGTGATGGAACAAGAGACCAGTGGGAATGCATAGACACTACTGTATATCAACATATCCGGCGATCACAGTGATGACTGGCCATAAGAATCTGTCATGCCTCACAGTTAGCTTGTTCCAGATCCCTTACGCTTGGCCGTGAAGCGACCCAACTAGCTGCCAAGGGGAACTTTCAGATTGCTGGATATGGATTCGATGCTTTGCCGGAATCAACTCGTGCCCCACGAAAGGTAATGTTCGTGCCAAGCCTTGGCACTGTAATTCAAATTTTTGTAGTTCTCACGGCATCACTTTCATCTACCACCTTTCAGGTTCGAGTTGCAGCAGTGCAGAATCGCATTGTTTTGCCCACCACGGCGCCGATCAATGACCAGCGTGCGGCCATCCACCAACGAATAGCACAACTGGTCGAGGCTGCTGCTCTGGCCGATGTCAAGATAGTATGCTTTCAAGAAGCCTGGCGTAAGTCATAAAATGCTGTACGCTGTGTACTGCGTGTGCCCAATCCAGGGTTCTCTTTTTAGCAATGCCATTCGCTTTTTGCACCCGGGAGAAACACCCGTGGTGCGAATTCGCCGAGCCTGCCGAGGATGGCCCCACGACGAGGTTCTGTCAAAAGGTACGCCTTATTCCGCTTCAAAATTCAGATGACCGTTGCAGCGGCCTCTCGTAGCTGGCGCAAAAATATGGAATGACAATCATTTCGCCGATTCTGGAACGCGATGAAGTGCACGGGGACACGATCTGGAATACTGCGGGTAAATTCTTTGTTAGCACGGCCTGGTAAATCAGTTCTTGTGTTATTTGTCCCCTCACCCTCGGGTACGCTGAGTTTGGAGATGTGGTAAAAAAAAACAGGAACAGCAAGTCGGTATTCGTAAATAGCATTTCAGTCAAGTCCAATCCGGAGGATATACACCACAGTCAGTATAAGGGGTTTTGGGATTTTGCTATAGCCTGACTGTGAGGGCCGTACTTGGGACAGAAGACCCCAGAGTGGTAACGAGAGATGTACGACCTGAGACACGAAATTCTAGTCGTGCTGCTGTGTACTCGTTATTGTACGACTGTTGTTCGACCATTGCTTGAAGGGTCGTATTCACAAAGGTCCCTTTACGAAAGGGACACTTTGCTGAAAAGTCACCCAGAGAGAAGTTTCTGAATAACTAAGGCCTCTGATCGTCCATTGTTTAACTTTTGTCATTTGCAGTCATTGTGTCGCATCAGGGCAAAGTGTTGGGCAAGACTCGAAAGAACCATATTCCTCGTGTGGCCGATTTCAATGAATCCACATACTACATGGAAGGCAATTTGGGACATCCCGTCTTCGAGACACCCTGGGGTAAGACAGGCCTGCCCAGCTCTCCACGTTAGGTATTATCGATTGGCTTTCAGGCAAAATTGCGGTCAACATCTGCTACGGCCGTCATCACCCCCAAAACTGGATGATGTACGCCTTGAATGGTGCTGAGATCATTTTCAACCCGTCAGCCACTGTCAGTGGCTTGAGGTGAGTCTACCCCATGTTGCTAAGCTGGGGCGCTAACCTGGCTGGCGCTGTCGTGCCTCCTTAGGTTTTTTGCACGAAACCTGGTCCACTTGCTGGTCGTGGCCATGGACACTTGACATGATTCTGCGCTTGGGACCTTTTTTGCTGTTGTTCCCCTCCGAGGTTTTTGAGAACTCAGTATCATGCTGACTAAACTCTGTTTCTGCCCCCCCCCCCCCACGAGACTGCACAAGTCAGACAACTGATGCAAGGGATTAATCGCTATGGGGCTGGCATGGCATTGGACTTGTATCCTACATTTAGTGAACCGTTGTGGTCGATCGAGGCGAGAAATGCAGCCATTGCCAACCACTGTTTCACCGTGGCCATCAATCGAGTTGGAACAGAGTCGTTCCCGAACGAGTTCACGTCCGGGGATGGAAGGCCAGGTGAGAGGCGTGATGCACTTGAGACAAAGGGGATGTGAAAGAAAGCGCTCAACTCAGTCGTCTGCAGACTTGACTTCTGCTGATCTGACGATCCCATTTTCTTTTATTCTACTCTCTTCAATGACTTTTTAGCTCATCGCGACTTTGGACATTTTTATGGATCGAGCTATGTGGCGGCTCCGGATGGAAGTAGAACACCAGTAAGCGTAGCCTCTAGGTTGCTGACCGACCTATGCATCTTTACTTTTAGAGTCTCTCTCGCATCGAAGAAGGCGTGCTTATTGCAGAGTTGGATTTGAACTTGTGTCGCCAAGTGGCTGACCATTGGGGATTCAGGGTAACAGCTCTCTTGGCTCTCGTTCTTCGCTGCACACTTGTCGTGTATTCATTTTAAGATGACTCAACGATTGGATATGTACGCGAGGGAACTGGACGAGTACTTGCAGCCAGATTACAAACCTCCGATCGTCAAAGAAGCTTAGACTACGTCACGGTTGTGGGTCAGGGTCAGGGAATAGGTTGTGACCCAAGTATTGCAGTGATCTTGGAATGTGTGGTGAAGCTCACAGAATTCAAACCGCAGTTCTATTTTCTGTAGTTTTGTAAAGCAGTTTGGCGCATGATAAGTGAAATGCAGCGTTTCGTGCGGCTCTGGACGCTGTGCTCATGGAATGGGGCAATGATTTTGTTCAAGAGGAGTCATTGGTCTAACGATAAGATGTGGAGAGCTCTGCCATTGTACCTTGTTTTCTTGAATCGCCTTCCCTCTACCAGCTACCAGCCACGATTCTGGCAGCTCGCATACGATTGGTCGTCGTGCCATCATTCCGCCACGCGGTTGGATGCCGGTGGTGGCGCCGCGGGGCTTTTTCACGCCGCCTCCTCGCCTGCCACCAAAAAGCGGAGTAAGCTAGAGTGTGGCTTTTTCATTAGAAGCTCATCGCGTGGACTCGTATTCTGCAGCTGCATCACATCTTGGTTCAAGGTGAGATCGTGGAAGAAATGACGACGGACGGCCAGCACGGCATGATGGTACAAATGGGAGAGCAGAGCGGGCCATTCATTGGACCCGCTCGCATTCAGCACTCGGGCTTCTCGTCGGCTTACGTTCACACAGTGATCACTGACCATCATCCCCATTACGCCACTGACACGGTGCCCAAGGCCAAGGCGCGAGGAAGAAGTCAAGAAGCGACTCAAGGAATTCGGAAGAGGCACCAGTCGGGGGCCATGCCCAAGAAGGAAGCGGATGAAGAATCGAATGGCCGACACAAGGACGATCGCTCTTCTCCAACCTCCTCCTCCCACTCGTCCACCCAGTCGGGTATGGCCAAAAAGAAAAAGCTACAGTCGCCCGAGGAATTACGCACTCAAAGAATGTTGGCCAATGTCCGCGAGAGGCAACGTACGCAGTCGTTGAACGAAGCATTCGCCTCGCTGAGACGTGTCATTCCCACTTTTCCATCCGACAAGTTAAGCAAGATTCAGACCCTGCGTTTAGCGTCGCATTATATCGACTTTTTGCGTCAGGTAAGGGATCTGGCTCGACGAGATAGGAGGGGCGTGAGGGACAAGAAGCGAGCCGGGATCCAAGTGGAGGGAAGAAGAAGAGCACCTGCTGTGCTTTTAAAGAATGACATGGGTCTTTGGGTTTCATAGATGTATTCCAGGTGGAGAACGCGGGTGGTCTCAGTCTTTATTTTCGGATGGCTCATTTTCGGCACCTATTTTTGCTTTCCATAAAGACTGTGGCTGCCAAAGTCCAGCATTTACAATCAACTTACTTTCTGCTTGACCTCGGGGTTGCAGCTTATTACTGGCGGAAGTTTTTGCTTGGTGAAATCTGACTGGTCTCCTATTTACTTTGCTGTGAAATAGAAATGCAAGACAGCTTGCACTGATAAAAAATGTAAACCAGACGAAAATAAAACTCAAACGTTACTGAAGATACTGAAGGTACTTTACGTTGAAGAATGCCGGAAGGCGCTTGTAGACAGGCCCCATATCTACTGTATTCTCGTTGATCCTGCTGTCCTTGCTGTCCTGCTGTCCCTGTCGCCCTCTGCGAACTACAATTCAGGCAGTGTCAGCCACTGTGACATTAATTGTGTCACTGTTTGTGAGATGCAGCACGATACGGTACATGCAAGATTCACTTGGTTATCCTTTTCAGGTTCTTCAAACCGATGACACCGAGCATCCGTCCTCGTATCGCATGATACCTCAAGCCGATCTTATGGTCACTCATGAACGCCTGGGTTACGCCTTCTCGGCCTGGCGTATGGGCACGTTCAAAAACGAGATGGCCGACATGTACGCTCACCCTCCTACCGCCACCAGCTCGTCTTTGTAACCAGCTTGAAAGAATGACCTTCTGAGCATTTGTACTTTGAATTATATCTGCGCTTTTAGTCGGATTTTGACCGACCACTGACTCATTGTAGCTTTCGCACGGTTTCAGATTTCGCCTCCCTCGTCTGACTTTCCCAGCCTTCTTCCGTCCAATTTTATTTCGTAATACTTTTTCTTTCCCTCTCGAATGAGGTCATCAAGTTTGAGTCCCTTCCCGTCCACAGTAACCCCTGGCCCAGTCTGCGTAGGAGGTCATAGCGATGCCCTGGCTGTGCTTAAAGGAGGCAATAAGTTGAGAAAACGATTGGCCCGAGGCGAGTCGAACTGTTTTCGATGTTTGCTCGTCGAAGCGGCGGCCAGACTTTTATAACAGATCGTTTGGGGTGCCTAAGATTAATGCACCCTACGTCCGCTTTCACGAGGTTCCAAAGGGCGCCGTTAAAACGGAAATGATCACAAAAACGAGCACCTTTCGTCTTGAGCCTTTTGATTTGAGAAAGCAAAGTTTGGTTTTTTAAACTAAAATTCATTTCGATAGGCCAAACGCACTTCTGAAATTTTTTTCTTCGGGGTAAGACAAATTGCATTTTAGAATGGGGGGAGTGTACAGGCTGTAATGTGTATTGAGCGGGATGCGAGAGGACTTTTTGAAGTTTTATGATTAGTTGGTTTTGGGTATGTTTTTATGAAGTTTGCGTTTTTTGCTTTTGAGATTTTTCTTGTGGCGAACTCACTTTTTTGATGTCTGAAATTAGAGATGCACCGTTTGGTCTTTATGTCTGTACAGATTATGGAGATATGTTATTGAATGTGGAGGCTGCCGATGAAAGTTTAGTGAATGATCGAAGAGTGGTGTTCAGACCAGGTGACCATGGTCAGGTCAGTGATGCAATGACCACACAATATTTCTCCTGGCGAATCACATAGTACCAGCCGGTGCCTGCACAGTATGCGCATCACGATGTGGCCAAATCGACCAGCAAGATCACGGCTGTGAGCAGTGTTCGAAAATGTTGTTGAAAAAACTGTATACACCATTCTTCATGGGATAGAAAGTTTTGGCGCAGCAGTCTGCCGAAGAATAACAGGGAATGACAACAGCAATCGCAGCTGGGATGTCGGACCCGTTTCGAAAACTGTCACTCATCGATAGCACGTTGGTTCGGACTGGCGATGTGCGAGTGAAGGCTAACGTGTCCAACGCACACAAGCATCATCACTTTTGATTGATGTCCTACATTCCGATGTTGACCTCAGAAGTCAAGAAAAGACAGCCACGGACCGCTGGTCCGAAAGTTTATTTACTCAAGGCGCCAAGCTCATTAGATCGAGAATGGCGGCCATCGCGTCCACCTGCCTCTGTCTTTTCTATTAGACCCCCAAGCGTGCGTCTGCTCACCCACCAGACCCACCACGATGCTACCAGAGCAATTTGTTTTTAAATGCGCGCACCTTTTCTCGAACTCGAGTCAGCTGTTGAGATAAAGACGAGGGACGGTGCTTGGTCGCCCAGACCGAGGGGCGTCTGGTGAGGACATGGCGTCTGATCAGTGATTGCATTGACGTGTAACAGTAAATACAGTACTCCCTGACCCGCAGCGAGCGGAAGCTCAAGACAGCCTGCATCCGTAGTCATAGAATAATTCGGACCAGTCACTTTCGAGGCTGCATGCAAGCTGAGTCTGATAGGACAGAATCCGAATTTCTAATCCAACTCACAATTCTTATGAACACATAAAACAACAGGGAAGACCAAGTTGCGTAGGAAAACACAAAACTGGCACCATGAGAAATCATTAGTTGACCAAATATGGCCAAGAGTCACGAGACTGTACACCACGGCATCTTGCTGCCAGTCAACATGCTATTCGATAGCGTCATGATACTTCGCACAGACACTCTATTCTTTACATGGGCAACTCACAAACCACAAAGACATCAAAAACGTGAGATTCATATTTTGATCTCTAATTCAGACTCTGATTTCCTGCAGTCCCTTTGCGAATAGGGTGACGGCCCTTGGCCAAATCGAGCAGGCTCGGAGATGGCATAGGGACCTGCAAAGTTAGGTTCATCTGGTGAAGCGAAACTGGTGGGTGCCCATGTACTCGGACTCCGATCCATGGACCCCGTCTGCCCGTACGCATCAGCCGATCCAATGACGCGTATGGAATTTGGCACGTGCCGTGGTAAGGATCGTTCGTGGCCTGGGTCCGAGACTGGTTCATGCCCACCATTGGTCAATTGTTCTTTGCGTCTTCTCAGGGTGTCCTGATCGCTCTTGATTTTTGCAATCTCCGAAAATACTTGAGTCAAAGGTTGATAAGAAGGACCCCAGTTGGGCAGAGGCACCGGCCAGCTTGTACGTGGCGACAGAATGGCTTCGTTGGTCGCATTAGCCGAGGCATAGTAGTCCATAGAATTGTCTGCCAGCGATGGATCGATGGAGCTGTCCCTGTCCACTGGTTCTGCCCCCTCGTTCTCACTAGCCAACACTTCGTTAACTTTGGAATATATAAGGTCCTGTACATCCACCGCTTCCTCGTCCTCCCTGTCCCTCCCAACGTGCTCGTACTCGGCTGGTTGGTATTCATTCCTCAAGTTACCGCCCACTGCTCCATGAGAAAACTCACGATCAGTTTCCCCTCCGTGCCGTCTTATTGTGCCATTGGTCTTGACCGACGGTGCTTCCACTCCCAGACTGGTCAGGTATTCTTGGGTACTTGGTAGGCCATCAGCCGACGTCACAGACGCGTTATCATCACCGTACAAATTGAGTCCCGAGTCGGGCGCTGGGGCAAATTGTTGCCGACTGGATGCCCTGCCACTGGCCGAGGTCTTGCCACCATCTGTGTCCTCAGCCAAAGACCCTCGACCGCTCGACTTGGTCGATGTGTTACATACGGTAGTGCCGGAGAGATGCACCTGGCCACTGGTAACAGTCATCCTCAGTGATCCGTGCCCATTCGCATCAGTCACGTGGAATCCCGCCGCCGCTCTCGACGCTGCTTTTGGACAGGGCTGGATGACGTCATTGGTTTTGAGTAGTTGACGGTTTTTCCTGTTCTTGGCCGACTGTTTGGCCAAGACCACTTTGTGCACCATGGACGGCTTGTGATCTCGACGGCGTCGCTTGACTGCGACCAAGACCAGAATAAAAATTAGCAGTACAATCAGGCCAACTGATATGCTGATGATAGTACTGGCGGGAGCAAAATAGTTCTGAGCTGATTTTGTGAATCTTCCGACTTGAATTTCTATAGTCGTCGAGTTAGACTTGCCCGAGATGGCATCAGTTCCCGAGTATGCAATGACCGTCAGGAAAACACTTTTCACGTCTTTCAACGGTCCCGAAGGCGCACCGTCCTCATGACTGCCTGCCTTAGACTTGGTTGGTTCTTGTAAATCGGTCAAAGACCTGGCCACGCTCATCACTCCTGTCTGTGGATGGATACGGAAATAAGGAGTGATATCTTTGATGAGGTAAGTGATCTTGCCATCTACGCCCGAATCGCGATCAGTGGCATATACTGCCCCGAGTATTTCGCCCTCGCTGGCGTCATATGAAGTTTGAAAAACGAATGCGTGTTGTGTGAAGGCAGGGGCATACTCGTCGATTCCTTTGACCAGTATCTGAGCACTGGTATTGGCCCATCGGCCAGTTGCGTCCGACACGACCACTGTCAGTCGATAAAATGTCTTCTGCTCATAATCGAGCACTGCGGCCGTCCTCACTTCACCACTGGCAGAGTCCATACTGAAGTAGCCCCCATCATTGCCACTGGCGATTGCGTAAGTAAAGTTAGTCATGGCTTTTGAGCCGGATGCAGTAGCGCCCTTGACTTTGAGTACCAACGTGCCGATCGGTGCGTTCTCTGATATCCATCCGATGTATCTCTGCACGGGGAATATGGGCGCGCTGGTATTCTCCCTCTCAATCTGCACCAGCAGACCAGCGATCGAAGTATGAGGAGGCTCGCCTCCGTCCGATGCCCTCACAATCAATCTCAGCTCACTATTAGCGATACCGATTATCGACTTCCTCAGTGCCACTGCTCCCGTCTGAGGATCGAGGGCGATCGAGTTGTCAAAATCACCCGACATCAACTCATAGCTAACACTGCCATTTACACCAGCGTCGCGATCCACTGCGTTCAACTTCATGATGACCAATCCGGGCATCAATGACTCTCTGACACCGATTTGATATTCGTTCTGGTCGAACACTGGCCAATTGTCGTTGACATCTTCTACCTGTATCAGGACTCGAGTACTGGCGTTAGCCACAGCATTGGTCTTGGTTTGTAATACCACTTCCAAACTGTACATGTCCACGGTTTCTCGATCCAATCGCTTCATCAGGATCATGTTCCCATCCGAGTCCACGCTGAACGTCTGATTAGCATCACCAGATCGGACAAGGTAGCGTAAATGTTTTGAGGCTCCATCAGGCGCCGTTGTTGTCAAGCGACCCACAATACTGTGCACTGGTGCGTCCTCGGATACAGTAAAGCTGAAACAAGGCGCGTCAGAGTGGAGATCAGCGGGGAATATGTAGGACTGTCAAAGTTTTATCAGGGTTATGGCTGCCCAATAGTCTTCCCTACCTGTATGATTTCGATCCAAACTCGATTTGCTGCTCGTTAACGTATCCCATTTGTATTTGGACTGTGGTGACGGCGACCCGAGATGGCTGACCACCGTCCACAGCAGACACTGTCAACTGGATGATTGGAGGAAAATTGGTACGGTTGGCCAAGGTTTGATTTAGGACTATTTCTCCTGAAATACAAGAATTCCATTGCTGCACATCTGCGAGAAGGTTTAGGTATTCTGACACTGAGAGCTGGGACGCAATAGAGACCACGATGCATGCCTGAGATGGTTGTACGACCTCAATTTTTTCGTACTGTACTTACCACTTTGAGCATCGATCCAGAATCCTGCCCCTTCGGGTGCAGTACCCATTAGCGCATAGTGAATTCGACCATTCGGCCCGCTGTCCGCATCCGTAGCCGAGACGCGAACAACGGATGTGCCAGCTCGTGCGCCCAGGGCCAAGGCGGCTTGGTAAAATGGCTGAGAGAAGATGGGCGAGTTGTCATTCTCGTCAAGAATTATGATTTTCTGGCGTGTAGAAGTCACGTAGACACTGTCTGAGACCTAAGAGTAGAACAAAGGTACGGCCAGCAATAAAGAAAGGAATGACCCGAGCCTACCTGCACTTCCAAATCTGCCTCGCGCTCTTTCTCGTAATCTAGCTTCTTCGCCAGGACTAATCTACCAGAAAATCGATCGAGATTGAAGTAATCGATACTAGTGTTATTCGAGGCCAAAGAATAGACCAGGGGAGGGAACGTGTCCACGTCGTTGGCAGTCATGATGGTCAGCAAAGAGCCAACTTCTGTGTCTGAAAATGGGAGAGGATCGTCATGAAGGCAGCCTTTCTAGAAAACTTGGCAACAAAAACTTGCTTTCGCTGATTTTGATTGGACGAACGTAAGGGAATGACGGACTGTTGTCATTGACGTCCATCACCAGTACGTCGATGACTGCGGTGCCTGACTTGGGAGGAGAGCCAGCATCGACAGCCATCACAGTCAGAGTATAGCGGTCATGGATTTCTCGATCTGCAAAGAGAGTTGTGGGTCAGGAATGCAAAAAGAAAAACAGACTGGACTGTTCGAGGAAACTACAGCGTTAACACAGCAAAAAAATACAGAAAATACAGCAATAACACATTCCTACAGTGGCTGCCTACGACAAGCCATCATGCGCAACCTCTAGAAGTGTCCTTACCCAACTCTGCGTTTGTCTTCACCACACCGCCATTGTCGACCACGAATGCGGAATCGACATTGCCCGACACTATGCTGTATGTGAGCGCTGCATTCTCTCCGATGTCCCCGTCCGTCGCAGATACCTGCAGAAAAAAATGAATTTCATATTTCACTGCACCACCGATTAAACAGAGCCTTACCTGGATAACGAAAGTATTCTTGGGCTTGCCCTCGGACACAGCCGCGCTGTAACTTTGCTGTAAGAACTGAGGAGCATGGTCATTGGCGTCGACGACTTCCACTCGCACAGTTACGTATGCTCGCTGCAGATCGAAGCCGCTGGCTAATTGTGAGTTTCTCGACTTGGCTGTGGCCTCGATGATCAGCTGATATGCCTTGGTGGTCTCATAATCCAAACGTGATGAGTCGGTGATGACGAGCGTACCTGGAAGGAAAACATGTAGCACTGCAGATTCAAGTTTGGATCACACTGCAACTTTGATCTACCTCGATTCGAATCGATGAAAAATGTGCCACTTTCATTCCCACTAATGATCCTGTATTGCATGGATGAGGTGGCTGACGACGAACTGGCCTGCACGTCCAGGATCCGAGCACCAGACAGGACGTCCTCAGGCACCTGAACTTTGTAAGCAGGCCGCGAAAACTTGATGGCCGATCTGCGGTAGGCCTCTTCTGATGAATCGACAACAACTTCTACGACCGACGTGCTGGATTTGGGTGGCTCACCATGGTCACTGGCCACCACGTTCAAATACTCGACTGTCCCCGAAGACAATTGCAGGTTCTGCTTAGCACTAATCACGCCTGTGGTAGGGTTGATGACGAAACGGTCATCGCCATTGGAAAGGCTGCAACAGACGAGCTGTACCTCGAGGAACTACTTATCAGGTAAGGTGAAATACCTGTACGAAACATCAGAATTGGGACCAGGCCCATCGGAGTCAGTTGCCACAACCTTCACCAGCCGTTGTCCAGCGGCCATGCTGGAGGATACGTTGGCGATGAAAGGCACGTTGGGGAATGTGGGAGCGTTGTCGTTCACGTCCAAGATTTGAACAGTTACACGCACCGTATCCCATTTGGATTCTGAGGGTCCTTGATCGTAGGCTTTTACCAGGAATGAATACGAGTTTTCTTTTTCAAAATCAAGTTTTCTGAAACATAACATACGAACATGCAACTGCCTGTTGCATGTACAGCATGCAAAGAGTTAGGGTCAGATCTGACTAGAGGCATGACTAATAGTACGCGACATAGAGTAAGAAAAGAATATCTAGCATTAAAGGCTTCTAGCGTAGAGCACAGTAGGAACTTACCCAAGCACCACAATCTCCCCCGTATTCGCCCCGACATCAAATAGGCCGGCAGTCTCGTTGGCAATGCTGTACATGACCTTGCCATTCAATCCTTGGTCGGCGTCTGTGGCTACGATCTTCAATATTGTTGTGCCAGAAGGACTATTCTCTAAGATCTGGGCTGAGTAACTGGACTGTTCGAAGCGGGGTGTGTTGTCGTTCACGTCCAGAACACTAATAGGCAGGGTACACTAAAAAGAAACGGCTATTGTTAGATCAGATAACAGGATTCGGGCCTTGTCATGGTCCTTGTAAGCAAAAAGGTTGACGCATTCATTTTCAAAGAAAAGTCATACCTGCGCACTCTGGCTGGGCGATCCATTGTCACGGACTTGTAGTGTGAGATTGTAGCCAGGCATGGTCTCTCTGTCGAGGGCATCGCACGCTATCTCGCCTGAATCAGGATTGATTCTGAATTTCCCATCGATATTACCTCCTAAAATGGGCACAGCAAACATGCTGTATATAACCGTTGTTCCTTCTGACAAATATGGGTAAGGTTTTGAAATGGTGATCATGAGTGACTTGAAAACGGCGCGATGATTATGAATCATATATTTGTCACTAGATTAGCAGAGAGCAGAGTCCAAAACAGATTTCAATCATTATCAGGAATTGCAGAGGACTAGCATAAACTGCAAATTTATGCAGAAGCTATTCGATGAGTCCGCAACTCGGTTCACCGCTTGCATATTTTGAATCAACGAAAAACCCTATCGGGAGAAAGAGGCAATCTGGAAAGCCAAGGATCGGAGGATGTAATTCCTTAATCTCTCCTTTCATATGAACTCGATATTAGTGCAATGACAGCGGCAGCACAGCACATACCCACAATAGCATAGCTTAGCCGACCATTCGTTCCCGAGTCCCGATCGCTGGCTATAATTGTATGGAAGACATCGAATGGTTGATTTTCAGGTAACGACTGCTCCCTGCAAGTTGCTTCCCCAATCAGAGGCGCGTTATCGTTGGTGTCCTCCACGTTTACAATCACTGTGGCCGCGTCGTATCGTGCCGAGTAGGGTGAATCACGGACATAGACTAAAAGGCAAAACAATGACATCACTGGTGACATGCCGCTCACACTTTGATCTGACAAAGCTATATCGCATTCGTCTGCACCAGCACTACGAGTCAATACACTGAAGCGATTTGGTAAAGCAAAGAGGCACCTTCGAAAATCGGTCACCTTGCCACCAACATTTGGAAGACATCATTTGCATGTTTCTCAAAAGGGTTACTTTCCATTTGTCCACTCGAATGGACTCGACTAGAGAAAGTGAGAAAAAGACTGTATTGCTCAGTTTACACGGGGACATAGCCTGATGAACTATTGCTAGTAAATACACTAGCGTCACAACTGCGGCGTATGCACAAGTATTGTAGTGTTCCTGTGAATCTTGTCACTTGCTGATAACACCTTTGTCAAAGCTCGCTTTGCATTGCAATCTCCAGTCAATGCAGTAGGTCACTAAAGATGCCCTACGCAGTGCGGATCATCTTCATTCCAGATGCTCCCTTTCCCCTCCTCGATGGCCGTATATGGTCGCATTCCACGTCAAAGAAAACACCGTAAATATTACCTGTCAAGACATATTCATCCGTTTCCTCTCGGTCCAACGGTGCTGTCGTCAATAAAGTGCCCGTCTTTTCGTTCATGCGGAATTTATTGTCGGCAGTACCATTCGGTAAGATGTACACTAACTCCTTGACATTGCCTATGGCAAGAATAAGAAAAGGCACTTAAGTTGATGGCGCGGGAGGCCACTCCATTCAAAACAGTACATTAAACTTGGGCGACCACTCGATAAATCGGTGAGATAAAAAGTTCATATTCATTCCCAGAATCCGAGGATGCGTTTAAAGTGCTTATGCAGTCTATTCTAATCTATCCAAACCATCGAGGTCGAAACTAAGAAATGTGCAGTGTTCAACATGGAAAAGGCGTCAAGACCAGATAACGATCACCGTGTTTGGGATGCCGTGATGGCAGGCTGTCATCTTTTCCGGGTGGGTGCAGTACGTACAGTATGGTATGAGGAGGACGGAATCAATGACCAGATGACGCGCGTGACTGGGTGCCTACGCGACGAAATGACACCTACTCATAAGGTAAGTGATGGGTCGAATGAAGTGACCAGAAGAGATAAAGGTGTGTTCAAAGTGATGGACACAGTGTCATGTGAAGACACCCTATGAGGAAAGTGACAAGTTGCACACAGTGGTGAAAAGGAAAGACGCTCAAAAGCACGGAAATAATACTATGGTATGATCAAGGCAACGAGGCAGGGCTACCAAACGAGGAAAAGTTGGCCCTTCCTTCACAGATCTGTTGACACAGACATGCTGTACTCACTTCCGTCAGGACTTAGCGCCCTTAGTTGAGCCACCACGACTCCTACGGGTCCATTTTCGGTCACGTTCACCCTGTAGACGGACTGTTCGAACCGCAGGGTGTAGTCGTCGGTGTCCAGCACTTGAAGCGTCAGGACTTGGGAAGCGGTACGTTGCGGGACACCGTGATCCTCGGCCACAATAGTCAAGCGGTACTCACGAGCACCGTCTTCTCGCTTTAGCGGCTTCGAAAGTATGAGGGCTCCTGAAGCGGGCGGGTATTGGAGTAAGGAGAGACAGGTATCGACGGTAGAAGTTTATTATGCGACTCAACTACGTCAGCTGCAATGCTTACCAGAGGTAGAGTTCAATTGAAATTGGGTCCCTTCATTCCCTGATGCTATTCTGTACGTTACACGTCCATTTTCTAACCAATCGTCGTCCACTGCAGCCACATAAATCGAGGGATACCCCACGGGCTCATCAACGAACGCATAGGCGCGATCACGGCTGAGAAATTTAGGATCGCAGTCGTTAACGTCCGTGACATAGATTCGCTGAAATGACAGAATAGGGGGTAAGAAAGCATAAAGAAAACAGGGGATGCAAAAAACAAAAGAAACTTGGGCGGACTCCTACAATGCTTAGGAGCCATGTCAGGGATACTACTAGTACAGTGAACACCAGAACAAAATCATTTGCACCAAGCCAAACGCCAGGGGTTGATCCGCGCATCTCTGTACTCTAGCATCTGGAACGCAAGCGAAACCCTAGCCTCTAAAAGTGGCGTAGATCCTTCGAAGCATGAAAAATGACTCATTTGCTCAACGAGGTTTCAGCCTGCCACGCTCATTCCTGCCAAAGCAGTTGTGCTCACCGGGTACTTCCCTGAACTGTTCCATCTCGCTCACACATCTAGGCCCTACTTACCGTCGTCACCCGTCCGGCTCTCCTCTGAGTAGCATTTGGCGCTTGATCGCTCGCTTCGACCACCAGCAAGTACTCGGCCACACGTTCGAAGTCCAGCTCCTTCTTGAGGAAGAGTTCTCCGCTCACACCGTCCAAATAGAAGATGCCCTTTTCGTTGGGGTACTGTTCCAGGATCTTGTACTCGACGCGCCCAAAACTGCCCGTGTCACCGTCCGTGGCGTTGTATTGCCAAATGACGAAACCTGCTCGATTCTCTGGCACGGAGAATATAATCGGGTCCTCGTGGAATGTGGGAGTGTTGTCATTTTCGTCCCAAACCAATACCTTCACCCGAATCTCAGTCCCGCCTGGACTCGACGCCAATCTTGACTGACCCATTTTGTTGACTACGAGGAAGTGAGCACTGCTGACTTCGTAGTCCAACTGGCGAACCAAGTAGAGCATGCTGGTCACCCGATCGATATCGAACAAGCCCTGGCTGTTGCCGGAGATGATCTCGTACGAGTGAGTCACCGTGTCAGCATCAGTCAATGAATTAATATCAGCGTCGGCCAGAGGTCTTTGCGGGTCAACCGACCCTACACGATACCCAACAGGAGCTGATTCAGAGACTTGAAAGACAATAGACTCGTTGTTGGATCCTCCTCCGTCGTCCACGTCCACCAAGTCGATGATGAAAGTCCTTCGAGAGCTTCTAGGCGGCTTGCCCAAATCCTCGGCCACCACGGATATCTCGTACCGTCGGGGCCCTTTCTCGTAGTCTAGCACTTCGGTCGATGTGAGAACACCGGTCGATGCGTCAATGCTGAACGGTAAGGGGGCATCGCTTGTCACTTCTAAGTAATACCTCACTGTACCGTTCTCTCCGTCATCAGGGTCACTGGCACGAATTTGAGCCACTTCGCTGCCCTTGGGTTGCTCCTCGCGGAAATAGAGGCGATCGCGAAGAGGCAAGACGAAGAAGGGCGCCTGGTCATTTTCGTCTAGGACGGTCACTCTGAGTAAGCAGACTGAGGAGAGTGGCGGTCGTCCTTTGTCACTGGCCGTGATGACCAAATCGTAGATGGGTTCGTTCTCACGATCCAAGGTCACTTCCGTGAACAGCTCTCCGGTGGGTGTCAATCGGAAATGTGATGGTGATGAATGGCTCGTCGCGCTCAGGGCGTACACAACAGTTCCATTCTCTTCTTCGTCCGGATCGTCGGCTCGGATACGACCCACCAAAGTGCCCGCTGGTCGATTCTCAGCGATCGATAGTTGCTGTATCGATCGGCAGTCGGGCGGATGGTCATTTACGTCACTGATGTGAATAATCAGGGGCACAGTCGTAGACCTCGATGGCTGACCGTTGTCCTTAGCCACGGCTGTTAGCGCGTATTCCTGTTTGGTCTCCCGATCTAGCAGCTGTCGGACATAGACCCAACCACTGTCGGCAAATACACGGAACGGAAGCACTTCTCCAGGAACCGCCTCCAGCCTGTACGTGATTTGCCCATTTACCCCGCTGTCATCGTCCGCGGCCTGTAGTTGAATAATTCGAGTCATGGGCGCCGCGTCTTCGGGCACTACTGCTCTATACTGTCCCAATGCAAACCTCGGCTCGTGGTCGTTCACATCCAAAACATCTATCTCCAGAGTCATATTGTCTGCTAGTGTGGGGATGCCCCCGTCCTGGGCAACGATGACCAAGGTATAGTTCCTTTGTTTCTCGTAGTCTAACGGCTGAGTCAGTCGGATTTCTCCCGTGATCGGATGCACCATGAAGGAATTACCTGGGTTCGCCATCAGGCGGTACCGAACCTCGCCGTTCTTGCCTCCGTCTCTGTCACTAGCGTAGCAGACGAATAGGGTCTTTTGCAATGGCTGGTCTTCGGGCACAGTAGTCTTTACAAATCGTCTTTCGAAAATTGGTCGGTTGTCATTGACGTCTTCGATTATCACTTCGACCTGAGTGTGATTAAAGGCTGGTGGGTGATCAATGGTCGCTTGTATGTTCAAAAGGACCGTTTTCTGAGCCTCGTAATCCAAATATCGAACGATCGATATCGATCCACTTTGATGATCAATCGAAAAATTCTCGGTAGGATCACCCGAATAGATAGTAAAGCTCACTGCAGCCCCTCCCGCTGCACTAGCTCGCACTGATCCAATGGCAATACCAGGCAGAGTGTCTTCCCGGACTGTGAACCTGTACAGTTTCTGGTCGAACTGCGGGCTCGGATAGTCTTCGGTGGATACGATCACGGTGACAAAGGCAGGCTGCACTGAGGTCAAACCTCCACCGTCCATGGCGTGGATGGCCAACTGATAGATGGTGAGGGACAACCTTTGATCAACGAACAATTCGCCTGAAATTACTGGAATTAGCACAAGGAGGAGCGTGGGACAAAGGTCATCGAGGTTTGGCTATGAGGTGCAAAATTGGTTTGCGCATCGCAGATGTGGTAGCGAATGAATCAATCGTTTCATGCAGTGGGGACAGCCCATCGAGTTCTACCCACTCCAAGTCGTTCATGGGCTCTGCGAGTACTTCACCTGTTTTCTTATCCACTCGAAACATTCTTGCGTCGTTTCCACTCGCGATGGCATACGTAACTTCTCCGAACAGTCCTTCATCCGCATCACTGGCTGATAAAACCAAAATCTGAGCCCCGGGCTGCGTATCGCGGCGTGCAGTTACATTGTAGGCACTGGGATAAAAGACAGGTGCATTGTCATTTACGTCCTCCACGCCCAATATAATCATGGTCGATCCGAAGAGGCCACCTAAAAACGTAAAGAAATTCAATATTGACAGAAGTACAGTTAATGAAGCCGATTCCATTTTGGGGGATTCCAGCCAAATCGAGTTTTCACTGACTGATTATCCCTGGCACGTGCGGGATTGGTGAATTTCATTTGGGTAGCCATGCTCATTCAATATTTTGTCAAGGCGCTAAGCGGAAGATAATTGCTAATTAACCCGCATCTTAAACGAGCCGATCTCGGTCGACACTCGAGCCGACCACATTTCGCGCCTCAGCGCTTCCGGTGCTTGGCACGGCCATAATACGGAAACGGAATCCGGGCCTCGTCGACAATACAACCCGAGCTAGATCCGAAATCATCTTTTCCCAATTCTCATTCTTCAAGCACTGCCTTTCTTGAACACACTCCACACCGAACAAATGATTCGTAATTGACGAACACGGAGAGTGTCTGCCAACGGAACACCCAATTTCCCCTCCATTCTAGGGACGGCTACTCGACTAAGCCCACCCTCTTGTGTACGTACCCCCGTCATAAGCCAGCACCGGGAACTGATAGTTCCTGCGAAGTTCGTAATCCAATTTCGAGGCCAGGCACACGTTGCCACTGCTTTGGTCCACTTTGAATGGATACGCGTTGTCCGAGGCATCGGGAGATAACTTGTAGTGAATTTGTGCGTTTACACCACAATCAGGGTCGTTGGCTTGGACCTGAAATCAAGAACAACGTGACAGGGTTGTGTCTTTGGGCTGGGTACGTGCAGCAGCCGTCGGGTAGTGAATGAGGACCACAACACCACACCACAAGCTGTACAGCTCCTATGCGTTTCTCTGCTATAATACTGTATGGGTGGCCTCCAGCGGCTACAGTAAACTAAGCAAACTTTTCAGGAGTATTGTTATATGACGCATGCTCGTTGCATGACTCACTGGCCTCATGCATGCCAAAATGAAGCCTTAACAAAGAAAAAGACCAAGACAGGGTTTTAGCCTACGTGTCGTACAGAGTACCTTTTCTTTGCTTTGCATCTTTGCTGGCTATTCATACTGTACTTCAATCCCCACTGTTTCGCACGTCTTTAGCTTCCTTCCTTTGCTCTTCTCAGAAAAATAAAGGCAAGAAGCTTCACAAAATCTATGCAAAAACTTAGCATCTAGGCTCTCGTTTCGAAGGTTGCCATGGCGAAGGGTTGGGTGAGCTACTAATCGAAAAGCTAATGAACGATCTGAAACAGAATGTCGAAGCAGCCATCTGACTTGTACTCATTCCTGAGGGAGACTGGCCGAATAAATTATCCACCTGCCTCTGTCCAGACAGAGCTAGCTGGCTGACTAAGTCTTGTTGCTTAGCGACACCGACGCGAACTCGTCTCTGCTACAATGAAAGGGGCATAAATATGGGGCTAGAAGAGAAAACTCTGTCCTGGTTGTCCTCTTCTTCAAAAAGTAATTTGAAGCAGCAATCGAAGGCCGCTTCTGTAGAGAACGAACTGCTACTGTCCGTGCTTCACCTCTTCAAACCACACTCCTGCTTGCCATTAAAACTCTACCAAACCCGACAATGTCCCTGAAGGCCCTGCCTCTCGTCTTTCTGAACATGGGTGGTGAAATGTGCTACATTCTGGACCAACGCCTACAAGCACAAAATGTTCGAAAGGAGAAGGCCGTGCGTGTCATGAACGACATTTGCTCGACCATGTTCAATGCCAAGTTCTTGGACGAATTGTTCAAACCGCAAGAGCAATACAGTAAGCGAGCCATGCGGACCCTCTTCGACAAACTGGCCCATTCTAGTATTATGCGTCTGAATACGACCAGCATGGACAAGCTCTACGACCTCATGACTATGGCCGTCAAATATCAACTACAAGCATGCACGGCGCCCACCGACCTGCTACTCTTGACCATGAACCATTTGGACGGCATACGCAAGTTGGTCCAAGGCTCCCCAAATGTCCAATCGCAAATCGATCACGCTTACAAATTACTCAGCCAAACTTTCTTTCGCATGAACACCTTCGAATTGCACATTGTCCGACAGACCTTGGTCAACTTCTATCAAGATGCCCGAGTCAAAGTGAGCATTTTGCTGAGAGAGAAGTTGCAACGCGACGACGGTCGGTTCGTGATCCCGACCACGTGCAAGATCGGATTCGGTGTGCAGCCATCGGGGATCATCAAAGTGTTCGCGGGCGGAGTGGCCACTAAGACCGTGGCGTTCAGTTCTGGTGGCACCTACACAGAAATCCCCAAAGCTGGCTCGTTGGAAGTTACGGCCAAAGCGGGCGAGCGTGTGACCGAGCTTGGAACCAATATGTACAAGAATCAAGGAGCTGATACTCAAGGTGGATACGGATCATCCTACAACACAACTGCGGCACCTTCTGCCGCTGGTGCGGGAGCAGGTGGTGGTGCACAGGCTGTGAATGCCCCGTCAAAGGAGACGCTGGCCAAGGAGGAGTTGAACCTGCTCGGCCTGCTCGTCAAACCAAACGAGGCTGGCGGCGAAGGTGATTTCGCGCTCAGCTTATTCGAAAGTGCTCAAGACGAAGAAGCTTTTGTGGCGGCTGCTATCGAGGCTATCAAAACGTACGAAACGATCATGATCGATGCCTCGAATCGGGACACAAGTGCCGTGGACAAGTTAGTGGGCGATATGTCAAAGGCGTCCACCAAACCTAAGAAGGCCAAAGGCGATGAATTGCTCGACCTGATGGACGGAAAATGATGTTTCACCACAGAGATATGAGCACTAAATTTGCACCCACGGAAGTCTGTGAAAGTGGTTTTTGTGGGTGATACGTGTGTCATGTCGTGGATGTTCTATACGCGGTCGTAGTCACCTCACAATAGAATCTACTGGACTGAACAATGGGTGAGCGAATGCAGAATCTTTGTGTCGTGGAAACCCGATGCCGATAAGCCCGTGATTACTGGGCATTTATTTTTGCCCCTGCATACTCGACCCCATTTCTTTAATGCTCGACTGATCCGACGAGGTCGAACCGAGTCGACGGTGCTTACGGGTCAACGGGAGTCTGAAGTGACCTCGACGATGCCATTCACGCATCCTCGATTGCCCTTGCACGATCAACTTATATTCACTAAAGCTGACTTAAAAGCAAAAGTTTCGATTTCAAGCTCGTAAACGAGTGTTTTCTACATTTTATCCCCAATACACGTCCAAGTCCAAGTGGAATGCGGCATGGTTTACTCACTGCCGAAAGCCGTTTCACACCGTTTCTGGCTAGGTTTGTTTTCGAAAAAGGCGTCTTGTTTGAAAGTAGGTTTACACGGTCCGCGTGGAAACGGGCGGCTGACTCCTTTCTTAACTTCAATAAGTACCAGCCGAGTTTTGTTTACGATCGAGTCTAAAGGGAACTAAGGGACCTGCCAAAGAATAGGATTGCTTTACTCAACAGCCTCAAAACTTGACTCGAAAGTCGTTCGAGTGTGCAAGGGCGATAAACGAATTTCGAGTCCCTCGATTCGCTTTTTCGTTCATGTTCTGATTTCATCTTTCCTTCAAGCTGCACTACTGGGAGAACTTTTTCGAAGCAAAACATCAGCGTTGAAATGAGCGGGTAGACAGGCTTCATTTAAGTCCTTTTTCGAACGGTCCCTGCACGGGTACTTCTTGGGGAGGGGGTGAGGGAGTGAGAGTTTTCATCGAATTTCGGCCTGCTGGACGACCTCGATTCGGGATTGGGGAGGGCCGACTAAGTATTTTATGTTCGTTCCATGTTCAAATTGGCCATTTCCTCGGGGACAATCGCATCTTCGTCTTTCCCACTGTCGACGTGTACGAGTGAAGGCGAAGCCGCCAGGGGAGCGAGGTAATTGAGCGCCGCTTTCGAGGAGCGGGGGTCGGTGCTCGGGTGGTTGGAAAAGATGAGCGAGAAAAAATGTCAAAGACCTGCCCTTTCGCCCGTCTCCTTTATTCTTCCATATTTGGCCAGTTTTAGAATGGGACGAAGGGGCGCGTATTAGTCACTTATTCTCAGGCAACTGCTCGGCTCCTCGATCGACCTCCATACGACAGAACCAAAGAAAGACCCCCAAAACGTCACCAATACTCTTCAAAACCCAGTCGACCATGCGCCGATTGCGGACTCGAAGCAGCTGCTTCTCGCCCAAATAGAATCAACCAAAATTAGGACTGGCCTGTCCAAAAATGGACATGGTCGATTTTTCGCAGCTTCAGCTCGCCTAGTCCCAAAATGGGATAGTGGTTAGGAAATCTTTGACGAGATTGCCTGTCATCGAAAAAGTTCCCTCGCCTCGCCTTTTTGCGACTCGCTTCAATCGAAGAGGCGCCAGAGCAAATAAACAAACTAAAGTGCATTAAAGCATGCGAGGCTAGAAAAGTTGCGTGGGCCAGCTTTCACAGCAGAAAAACAAAATGCGCAAAGAAGGTGTCAGAAAGCAGGAAGTGGAAAACACATAGCAGAAAGTTTTGGTGTCGGTGTGGGCTATCACCCACAGTAATCCAGCAAATGCTTACCTTCAGAAAACAATATCCGACTTCGGCGTCCTCTTTCACACTGACGTTATAAAGTGGCTGGGAGAAGGTGGGTGGGTCATCGTTCACGTCCAGAACTGTGACCGTCAGCTTGGTAGTGGCTGAGAGTGCGGGCTTGCCTCGGTCTGTCGCCACTATGGTAAACTCGGGCCTGGAACTGATCTCGCAGTCGATAGTATCGGCAGTCGTGATCAAACCGGTCTCCGGATCAATATCCAGCCAGTCAGAGTACTTGGCCGTGGACGAGACAAAGCTGTAGGTGATGGCTCCATTTTCGGCCTCGTCAGCATCCACAGCCTCCACGCGCACGACTGATGTGCCTGGTGTGGATTTCTCGCGAATCTCCGCTTCATAGAATCCTTGTTTGAATCGCGGGGCGTTGTCATTCACATCACCAATCCTTATCACTACTGACCGCCGGTATACTTTAGAACCTACTGTGGCCACTATGGTCAATGTGAAGTTAGGTCTGGTCTCCCTGTCCAACGGTTTCTTCAGTAACAAGTAAATGGCATCCTGGGCCTCCTTGACACCAAAAGTGTCGTCATCGCCTTCCACTCCAATGCTTGTCTTGTTCGCCACGTCCCGTTTTGTGTCCGGATCACTAACAGAAACGCGAGCTACGAGGCTGCCAACTTCGGCCGCTTCGGATATGACAGGCCTGCCGTCCTCACTCAAATAAATGATCTTGATGTCTGGCCGATGTTCATCCGTGTCCACAACACTCACAGTCACGAAGGCGGTGGATTCCAGGGGCTGAGGATAGCCGCGATCGCGGGCCGCCACAAACAGCTCGTACTGCCTGGGTGCTTGAGATTGCTGCAATGGATGAGCCAGGCTCACTCGACCAGTGGAGCCATCAATTCGAAACCACTTTTGGGCATCCAGAGGACTCGGCAGGAATCGATACTCTACCACGCCGTTATCACCTAAATCCTTATCAACTGCTTGCACACTGACCACTTCGGTGCCTACAGTCGCATTCGATGGTATTCGAGCCACGTACCTCGACTGTTCAAAGGTGGGTGTGTTGTCATTAGCGTCCAAAATAGTAATATTTACAATTAGGGTGTCAGTCAAAGGCTGCGGTTCCCCGCCGTCAGAAGCTCGTATCTCCAAAACGTAGCGTTCCAATAGTTCTCTGTCCAACTCCGAGTTCACGATCAGGTCAGCATAGAGTTGTCGATTCAAGCGCCTGACGCCCAAGCGGAATGCATTGTTAATATTACCCGAGATTAGTTCATATTTCTGGATACCATATCTCTCTGATCCATCCCGATCGATGGCGGCTGGCAATGGTGTCTCCGAACCCAACTTGGCATATTCCGATAATTGCAAGTCCACATATTTTTGTGGGAACTGCGCAGGGCAGTCATTCACATCGATAATGTCTACTGTCACGCGAATGCCATCACCAGAGCCCGTCGGTCTATCTCCGTTAGGAATGGCCAAGAAGACGTAAGAAGTCTTAGTTTCGTAATCCAATGCGATCTTAGTTTTGATTTCTCCAGTTCGATCATTTATTGCGAATGTTTGCTCGACCTGACTTTCTGGAGGATAGACGAGAATGTAGGCCGGGCCAGGTTGGGATGCGCCGATCGAGACGTCGTCGCGAATGCGACCAACTGCGCTTCCCACGGGAGCATTTTCTAGAATTTGTAATCGGCGCTGTTCTTCGGCCAGGGAATTCCCAATAAAGGTTACGAGCATAAGGACCACACGCGCCCACTTCAATGGCATTTTACTTTTTTGGTAGAGGAATCAACGTTGAGACCCTGAAAAGTGAAGTGGATTGGGATCATGGATGTCGTATTGGCAAAGCGAAGACGCCTCAGATTGGCCCAGCCGAGCTGCTTTCACAACACAGCCTTTCCTTCAGTCTATGACTTAGCTGGTGACTTGAGAGCCTGAAAAAAATTAGGGGCTCGCTGAAGCAGCGGTGTTGAAGAGGCCACATGCGAGGAAGTACGAGAATGCAAATCAGGAAGAGTCTCTCCAAGACAATGGAAGTACCTGTTTCCCCTTCTGGAGCGGTATCCATAATTATTTGCATACCCGATGTAACAGACCATGCAGTGTGTCCAGGTGCATGGGCTGAGCATAGTAACACCTGTCCGAATGCAATCATAGCAGATTGTAAACAGAGTCGTCTAATAGCACCCCATCCAATTTAGGCGAATCACACTGGAGCTTCTTGCCATTTCTACTTTTCGGTGGTTGAGCAGGATGCGAGAAGGCAAACAGGAATCAAAAAGACTTTTGTGCTCCTGCGGGCTCAGATGGAGACAAAGAGCGAATACAGCAGCTGCCCGTGTTCGTTGGAAGAATGGCCGGACAACATTGGCCAAACTGGGCCACCCTTCCTGACTCACGTCAGACTGGCCAAATATGGGCGCTTTTTTGCACGTGTGTACTCACCGTTTTTATAGAGCAATATTCTGGAATAGAGGGCTATGTTGTTGGCCTCGGAATGAAGCTGTTGGTTGAAACAATGCGGGCAGACATGGGATCAGTGTCCTGAGGTCGGTTAGTGTCCTGCCTCTCGCCACGGAGCCGCCTCGTCGAATATGGAGTACATAGTTTGGGCAACAACTACTGTAAGTTGAGAGTTTTTTGGCGATGAAAATAGCGTCAAAAGTAATTTCTATGGGCGCAACGGCGTTGTGAGTGCGAGGGCGGCTGTGGTGATATATTCTTCTCAAGGACACTTTGGGCAGTGACGACGAGTCGAAAATGGCAAAACATTCATGGCCGGGGATTTCGTAGTTCGAATAGCGAATGTGCCACTGCGCATTGTGAGGCAGTCGGGGGATAGGTCACTCGCTCGACGAGACACCCCGTACATTGAGAAAACAGGTAACGGCCGTGCGGACAACAAAAGCCGTCCGACCGAGAGAAACTGGTCGAGGTCTCCCCTGCCAAGAAATTCTCACGCGCCAAATGGCCCTGGCTCAAGAATAAAGACGGCCCATGGCCAGACTCCGCCTCTCTGCTTAGCAGGAATGCGTAATCGCAAATGGGCGGGCGCACGGATTAGCCACACCCTCGGGTTCGGCCACGGGACAAGGTTAATTGAAGGAACCACCGGGCACGTGGGGACTGCATAGAGCAGTGAGGTCACGCTCCTGGATATCATTGATGAGATGAGGTGTCCTGGACAATATTCTGATTCGTGAAGTGAGTATTGTTTGATTGATCGTCCAATTACGCACCGACGAGATGCGTGGTTTCAATCGCTGATCGCGTTCACCGGCAGTCCACTCACCAATACTCATCCTTACTTTACTCAGGGGAATGATACACTTGGCACCTCTTTATTCATTCATTCCTTATCTCAAGCCCCAGAAGCCGGGTCTGTAAAAGTTTACATCTTGCCGCCGACGTATTCACACAAGGAGTTGTTTTGCCGCCATATTTCATGGAGCCATCCTTAAATTTACATGTATATCGATCTCACTGTCACTGACCTCATTGTATTCTGTGCAATACATAGAAGTACAATAAAATCACCATATGGTAACTAAAAAATTTGGCAACAATGCGCCCTCAGTATATGCCATTTGCATATCTTTGAGAACCCCATTGATTGATATAGTGCTGGTCGAAATGATCCGTTTGAAAGTAACAAAGATCTCAAGGCCTAGTGGTGTGGCATGGCGCTCCATACGTATTGACGATGGAATAGGATCCTCATAACATCTGGCTGCTATAACGAAAATGTGTTTCTTTGCGTCCTGAGCAGCCAAAGCACACCTTTGATGGCAATTTCTACGCTATTCCATCAAAAGATAAACGACCTGTATCGCACTGAGTTTTACCAGCTCCTACACGGTTTATTGTAGCAATTCGATAAGCTTTTAAGAAAGCAGTTGGCTGGGAGAAATTACCGCAGTCAAAATGATAAATGTTGAAAAATACGTCTCACCAGTGCCTGAACGTTAATAGGAGAGGAGAAGGCTTAGGAAAACATGCTTCCTAGTAGGCCCACCCTGTTTGAAGGAAACACTGATCAGAAAATATTGATTTAAGCTAAAAACTAACGAATAGAGTAAGTTGTCACACAAAATATCTTAGCCGTGGCCCAACATTCAACTTGTCCGATGATGTGAATGCAACGAAATGTGTGCTAGTAGTTTACAGCACTAAGTTTGTTCATCTTTTGAGGCAAACATGATCTGAGTTCAGATCGTTGAGAGACAGATCAGTTTTTGTGGTAAGATTGTTAATCTACTCTAATCGTAAGTAGTACGGAAGGACCCTTAAAATGTTTACCATTTTGGAGGATAAGCTCAATAAACTTCGATTTTATACCTTGTTGCGACATTCTTTTCAGAATCATCGAGCTTTTTGTCCCCATAACGTAAGACTAATTAGAGGTAAATAGTGATAAATCCTTCCTATCGGAAATGTAACTTAAAACTGTTTTTTTTGTCGACTTACTTGGCCGTTAATGAGGATTATCATTGAAGTTTAAAGTTCCTCATTCTGTTATTTTAGCAAATTGCATTCTGCTACAGATCCAGAAAACTTTGAGGACTGCAAGTCTCTCCTGCGTTGCTAATCCTAATGAATTTAAAAGGAGATAAGATTTCAATGTTATAACTTTAAATTTTTTTTTAATTTTAGCTTTTTAGCCATCTCCTAATTATACCCGCTGGCAATTTTTTTAAAGGCTTTTTACTAGTGTAAAAACTCTTCTAAATCTGCTTCAGTTCAAGTAAAAATCAAACAGTGAAATAGCAAAACGACACTGTACGTTTGCAAAAGAAACAATAAAAGGAAATAAATTATCAGTAAGAACACGACATAATAGTCATCAGTAGAAATTAAAATTCATGACGAGATCAAATCAATTACAGTCCTCGATAACTCAAAGACTACCCGATTCGTCGTGTAGTTTTTCTTCCATCATCGACTCCAGCTCGTCCAATACCCACATTGGCAAAAAGCAGATGTCAGCATCTTCGTAATTATTCATTGAGTGATTGTGAATCGAGTCGAACCAGCACACACCCTTCATTCGAGTATCAGTATTTTGAAACATACGTATGATCAAACTGGTGCCTATTACTCTGTATGTCCTCCATCCATCGAATTTCTCGTCCCATTCCAGCGACACTTTACCTTCGTCGATCAGATCCTCGATGTCGAGCATGGGAGTAATAACAGCAAGCATGATCGTCAAGCTCGTGAAAACTACCGTCACAATAATAATAGTCATATAAATCGGCATATTCTCGTCGAATGGATGCAGATTAGGGTGCAACATACCGCGAAAGGTCGCCGCGGCGATGCTGTTCAATGCACTGAGGTGAATCGGATTGATCGATTTCATCCATTTCAAATAATAAGAAAGCCCCGTAGCTTTAAAAATGACCCAATAAAACAAACCGCCTAGCGTTGTAATAAAAATCAGAACCATATTGCCTTCGAGCTCGTTTTCGGCGGTTCCAATTTTCCCCGAAGAAATTGATATATAGATGAAGACTATTGTATGGTGCATCTTAGTGTAGGGCATCGTAATTAGAAAACAAATTGGAGGGGATAACACAAGAATCGCGACAACAAGGTACCACGCAAGATTAAATTTTTTGTTGAAAAACATTAAAAGACTTGGCCAAATTATTTCTACGATGCACAGAAAAATCGATAAGCAAATCATTAGATCCATTTTTGCTGATTGAACAGAGCAAGATATCGAAGTATTTCTGGCAGCGAGAGGGCTTTCAGCAGGCAGTGTGCAGTCAGTGCGTGCAGTGCAGATTACCATTTGTAGCGCCAGGCTGGTGCAGTTGCAAGACTGCATCGTAGGGTATACCTGCTGAAAAAGTCTTCTATAGGCGCATTTATAGTCGACAAAATTTCTATACCTTCCCCTCAGGTAGGAGTAATAGCACACGCTTAATTATATGGCCATTACAGCTACCCTAGGGGTAAGAGTAGAAACTTTGTCGACTATAAATGCGCCTTATGAGAGGCGGCACAGAGCCATGCGGTGCAGGTCACGATCACTGATATTGAAACCTGCAGTACATACAGCCATACTGTACTTATTGGACAGTATCCGCATTAGTCACATTTAATGAAGCGAGGGGTTCAAACATGAACAGCAGCCATCGCAAGACACAAGCATTCGCAGAACTCTTCTCCCGTTCTATCTAGTTTGCATATGCCGTGTCTCAAAGTTTCTCGAGAATATAGTGGTCCACTCCTCTGCGGAAGGTTGTTCTTGAGGATAAATCTACCAAAAGACCCCATCGAAAAACAGCGAGGCGAAGGTGCTCTGTACAACAGCAGACTTCACTTAAGTCGAGGTCAAACAAAAATCATTTGGCTACTGAAAATCCAGACATTTCGGAGGTTGTGAGCAAGTAGCCAGATCCTGAGGGATATCCAGGTTTAGTTCAACTTTTACTGCGCCTTTTTGAGCGAAGTCCGTTTTAACTACAGCATATAGCCGGCAGCAGTCGGACCGTGCAAGGCCGTGTGGGGGCCAGCTAGTTACAAGGCAGTTTTTCTGTGCATTTTCCTCTCTGAGCATCTCCACAAGGGGCAGATTGGAGCCGAAACCACGTTCACAATCAGCCATAATGTCCCAAATTTACACACAGGAAGATTGTGACAGCAGCCCCAGCTCCCCCGACATTGGTGGATAGGTTCGACAGCCAGGTCGTTTGGCTTTTGAAGCTATTTCGGAGCATGTGGGCAGGACTTGGTGAATCACCCACAGCTTGGCATGCAGGGTCAGGGGTCATAGGTTTTAATTTACAAAACCTCCGTTGTCAGGGGTTCAACCTAGGACAAGAACAGCTGCTAGCGAACGTCGAACCTCTGCATCACAGCGGCTTGTCCAGATGTTTCTCGAAAGTCGAGCTCGGACCACATTCATATTGTCAAATACTTTCAGTGCTTCCACAGCGAATGTGGGCGACTGCGGTGCAACTGTGTACAGTATAATTATCCGTGCATTTAAATTATGAAATTGAGCGCTCAATCAGCCCTCTAAGTCATCAGTGCTGGCAGCCATACCTCCCAGGTTCTGGAGGGCCACAGCTGAGCGAAGCGAGGCCGTTCAGCAGTTTGAATTCTAACGTCCAAAAAGAAGCACGAATATAATAGGGCCCCTACATATTTTATTGGCCCCTTCCTTCCTAGGCACATATTATCGCCACACTTTCTTGTCATTTTTAGCTCCCGAAAAGTGACTCATCGATCATGACTTCTTGTTGGATCAACATAAGCCTTTTTTCCGTTTCGTTCTTTGCCAAAAGTATATCTGCTCTTTCGGCCAACAAAAATTATTCGCAAAAAGCGATGAGCGGCTTATGCGACTACCAGAACATAAACTTCTCTTTTTTTGTGCCAAGGCGGTGTGGGCTTTTCGAACTCTAATCCTACTCGTCGTTTTTTAAGTTTGGCATTTTTATTGGCATGAACGGGGGGGGCTGGTTGATAGAAGTATCACCCAATTAGTGCAGTCTGACGGAGAAGGCAGTGCAGATACTCGATATGCATGGCTGCGTAAGACAAACCTTGCACATTACTTTGCTTCGTTTTGCCCTTCTAACCAACTCTCCCATTCTCTCCGCCCCTCCTTACAAATTTCAGCTTAACCCAAACTTTCTGAATCAACATACCACATTTTCTCATACCATTTCTTTAGGAAGGAACGTGACCTTTCCTTGCAAGTGTATAGTACGGTACGAGGAAACTCTTTGCATCTGCCAAGATCACTTGCACATTCCAGTCTTCCTTCGCACAGTCGCCTTCGATATTGATAGCATGACATCACAGCATAGTTCACAACAGACACCATATTTTAGGTTCCCCCCCATTTCTCGCTGCACTCTATTGACTGACATTCGTAAAAAAAACATGTTAACTGAAGCTCGATAAGACTAAAAGCTGAACGTTGTCGATTGCATCTACCTTACAGGTGCATAACAGGGCTAGAGATAAGCTTACAATGAGCCGGGTGCTAACTGGGCAACTATACAGTGCACAGATAGGTTAATGCCAACGGAGATGACAGTTACAACCCAGAGTTAGGAAACTATCGCTTTGATACTCCTGAGCATGGAAAGAAGCACAGCCAACGCGACCAGGATGGATTCGAGTGCATGATTTCTGGATGCCGAGCCAGACAGTCCGGCGGGTGTTGCTTGAGTGGGCACAATGAAGAAATCGGTGGCCACACCAATGATACCACACCCCCGAGGCCGTCCAACATTGCCGGTCGCCAAACTCTCGTCATTCCCTCCCTTACCCAAATCGTCCTCGTTTGTGTGAATTACAAGCGATCGACCGAGGATAGAATGCGGACCTGTCAATTGAATTTTCGAATCAGTGATATCGATCACGCAACGTTCATTGACCACCTTGATATTGCCCAAATCACCGACGTGTCTAACCTGGAAATGACAAAAACTTACGCCTAAAAAGTTATGAAAAGTTTTAGAATCTAATTACAAAAATTTTTGCAGAATAGGACACAAAAAACTCAGGTTTACGGCGAATAAATAAATTGAAATGCACGAAGACTCGTCAGGTGCATGATGATGAATTAGCTAAGTCAAAACTAGTATCACTGAAAAACCACGATTGCACAAAACCAGACTTGGATTCTGGCGCTGAGCAATGTGTGATCAATAATAGCGCGGGGAGATCGAGCAAGAGTTGCAGCATGACGTGCGAGTACAGGCAGCAATTAACAAAGGCACAACAAACCATTCATAGGATCAGGACGGCACGTGGCCATGGCTACATGAGGCAACTTGTTTTATTGTGCTGTACCCAAGTGTTGAGTGTATCCCAGTAGAACATAATAAAGTTCCACTTCACCGCATTAGATACAGCCCATGTTATCTGCCGCAGTAGCTTATCTTCAGGAGACTGAATGTGTAGCTCTTGCTCTTACTTACTGCATCAGTCGGCGCGCCATGTTTCTGTCCGGTCGGATTGAAGTGTGGTCCGGTGCTATCGCATCCTTGCGTCAGATTACCAAAGGCGTGCACGTGCATTCCAATAACTTCGGCGCTTGACAATTTCTCAAATGACAACTCGCCCGTAATGCGGACTGGGCCGCCGTATTCGTTCTGAGTAAACAGCACCGTTCCCAGGCGTCGACTGACCCCGTATTGGCTATTGGTCATTATTATAGCTTGCGCAACCATCGGTTCTAAAATTGGAACAAAATCGATTTTATGACCGTCTCCAAATGGCTAGTTCTTATGAACGCAGCTGTTGAATTGAGGTCCTGATTGATGACTTTTTCGTGGTTGGCAAGAGACTCGAAAAACAGAGAGCCTCAGACTCCTGATAAACCGCCTTAGCTCCTATCCGTGGGCTCAAGACCAAATCAGCCTCAGCTTCCCTATTTGTCCTGACACACAAGTGACATCCACGCAAGTTACCTTTCAGTCGAAAGTGGTCACATTTGTAGAGACTATACAATGCTTATTGAGCGGCCTCTCGGACCTGGGTATCTCAATTTGGGGCTTGGTGGTGGTGCCGGGTAGCATATCTTTAATAATGCATTTCGCGAGACACCGTTTCCACTCACGTGCCAATAATACGAATGCATCCGGTGTGCAGCGGGGACAGGTAGCCATACCTGGAAATGCCCCTTTGACACCCCGACGCGATCGATACACTAATTCCCCATAATCGCCTTACGGTCGTCTGGACCGCCCAAAAACGAAGAAACTTACCAGCCGAAACGGCATCAGGGAAAGAAATGATGCAAAAACACGACAGGCAGAGATATAATAAACTGCTAATACGCTTCGCGTCCAGTTTTGGAAATGTTCGGGGCAAAATCATTTTGTCCAGAAGATGGTTTTTTTCCGAATAAGCACTTTTTTCCAAATTCGTGGTCCACTGGATTTTGACGGGAGGAAACGAACTGAGTACGCCGAGACGAGGCGAGTCGAGTGGATTGTGTGATCTACAACAATGAGCATGTAACATAAAGAATCGCGACCCAGACTTTTTATATTCGCGCTCACTTTGACCAAACGCGCGCCAGTTCGAACGAGCACATTGGTTCAAGGACGGCAGCTGACGCTCGAGGCGCTTTGGCAAAAATTTTTGTGCGCGAGGAAGAAGAGAAGGCGAGGAATGCCAAGGGATAGAGGCGAAGAAAATTAGATAGGGCCCGTTGGCAGCCCCTTCTATTTTCTGCTCGTTTTATCCCCAAGCTCTCCCCTCATAGTGGAGCCAAGCACTGTACACGCCTTGCGTCCCTAATGTCAGCGCGTCATTTAAAAAATCAGAAATATACGCCCCCAAACGCACATGCCCATTTATGGCCAGAAAAAATGAATATCGATCTGATGAGACGAGTCGCTAAAGTAAGTCGACTCCGAGAACGAAGAATCAGTGTCCTCGATGACACAATGAACGCTGGCTCGTTTTGAACGTTTTCAAAAACGGGAACTTTTTCACTTTCCGCCCAGGCGCCGCCTCGATTGTTGTCCGATTTTGCACATGCAAACTGGTTTTGCCTAATAGCCATTAGCGCGAGTATGGGGAAGGGCTTGGAAGAGGGAGGCCAGCAAAAACGGCCCATAACTACGTTGGTTGTATTCGTGTACGTAACCGAAGCCAGTTCCGTAAACGGACTTGGCACGCGAGCGCACTTCCATAAGTGCTCATTGCAAAATAACGGTATTGGGCCTAGTAACAAAGTCGAAGGAGAAAAGGCAGAAAGCGCCAAATCTTTCCACTTTCGCCATACAGGGCGTGGCGAGGAGTAGCAAGAGAATAAGCGGGAACAGAGACCACGCTTTCTCGCCTTGGTGTTGGTCGTCGGGGCGTAATGGCAACGATGTCACGCATGGTGTGCTGGGTCCAGAGGAGAACTCATTGCTAAGGCAATTAGGCGCTAGCGAGTGCGTGCCCTCGCCTCGGCTCATTAGCACTCGCATCAGTCGAAGAAGGGAAGAGTCCGAGAAGCTGAGTGCTAAGAGGGAGTATTGGTTCTTGCACGAATCCTATCATCACCATCGCCATCACCGCTCACTCATTTTGAGACTTTTATGGGCGATGGGGTAGGTATGTGTTTGAGGCTGTTGCCAAGGTACAGGCGGGCTGGAGAAGAGTAGGGGCGATGAGGCGAGCACGCATCCGCTCGCGCCCCCATTCTCCCGAGTATGGACGCGTTAAAGTAATTGGCCATGCATAAGCAATTAAACTAATGCCAGGCCCGCACATCCGACCAAAACCTATTGCCACTTTGAAACACATCTTATCTAGTCCTCTGCAGGCACACCAACAACAACACGGATGAGTCGATGCTTTGAACTCAAACAATGAATCACAGAATAAGTTCAGCAATAATTTTGACTCTCTCCCAGGCAGAGATTCTCTTTTTATAAGAAGCTTTCAACAAGCAACAAGCGTCTAATGAGGGGGAAATAAGATAGCCATCGGATGACGAGGCTTTTAAAAAGTCAATTCTACGAAACAGTAAGATAGGCATCGTTGCTCCCGAAATAACCTGTCCGAGGGCAAGGGAAAAGAAAAAAGCCGCAAAGTAATTCGATAGAGCGAGCAAGAAATGAAAAACATTCCAGCCGCGTTGTTGTGATCCTTCCCCTCGTTCTCGATGCAATTTGATCGAGAAAAGATTTGTTGGCATGGCGAAGAGGGGCGAGTGGGGGCTCGGCCGGTGAGGAAAGGTGAGTGAAGAGTGAAATCTACATTTCCAACCCCACTCCACTCCCTCCGACACTGTTGCCTATTTTCATGACGAACATCAAACGAATTTGCCAATAAACGTTTTTGTCATTTTAATACGCTCGAATGATTTTGTACATGCGACACGATGGCGTTAGAGCCCGCGGAGATGGTTCCATTGTGAAGTAGGGTGTGCACGGGGAAAAGTCAAAATTGTCACGTCCAACTATCTTGAATTTATTTGAAACAATGGGTTTACCTCTTTACCGCACCCCCCACTCCGCACTTTGCCAAATTTTCTTCAACTCACAATTGTGTCATGCGTCTATAAAACGGATTCAAGTACTGTAATTACTGGAATCGGCGCTCGAGTGAGTTGTCATGTAATGTGGGCCCGGGGTCAGGCCAGGGCGTGGGCAGGACTGGAACATGCCATATACAATGCGTCGTCACGATGAACAGAAATGAAACCTTCTGAAAGACAGAAAAAGACGATGATGAAGTACGCATTTCTGAACCGAAGGCAAGAATGTACATCATTAGCAAGGCATTCGCAGAAAGGGGCAATTACTGTGGAAAATGAGTTCGCACGCGTAATTTTGTACCGTACTTGAAAAAAAACGCCTTTAAATTTAGTTTTTTCGTAGATGCCTCGAAATAGGCTAAGCTGTTTGACTTGCTATTTTGGTATGTGTAAGCTTCGATGACAAGTGGCCAGACAAACCTACAACGCACAACAGACCAAAGAGATATCAGAATTGTTCAAAGAATCAGACCAGCTTTCCCGCAAAAGTCGATGCTTCTTCCGTGTACGAAAAAAATCATCAAGCCGGACCCAATTAGCGTTTATTCAACATCTTTTAGATTCTTTATTCGCTGTTTTGTTCAAAAACACCCCTTGGCTTGGGCAATGCCGAATGGGTGAAGACGCGAGCCTGCTTTGTGGGAAGAAGTTGGTCTAGCCTGCGTCTCGTCAGTTTCTATTTGCCTGGTTGGGCTATCTACGATCATGAAACGACCATTACATGCTGGGCTAACTAGTCTTTTTACGGTTTCGTCCCCAATGTAGGGTAGGTTAGCTCGGTCGGGTTTTCCGTGCGAGAGCTCAGCCGCCATGACTGTGTATGTTATTCGAAGCGAGCCGCCTGTGCAAATATTCTATGAACAATAACGTCACCGTCTTGCCTTGTTTGACCGACGAAAAGCTGGTGTGTTTTTCCAACAATACGATACACACCTTGTTGGAGTTCCAGAACAGACCTGTGTTCGCATTGCGTCAACTGCGCTTTTGAATTGGCGTCATTCGATTTTTGCGCACAATAAAATCGGGCGATCAGTGAAACGATGAAATCATTTCTGGAGAAACAAGTAGGTGGCATGAAGTCCGATCGTCGTCTTTCGTTGCCCGTCAACGATCGGCAATTGAATGGCTTCAGGGAGGCTGTACGATTACGTCCTTCTACGTCAACGATTAGCGGGGAAGGCAAGAATGATATTGCCTCGGATGTGGGCAGAAATGCGGAAGATGAGGAGCAAAAAAACGAGAGTGTAGTAGTTTATCGTCGGCGTCGTACCTATTCTCAATCGGATGCCGATTTATGCATACCAGAGATCGTGATTGACGAGGTCCCACCATCAAATTCGTGTAATGGAATGGACCCAATGGCTGTGATCAACCTGAGACAACAAAAACCACGGTTCACATTTAAAATGGATCATCTACGGATCGGGGACATGATGGCCGAACATGTCAATGAAACTCAGCAGAAAAAGACGGCTATCTTGCTGAAAAGGCGAGAACTGGCCAACGAGCAAATCGCAATACCTTCCTCTTCTCCGCCTGGTAATAGGCGCATAAGCATTCCTAGTCTGAAAAGTGTCGTGGAGGAGGAGAATTCAGATGAATGAAATGCAGCAAGGCACTGTTCAAGGCATGCCATTCCCTTATTACGTAGGGATTTCGTGCTTGGAGGGTGCGATGGATTTGCAAAGGCTCTGTGAGTGTAAACAGTGTCATGTCAGAGTGTGACTGGGTTTCCAACTTTAAGTCAAATTTCCGCATTTCTCCGTATTGCTTCGCTCCGCTTTAGTGTCTTATATCCTTTTATGCTTTTGTTTTGATATCATCTTAAGCTTTTCAGTCGAGGCTCACGCTCATCAGTGCAGCCGGATATCACGTAGTCACGTATCCCAGGCGCGACTGCGGATAAAGTTGCGGTAAAGTATTCATGAAGTGCTAATGAGAATGAGCATCAGCACCTAACGACAACAATTTTGTTGAAATGAGCTTTTTTAGGAGCCAACGTTTACTTCGTGCTCGTATTTCCAAAAATATTTTGCTGATTCGAAATTTGATAAGTTTTGCATTGAATGTAATTTCGTGTTTCGTTGATCGAGTGCGCGTATGCGTTTCACTGACAAAGAAACATGGAACAAGCTCCAATGCAAGCGCTCGCGGAATAATTTCATCATATTAGCCTGATTGGAGATATCAGGCTTAAACATTCTACAAACGGCAAACTATACCAGAATTAGTGCTCTCCTAAAACAAGCTTGTCATGCTTCAGCTTTCGCGATTTTCAGCAAATTTCCTCTTCCTTCTCTGCCATGTGCTGAGTCAAGAAAGTACGAACTCTAATTGTCTGCAACATGTGTTTTTAGTCCCATTACCTGAGTTTATATCCCGAATTTCAACTCATCGCGCACTCACAGCAGACAGGCACATATCCATATTACTAAGAATTTATGTGATGCTGGAGGGGATGTTCTACGCTTACATCGGTTTCTGTTAGCATTGCACCCACGGAGTGTGCCATTTTTGAAAATACAATATCTCACTTTGCTTTGCTTTTACAATCTTTTCGCGCTACAATGCTGACGAAGCACAGTTAAACTATGCACTCGTATCTATTTTTACACGTTTCTTTTTAGATCTAAAAGTATTAAACCGATTTCCCAACCAAAATCTGCCCTATAGAATGAACTATCTGTTGCATAGACAGCGTCAAGGTCTCAAACGCACATTTTCAATAAGCCTAATAGGAAAATTATATTTAACACACATTTTCTGATAGTCTAACCTAGACGCATTCTTATAAAGTGACAGACTCAAAAGCCAGCATTCATCGCGACAATGACAAACATTAAAATAAACCACCTGAAATTTTTCAAAATTCACTCTGCAACCAACGAAAGCACACAGCCTTAATACTACTCCACAAACGCGAAAATGACCACTTGACGCCGAGGTAAAGCTGCCCATGTTGAGATGAGGCAAGCGCTTACATGGCCGACGGTCGAGATTCCATAGAATCTAATAAGGAAACGGCCGACGGCTGACTCGACATGTGCACCAGCATGACTGTTACGAGCGCTAAGAGCACCAGCGCGTGAACAGAAGCCCTACTGGTTGCCATCGGACCCTGGGCCGCCACCCGCCGATGAGGACTCGTACTCAGGAAATGAATGCTGTTTCATTTTAGCACTGGAATAACGAAGGCGATTGGGAAATTAATTGCGCTGAAATGATCAGTACTCGAATGAAGGCTAGACTTCACTTATGGCCGACGTCATGTAAATGCCAACCTGCTGACTCGCTTCGTCCGACTCCCCACTCACACCGCCCGCCATCGCGTCCTCGCTGACGGTCACCTGTGGTACACTGCCCGGCGTCATTCGGCCACCATTTAGGCCAACGCCGTTCACGTTCCTCACAGTCTCGTCCATCATAACCATGGCGTGATCGTCGGATCCACTGGCACCAGGAGAATGAATGACATTGACCGAAGGAATGCTAAATGGCTGGTGTGGGAGGTGACGAATCGAACGACGCTCCCTGGATGAAAATCCACCAGACGTGGCTGACGACGCTGTAGATGGGGTCGGGCAAGGAGTCGACGTGAGGCCCTGCCGATATGGAGTGCGTGAATGGGACGCACCACCACCACCATTCGCACTCGTCCCTCTCAGCAAGTGCAAAATCGTTTCCACGTCTTGATTCAATTTGTTCTCGATGCGTTCCAAGTGTCTAAACAAGAAAACTTGCGTTTAAAACATCTTACCCTGCCCATCGCCAGAGCAATAAAACCTACCTTTCGATGTCTTCCAGCCTTTGGGAAAAATACTTCTGCCTATGCTCGTCTTCCTGCTCAAACTGAGTGGCACCTGTCCGAGGTCGAACGAATTCAAAGTGTGCATGCTGTTGCTGCGCGGATGGCGATATGGACATAGCTGGAAACAAAAATTACAGTGAGTCAAGAGATAAGCTAGAATGGCAGTAAGGAATTGTTCAGTCTGCGAGTCAAGCCTCTCGGTCTAATCACTTTAGACAAACCCTTGCGTGGCAGGATAGTTTGGAAGAGGTTATCATGACTCCCACAGCACTCCTTAAAGTACTAGCGCCATGTACTTACTCGAAGAACTTTTCAACAGCCCGCCAACTCCTGGTTTGCTTGCCGTCATCGAAGCTTGCAGCGAAGGCAGGGTATACCGAGGGCGATGCGCAGCAGTCGTGGCTACCACCGCGGCGCCATCGATGCCACTGACAGGGCGAACGGATGCACGCTTGTTACCACGTGCCGTTCCTTCCTCTCTAACTGGTGGAGGTGGAGTCGCGTCGATATCGCCCTGTGATTGATGTCTTAGTAACGGGACGATCTCCGGTTGGCTGCGCCTTCTGTGCAGAATATGGTTGAACGGGTGCGCTGCCGTAGTCACAGTCAGACCGCTGTGTCCGCTGATACTACCTGAATGATAAGGCGATATGATGTAACTTATACAAATAACATAGGTAAAAGCTGAGAGGCTCAAGCACGCACGGACGACTTGAAAAAAGATAGTAAGCTGGCGGCTTTACCTCCCGTATTCCGACTACGCTCAACGAAAGTTGCAGTGGTAGACGAAGCACGAGGCGCTGTCAAATCACTGACGCTGCGTTTGAGCAGGTCAAGCATTCCTAAAAGAAGCCCCACAAATGGAAAAAAGAATGTAACAGATGGGAGAGGATGCTTCAAGGCTTGCGATGCTTCAAGGCTGACAGAGAAGAACCTATACAAGCACATCCCTGCCCCATTGCTGCCCCTCCCAAAGCAGCCGGCTCAAACCAGGAAAACCAAGAAGCCAAGCCGTTCGTACCAACTAAACCACGCGATCCGAGCCGATCGCGGAAATCAAAGTTAGCCGGCGTCACGTCCTGACCCGCACGAATCGGGGTAAATTCCAGGATTCCCGTACCCGAACGCCGTCTCTCTATCCTAGCCACAGTGGTACCGATCTGTTGAGCACTCGAACTTGATCGGCCTATTCCACTGGGGGAATGCAGTTGATGATGGTCCGCCTCGTCGCTGACAACACTTGCCGCTTTCGCAGCCACAGGGCTAGTCACAGCCATCTCGACTATGAGTTCATTAGCATGATGATCTTGCTCAGCCGCCTTGGCTTTGGACGCCGCTGCAGCTGAGGCGTACCGATAGCTCCGACGCCGCCAAATACTGCGTGTACGATTCAATGGTTCGTAGTCTACAAAAGAGAAGATAGGAGGAAAATCAACAAAAGGAAAACAGCGTGACTCACCGTTGCCTTCCGGTGATCCCTTTCGACATCCAATATCGCCTGGAACATTGGTCTGCAATTCATCCTGAAGCACGGTGGCTCATTACGGTCATTAAATAGCTATCTCAAGACGAACAGATGTACGAGTGCACGTTGGGGAACACGCTTGCATGGGCGGAGTACATCGAATGGAGCCTGTTAGCTCCAGCCTGCTGCGGGGACCTGGCACAAGACCAGTCTGATGAAATTAGGCAGCAGAAGCGCGTCACAAAGGAAGGTTAGCTCAAGATGTCACTCACACCATCCGTAGACTCAGAGAAAAGCCGCATACGACGGTTTCGTCTCATCATAGACCCTTGACGCGTTAGTTTTTCCTGTGTGATGAAAACATAAAAGAGCAAGTGTTGTGCAAGAATGACGTGGTGGGGCGACAGGTAAGATGCTAGGTTTTTCGGGGGGGGGGGGGGGGGGGGAATGGGTGTAGGTACGATCACAACCCGACACACTACAGAAACATTTCTCCATCTTGACCAGAATGCTGGGCGTGAAGCCTAAGATGGTCTACGAATATCCGATACGTTCTCAGCTTACATCTCGCAGATTAAACGTGATCTGAAGGTTTTGACAGAAGGTGTCCGCGAATTCGGGGTACATGTCCACGACGTCCAAGAAGTCGTCCCGAAGGATTTTGTGTAAATCGCAGTAAGTCAAGGCGCGAACGTTGCACGACGACTTGCCAATAGTGTCGAATAGGAGAGGATTCTCACCAAATACGTCGTCTTTGCCTGAAATTGCAAGCACGTTTAGAACAGATTAGGCGGATTGAGGGAGATGCGATGTGGAAGTGGGCTGGTGTAGTTACCCCTAGTAATTTGAAGACGACTCATTCCCATGAGCCAGTAACTTACAGTAAATTATCTCTTTAGTACGGCCTACCCATGCGCCTTACCCAATATAGCCATGACCATGTCGTCCTTGAGTATCTCGACAGACCCCCGTGCAATAAAATACAAGGCTGTCAGCACATCCCCTCGGTGCACCAGTGTGTCGCCTGGTGGCGCGTGTGTCGTCCTGAATCTAAAACCAAAGAACGCCAGCATAAGACGGTCCATACTCAACACCAAAAAGGGGTCTCATACCTCATGCTTAACGCACGCAAGCAGCCGGGGCTGGCGCCAGTGAACGCTAGCGAACTATTGAGCAAAATACGATTTAAATGGAGGCATATATCCGCTTGCAGGCACTCGGGAAATTGTTTTAGAACCTGAAACCTAACATTGTGATTTCTGCAAAGTAGAAAAATCAGAACTACTGAACTGACCATGTTCATGTCAATTCCGTTGGTGTATGTCCAAGCATGCTGGAAGTACTCTTCCAAGCGTTGGCGTAGCGGATTGGGAATTTGGTGAAATCGAATAAACTCGCGCAATCGATTCATTTCCGTGTGATACCTGGCCGTGCCCGAGTACAGCCTCTGGATAATAGCTGATACATTACCGAACACGCTGGCGTACATCAGAGCTATAATGTAGCATTGGTAAGAATAAGTATCATAGTCAAGAGCCAGACTTTCGCACCAGCCAGCATAGCCCGCCCACCACCAAAGGCATGCAAATCAAGCAAACCGAGCAAGTGCAAGGACATAACAGAACACGCTGGCGCCACACTCATGCATTACATCCTGTGTCGGAGTGACGGACCAGACCGAGCAGTAAGGGAAGCAGCGCATAAGGCAACCCTCCTCAAGCAAGGTTGAAGAAAAGAGGTGCGAACCGAGCCAGGATCAGGTTTGCTGGTTCCCGTTAGCAGGCCGCACGCAGGGAAAAATATGCTTTCTGCGGTACCGTGTTCACTGCTAACTTACAGCCTAACATCATCACGCATATGCCAAACACTTTCTCATTGTCCGTGGTCGGGGCTATGTTTCCGAACCCGACACTGGTAAGAGTAGAAACGACGAAATAGAGGGCGGTCGTGTATCTCGATCGAAGAGTGGGCCCACCGCCTGTGCGATTTTCATAAGGCGCATTCATGTCAGAGGCTAGAACACCAACGAAAAGCATCACTCTTCTCCCCTTGCCTGCACCCGTTATCTGATCTGGCCTGGTCTTGGTCACTGGGTCAGCCTCTCCCTCTTGCGAGAAACAGAACCACGTGCACTGTGCTCACATATCGAACAGGCCGCCGTGATCGACACGTCTACGTGGAGCAAAGTTCTATTGCAAGCGGTGCCTCGGGAAGCGCACTCGTGTGCAAGTGCAGAGGCGCACTTACAGCCCAGGATCATCATGATAATAGTGAATATCTTCTCGGAGTCAGTGTTCGGTGACACATTGCCAAAGCCGATACTGGTGATCGTACTCAGCGTGAAATACAAGGCAGTCACGTAGCGAGATCGTAGCGACGGCCCGGTGCCGTTCGAATAGGGTGTTTGCAGATTCGTAGCTGCGATGGGCAGGGCAGGTTAGAGCACAGCATTGAGAACAGGATGAATCGATAGACCAGGGAAAAACATCAGGCTACACAGCAATTTGCTAGAAACAATTTAAGGCTTCCGCGAGTCTTTCCTGGTTTTCTCCAAGGATGCCCATGTTGCTCAATAAAAGACAAAAGCGTTTTCCGCGAGCAGAACGGCCTAAGATGGGGCTCACCATGACTTGGGGTGATGAGCGTGTATGGCCAAAGGCCCTAAGTCAAACCCCAGGGAGGAAACCTATGCAATCAATAGTAGTTAAAGAACTCGAGAGAGGCCTTTGTGGCCGCTTACCTAAGTGATGAAGCCAAGTGATATTGTGCTCGACTACGGTCAGTTCGGTGGCTCCGATAGCGTACCATATGCAAGCTAGCCAATGGGCGATGAGGGCGAACGTGGCCATGAGTAAGAGCAACACGGCTGCACCATATTCCGAATAGCGGTCTAATTTGCGTACCACGCGTACCAATCGAAGTAATCGCGCTGTTTTGAGCAAACCGATCAAGGTGGTCGTCTGAAAAAGAGATCGATGAAAGAGACCCTCAGGTACGTTTTAGTGCAGCGAGTAGGGCACAGGGTTGGTTACTAGGGACGGACAAGGAGGACGGAAGCCGCTGCAGCGCATCCTTGCACTCATCTGTCGTACTGTACTGCTACGAGTATCTACTCCGGTGCGTGTGAATTCCATTCCTCAATTACGGTACATGGGCGCAATCTCTTCGATAGTGTGTAGTCTAGCAAACGACGGCCCCTAAGCGAGCATGCCCAATCGGCGAGCCATGTTGCACAGAGTCGTTCATGCAAAGCCTAGGCGAATCTACGAGAACACAACATGCTTTCTTCTAGCCATCTAGCCGTAAGCGCACAAGGAAAATACGTAGGGACGTGTTTGGCTAAAGAATGTTTTCCTGACTTCATTAAATCAAGTGCCACTCTGTTCAATCTACCTGAGCAAGCACCACGCGCTGGCACTGCCAGACCTAATCAAATAGGGAGACTCCTGTTTTTATGATCGTTTCAGTGACACGCACGAGATGAAATACTAGCGCTGATAGAGAACGAGCAGGGACAAGCCCTGCTTTGTCGGGTGGCAAACTCTCCTCAGTTTCCTCGTTCAGGTATGTTAGATACGAAAAATGATTGCCCCTGATTTTGAAAGCCGGTTGCTGAAAGTCGCGCATGCGTATGAGCACGCTCTTTTTCCATTTGTTAAAAACCTATCCGCTAACAATCTTGGGCGATGGGTTTGGTATGTTGCCCGAGCGACGGTAATCACACGAGTGCTCGCATTCGATGAGCCAAGTCGAGCAGCACATGATGAGGCCCTGGCGGAAGCGGAACGATGCACTCTGACGAATGTGCTAATCGGGGTATCGATTTCGATATTATCGACTCGGACGGGACACTCGATTCGATTGTGTAGACACCTCGCACAACAATGCACCTCGCCTATTTGCTCCGTCTCATATTGCAATCGTGCGAGCAGCGCCTCACTCGTCTCTCGTTTCCGGTTGCAGACATAGTTGGATGGACGACGAGTCCGTTTTTTATGGGCTTAGCAAAAGACCAAAGTACGAAGGACTGTACGGCCAAGCACACAAGCAAGCTGAACCATCCAAATTGGGGTAACACTGAAAATGGCCAAAAGAGGACTTACACGATCACTGTGCACTAGGCCAAAATCCTGAAACGCGTAGAAGGTGACCAGCCGAGTGCCAGACACGACCCCGGCGACACAAACCTACCTCGTCCGTATGAGTATTAAATAATAATAAATCGAATGGAATGGCCGCCACAACATCGATTATGAACCAACCCTTGAAATAATGCACAGCTATTTTTCCTGGATGCGATACGACCTCGTCGTTGTCGTTGACGTAAGTGGTTCGAAAATTAATAATTATGTCCACGATGAACATTATATCCACGATCAGATCGACCACTTCCAACGGGTCGCTATACTTGTATTGCCGCCTCGATACGCTGTCCTGAAACATAAAAAAACATCAGTCCCTCGAATTCGAAAAAGGAACATGACCCCCTTGCAAATTCACGAGCAGCCATGGAATGTGAGCGTTCAAGGTGCAGCAGTTGAAAGAGGAATGCTCGAATTCCCTGACGTCCCGAATTTCGGCACATCGCTTCCGTTTTGAAGCGTTATCGAGGTTCAAAACCACTACCCTCCCCCCTCCGAATATTTAGGTCCAATTTACACATCTTCGGGCTGCCTTGCATAGTCAGGAATGCACCCCACCGAAAATTCTGCGTCCCCCGTCATTCTCTGATTTACATAAAATTCAAGCGGCCCCAAACTTACTTCCCGAAGAAGGAAAGCGGCCACGTATGGTGTGGAGATAGCTGTGTATATGACTAGTAGCAGAATAACCCAATCCCAGACAGCCTTGAAGGGGGAGTAGTGCAATATTGTACAATGGTGGATTCGGGTCGGCTGCAATTTGTACTCCGGAAGGACATCAGCACCTAGCGAAAGAACCTGAAAGCAGAAGAAACATATTACATGTGGCAATGCGAGAAAGGGCATGAGAATGGTTGTTGGGCAAAGAAGAGGTTTATCCTGCAGATTAGTTCAACGATCGGACACAGACCAAACCGTGTCGAAAGTTGGTTCAGTCGGGAAGGCTATAGTGCCCGTCTCACTTATGAGCAGACTGTGTGGGCCTCGAGGGACTCTCTTAGAAGGGCTATTTCATCAAAGGAACGTGCTCCTAGTGAGTAGAAAAGTCAAAAAAAGGAAACAATACTGCGCTTCGTCGTTTGGCGTTTCCGATGGGGTTCATTCAAGTCGGCGAGTTCGCCTCCGGCCGTCAACAGGTGGGACGGTGGATGGCGAGCAGAGCGATCATGGCCACTGGCTGCGGGACTCATCTACGCGTCTACGCGTCCATTGAGCATGTCCATAATGCTAGAGCTGGCTCATTGCTATTAGCGAATGGGTGAAAATGGCAGCGCGAAATCCAATGCGGCCTCGTCGCCTTGGAGTGTCCATACTGGAGCCAAGAAAAATGAGAGTAATGTTCGAGTAGCGTTTCAGTAAGAGTAACGAGGAAAGAGAAGAAGCCCGATTTCCGCTCCAGCAACCAACGTTGACTTTTTCGAGCAGACGACACTCAAACGTCGCTAACGCGCAAAAAACGATGCAGCGAGCCGCTGTTCGATACCGCAGCCGTATAAGGGCACGGGCGCCACCCTTCGACAAAGACCTCTTCCGACCGGAAGAGCGTCTTCGCGGGCGGCGAACAGAGACAAGTAGCTATGCGTCTCTCATCGACTACCGAGCGAACAGGCTCCCCGGCGACGAATGAGACGAGCATGAAATACGTTAGCCGCTTCTTGAATGCAAACCAAGCCAAACAGCCGAGACCATATCCCTCGAGCCGCCGCGAAGTCAGGTGAAAACGGACCCGCACCTCCTCCGGGCCCGCACATACCGCCCAGCTAATCCTCGGCTTAGTCGGTCCTACACCCTCGGGACACGAGGCCAAGAAGTGCCGAGCTGATTCCGACCTCAGATTAATGAAACTTGGCCTGTCTTGGCTCTAAATCGCACACTTTTTTGTGGCCTCCAGGGAAAAAGGTCGTTGATTAACGAATGGAGGAGGCTTGGGGTCGACAAGAAAAACCAGCGACGGCACTGTTTAATCCTGAAAACTATGTATTAGCCAGACTGTGAAATTGCGTTTAAGCACGAGTAATCTGAACAAACTCGGTCTTGCCATCCTGCTCACCATCCGTCATCCGTAATTTCTATGCAATGCGCCGATCCAGAAAGCGAGACGGCATCGAAGCATCCAACCAAATGGGACAGTCCGGAGGGTACACTACTGCCGACCAGAAAAGTCTGACACTCAAATGTTCAAGTTGCACTGCAGGTTTTTCAGCCAATGAACAAATGAACGTTATCGATGGGCGTGAATCGAATTTGTGCAATCGCAAGGTTTCGTGCCGCGTGCCCTAACAAGGCCTAGTGTCGAGTCGGCAACGAACAGAAGCCGCAATAAGAGTGTCTCAAAAGGGACAAGCCAAGCTGGACAAACAAGAATTTGCGCTTTTCTCGCTCTCTCTCGAATTCATAAGCATCTTTTGCGTACGAAGCCGGTAATGAATGCGTCATTATGACGGGCTTTGTTGCGAGGAATTGATCGGGTCGGATCGAGAAATCGCCCAGAGCAGGACCTGGACATGGATATGGGCTAAAGTTTCAACCGCTTGTATCCGAGCGCGAAAGAAGTGGCGAATGGAGAAGGCATTGAGGTAAAAAGGGAGGAAGACTGAAAGCGAGCCAACAGTTCCCAAAGGAAAGCAAAAACCGAAAAAAGCCCTCTTCTTTTCATGCCTGTGTACGAGGCTCATAAAAGGCGGGCAGGGCTAACATAAGGGAAGGACATATTTTTTGCCATCCTTCTCATCTTCAACCAGGCCGAGCTGGGCCAGCTTTCACCTGCCTTTTGAAACAGCCGGACCGTTTTTCTCTCGTTTTCCTAATAGGCCAGCCTCGGCATGCTAGGTTGGTTTGGCCGCATATGTGGACCTGTGGATGTGCCTTACTCGTCACAAATTCATCAGAGAGCTTCTCATCAACCGCCATTTGCCCGTTCACACGACTCCCCACTAATGTCCCGATGACAACATGCTCAACGCATTATAGCCAACACAAACTAACCAGCCACGAGCTTATCACACATCAGCGCCTCTTATATGCTCGCCCTAGTTGATACCATTCTGTAGGTGGGATTTGACCCTCGCAAATTCAAGATAAAAGTCCGCGTCCCAAGGCGTGTAAGAGCTGGGGCAGAATTAATTAGGTGAATTAAGAAGGATATGAGCGGGCCAAATCTGTTTCCAAATGTACAATGGAAAGGAAGTCATCTACGACAGGTGTGGAGAGAGCATGGCCTCTCGTCAGGATACTTATGGTTGGTATTGCCCATTATAAACAGCGACAAAATAATTCTCGCTCTTTCCGTCAGGTGGACTGTCCTTCAAGCACTTTGCCTCCACCAAGACAACAAACGCACCTTGAATGAATTGGTGGCCAAATGCAAAACTTGAAATTTTTTTGATTCCTGAGGTCCCTTGATGGCATGTTTCATTCGACAAGGCCTGAACATGGCAAGCAGTGGGTATAGAATAGAGAATACTTTCCCAGACCACCTGGTTAGAAAGGCTGAGTCATAAGTGACAGCAACGAGCAGCGGGGATGTCGGTTGCGTAGCGAAGGCGCGGTCAGTAGCGGCCACTGAGTACCGTGGCTTGTCATCATGAGCTCATCCACGGCACTCGCCAATATATGCGTTGAAGGTGAAAAATCGAGTGGTGGAATCAGCCACGTTTATACGAATCCAGAGTTTGGCTTTAATCACTAACGTACGGATAAGTGAAAGCTCGGATCCGACGAAGCTGTCCATGGGTGACGAGCGAATGTGGATGCTGCCAATTCGGCCAATTCGATAAAAGCGGTATTTGCCGAATGGAATGGAAGATGATGCTAGTACTTATTTGCCACTCCACCAGTAGACTTATTCGAAATATGATACGCTTCTTTACTTTCGCACGCGACGCCCCGGTGCTATTTCTAGTTTGGGACACTATAGTGAGCGAGTAAATGTCATGCGGAGGGAATGGAGTCAAACCGGACAAGGCATTCGATCCTCTACACCCAAGTTGACAAAACGAATCAGCATATTTTTAGCGGTAAAATTAGGAAATGGCCTAGCGAGTCGATGGTGGGAGGAACTTAGCATTAGTGGACCTGGCACCAATTCAAGAGACTTGTAAGTCTTGAGCTATCCTTGTGCACAGCCAAGAGATGCAAAATCTAGAAAACACACTGGCGCATCAGATGAAGAAAGACATCAGAGTGTAGCTGCTCCGGCAGAGATAGTGAGCCACGGCATATGTTGCCTGACGGGACAAACCTGTAATTACGATACACTTCCTGCTGATCGAGTTGGCGACGAAGGGCTGACTAGAAGAAACTGTTTCCTTTACACGGATATGCCTGGACTACCTACGCCGACGAGCATGAAACGTTGCTGAAGGCAACTATGGCGTTGGGAAAAGTCGCCTTTCAAGCGTATCACTCATCCAGTCCGTACCTGAAACCGTTCACCAGTACCACTTCTCGGGACGGGTGTAGGACTCGGCACGAGTAGTTTATACTTAGTTCGGGATCGGCAGACGACAGTTTTCGTTTTGGTCGAGTTGATGGCGGAGGAGCTGGTGGCCAAAGTGACACGATTCGACTTCCTTCTCATTACGCATCACCAGCATAGGTATGCGCTCGGGCCGAGAACCACACACGCCTCTTCCTCCAGAGTATCCACTTCTCCAATACTAAGCACGAGACTTGCAGGCGAAAGGAGGATGTCATTACACGGGATTGGGTAATAAACTCGGCCATAGCGTGCCCGCGATTCAGTCCCCACGAGACTGGCAGCCACACTTATTCACCAGACCGACTTTAGTATCTCCAAGACGAGACGAGGTCATTTCGAGGCCCGACTTAATTAATGAAAAAGGCTGCTTTTGGTGATAATTTTCTTGAAGCAAAGTTAAAAATTGAAACAAGAATATAGAGGATCGGTGGCTAGCCGCTGATCGGTGGACGGCAGGAATCTCTGTTGCTCTCAGCCAAGCAGATGTGCGCGACTGGAATTGGAAAAATACAAAGCGTTCAGGACTGAAAGCGGATGCAAATGCTTTTGTCACCTTGTTGGGGTATTAATTTTGAATGTGATCGATACACGAAGTGTCTCAGACACAGACGACCGCGTTTAGTAGTCCCGTCAGGAAATGAAAATGCTTGCTGAAAAACCGACCCCTAGTGGAATAGAAATCTGGCAGCACGGACTTTTGTAACTAAAATAGAGTGAGAACCTCAGGATCTATGGATGTGCCAGTAGCACCAGTAAGGCGCTGAACCGCGAAAGACTCGTCCAAGAGTGAGCGATAAGGAACAAAGAAAATCAGAGGCCTTGTCATCAGAATATAAGAGATGTAAGGAGGTGTAAAGATAGGAATTGTAAAGCGCAAATCTGAGAAAATCGCCAAAGCGAGGTACTTATATACGTCACCTTCATATGGTCAGATGTGCCATTGACGTGACTTTACAACGCTTCGTCCTCGTGAACACACAGCGCAGGGTACGCCATCAGTTAGTCTCTTCGAAGTTGCGCTGAGATGCGATCATGAACTTGGTTGGCCAGTCGTCGTCCATGGCTTCCAAGCACTATTTAATCATGATCGTCATCATCGTCGCCTGTTGCTTGTCCCTATCGATTTTTGCTTGTATTTGTTTGAAACGTTCCAAGAAAGGCCGCGACGGGAAAGAGAACGCCACGCCTTTGGTGATTGGAGGGGTGGGCAGTCGATATCAGCAGGTGGTTGTGAGCTTCGCTCTCGATCTACTTGCCCGAATATCATTTCCGACGGTCAACGGCGCCCGTACTCCGAGCGGTCTCATCTCGCCCTTCGCCTTGCAGTCGTCGTTCGGCGTGTGTACGCTGGGATCGCACGCGAAGACGCAAACCGAAATGGTTGAGACGGTATTCCCAAAGTCGGGTTCGATCACTGGGGTGGAGACTGTCCTCAAAAAGATGATCCAGTCCGTCGAATCTTGCTCCCAAACTCGCGTCTTTCGTCCGTTCTTTCGAGTGTACGCTCATTCAGGTATTCGATACTCGACTGAATTCCGAGAGGCGGTAGAGGCAGGCTTCCACAGCGCTAAGTCGTTCACCACCATCGATTACCGCAAATCGCACGGGAACATCATGGCCACCACGACACACCAGTGGTTGGCAGCAATGACGCTGGGACAACTGTGCAAATTCGACTCCACGTCATGGCAACCGGTCGACCAGCGGCAATCCAGTCTGTGTGTCGTGAGCGCGGCGAGTTTGGACTGTGGACTGAAGATCCCATTCCATAAGCACCACACGAGATCCAAGTGGCCGTTTTTTGTCGACGCTGGTGTGTCAGTCAGGACGGAGATGATGAGACAAATCGGTACATTCGGCTACTTGGAGAACGAGCAGATGCAAGTGCTGCGAATGGAGTACCGTCAACCGGGCCTGTCGCTCTACGTATTTCTTCCACGGCTACTGAGCGGACTGGCATTGATGGAAAAGAAGATGACGGCCGACTACCTGCTCGCCCTTTGCCAGGCTGCCATGACCCGCAACCAACTGATGGAAGTAAGTCGAGAACAGACCTCCGCGCGTCCACGAATCATTCTTTTTTCAGGTATACTTGCCGAAGTTTAAGATGGAATGCGAAGTCGCCGATTCGCTAATGATAGCCATGGCCTCGTTGGGTTTGGCCAGATCGTTTAAGAAAGGGGAGGCCGACTTTTCTCACATGCTCGATGACACCGTACCAAACGCGTATTCGCTCTGGATCAGTGGTGCTGTGCACAAGACCTTGGTCGAATTCGCGGACGAGTCGGCCCAAGTAGTGGGCGAGGTGAAAAGCATATCAATGGTTCCCAGCGATCACACCGTCAGCAGCAATTTCAGCATACCGTCGTACAGAGAGAGCGGTGTCGAAGTTTTCTTGGCCGATCACCCATTCCTCTTCTTGGTCGCGGTCGAACCCCAGCTGACACCTTTGTTCATTGGAAGGTATTGCGGGCCATGACAAAAACTTTGGTGATTCGCGCGGACGCACCTTATGTGTAGAGTGGCCAATACGAGTCACCAGCTATGTGTCGGGAATACATGCGTAAGATAAGTTCGGCGAAAAATCGAAGCTTCACTGTGTCAGAGCGGACAAAAGCCTATTGTAGATCACGCTGAGTACATTTTTGGCATGTCAGACAAAGCTAGTAAAGGGCTGCCCGATCAAAAAGGAATCCCTGTGACTAAAAATGGAAAACAATGGTCAAGGAATAAAAAACTGATACGAACCCGATTAATTCGACCCAAATATACGGTCGAATTCAGAAGTTTAGCTGCAGCCAACGAAGTCGGGGGAGGGTGACGTAAAATTTCTGGCATAAGGGAACCCTGTCGGCTGGGCCAGCTAGCGGCACCTTCCAATTTTGACACAAGAGATAGTTTTGGGGCAAACATTTTGAACGGTTCATAACAGCGCATTCAGCATGCGGTCAGCGTGCCACAGATTCCGAGTGACATAATCTTTGAACTCGAATCGTCGTCTGAACGCTTGCTGGGCAGGGCATCCGAGTAAAGGATAATGAGCCCGTGTCGATCGCAATTTCGTTATTCCTTTGCTCCAGCCCTGGCCTCACCCGCATAGGTCCTCTACAAGTCCAAGCCTGCGTCGTCTCGGCGTCTCTACCCCGCTCGATGTCGGACTTGTAAAAAGACCCAATCGCATTAGATGCTGGGTTTGACAAGACGGAAGTTTGGAGGAACAGGGTTCTAAGAAAGCCAAGTAGAAGATTGGGGACGGAAAGGAGTGATAGATGGGAGCGTAAGGCGAAGGGTAAACAAAGAATATGCCGATTGCAGACATAGAATGCCCCACCCAATGGCCAGGGGAGGGTACCACTCCTTAAACTTGTTTGTGACAAATGTTGGCGTGAGCTCAAGGAGTCACTTATTCAAGTCATTGGGCGGTGTGCGTCAAGACGCGTTCGTCCAATGGACACGCGAAATGGCCATGGCTGTCTTGGTGCAATGACTGATGGCGCATGAGAATGACTGATTCTCGCCTCTGTCGTAAACTTCGTATTAACCTGGACGCTGAAAAGTGCTTCACACGAGGCAGACCGATTCATTCCGACTAATGGTTAGTGCAACTAACAAACCTTTTTGGCCTTTTCAGGGAAGTGTAATCCAGGCTTCATTCGACGGTTGGCCAATCGACGTCGTCGATTTTGGGATATAGGAGAGCTGGTGTCGAATCGGTCGACCTGTTTGTCTGCTGGCGCCGCACTATACGAACCGTAAGGGTCGTGAGTGTCAAGAGTAGAGTCCGAATGAAGCGATGACTGATGAACTAGTGCTGACTTGAGATGGCTGCGCTTGAGTTCGGCGATCCGAGGGCTCGCCTCGCCGTACGCCACTGATTCGGTCACCGAAGGTCTCTTCAAATCGATGTTAGCTAGACTCCAATGGGGAATACTATTCAGACGAACCCGTTTGGCCGGTATTGTGTCGACAGTGAGTGGCGGGTGATTGGGCACGAGTGACGGTTGTGTGACCTGTCCCGTAGCTGCCCTCAAGGCCATCCCCGCGGCCATGACAGCCCACTGTTCGGTGAGTGTGTAGCGATGAGCGAAGCGACGTCGACGGGAAGAATAGACTTTACTTGAGACACACTCCATAAACCGAGGAAGAGATGCTTTTCTAACATTCGCCCCAGAAACGATTCATTCGTCAATCAATGCCTCAGCGATTTAGTCCATGTTCCATTCGGCAGCGCAGTGTCACCTGGACACGACCCTGGGAGTCAACAGCCGCGTTTTCCGATTTGGTTCGACGGAGTGAAAGGAAGGCTTGTATTGGCTCACTGGCTGACAACAGGTGCCGAGCATGTAAGAGCACTCATTACTCGAGCACAATAGTCAATATCCGCCGGTCAACTGGCACCCACCTGCCCCGCGCCCAGCTATCTGCTTGTTATATAATAATGGGAAAACGATAGTCCCCACACCTACCATTGGCTGACAAAGACAAATGCCACTGGCCCGTTATCAAAATGCTAAAAGCCAAACGCGACTTTCGATTCAAGCAAGGCGCGAGACGAGGTATATCCTTCAATACCTCGAGATTACCACATACATATGTATATGCCAGCTACTCTACTCACTCGCGTAGCAGGCAATTAGTCATAATGCGGCCTATGGCGCGACTTGAACAGGCCTACAGAAGGGGCACGAACGCTCCAGTTGAGTTGAACACAATGCTAATTATATGCCAGCTTGTATCTGCCCGCTGGCCTACATGGTGCCAAACACGCGTGTGCCAGTCAAAAGTCCAACGCTTTTGCATCTCCCGTATCTCACGATCAGTTAAGCGTGGCGACAGGCTCTGCTGGCCTGGAGATGATTCGTACTGGCCTCCTGACTCACAGGATTCTGGTCAATATTTAGGCATGGTCCGTGATAGCTTACGTCAGAAAATTGCAGGCTAGCCCAGCTGAACAATCAATCAAACGCCAAGCCTAGCCTTGTCCAGCCCATTTGACCCGCTGACCATGAGCGATGCACTCTGCTTCAAATGCTCCCTTCCTGCAATGCCTCAGGCCCTGTGCTCACAGTTCTATCTACATTAGAGCAGTAAAGTCATACGTACATTTTCAGCGATGATAGCCGCCTTTTTGTGATGGTGATGAGGGCGTGTGGAATGATGCGTCGCACTATCACGCCCCTCGCTTATGACACTTCTGTGCCTACCGAGGGCATCTGCGCCGTCGTTGTTGTTCTTTTCCCCAGGAGTACGAAACACGAACAGCTCCTCTTCACGATCGTCTCGAACTGCGAAGCAGTAGTTGCAAATATCTCGTATTTGGTTCACGCATCTCATCACCAAGGCGCTATTGACAAGTGAATAGGGCATGGCGGATTCTTCAGTCAAGAATTGAGCCTGCTAACCATGAGTCATTTCGCGGACATGCAGATGCAAAGGCCAATGGAGAGCAGTCCAACTAGCGACTAGCTCTCAATCCCGACCTGTTGCTACCGGTTCAAGGTGACGAGTCCACTCGATCACTAGGTATACTCCGAACGACAGCAGATCGATACGGATGCCATTGGTATCGTAAACGAATCAAGCAATCTAGTCGAAAATGGATGATCGAATGGATAAAGGAGAACACAAGCAGCCCGGTTTCGAGTCAGAACCTAATCACATGGGCCAGCCATCAGTCGTATGTTGGGCGGAGGTGGCAAGTCGGGGGAGTCGAAGCTGAGCTCGCTAGTCCCTTCTACCAGCCACAAGACGCAATCAACGACCAACTGCCGGAGTTAACGCGATTTACATTGGAGGCGTTGAAAGCACAAAATCCGAGCACGACTCCACTTTCCTTTTGTTGTTTTTTTCTTTGACTTATTCACTCGAAACTTTTTTCTGAGGCAAGCACACACGACTCTAACCATTAACAAAAAACAGGGTCAGCTATTGCAAAACAAAAATCGAAGACGAAGAGCCCAGATTAGTCATGCGCCAGACAACTGAATAGAAGCCTTCCCAGTTAGCTTTTTATGTTTACCAAATAAGGTTTTCTCGGAATCAATCCTACTTCCCCTTTCTTTCAAAAGAGGTCAAGCGAACCTGCGGCTTTCCAGAACAGCCTTGATGTAAGATCAACGGCGCTAATATACGGACTGTATGTAATCGGGCAGACATGAGGGGCAGAGTTTGACTCGGAAATACAAATACTCATAGCTGAGCGAATAAGCTGGGGGCTGCAATGCTTAACACAATTGGAAGAGCATTATGGACTTGCGGTTTCGAAAGGTGGCGGTATAGCCCTCTCGACGTTGTAATTAAATGGCTTACTGAGTCATTATGATTACAGAAAAACATTTCCGTCGACACTAAATCTATGATACTGTTCGTGGTAAATTACCTACGTACTAATAAGAAAAGCTTGTCTTATACCTCGAACATGGAGTCGTACGGAGAATCGCATAGCGCTAAGTTGATAATCGTTAATGCTTGGTGTCCCCCCCCCCCCCCCAGGAAATGCTGACAAATGCTGTTTGAATCAGTTAAACGAGTCTGTTCTTGGCTGGGAAGGTCCTGTAACCATATACGAGTGAGCTGGCAGACCTGTCAGTTAGTCTGCGAGGAAAGTTGAACAAGCGGCGTGTAGTCCAAAGTTCCCCCTCGAGAACCAAGGCACACAAATTGACCTCGAGATCACTCATGGGCTCATATGCTCCTCGCAACCGTTGAACAGGTACAAATCCTGAGGCCCTGATTACTTACCGTGCGCATGAAAACTGTTGAGTAGCTCAGCGAATCGACTGAATTATCTGGGGTCCTCTTTTATACTCTGGCAACGGATGGTAATGCCGAGGCAATAATAAGCGATTCAGCGGGGCTTGTAAACTCCGAACAGTGGGAATGTCTTCCTAATACAGGTGGTTCTTGAAGGAATGGTGGACGTAATCTGATGGTGAGACATTCTGAGACCAGTACTTTAACTGATAGGTACGGTGTATATAACGATCCATTATCAAACGTCATGAGCGTTGCAGAGAAGGCGGGGTGACTAAGCGCTCATCGTTGCTGTGGTTAGTCCTAGCCCTTTTGTCACCACAACCCGCGACCCACTACCAAAAAGCGGCAAGTGGTTGACGGGGGTCAAGGCGTGGAAAATGGCCAGCATCCGAGAACCAGACTAACGAAGGTGCATGGTCGGCGCTACTGGCTCATAAGTACGGTCCCAAAGGAGCGAGAGGGAGCAATTATCATTTATGGACGCTGTGCTTACAGGAGAGGACGAAAAGCGAGGGCGATATATTTCCATTTTCGTATCTAGGTAACTAGCGTGGTTGAACGATGCCGGACGCAGGCCGGAACTCGTCTGGTCGAGGGGGAATTCGAGTTAAACTGGGCCCAAATAACCTATCATTTCACAATACGCTTCCGTGCCCCCATGACGAGAGCAAAACCTAAAAATGCGAACGCCCTCCCAAGATCGCTCTGTGCGAAGATAGCCAGACGGGCAGAGGACGCCCATAAAACACATAGCCAGGTCGGGGAATTCGATACGGGCCTCACGTACATATCTGATGCAGACTCTCCCAGCAAGGATAATGGATTGCTCCGATGAACAGCAAGACTGATAAGGATTTCAATTTTTGAAAACGTGCCGACACTGTTTCCGATTTTGGCACTTTCGTGATCGTGCTCGAATCGGGGTGATGAAATGCTGGAAATTAGGTTCAGAAGTGGAACAGATGAGATGCACCAATGCGGCCTGTTAAAAGGTACAGTTGGGGGGGGGGGGAATGTGAAGGAGGCCCTAGATGGGTTACGAATCAATGAGTCTAGAATGATCATGAGGCAACAGGATATATGTGGGAAGTGGTCGACTAGGGATTTGGAAATATGACGCTACGTGGCCAAATTTGACACAAATATTTGAGCAAACGCACAGATTACATAGGACCAGCAAGGGATAAATGCTCGTGCCTAACCAGCCCCACTTTGAAGGTGCGAATCACTCAAAGACCTTAGCAGGTTTAATCGTCAGTTTGTGTAAACCAAAACGTCTCTCAGAGAATCCACTGCAAAATTAAGGAGTGTTGTTTTATAGAGCAAGGGAAGAAGACTCCATCAACAAACACTACGGCCTGGCAAAAAGTGACCTTTGGGAGTGGAGATGATTTAGCTAAACCATAAAACCACAAACAGAAACACCAGTCATGCGAGACAAGGCACGCTAATGAAAGGCAGTGAGGCCCACGTAAGGCGAGGGCGAGAAGGCAATAGCGAAGATCAAAAGGGAACGACTGTGAAAACACAGTGAGCGAAACAGAAGAAAAAGAGATGGCAACCAGTCTGATAAAGGCTAGTCTTCTGGCTGACATAAGCTGGTCTAAAATGGCCGAGTAGAAGAATGCACTTGGTCTGGGGGAACAGATGATGTATGCGGGATCAGAAGCGGGATCACCTAAGACTGTAATCCCACAAGGACAGTGCGGAGGCGTGGATCGATACTGGGCAATTAAGATATGCAGGATTCGCGTAAGAACAAAGCTACACCAGACCAGTCTGCCGTGTTGATTCCATTTAGCCATTACTGGCGCCAGCTCAACCCGAGGACTCGTCGGGATTGTAAACGCGCAAGGCCAGTGTAGAACAGGCGAATGGGCATTCCGAGACGCACCAACAACTATTCTGTGAGCACTGTCGATGGCTCCGCTAACTGCCAATAGTCGCCTTTGCACCTCGCCGCGTTCCTGAGGCGCATATTAAATCTGGAATCGGAGTCTTTTTATGGGCCACAGCTACCCGGGCTGCTGTAGAAAGAAAGACCCGTTTTGATTGGATTTATGTTAGAGATCGAAGCGAGCACACTTCAAAAGGAAGCATAGTAAATTAGGCGGATATCGGAGCGTCAAAGCTTTGAAAGTGCTCTTCTCTTTCGTAAAGAGATCGTAAATCTTGTACGCATTGAAAGGAAAACGGGAGCGTAAAGGTTAGAGAAATGTTTTTGCACGTTTCAACACGACTCGGGGATGAAAGTAGACAAAATGAATGCAGCATTCCAAACAGCTGACGCTAAAGGCTGCGAGTCACAAGCGGGGATTTTGTTTGAATATGTTCGATTTTCATCAAATTCTTTGACGAACTGCGCCAAAAGATTCGAGATGATGAGTTTACGTGTCCAACACAGCACACATTGCTGGCCAGTGGTCAAGGGAGGGCTGACTTTATACGACCTATCACACAGGAACATGCTAGTGAGGGTGGACGGCGTCGGAGCATGGCGATGACGTAAAACGCTGGATGCCTGACTTACGGCCGCAAATTTCTCGCCCAAGTGAAATTTGGAGTTATGCGTTGACGAGGGTACATCCTTATTGCCAGTGCTGTTGATCACCGAAGTCCGATCCGAAGCTGCGCCACCTCCCACGCCGATCAACGACCCGCTTTGAGCCGTGCTGAATATTTTGCTGCTAAAAAAGAAGAGGTCTGTAAAGAGGGGAGGTCGGAAAGTGAAGCCAAACTTTGCTTAAATTGTTGTCGAACAGACCGGACAATACCCTGGTCACAAACATGGAGCTAACTTCGAGCAAGGTAACAGCGCACTGTATGAGCAAGGATCTTGAGGGCCTAGCAGTGGGGCATGCTTAGTGGACTATCAGAAAGCACGAAGAGTACTAGGGAAAAGCGATCCCGAGAGGACCTGAGCCGGACATTGTCCTAATCCATAATGGCCCGATTGCACTCATATGCTGCATGATTCACGAACGTGCTGGAGGCTACGGTTTCACTGTGCCGTGTGATATACATGGAGTGATAAAAATACTGATAAGGTGTCATTATACTCAAAATTATGCAGCAACGATGCTGTGCACGACCTATTGATATACATGTACAGTATGTGTACCTCATCACTATTTTTATCGATGGTTATTAATCGATTAGAAAACGCTACACGCCGTGCAGTGCACGTGCAACATTTCGGTGGCGACCCCATTCTTTCAGCGATCATGGCCCTAGTGATGTCGCTCTTCAGAAAAACTAGATTACTCATAATGGGTGTCCAAATGGAGCCGATTATTCGAGGCGATCCATATCTCGTAATAGGAGGGCCTGTTGTTGTATCGATCCGACATATCCAAATCGCTATTGCCGTCATTATGGCCCTGGTGCCTTTTGGGGTAATGGCAGTCCAATGACGATCGACCGACCTCATGCTGACCAGACATCTTCAATGTTTCTTTTCGTCCTCGCGCCACTTCCATTTCCTGACTCACTCAATTTCGTCACGAAAAAGCTAGATTTTCGAGGTTATGCCAAACACCGGCGTTTTATGTCCTTGAGTCTAATATTACCGAAGAAGAAGGAAGTTCTTTCGTGAAAGGAAAGAGGAGTGTGAGAAAACGGCTCGTCGCTGCGAGCCGAGACAAGAAAAGCGAGACAAGAGTCGCTTGGAAAGTGTCTAATGAAACTGGCGTGGCCGAGGTAGATGAGCAACGAGCAGGGTACGATTATGGAAATCAGAAAAGAAAGGAAGCAACGAGCCCACACCATAATGCCTCATTAGATAGATGCAGTGATGAACCCTTATTCAACCAATGACCTATTCTTCTCATGAAAAGCCCAGTCTCAAGCCTGTAAGCCGAGACGAGGAGGGCGGATAAAGTTGGAGAGGGGAGCAGGTGAGGTAGCAAATCCGGGTGTCATGTTCGAGAGTAGGCGGCTGGGTAGGTTTCAAGGAAGACAGCGATGCGAGACGGGAGATTGGATAAGATGGGTAGGAGGGCGAGAGAAACAGACACGGCTATGTATGACCAGGGGTAACCGACAGCCTTTCCCACTGTACTTTTTATGTGCTAAGGCCCGCTTACTCTTTATTCGCGGCTGAGTTATACCAGTCGAAGCCTTCCGTCATCACGCCACAGGCCAAGACTTACTCGAAGAACTGATGCTCATCCAGCGACAAAATATCATTCTTGTTATCGTTGGCCTTCCTTCTCTCCACGGCAGCGCCCTCGCTTCGAGCACTACTCGGTTGGCGGTTTCTGGTCAGGCATTCCAAACTGGGTGAAATAGCTTTCCGTCTCGAGCAGTCTCCTAAAGTGGACACTCGGGGACGCCCTCTGCTTGAGAGAGCTCTCGCTGTAGGCAATGAATACAATGACAACGTATAGTCCGACGTGGTGGCACAAGATACCGCATTCAGAATCATGGCATTATCGGTGTTATCAGCTCGCGAAGCTGCCATGGTGAGAGGAAGAGCGGAATACGACTGTACTGATTTCGATAATGAATCCTCCAACGAACGGACCTGAGATGCAATTCCTGAAACCACGAGGCGTGCGTGCAGAAGTTAATGATGAGTTGATTACCTTCGTTTGAGGACTCATGGCTGGGCAGAAAACTTAAAACAGTGACTGAAACGGTGAAAGCGCCGTGGGGAATGGGCTAGCAATAACTTGGAAGAGGATAGGAGGAAGGGTGGGTGGTACAAAACAATGCTGTCTGACACAAGGCCATTGTGCTGCAAATTTCTCAGGTTTAAAATCCACGCATCTGTGTTCAGGGTGGTCGTCGCATCTTATACCAGCAGGATCTCTTGGCCTCGTTACTGAATAAGTCGAAGGGTCATCAGTTCTGGTTATATAATATACTGCAATGCAATGCAAGGAACAACTGGATGTGATTGATAAACTATCAGGCGTGATGTATCTGATCAATTAATGCTCACCTACTGCGCACGGAGCGTCCTAATTAGGACCTACATATGCAGCAACCACACACAGTGCACAAACCTACCTTGGTCTAACGACGATGCCCTCCTCATGCCCATTTTCATTAAGCGATTGATCGAGGCGGAAAGCATTTGCAATTGATATCGCAACGACCAGAATTGGCTTGATTGCGTCTGAAAGAAAGGCGACACGGTGGTACAGTCAGGATGGTGAGGAGCATGGGGTTGTGGGATTATCTAGTCGCCAGTTGATAAGGCGTGAAGTGATGAACAGGAAAACAATCAGCGGGTGTGACATGGTAGTGATGAAAATATTCCTTAGTGTCCGAATAGGCGCAGTAAAATCAAAATAATCTTGTGCCACCTCGATATGAGAGATCACTGCCATAATACTTATCGTTGACCACTTCAAGAACAGCAGCGCAAACGCAAAACCAAGCTCGCAACTTCCGCCTAGTCTTCCAAGCCTGCGCTACCCTCCTCTTCGGTCGAACAAACTCATAACCATGTATCTTTAGCAAATTGGTAAACAGCCTCTCTGCCGTTTGCATCCGTCTCAGTCCGTCTCGTCCTCCAACCGAGTCAATAAGCTCGGTCGCAGAAAACCCCAAGCCAAGTCATTATGCAACACAGACTGACCCTATCTTTCTTTTGTGAGCGGAAAAACATCTAGGAGGCCGTCTGGCTTACGATTAGTGGACTCTCGCACCCTTGAACAAAGACAGTGAAAATCGAATACGAGTTAACGAAGGAGCCAAGAGAAAAAGTATGATAAGCCCGCTGGACATCTTGAGCCCAGGCCACTGCTAAATGCAAGTCAACAAAAGCTGACATGTCGCTCTAATTTACAAGACCAGTGATAGAGTAGTTTAGTCGTGCCAACGAGACTGATCATGAGACACGAATGGACATGTTGGCCCCTTGCCACCAGTCGGCTATAAACGGCCCATGTCGGTTCGAAGCTCACACGCCACAAACACCGCCCCCACATGGAACATGAGATGCTGGGTGTCCATTTTTGGGCGAGAGTAAGTGCGGTCGATTCGAATTTACCACTGGCTGCTTGGCTCTCCTGTCAAAACACGCGCCTGCGCATAAATATGGACATCCTCAGAGATGAACCTTCGGATGGAAAGGAAGGGTTGTTTTTGTCAGCTGACGGGAAAGTTTGGTAGGCTTATTTGAGGAGCTACAAAACGTATGGCAGAGCACTCGTGCACCAGTGGACTTATTTCAGACGACGGGGCAGTTGGTTGAGACATAAGCAAAATACATTGTTACCCAATAGTTTCGTGTTGTGGCCCTACATACTGTAGATGACACCAGTTCATGCGCGACTAACGGAGAGCGTGGTCCACAGATGACATGTATATCACAGACATATCATGACATACAGGATCACAGGCTCGTAATAGATTATCATTCGGCGATCATGCAGGAAGGTCATGACTCATCCCTGCTCCTCCGTTTTCATATCATCTTCTTGATTATCGATCACTGGAATTACATGATAATGATTTCTCAATAATGAGGTATTGGCAGTAGGCAGCCGCACTTACCGGTATGGTGCAGCACGGAATATCAGCTGACAGTCCATCCAGCGGCAGCTTGCCAGCCAGTATGCGGCCGAATATCGCTTAATGGCTGGCATGTCACATATATGACCATAATCGATCAGTCATTTTTTGTCAGATATCAATCAGAGACTGAATTGAGTAACGATCGCAGACAGATCCTCGGGGAACCAGACAAACTAATCCAATATTAGATCACTTACCAACACGCATTGTGAGTGATCAGTAGCGATCACCATGAGTTCATGATCATTGTGATCAGTTGAAAACCCATTTTTCGACGATGACTCGTCGATCATAAAGTACTGATCATCAGTGACAATACAATCATCGATAGGCAACAAATCGCTTGAGACAAAGCCTTTTGAACTCTTCCCTAATCGATGCACTTAACCACAGGTACAAATAGAAATTCATACTCCTCGATAAACACTCCAGGACATAGGCAACGAATATACTCGAACTGATGTACACTTTGCCGTTCACAAATGCCCGCAATGTTCCGATCGAGCTTTGGAAGTCAATTGACGTCATTTCTTGCGCGAACCTCTGAAGAGCGTACAGGCAATAGCCGAATTGGCAAAGCAGATAAAGTACGACGAGTATGACCAGTAGGCGGAGGATGGCCGTGGTTTGGTCTTGCCTTTCCTGCTGCTGTTCAGTTGATACCGTACTCTTCATACGGGCTTTGTTACGTGAGAAAGTGGCGCAGGCGATTCGTGCTGAAAAACCTATCATGAGTAGTAAGAGAAGGAAAGGTAAGATCACTTCGCTGAAGAAAACCAGGCCGGTATAGAGAGGGCTACTGGTGATATGTGTGGCCAGTTGGCCAGTGTATTTGAGTGGACTGGTGTCATTCTCGTCAGCTGGTTGTTCAACAATGGTGAATTCGAGAGCACTGCGCACAAAACGGACGCTGCTAATCGCAATGACGACAATACCTCCCACTGATCGATATAGATGTGCGTGGATCATCGGAGCTGTCGGCTTACACACGCCGATATACCGTTCTATAGTCAGTGCCAGAATACAAAGATCGGAGGCGAGGGAGAAAGCGGAGGTGAAGCCTGGTAATATGGAAGCAATGACCATACCCGTGTAGCTGGGTTCATAAATATTGTGCACAACTTTGCCGTTATCGTAGCCGAGAAGCAAGGGTATGTAAAGTAGACTGAAGAGCAGATCGGCCAGCCCGACCAAGAGCATCCAAACAAAGAAGTGCTCTTTCCTTGTGATTGCACGTCTCCACACAGCTGCGACACTGAAAATAGAACCGATGGCGCCTAGAGGGGAGATGGCCAACAGGATGGGCTGCACATAGTCTAGTAAAGAGTGGGCGAAACGGAAACGAGGCTCTAATCCCTTCCATTCTTCTTTTGTTACGTTTGTCCAAGGCCAGCATTCCGACTTGGTAAGGTCGATGTCATAGAACCGAGCGGCATAGTACAGCCACACATCTTCGTCTCCGAGTTCGAGGTGACATGTGTCCATCGTTCAGTACTGAATGTGCGCAACCTGTGTTCTTCGAAGATTTGACAGGTACGAGCACGATCGGAGAGGCTGGCTCACCGCAAGGAAGCGGAAACGGGGGTAAGTGAGGCCAGAACTGTGGTGCCCAAATCACCTCAGTCAAGCTTACAGACTCATAAACTGTTTAATCCAACAGCACGGCATGGAGAGCAACGGCAGCCCTCAGAACACGTGATACGTATCAGTGGCCATGACGTCAGCGTAAGCTCAGGCCACATCGCAGCCTACTTATACCACGGCCTGAATGGTGCAATATAATAATACAGATATGTAATAAAGACGCAGAATGGTTATGAGTATCTGGCATCTGAGGGTGCGCGACGACAATCGGGTGCAACTATAAGCTGCGTAATTGCAAAGCAAACAGTGGATCGATAAGCTGGATGGTGTATCAAGTTACCATTTAAATAATACGAGCATATTGGGAAACATACCGTTTGCGTCGCCAAGATGTACTTGCTATTAGATTAGTCTGACATTCCAGTTATGTCTGTATTTGCATGGCTTAGTTTCCAAACGGTTCTGCGATATCCTGCCATTTTTCTATCCAGTTTCCTTCCTTCGCGAGATACCCAGGATAATCTAGTATTTATATGATGCCTAGGGGCGCGTTTTCACCTTCACTTTACAGCCGTGGTTCTGGTCCGTGACGGTTGTGTCATCTATGTACATCAACAGGCGCGGTAGCTGCCTGTTTAGCCCAGCCACACAGACGCGCAATGTTAAGCGGACAACTTTGATCGTTCATAACTCGACAACAAATCAACAAAAATGCACAAAATTTTGGGGATGAGCTATGTTTACCATGGCCAATAATCGTGCAAAATTTTGTTGGAAACGGTTCAGCCGTTCTCGAGATCCAAAATGCACGTTTTGCTGTTCCAGAGATGACGACGACGACGACGACGACGACGAAGTACTTAAGTCCTGTCTGCAGCAATAACCACTAAAGCTACGGACAAAAGAGTTGGTTTTTCTGAAAGCTCTCATGGCGCGAAGTATTCTTTTGAGGGTGTGATTTTAAGATTCGAGCTAATTAATTTTTTAACCTCCAAAAACTGAATTTTAAGGCATACCTCCAGCAGGCGGAATATTTTTATTAGCCGTGCGGCGCGCGCTGATTCCGTTAACCGTAGTTACCCTTCGTTAAAATTACTTACTACTGGCCGCCGGCCGAGCCGAGACGAGTGTTCTGTTCTGTTCTGTTTGGTTTGGTTGAATTTTTTGCTTTAGTTTGGCGGATTAGTTGGCTTGCTTTTTAATGTTTTGATTTATAAGCCCTAAATTCTTGAAAAATCTACCTGCGATCTTTTGCTCATTCTCTGCAGCAAAGAATATTTGCTGCGGAAATTGAGGCTGTTTGCCACCAGAAAATATTACTGCCAGCAATATTTTCTGGTGGTAACATTAATTAATTGGTAATATTGATTGGTAACAGTAATATTAATAACGGTACCGCCACAAACGGCAGTGGAGTGCTTACAATTGAAAACCCCCTGCCTAAAACTGCCACATTAGTTGCCTGTTTAGCCGAGCCACTCTGGAACTTATGCGCGGTATGCTACAGTGACAGAGCATAACGTGGGAATCTTCTTTGTACGACATTTGCGTCAGCACAGGAGGACTAGACGACAAATTTCTTCCATCTATTCTCAATTTCTAGCCCAAATGTAGGTGCGAAAAAGTACTATTATTTCTAAAAAAATCTGTTATCAGACAACGAAAAGGTCAGCCCAGCCACCCTACTCTAACCAAATGCGAGGCGAGACGAGGTTGGCTGGGCTCCCTCGGCGGCGTTTGTAGAAAAATTGTGATCAAACAGCATTGCTACTGTCACTAAAAAGTGTAACAGGGCGTCCCCTACCTTAGCCCTCTTCATTCAGGCAATAGAGAGATGGAAACACAAGGCCCGATGGTCGTACATACTAATGCTGAGGCTTGTACGCCTAAAGCTATTAGCATGCTGGCTACACAGAAGCTGAACTTCCTGTTCTAGTGTCACTGAGTAGGTGCTACACATGCAGTACTCGTGCTGTCACGGCAGATGCAACCTTACTGCGGCAAGTCCTCACTGTTTTCCAAGAAAGTTCGAGGTAACAGAAGGGGATCGTATTCCAAAACTTCAAACTTCAGTACTTACTCCAAAATACGAATAAGTGTTTTCATCTGGGTGTGCCTTTGGTGAAAAACAGAATAACATCCCGCAGGGAGTCGATCCCACGACTCCACGAGGTACCAAGTACATCACAGAGACATACGTTGTGGGTGAGTGTGGGAAAACGATTGTGAGCCTCGCCCTGAAGGCAACATAAAAGATATATCACGTCCACATAAGTATAACCCACTCAAGCATGTGGCGCCGAGGGAGCCCAGCCAACCTCGTCTCGCCTCGCATTTGGTTAGAGTAGGGTGGCTGGGCTGACCTTTTTGTTGTCTGATAACAGATTTTTTTAGAAATATCTCCTTCGTTTTTGTGCCCTTTGTGTATTGTAATAAAAAAAGAAAGTACTTGCTTTGTCCGACTCAAGCACAACATCGTCAACTACCTCCACCACGGCTTCCACATGTCATACAGTCATTTCATTGCGTTCACGACAGTTTTTGCATCACACGGTCGGATCGATGCCATTGTGACTGATGGCTGTCGTTCGCTTCAGTAGTCATTTGCAAAATGCTATTTGAATTCTGTTTAAAGATTCGATTGACGCATGAGATCAACCTTTTTTTATAATCAGCCAGTAGGTGGTTTATGATCCACAAGTGGGTTCGTTTGAATGCTCACTTCAGTCTCGTGGTCCATGGATATAAGTTAATGCAGTGACGAACTCGCAGAAGAGAACATCACAGACCACAGCGCGCCTAGAGTATACCAAAAACCACCTACGTTTGTATCATAGAATATTTGTTCCAAGGATGTCAGAGCTGATCGCACGGGGTAGTAAGTACAAACCTTTGACTGTTCGTAGTTCTATAAAATCCATTGTTTTGCAATCAGCGGTATCACATGTGTTGTGTAGCACTCCATACTTTTCCGTATCACCGTGATCATAATGAGCACAGGAGCCAGAACTTTCCGTATTTTGGTTTGTCATCATTGTTTTTTCTGTCATGCCCGCGCTGTGATTGCTGGGTACCCTGGGCTAAAATGTGACGACACCAAAGATGAAACTCAGCGCTTATAACTAAGCTGGGATACGGTATTCGTAATATGATAAGTTCGGCAGGCTTTGTGCGATTGAGTTTCTCACAATCAGTAGAACTTATGCAAACAGGGAGCCTATGATGCTTGTATAAGGATCGAGCACACAGTATACTGTAAGGAGCTGATAATGGCAAAGTACTACATTAGGTCTCGAAAGACCCAGAAGAGGAAAACCGTGGGTTTAAAAGCAGGAGAAACAATGACTAGGAGTAAATGCAGTTCTGTCTAGATTGCATTCCTATCTCCTAGAATTCAATGCCCGATTTTACATACTTGGCGACATTGTGCAGCGGCAGCACGCATAAGGACTCCTTATAGAGCTCCATTGTGGCCGGAGTCAACATGGCTGAGCTCGGCGAAATGTGAACCTCACAGCCACCGTTGAACTACAAAATGTGTGCGTGTGACATTTAAGTCCTTCGCCGAAGTACAGTAAGGCATTCGCTAAGAGCACAGCTGACTGACTGCAGTGTTCATTACACTGTGTATGCTCTGGAGCAGGGTTGGGTCAGTCGGATTTTTGCATGCTTCGTGGTCGGTGGGCTGCGGGGAAGATGGGATCGTGGAAGAATCGCGTGTTCATTGTGCCCCGTGATGCCCTTATCTTGAACAAAGAAAAATCATCGGCCATGCATATTCTGAACAATGGCCCAGTTCGCTTGGCGTTCAAATTGAAATCGACTCGCAGTCGAAGTTTGAAACCGACCATTTCCAGTGGTTTCCTTGCGGCCAACGGTGGGTGCGTGAACATCATCCTCACTTTCAAGCCCGAGCCCGCCGATAAACCGTTGAATAACACCGATCGACTTAGCGTCCTGATGACACCAGCGCCCGAAGGAAGTGTGGTAGGTTGAGCTATGCCGGATAGTGAGTGAATAGTGACCAAATAGTGAAAAATTGCTTTCGAGATTCGGAGCAAGACTTTTGTGCGAATTAGCTGTGCATTGAGACATGCTTCATTTCAGAATTGGGAATCATGCCTCGCAAAATCTGGAAAACGATACGAGCGCTACGTGGTGAAGCTCCGTGCACCAGGGGTGCCACCGCCAGACGAGAAAGACGTTGAGAGTGAGAGCGAAAGCGCCAACGAGGAAGATGAAGACTGAAACGAAAAAAGAATGATGGAGTGATTCGAAGAATCTTTGCAATCTCGGCTCATTTTTGTCATGTCTTGCATGTGCCCTGGGTGAATATGACGGGCCAAAAGTGTGATAACTGTACTGTACGGGGTGAGTTGATGGACAAGAAGGCTTCACTTCATGCACGGAACATGTAGACCTGATCACTAAATAGCACTGATCGTGAATGTCCCCTGACGCATGCTACCACAGTGCGCAGCGCAAATTGTCAAGTATGTAGCACAGCCGAGCCATAGCATTAGTCGCGCTCATTTTGCATTTTCCCGACGTCACAGTCGCCCTTTTTTGCCAATTCCCATAACAATAATCATCAAATACCAAGGCCAGCAGCCCACAACTTTTTATTCCCACCCTGGCCGTCCTTGCTCGTTTCGCACCTGCCGTGTCAAACGTACTCGAGTCAGGGATGCGAATGTTTGTGCATGCACTCCATTCTCGTCTGGTCATGTGCCGTAAGTGAATTGAAGAACACGAGTCGACTCGATCGTGCTTCATTTAGGTGCTAGCTGTGAAGTGCAAAAACTCAACTCCCTACTTTTTGTGTCAAGTGTATTCGAGAGGGGTGAACATGAAAAATGGCCGTGCCTGGCCCTGTGTCACCCACGATTGCGTCAAATGCGAGGAAACAGTGTCAATGTGTCCACTGGCCTCATTCCCAACCTGCCTCATCGTGGCTAATTTGAAGGGGAAAGCGAGTGATTTGCATGCAATTATACTCGCCCTTCATTCATTCCTCTTCTGGCCGCATCCATTGAACACATTCAGCCTAATTTTCGATTTTTACCGACGCATTGCGCGAAAAAGTTGAACGGAAAGGGAGGCTTTCCTATGCTGTAGTGGACTCAATGCGCCTCGCGCACCGGCCACTGGTCAACGCGAGCCTTCAGACAGGGACGAGGTTGAAAGGTGGACGACCCGTAAACAGGGTCCATCATCCTCTCCCTCCCGTCGACCAGAGCGTCCTCCGTTTCCGAACGGGAGAAAATCCTTTTCGTTTTCTCCAGTCAACGACCTATGAAGGGACGTGAGTTTCGTTGACCAACTTTCCAATATTTTTCGCCTCCTTTTAAAAATGGCTCTTTTCATTTTTCAAAAACTGCCATTTTTCCGAATCTTAGTACTCTGTCTCCGATTTCGAGGTCTTCTAGAACGCGAGTGGGAAAAATCCGTTACCGAAATTTCCCCATGTAAACTATTCGTGTTAGTGCTACTTTGAAAATGTAGTTTTACAAATATTTTCACGCGAAAAGGTGATTTATCGAAATATGATGCACAAACAATTTTGACTTTTTAAATGGATACTTGAATTTATATTTATGATTTTGTGAACGGCTCATTTCCGACACGACCAATGTGAACGACTGGTGGAGGGCGTGCAAGCGTTGGCCGTGGCGAGGAGGGTCGCCAATCTCGACCCCTCGCTGATCGCCTTATTTGGAGAAGGGATATTCGGGCCTCGGGTCGGGCTGGTCTAATGAGAAACCGCTTTGTCTTGCACGCTTTCCTTTTTTGGCCCCTTCGGCTTCTTGAACGGCGTTTATTAGAAAACGGTGGTCTCGTTTTAGTGGGGACGTTTTACCATGTGCGTGTGTCCTGGTTCCCTCACTCGCTGCCCGTGGTAGTCCCTGGTCCAGTGATCGATGAATGTACAAACCTCAATCGCGATTTCAAGATTTTGAAAGAAGGAAATGGAGGTCGAAGTGGAGAAAACTCTGTCACTAAACGGTCGTCGTGGCGAGTTTTAATCCAATTTCCTTACCTCGTCTTGAGAGTGACCTCGACACCAAATACGGGCGGCAGCCTTTGCGGGATGAGGAGACTGGTTTCGCTCAATTCGTCTGATGGCCGAGTCGACTTTTCAAATCGAAGCCGTGACTCGTGGTTGGGATGGGAACTGGTGGCCATTGTTGTTCAGTGAAAACTACACGACTCGGATGAGTAAGGCCATATTCGTTGGTAGGTGTCTGGCCCGTAACGAGCAGCTGTCATCAACAGACAGGCAAGGCGGTTTACGAGATTATTCAAGGCCCAACTTTTTGTCGTCCAAATTTGATTGATCGGTTTTGCTGTCACTTTTTTCAGTCACCAGGACCAGTTTGGCAGCTGCGTGGATCGATCGGCCGAAACCCCTAATCCCCTCCCCCTCTCGTAGCGCACTAGAACCGATTAGCGATTCCGACTGGTCGTGTCTCTATTTTCGAGGCGGGCGCATCTCGCTCGGCTCGTCGATCGATGCCCATACAAGGAGACACGCCTCGCGTCGGCCGCCTGTCATCCGCTGCTCAGCCAATTTGGCCTGGGCGTAGCGAGAGTGGTTACCACGCGCTCATTGCCCTTTTTTGGTTAGTAACGTGTTTGGCGCCGTGATAAGAGCTTTTCTCTGTTTCTCTATTCAACTCGATCAGCAGCTGCCCCTGGCCTGGGCCGCTAAAAGTACTCGGTCTGGCGCCAGTCTGGGGCTGGTAGGTAGGCGAGGTGCTCGTACTATTTATCGGCCAGTTGATCGTTTCGACGTTGGGGCCTTGGAAGAAGGCGAAAGAAGCTTCGTTGGTGTTTACCCGTGCTCGGCCTAGTCTGCATGCGAGTCATCGGCGCCCTAGTCGACTCGGCTCGGCTTTAGCTAGCGTCTGATTCAGGAAGGTGGCAGCGGGCTGGTAAGCTCATCTGTTGCGAGCTAGCTGGCCGGCCCGAGGGACAATCCTTTTCTTTCTTCGACCTACTTTTTCTGTTCCGTTCTTTTTCACAGTTCTATTCTATTATTTAAAAATCCCTAACAGGTGCATTTTGTTGAGTTTTCTAAGTTTTTGCATTTAACGTTGAGCAAGGTGCTGGCCCTGACTCCGAGTACCTATCTCCGCCTAGTTAGAGTTTCGCGTAAAAAAGTTTTTTATTTTTATTTGGATCATTTCAGGATTGGACAATGCTGGAGTGGTGAGAAGAGTGATGGCCGTTCTCGCGCTCAACTCGTCGACTCGACCACTCGACTAGTCCTCATTCTAGAAACCGATCCTCTCTCCTCGTCCTCCTAAACTTTCATCGCTCCTATTCCTCCCGTCCCTCCCAAATGATGCGTTTCGGCAGCGGCACCTACAATGTCAGGGAGTCCGAAGTGGTCAGGGACGCCGGACGTATGGCTCAACGTAGTCTCGTATGTACCGTCCATTTCCTGGACGGGTCCCAGGACGATTTCGAATTGGATGTAAGTGCTTATGCAATCAACCCAGCACAACAACACGCCTCATTTTTTTCTATTAATTCCTAGAAACACGCTCGGGGTCAAGAATTATTGGAAAGAGTCTACGAGCATTTGGAGCTTATTGAGAAGGATTATTTCGGATTACAGTACGCAGACTTGGTTCCAGAACCGGACAACATGGTAAGCCAGGGTCTGCGTTGTTTTTATTGTTTTTCTGGTTTGAGCGTTTTTCGAGTCACAACCACTCTAATTGTCCATTATTTTTATTCTCAGCCTTTTGAGAACACTGGCAAACACTAGAAATCAAACTTATGACTTTTCTGGTATATCTATATGATTGAGTGTGAGAATGAGCATAGCTGACCAGGATGCACCCTAGGAGACTACCTGTGACTGTGCGTCATCAGCAGATGAACGTGACGTCGAGCATTCCCTTTCTGGCAACCTGATACCACCTCCGCCTCGGCGGCTGGCTGCATCTGTATAAGCTGGCAGTGCTGATGTGACTATTAGCTGAAGCAATAGGACCTATGATGAAGACTTTCGCAATGGAGCTAGGGTTGGTGTGATGCGCAGTGATATGAAGTTGCCAGAATATCTGCAGTCACAATAGGTGCATCCAACAGTAATCCTTATTGATGGTTCAGAAAGCACCAGTCCACGGTGTCCAATCTTTCTTATGACTGCTTTTGCTTCTAACTCTGATCCTAGTGATGGGACTTCAAACCTTGTATTCCTGCTCATCTTATTGCTCGTCCACCCACTCTTCAAGTTGGCTGTTTAGTCTTCATGCATGCGGTTTTGATCCCTTGAAAGTCACTATCCGCGCTTATCCCGGGCGGATCGTAATGCTTCCTTTCAAAATCGATCGACCTCTCCCCCGTAACTCGACACCTCCTTGTTTGATCGATCCCAGTCCACTTCCTCGCCCAACCCAAATTTAGACCACCTGCACATTTTCTCATGCGTTTTGACTTGGTTTTTTCCAACTCGTCCTTCCCGTTTCCTCGACCGTCCATCGGCTTACATCCTGTGACTCACTGATGAAAAATTACAAAAACAGTGCGTCAGGAAACTGGCAGCTTTTGAATGAATGCTATTGAATGTTGGCTTGCTTGACTGGCCTTTGATCAATTCTAAAATAAACCTTGGACTTCCTGTCTGGGCAACGCACCTAGGCTCTATGTCCTTATGTGTTGACACTGCACAATGTTGGAGTTGGGTGTTTGTTTACCTGCCTACATCATATTGCACGGGCTAGGGCTAAAGTCGTGGCAGCTAGAACACTAACTGGCACGCGAATGGGCCGGGTTTGTGCTCTGTTTAATGGTGCAAAGGTGTTTGACTTTGCCGACACATTACACATGCATCGGACAGGACGTTAGCAGGAAACGGAGCAGTCGTATGCGGGGCACGTGGCCCAACCATCGGAGGAGGCGTATTTGGAGAAGGGAGAGCACACGGTTCAAGGCCGTAGAGTTTGGAAAAGGGGCTGTACAGTACTGCTCGTGAGTGTAAAGTGCTTTTGACCAAATTTAGCCCCGTGGGCGTCTGGGCTCTGCAGTGTATGGCGGCACCAGATATGGATTATGGACTACAGCTGATCCATCTCCATGTCCAAATGTGAGAAAGGCAAAAAAGGGGGCAGACGACAGCTACTAAATAGTTTTGTGGGTGATCCATCGATGGCGTCTCTTGTCTGTTGTGTCTCCTGCTCTAGTCATGCATCTTCAGTTGAAACTTTTTAGACGCACCCTTTCTCACCTCCTGACACCAGCGCATCCATCTTGGCTGCCAACAGCCGTCGCCTCCCAGCACCACCTCTCATAAATGATTCCTTACTTGCACTGCTCTTTGGTTTTGACAGAAACAAGTCAAAAACACTCATTGTTTCTGGTGAGAATTCTGTAAATACATTCTTTTCTTTCTAGAGATGGCTCGAACCGACCAAGTCGATCAGACGTCAAATGCAATGCCCGCCTTACGTGCTCTATTTCCGAGTGAAGTTCTACGTGAGCGACCCGAGTAAACTGCAGGAGGAGTATACCAGGTATGCGGGGTCCTGGTCAGGAGGGCAAGATGCTGTTTCATTGGCGTCCATTATCCGTAGGCAAGTCGGATTGGGTTTGCGGTAGACATCAGTGCGTGGGCGGGACTTTATCTGTTGGCATCATCCACACATCCGACTGATACGATTGCTCCATTCCAGTGGGCTCTGTAACCAGCTCTCCTGAATGGCCAGGAGATCGGTAGCAGGGAGGCATTCTCCCTAGCAGGGAGACACCAAACCACTCTGACCTTTCAGCCGTCGTTCCAGCTCTCCTGCTCGGAGGTTTTTGTCCCCGAGTCTTTGGTCTCTGACAGCTCCCACCGCTTGGATGCGCCGGATACAGTTCTCTCCCCTCAGACACGAATCCATTTCCTCTTTCCGATTCAGGTACCACTTCTACTTGCAAATTCGTCAGGACATCCATTGTGGTCGTCTGGTATGTCCCGAGACATCGGCGGCTCTCCTGGGCAGTTATGCTGTGCAGTGTATGTCAGGTTCAGGGTCTTGCATTATGTGAGTTGTTGACCTGTGCCCGCCCTTTTTTAAGCCGAATTCGGAGACTATTGCGAAGAGGAACATGGCGACAATTACTTGGACGCATTTCAATTTCTCAGGAATCAAACCACCTCGTTGATCAAGAAGATTATGGACTTGCATAAATTGCATAGGTATGACACTAGGAGTAATGGGCATAGTAGGGAGTGTGGGAGAGTTTGGGTCGACATGATTAGGGTCTTTAGAGCGGAGGGTCGCGGTCAAAATTCTTTGTCGTGGCCACAGTCGCACGTCAGGAAAGGGCAGTACAAGGGTAGTCCGTAAGTCGCGTGATAAGCTGACCCAGGAAACCATGCTGTCTTGCACTAGCAGCAATGGGCTCAAAAATAAAGCTTTATTTTTTATATTTTGGCTGCTGAGCCTTCGCGTTACCCCTCTCTCGCACAGTTTTGGTACAGCAAGAATCCCCCTTCCGATAGGCGCCATTATTACTGATCATGACTGAAATCAGTGCCTATAATTTCAGAGGTCAAACACCAGCCGACGCAGAATTCAATTTCCTCGACCATGCTAAGCGTTTGGACATGTACGGCGTGGACCTGTACCATGCCAGAGTAAGTTGTCACCCCCTTCTATCAGCACTGCCACTTGGGTATGACTGGGTATGTATGCCATTTAGGATGCGAACCTGGCCGAGATTCAATTGGGAGTGACATCGTACGGCGTGGTGGTGTTTCAACAAAGCACCAAGATAAATACGTTCTCCTGGCCCAAAATATTGAAAATTAGCTTTAAACGCAAACAGTTCTTTATTCAGCTAAAGGCTGAAGGGGTAAGTTGGTATGATAGACTTGGGTAGACTATCTGGAAGATGGGAAGCCGGGCAGATTTGTCGATTGATATTCGGCATAAGTCCCGCAAAGAGCGGAGCGGACCCAGCGTAGTAACCGCGCTTGAAGTCAGCTGGTTCATACTGTTATCACAGTATGAACTAGGTTTTGACGTTGAACTTACGATTAGGCCTTGCTAAATTGGCCAGATCATCATGAACATAACAGGGTGCTTAGTACAATAAACTCCCAAATTGACTTCTGACCTCAAGTCTTCCACGCTTTTTATTCTAGGAAGAAAACATCGAGACGCTGGTTGGCTTCAACATGACGTCGACGCAGGCCTCGAAGATGTTATGGAAATCGTGTATCGAACATCATACTTTCTTTAGACTCATTTCGCCCCCTCAAGTGCAACCGAAGGGTCTATTTTCGTTGGGGTCGCGATATCGATACAAGTTTGTCGACCGCTTTGTCTACCGCTTGAGACTACCAATTGCCTTTTTTAATTTTAGTGGCAGGACGGAGTATCAAACGTTGGAGGACATGAAGCGAAAGGCCAGGATTGAGAGAACGTTTCACAGGTACGTATAGTGTCGAGTCAGAGACAAGGGGTGCCTGTGGCCTGTGGCCTGTGTGCAGAGGGGAACTAGGAAATATGGCTAACGTTTCGGCCAAGATCGAATGAAACTCATGATGGCTCACGCCCTTAAAATCAAAGGGAACTGGACGATGGCGACAGCCAGGGGTACAGGACGAAGCTATCTCTTGATTGCTGATCTATACTGTATTTTCTGCCGCAGTTATCCCACGATCCTTGGTTTGATGATCGAAATGCCCCCTTTCTAACCTGCAATCTGATTGTCTCTTGCCTGGGTCCTTTCACCTTTTATTCTGGCCATTTCAGGACTGGTAGTCGCTATTCCTATGCACGTTCCACTATCGGCCCGTCGTGTCGTGATGGCCTGTTCTCAGAGGAGCGTCGGTTTATGACCAGTGCCGGGGGTGGCAGTGTTAGCGAGAGCGGATACAACACGTCGGCCGTCACTATGATGACGACCACGTTCGGTCCCAATGGGCCTATCACAGCGGCTGTGGGCGGAGCACCCTTTGTCAGGTTAGTTAATCGCACGTTCATCCGCTGTGATTGGTGAGCTGCTGTCTAATCCGTTTTGCTTTGCATTGATTTCAAGAAGCTTGCGCCTCTGTTCATAGTTGGTGGTCAGCGTCCAGGGTGGATTGGAGTTTGGAGTCATGTCAAAATGCATTGTTTCGCTAAATCTAATTTATTTTTCACGTTTTGGCACTGCATCGACAGTATTTTAGTGGCAACCTTTAAAATTTCGAGCGGTTATCTCTTGTGACTGCAACGAAAATGACATTCACATACTAGCCAAACTCTTTATTTCCCCTCGATTTCGACCGCTTCTTCTAACCAATGCTTTATGCTTAGATCTCATAACCAGCACGTGCTTCGCAAAGAGAACGGTACGGACTTGCGTAAAAGTATTTCCGCTTCGAACGCTGCTTCTTCGGCTTGCTCTCTCTCGCTGGCGCCGACCGCATCGACTCCGATCGAGTCATCGGCAGTGCACGACGGGTCGGATGGCCACATTTGCACATGCGCTCTATTATCGCCTCCCTTCTTGTCTAATCGCAATCTTCCATCGTCTTCGCTGAGCGCACGACGAAGCTATCAATGGCCACGATCGGCGGCCAACACTCCCCCGCCCTCCTCCGCTCTACTGTCGGGGTTACAAAGGCGCCAGATGTTGATGTCAGCCCTGGCCAATGGCAATCGGCGTCTGAGTATGGCCGAAGGGGGCTCTAATGGATGCGTGGTGCATTCGGCCTCAGCTTTTGCTGATATGATTACGGCACGTGCTTCGCCCACAAACTCTTCAGCTTCAGCCGCTTTCTATCGCAGGTATGCCCTTGTGCTTAATTACTAGTGCATGCGAGCAATCTTGCGCTATGGACTGGGTAGCTTGCGTGTGCATCAGCTGCATGCTTTCTCTGCTGGCTGGATGCATGCTAGTCGCGCACTTGGGCTACTGTCACAAGCACTGGTGCTTGCTCCATATGTACATATGTGCCCGCAGGTGTGCAGGTTTACTGTGTTTTACGAAGACAGAGTACCTTTGCATTTCCGTTCTCCAAGTCTGTTTTTGGAGCATGTTTGAGTTCATTTTTTGTGGTTCTGTTTTTAGCGTACTATCCTGCCTGCTGGGTTAGTCATATACTTCGAAATACCTATTTTCTCCCATTTTCAAAGGAATAACTTTGCTGCACTCATACTGGGTGCTTCGGTCCATTGCTAGTCCCTATATTTGGCTTCTCTGACTTACCTTCGCTATCTTCTTCCGATAGCAGCCCCATTAGGCAGTCTTCTCGTATGCCATTATTGTGCATCCGTCTCTCAATTCCCCGATGTGACTCATCACCTGCTTTTCTCCCGTTCCGTTTTCTGTTTTCAAAACTTTTCAGCTTTTCCCAGTTCGGGAATATTTTTGCGGTTGGTGTGCTCAGGAGGCGTCGGGGCGGTGATGATGGATGGGGCAGATGTGTGATTTCGGTGTGTCCGCATGGACTTTATGGGTCGTCGCCTCGTCGGCCCGTATATGGCTCGCTCGCGCCAGCCACACGATCATTCGCCCGAACAGGCGTTAGCCCAGAAATGGTGCGTCTTGACTCGTCTTGACGTGAGAAATCGTAAAAGGAGCCATCTCGCTCAGTTTTGGAATTTGGAGAAAGTGACCCCGTTCATTCCCCATATTTGTCTTGGGCCGTTTTGTTTTCACTTTTTCTCTGCTCACTGATCCACGACGTGAGGGCATATCTTAGATGTTGATGAAGTCAGTGTGTTAAAGATGTGGAAAGTGGGGGTAGCACATTTACACTGACTGAATTACTATTTCTATATTTACTCAACGAATTCGGACTGATTCGTTTTTTCATTTTGGCAAGAATATTTGGGAGTTTGTAATTTGGAATCGGGCCCATTTGGATTGTTTGGATTTGTATAAGCGTACTGGAGTGAGGGCATGAATGGTCATAGTACGTCTTGTACTCTTTGCACACTGGCCTCGAAGATGGACCGTGAGCAGTGAGTGCGAGTAGAGCAGCCAATTTTCTTTTCTTATTCACTAAACCGTCGCGAATTTGGTAAGTCTGGCATCGGAGCGCCTAGTTTGGCTGCGTGGGCGGGCCAAGGTCGACGGGCGTGACTAGAGTCATGGTGATTTTATCAATAAATTCTTCGTGTGTCCTCGACGGTCGACTGGTATTGAGTCAATATTACAAGCGTGTGTGAATGCCAAGTTGCCATTTTTGGACTTGGTCTATTGACGAGTCGAATCGAGCCTGCTGCAACTTTTCCCATTATCTTTTGCTTGCACTTGGTTTTTGTGCGCGAGTAGGCAGTGCACAATTTCCGGTTTCAAGGATCGAGGATCGGTGAGACTTGTTGGAGTGACAAGAATAGGGCGTGGTGGTTGTTGGGCGGCTTCTCGTGGGAAATATATTCTCGCCCACTTTTTTGCGAACATTGGTACGCTTTGTCATTACGCGTCCATACGAGACCGGATTTGCGACGAGGCGACGTGTCGAGTGGGAATGAGTAACGGACGGAATGCTGTCTCATTGGCTATCATTGAGTGACTGGTGAACATTTTTCGACGAATAGGATAATATTGATTTTGATCCTTGGAATTAATCATTTTGTTTTGATCAATACGAATCGAGTATCCACTTGACTCAATGCCCGTGCTAGCTGCCTTGGCCACGACGACGGGCTCGGAGTCTTCGACGGACAAGTCTCGAAATCAGACCAGACTGGTTAAAGAAAAAGTTGGTGGCCAAGAAACGGCCACCTTCGATTCTTGTCGATTATTATTCAAATATTTATTTTGTCGTCGTCACTATGGTCGACAGGGAGGCCGCATTGAAAATAAGACAGTCTGTATTGGAGCACAAGAGCCGAGCCCGAATCAAGCCGCAGCTTGGCCTTGTTGGTTGGCAGCAGCGGTGGCCGTTCCATATTTCCATACACAACAGTACGAGCACAACACCCACACCTTGGACGGGGCTAAGGCCACCGAGGTGCCCACGGTTCATCGATCGGCGACGTGCTGGACAAGCAAACGACTATCCGGCCCGATCATTTCTCTCAGCCTCGACAGTTCGGCTGGCTGTGGGTCCAGGAGTCCAGGCTTTTATAAGAAGGTGGACGAAAGGTAGGGACGGGAAGATCAGCATCGGGCTGGTTCAAACGGTCTCTCCTAGGATGGGTTCAGGCCCCTGTCAGGCTGTGCGGTCTTTGAGGTTGTCCTCCCGAGTTAAGCTGTCCACTCCATGGCTACAGTGCCGTGAAGGCTCTTTCGTTCTCCGAAAAGTTGGGTGAGCGCGATAAAAACGGTGTTTGGCCGATTTGCATGGGCGGCCCTTGAATGTGGCGTGTCCGTGGTTCGAGCAAATAGGGTCAGGGTGGAGAGGGGGTGGAAAAAGTGTTATTTGAGGTTAGTGAGAATTGGAGGCATTTGTAAAGTGTACAGGCGATGACCGATGCCGTGGTCTGCAATGACCGAGGGGCGGATGGCGGAGTGAGGCACGCGACTAGTTCCAGTACTAAATTAGTTCTTTATGTGGGGTCGAAGTATTTTGCTGGCGTGCCAGACGCACAATACAACTGTTGGACGGGCCAGTGGGTGTCTACTGTCGAGTGGCTCTCACTTTGAAATATCTTGGCCGCCTGTTTTCTTCGTGGCTGAGTTTTTGAAAAAGTCTCTTCAGCGCACCACTTCAACTTTCAAAGTCGTAGCTTAATCGTTGGTCGTCGTATGGCTAGTGGTTGGCACCGGCCACCGTCCTATTCCCGCCCAGACTAGTGTGCTGATCGATGAGCAACTAGCCGCCGCTTCCGTCATTTTTCCAAACAATCCACCGACGAGCCGCGGACTTGTAAAGTTTATTTTTGGCACAAGGTGGGCACGAGCCGGCCAGAAGCGACCTACATCGAACAGCCACGATTGGAGCCAATTTCACATTTTGTACTCATCGAACTTAGACTTCGGACAGTTTACATTTTTGGGCTTCGACGAGGTGTGTCGACAGATTTGGAACAGGGGGTTTACGATTTGGATCGCCATGTGGACTCAGGACAGGAGCAGGATGACCTTACGACTAAAGGGACGACGGAGTGGGCGATACTCCTTGAAAGTGAATTTTGAAAAGTAATGTGGGCCGTGCAGGCTCGGTGTGATCTGTGGATCTGGTAGTCTGGGGATTGGTGATGCGGGTGTTAAAAGTAGGGCTAAGGTTTTCGTGAGGCAGGGCGTACGAGTAAGTGCTAAGAGCGCGCTAAGCCTCCACGTCTCACCCCTTGTTTGACATGAGGGGTATTCGCATCTTTTCGACTTGCATACAAGTCGGGTAATCGATCATTTTTTGCACGTACTGCCTTCGAACTGGACCCGGCTTGATCGAGTTCAGCCTCATCCTCAGGACTGAACATGTTTGGCCGGATTGGACTTCCGAGGGTCCTCCCGCCACTCTAATTCACCTTTAACTTTTGACTTTGGTTTGGTAGGGAAGAGTGGACTTCCAAGAATTGTCATTGACTCGGTGCGGACGATGTGCATGTGGATGAGTAACTCGATTTGGACAATGGCCTGCGTTGTGGAATTGAGGATGGGGAAGAAAGGGATGATGCAAATGGGAGAAGGGTACAGTTTGTCGGAGGCTCGAGGCGGCTCCCGCGGGACAGATGCGGGTCTCGGTTGTTTATGATACTGTAGTTGATGGAAACGCGTCCTCGAAAGTCTTAGTCCCTTTTTACAGAATACTTTTTCAACTCTTCCATTTGAAAATGCGGTCTCGACACCGAACTTCGTGTCGTCCTGGTAGTGTGTCAACAAGTGGGTTGTGGTCGGGTGGTCGGAATTCCTGCGGTCGGATTCGTAAGCGAGCGAAGGAAGGAGAAGATTGAGGCCAGCCGAGCCGCTACTCATCTCTGGCTTGTTTGCCCTTGTCGACCAGTTCCCTGTTTATCCCCGGCCATTGTTGTGCTAGCTACCGAGACCAGGTGAACGAATTGAAACAAGGCCAGTTGACCAGCGGCCTGGCACTGGACACATTCCGCAACCAATTCCTTGTCTCGCCCTACCTCGTATGCGGCCAGTGCACGGATGGCTCGCACGATTATGACAATGAAAAGGTGATCGATTCTCGAGCGGAGGTTCATTGACTTGTTAATCGTCCGGATCGATCGACAAGGAGGACTGCTGTATCGATTTTGGGATTGTGTGGGATTACACTCGGACAGTACAATAGAGTGCCTCCGTGGCTGGCCATCGTTTTTGCTGGAATTGATAAGTGAATCTACTGAGTAGGACTGCAAATTGGTTGCCAAGAATCGACTGTTGGCATCGTGTTTTGGTCTTGGCCTATTTGAACTGATTTTACCTTCGCTAGTCCCTTCCATCGTGACAGCAGAAACTCTTAAGTCTTGACTCGAACAGTTACAACGAGACCACAGTTGTCGAGTGGTCCCTTCTGCTTTCGATTTTTAACACCTCGCCGCTCTCCAACAATCCCATGTTGGGGCAGAATCCAAAGTGGCAGGCAATCGGGACCATGCTCGTCCAAAAGCACGTTCATTATATCGATACCAAAACCAAAACCCCTCCGCTGGATGCCATCGATACGATGGAGGTAGGGTTTCTTTCGAGACCACGCTACACCCAAGCACGTCATCAACGTATCCTCAATTCGACGGCCACAACGGCGAGCCAAGTCGGCCATCAGGCCAGGCGGCGATCGCGATCCTCCGCCTCCGTCGTCCATTACCACGCTCCCCTCACCGTGGCCATACATTTCTTGTAAGCCCGTTTGAAATATTTCAACCTTTTTCTCGTCCCCAATGTCAACTGTGCACTTTTTTGTTTTGTTTTCCTTTCCTCGACCATCCTGCACGCAACTAATGCATAGTGGATTTTTTTTTGGACGCTTGGGCTCGTAGTTGCGGTCTGGTGTCCTTGACGTTGGAACTGTGGGAGCGGAGTCAATACCATATTTGGAATTAGGCCTTGTGTCCTGGTTACTCGTGTAGTTTTCTCTGGGATTGGCGGCTGCGCCTTGCAAACTTGTACTCGACGTGCCAAAGATGGTGTAGTGAGATTAAAATAGGAACAAGTCCTGTTGACAGCCCACGTAATGATCTGCCGAGACACTGCTCGAGGACGGTGGGGTTGGCAAAGTTGAATGTCTGGTCAGTACTCGTTCGGGCCGAGACCACCCGTCACGTGCCACCGACATCAACTGTTGGACGGGCTCACGCATTTGTACGATTCGACCTCGCCTTTTTCAAAATTTTTCCACTTTCCTACTTTGCAATTGGGCTGGAAGAGGAAGAGTATTTTTCGACTTCTTAGTCGCTCGCCCCAGCCTCTAAAATTTGAATTCCTAAAATTCGGAGTCTTTTATGTTTGAGGCCGGGAACATGATAAGATTTTGAGGGAGATTAGGCCAAAATGGTTTACTAAAAGGCATTAGATAAAGCGATGACGACGTCACGGTTTTGGTGACCGATGGATACTCGAAGGCAACTTATGTAAACTACATTTTCCGGACTCATTTTAAAAAGCGATCGGCGGCGAAGTGGAGTAAAAGCGAAACATTTCGAGGATCGGGTAAACATAATGGGCACGGATTTGATGGAGTAGACACTCGGCATTGATTTTTATCATTTCGTACGCTCGGCTGGTCCCCCTTTCAAATTTCGCCGCTCCACGATTCGAGGCGCCTGTTTTCAATCATTTCGTCATAACGCGGCTCGAGCTTGGATTTCGTTCATTTCCGTTTCGATTACGCAGAAAAGACTCGAATCGAGAATGGCTTAGGAGAAAGTGGGCAAAAAAAGTTTCTCAATGGCTAATAGTCCAGTTTGGTTTCGATAGTCGGCGAACGAAGGAGGAGCCAGTCAGCTGTTTCCGTTCGATCATCGAGACTCGGTCGGATCGAATAGCCGACTCGTTTCCGTAGGATTCGAGTTACCGAAGGGGAAAAGCGAGAAATACATTTTTTGTCTATTCGGTGTCTCGGTTGGTCGGAGAGGAAGGAAGGAATTAGAGTTTGAGTGATGGTGGCCGATATGGTCATAGTTAGAGCCAGACCAGTTTGGATAACGTAAGTGTGCAGATGGACTTTTTGTTTTCCTTACCTTATTCCGCCCTCGATGGCGAGAAGTCACGAACGAGTCCTTTTCTCGTTTTCTAAAGAGTGAACGCACTCGGCGGGGTCGCCGGTGCACACTGTCCTTTTTTGGCCATCCAATAAACGACAGTGGATTGGTGGTGGCAAGCAGATGGAGGCTTAGATAAATGAGTTTTCTTGCATTGTCTCGCCGTCAACTTTGAACATTTTTATAGTGTGCCAAGTGGGAAATAAAGTTTCGAGTTTTGGTCAGTTCTCATTCATTTTTCTTTTTTCCGGAGATTTTATCCGCATAAAATGGCCAGGAATTTTTTATTGGACATTTCCTGGAGGCGATGTCTCCTGTGAGTTGACTTGTCGTAGTGGTTGCATGCAAGCAAGGACGGCTGCCTATGCCCAGTGAGGAAAGTGGTGTGCGGGTGGCAGAGTGAGGGTTGGGACACTCCGCCAAGTTGGATGGCACTGTCTGTAAGGACGGAGGGACAGAGTGCAAGCTCTTAAAACTCGTGCTTGAAATAATCGAGCAGGACGTTAATTCTTGACTTCAGCATTACTGTCACGAAATGAGCTTTTTAATCTTTCTCGTTTTAGCACCTCCAAACTCACTTCGTTATGTCTTGTTCAGAATCAATATGCCTAGCAACTTTTTCTCGCATTCTGTCCCATATTTCCTATTCTTATTACTTTGCTTGCACTGAACTAGCTCGCTCCCTAACTTTTGAACTTGTATCCTCGTAATCCCTGCGATCCCCGAAATCCTATCGTTTGTTTTTGAACTTTCGCTTTTTTTGTGGTCCCTCAAAAATAACTTTGCTGGCAGCTGACCCGAGTTCCTCCTCTCTCGACTCATCCGTTCACTTTGCTGGCTTGTACTTGGAAAATGTTGATCATGCATAGAAATATGCTCGGACCTAAAAGTGAGGGAGGAATGGAGAAAAGCGGTTCGTTAGGTTCCTTTTTGAAAAACGAGCCAATTACTGGCGTGCCGCGCATGGCCGTCGTTCGTGTTTATCTTGTCTTTCGGGTTGAGTCGGAGAAGGCTAATGAATGATGCTAGATTAGAAACTTGGCGTTGCATGGAATGGCCGATAGCGAGATGGCTTTTACATCAACTTTTCTCACTTCGCTCCGACTTAGGCTTATTTTTTGACACGGCACCCTGTCGGAGCTGTTGTTTTTCTGGAGAGGGGTGTGAACCTGTCACCGCGTCTGGCCAAGTATTGGATACTTTTGGTACCTGTCTGTGCAAAGAGACCCCGCCGTGTAATGACGGGTGCTACGAGCATCTGTTTATTGGTCTTGGTCATGGGGAGAGAAAAGCATGGAATTTTAATCGAATAAATGCATCATTGGAATTGGGGGAGGGTGGATGGGTGGTGCTGGGATGAGTGTCATTTGGTATTATGCAATGCTTGATCGAACTGAAAAAAAACGATAAGATTGGCCATTTTGGTAATTCGTAGTGTCCGCACTTGGATCGGCGCCCGTTGCTGGCAATGCAATAAGGGTGAAGCGGCCTATTTTCTCAATTCCCATTTTCATATTGAGACACCCTGGTTCACTGAAACGAAAACAAATTGGCAAAACGTGTTGTTGCTCGTTGGAGGTGGTGATTTGATAGGTTGCACCAGTGTTGTGTTTACACGTCGGGCTCTCGTCGTCGTGGAGGGCAGCGGCCACTGGTCACTCTCCGGATCCCCGACCACCACTGGTCGATCAGGTGCTCGGCAAGGAGACGCGCTTGAAATTGCTTCTCTTCTTTTGTCCTTATTGGGCAGCTGGTGCCCATCACGCCGGGATCGGTCTCGTAGAAAATGCTGAAATTTGTAGTGACCAGTGGTCATCGGACTAGTTCGGCCAAACATAATGAATCACCTGTATGCTACGAACGAGGCGAGGTGACCTATTCCAAAAATGGGTTATATTCGAACAGAAGAGAGAATTTTTTCAAGGATTTACTGCCTGCTACTAGATTTGTTGGTTCGAATGTGGAGAGTGGCGGCAGCATTTCGTCGACTGCTAGTAGTTCTACGAGTACTGGGCCTAGTGTTTCTGGCGAACACCCCGATTCGGCCGCGGTGGCACCTCGATGTCGTCGACGAAGACGTAGAGCGTTGTCCGTATTTTGGGATTTCGAATCAGCAAAGTATCCTAGTTTTGGACCTTTCTGGATTCATTATAAGTTATTTTAGGCTTTTTTCTACACGGTGCCCTGAACTCTCCTTTTATGACCCGCACGCTGATTAGCTTGCCTTGCGCTCACCAGGGTCCTCTTACTTGACTTATAGAACCCGAGTCTAAAAGGTCCTTACAGTCGGCTGCAGCAACATTTGCCGCCCCTCTTACTATTTTGCTACTTAAGGTTTCCACTGTCCACCTTTTCGTTTCGCCAAGTTACTTTTTCCTTCTGGGTAGGGCTGGGCCTGTTTTTTTGTACTCTGCCTCCTCAATTGGCTTTTCTTTGGCATGATGAATGTGTGAGGTGCGAAGACTGTGTTAAATCATATGATGCCGAATTAGGACATGGTCTTTGACGTATGCATATTTTTAAATTAATATTTTTGGAGTCGGAAGTTTGGCTCATAAATAGGCACGACCCTTTTAGCGTGATTACCTCTACTCGGCGCCTGGACCCGTATTCAACGAGCCGACTCGTGCACTTGCGCACGACCCGAATTTTAGCGAAGGCAATACCTTTTCTAAGTGTAAAAGAATGTAAAGAGGCATAAGACACATTGATATTGTGCTCGAGTCTGGGTTATGAGGGAGGCAATTGAGTGACAGGCGACTAGGCAGACATTGGCCGCTCTAAAAATACCCTTTTTGGAGAGTGAGACTTGCATGCAACCAACTTCACTGTGCGAGCCATGGCACTTTGTCGGTTTGGGTAGTTTGAGTGTGGAAGTTGTGATCCATTCTGGGTTTATCTTTGATTTTATGCGAAGTTTTGGGTTTTTTGAGATAATCTTAAACTTACAGTAAGTCTTGTATAAGACTAAATTAGGTTATTATTTTAGTGAGAACAACGCCAACAATTGTGTGGTGTTCAACGGCATTCATCCACGGACGAGTGGTTCGGTGGCATCATCGCAGCAATCTGTCCCTCCCCCTCAGTATCATCTACATCATCAGAGCCAATTGCCTTCGACGGGCGCAGTCAATGGTTCGGCGGAGAACGGGAACGGAGCGTACCGTCTGATTCCGTCACCCAGCTCGCAGCGTTCTTATCCCAAGCAGTCTTCGTCCAGAGCCTCCTCGCAACAGGCCAATGGTCGGGAGACAACCTTCGGATCGACCGTCATCACGTCCAATATTCTGGACGTAGTCGACGACGTGCTCGTCGGTGAACAGTCTTTCGAATTCCCGCAAGACACAGCCAGCCAACAAGCCAAGCAGTCTCCCTCCACTTCGTCCAGCCACAGCCAACCATCGAATCAAACTGCCCAAATGCCCTACACCTCTGTGCAAGTGAGTGGGGACTGGTGTGAATATGGATGGGAACTATTGATAGAATGTGGGCCCCACTTGAGCAAGAATGCATTGGCAGCAACTGTGCGGTGCTGGGCTGATAGCTTAGCAGCTTACTCACATGTGTGAGGTTGGCAGCTCTAGCTGAATGAGGTTTGGTGTGTCGGAGGGCTTTGTACTGGCAAACCTGAGTTCCTCTGGAGTCTCTTCAGCGTTTTCCTTCGAAGTGCCTACGCAGAAGTCGACTTGGAATTGACGTACCCAGTCGGGGTCGTCTTTTCAGTGCCTTTTTGGACTGCGACCTGTGCTGATCTGTCTCTCGACAAGATACAGGTTCTCGTTGGGCAGCGACATATGGATGAGCGTGAGTGCGTGCAACGAAGAACAGATGGCTGATACATAATGCATCGGTGCGTGGGAACGGTGATGCGGCGCAATCGCGTTCTGTTATCTTTTGATGGATTTCTCGTCCGTGACTCGTATCCTCATCCTTGAGATTTGGGGAAGCTATCAACAGCTATGCACATTATCGAAGCCACTTACGCACGGAAGGTGAAAGATCGGCATCCTTTGTCCTCGAGAGAGAGAGCTTGCTCTCATTTGCTTGACTTCTAGTTGCTGTACGGAGCTCGTGTCATCCAGGGCCTAGGGGTGTTTCGCTTCGGTATCAGTCGGAGTATTCTTGCATGGCCGCGTGCAAATACACTTTGCTCGAATCGATCACACGCTTGAGCACTATTGCCATAATAGGGGTGCATTCTGTTGAGCCAGAGCCATTATGCAATTCAATGCCAGGCTCTCGTTTCGTCTTCACGTCACCTGCCAGTCGCACACCAACTCACAAAGTAGGTGGGTGTATTCCGATGATGCATAGCTCGTCCTGTCGCCAGTGATTCGATAAGAGAGAGGCATGCGACACTCGCAGATAATAGGCTTCCGTAGTGTGGCACGTCGCCTACGTTCTCGTTACTCGATTGTTTGCCTTGTTTGCTCGAGTGAATAGCGAATAGTCAGAGACTCATTTTTCCGTGTGGCGAGACGAGCTGGCGTGCGAAGTCGGTGGACATCGTCGATAAGTGAGCATTGACTGGAATGGTTCGTGTTAGGATGCGTCTCGAAATGAGCTGCACTGCGACTGCTGCTGATCAGGTGTTTATGGAACAACGTGTCCTGTCGAAGGTATGGGATAAGTGTCGGCAATGTCTGACTCGCCTTCGAGGATCTCAAGTAACTCGTCTTAGGTGTGCCTAATACTCGCCTTTTTACTCTGACCACTCGTCCGGTCGCATCACCCACCGAGGTCACTACTTGACAGGTTTACATTGTAACCTCGTTTCAGTCCCAGCCGTCCAACTTTCAAATTTCTCGGTTGTCGAACGGGCGATCCACGGTGACGGGCAACATTGTGAAGCAAGGTCCGCCCCCGCCAGCCTACCCTCGTTCTGGTTCGCCCGTCGTGCTCGCGGCTGCCGCGAACAATGATCATCACCGACCCGTGGTGCACGGCAATGGCTACCATTCACACTCGTCCAACCCCACAACCAGCAACGGCGTGAATGGCAGTCAACGAAGCTCGACGGCTAGTCGCAATAGTTTGACTAGTAACCACGGATCGAGCCCGCAGCACCGACCCACCACCAACGGGGGATCGCAGAGGAATAGTCCAGTGGTGGGATCGAGCAACGGACACGCGAACGGGCATCACAACGGACACCACCAGGAACATACGGACAACAATGTCAACACTTTGGTCACTATTCGCATGAAACCTGATCCCCAGGGTCGATTCGGCTTTAATGTTAAAGTAAGCAGAGGACAATGGCCGCAGTGGCCAATACGTGATGTGGGCGCTGTGTTTCAGGGAGGAGCAGACCAGAATTATCCAATCATCGTCAGCCGAGTCATCCCGGGTAGCCCGGCCGATGCGTGTATTCCTCGTCTGAACGAGGGCGATCAAGTGCTGATGATCAATGGAAGAGATGTTAGTGCCCACACGCACGACCAAGTGGTCCGCTTTATTCGGTCGTGCCGCGAGGCGCACAGCGGAGAACTTTTATTGGTCGTGCGTCCAAACGGTAGGTTGACATTGCTTATGATCGGCGGTTCTGCGCCAGCAGGTGCCTGCTCTTCTTGTGAGCTTGCCTCAGTTTCCTGCGTTCTGGCCAGAGGTCTTCCCCGGACCCATCTTTTCCAATCAGTCTTTTTCAGCTTACATTGGGGAAGACGTAGACGAGCCAGAGTTCCAGTACGTACCACAGACGCCCCACGTTTCCGACTGTGTCCCGCGATCAGACAAATTGCAGCAATCGGTTTTATTGTTGGCTGATAATCTAGCTTCTGGATCAGCAATTATCCAGTTTGAGGTGAGCAGAGAGCAAAGCCGTGTTGGGGCCTGTCTTGCAGATGGGATGCTTCTTTGGGTCTGCTGGAACCGACCCTCTAATCGTGTCTGCCCAGACAGTGTGGTACAGGGCATCGTGTGAATTTCAGCAACTGTACCGCAAAAAACCCGGTTTGACATTAGACGTGGCCAGGACGGCGGAGAATATCAACAAAAATCGATACCGGGACATTTCACCTTGTAAGTAGTACTCAGTCAGTCGCTCTTCAACGTAGGAATTCGTGGGCACTAACTCGTAATTGCCTCGTTTTCAGACGATTCGACGCGAGTTATGATCAAGAACACGGCAGTCACAAATGGTGGAGATTACATTAATGCTAGTTTTGTCAATGTAAGGTCACTGCTCGTGGTTATGGGGCTGGCCAAAATGCCTAGTCTGATTGCAGATGGAAATCCCGACGAGCGGAGTGGTGAATCGTTATATCGCCGCCCAAGGTCCCCTGCCTCACACGGCCGTCGATTTCTGGCAAGTGGTCTGGGAGCAATTGTGTCCGACCGTTGTCATGCTGACGGCGACGGTGGAGCGTGGACGAGTCAAGTGTCACCAATACTGGCCTCGTCTTTACGAAAGTCAAGATTATGGACGATTACAAATTTCGTGTTTACGCGAAAAGGAGACTGCGGTCGGATTTACGAGAGAATTTTCGTTAGTCAACCAAGAGGTGAGAGTGGAAGGGTAGGGGGTAGGCGGAGAGGGGAGTCCCGCCAAAGGGCAAAGAGAGTCGGGCCAGTCGTGACTGTTTCAGCATTTTTCCAGGGCCTATTTCGGGGCCTTCCGAGGGGACCGTCCGAGATTTTTGGGCCTATTTTAGGGACTAGTTGTGGCTGCCTGCACTCTATCTTTCATTGAGCTACCCAGGTCGAGCTGTCGATCTCACTCATGGCGGTACTTTTCAGACCAAAGAAGAACGACTCGTGACGCAGATGCAGTATGTTGCGTGGCCCGATCATGGTGTGCCCGAGGACCCCAAGCAGTTTATCGATTTCGTATCTCAAGTGCGGCAGTTCAGAGCCGGCATGGTCGAACCGATGGTAGTGCATTGCAGGTAAGATCCAACCCTCGTTTCGTATTACGACTTCTCCTATGACTGCAGTGTCCTCTCCACATTGGCTTGGGCGTGGCACAAATAACTAGTCTATTGGCTGAATTGCTGGTACAAGGAAGCAAGGGGAGCTACAGTACGCTATCTTCCGTTTCAGTGCGGGCATCGGCAGGACTGGTGTGTTGATCCTAATGGAGACGGCCATGTGCTTGATCGAAGCCAACGAACCCGTCTACCCCCTGGATCTCGTGCGAACAATGCGAGATCAACGAGCCATGCTCATCCAGACTGCGGTAAGCCTTCCCTGATGTACTGTATTTTTTGAACTGTCATGCAAAGCTGTTGGTCCTATTTAGAGTCAGTACAAGTTCGTATGCGAGGCTATTGTCAAGGTTTTCAACGAAGGTATTGTCAAACCATTGGCGGAATATCAGCAGCAGCAGCCCAGATGAGGGCGAAGTCTTTCTATTGTACAGTCCTAGTGGAGAGCCCGATTCGTGCTTGTATCATGGACGAATTGGGAAAGTTTTATGCAAATTTTATGGTAGTCTGATTGTGTGGTGTGCTTGATATGTCTATGTTAAGCTGTATAGTGAGGGAAAATGCGGCTGGGCTTTATTAGGAGTTTGGCGAGTTGCATTGGCTCTTCCTATTTTTCGATCCTTGCTGTTCCCCGAATTCGCTGCCGATTTTTAATTTTCCATTGATTGTTACTTTCGTGCTCTTCAGGCTTGATCGCTGTTAGTGTACAGAATGGAAATCCCTTACTGACGTTTTAGAACGATGTAAATGGGAGAATGAATAAATGGTTGAATTTGGTTTTGGTTTAGCCTTAGCTTGCCAAAATGGGGGGAGGGTAGGGCCAACAAGATATCTTTACTAAAGGGTACCGTTTATAGTCTTTGAGTGTGAGGACGAACCTCGTAAGCGAATGTACCGATTATACCGCGGAACAAGGAACTCACGATCAGATTCAGGGCAGACACGTAGTTTTGCACTGGAAGCCCCTTGAGAGTGGGGACCTACTGTCAGAAGGACCCGTGTGGACGATTCGTCCCGAGGAAGTTTTGTCCCGTTTCATGAGGTCAGTTGTCGAATCGAATCTGTCCATGGCCACAGAGCCGACCTCATTCCTTAGACCGCATAAAGGAACATATCATGAACGAAAGATTTTTCGCATTCCCTTTGCTGTGCAGTTGCATAGCTAGACCTCTTCGTCCTCATTCAAACTATTGTTGCGGACGAAGTTCGCAGGTACCACGATTTTAAGGTTTTGTGGTTACAGTGTCACTGGCTGAGGAATGCAAACCCATTTTCTTTTGAGATGGACTTTGCATACAGAACGAGAGCATGCGGCATGTAAAGTAGATACGAACACGATGGGCCAGCCGGTGACTTCATTGCCATCGTCGCTGTTGGATGATCGCTCCCTCCAGCTTCGAAAGGACCACCGCTCTCGCCCTCGACTTCTTGGCTGAGGGTATAGTTTCCGTCATGGTTGTTGTTTCGACAACAGTCTCTACATTGCGAAAGCGAGATGATGCTGCGTGGTATAGTTTTCAGTGTAATCGGTCTTGAATCCACACTCTGTGGTGGGTGATGGAGATGCAGGTGACCCTCTCTGGTCCCGTACTTGGAAATGTTCAGTTTGACAACGACTGAGATAATCATTTCACCACGCTGAGATAATCATTTCTTGTGACTGCTTTAGGTCATGCCTTTTCCTTAAAGGGCGGGTATATCGATCAGTGGTCGCGTGGTCGCGCACTTTCCCGCTAAGTGGTCGCATGGCCGCGCACATACCCTTTGAGGTGACGCCAGGTGCTCCGCCTCCAATCTCGGCCAATCAGACGCCAGGGAACAAGTCGCCCACCCCTGACTGGTCTTCTGGTCATTGAGGAGAAGACGGGAAAAATAGTCGCAGCTCCTGCCCTATACCCGCGCTTTAAGCAAGCTCGCAGCATGAAGTTCTCTCAAGAGACACCATGAGCACCATGAGGCAGTATGACCCATGAGTGACACCATGGGGCAGTATGAAGTATGATCTTTTCATGCATGCCATACCTGGCTGTACCTGGACATACTAACGTTTTTAGTCTGGTCTGGTCACAGTTTCTCCTCAGGCCGCCTAGAAATCCAGATGGTACCAGACCAGAACCTAGAACTGAGGGCCAGATTACCAGGTGCCGTTCACGCCTGGTTCAAACGGCACCGTGTAATGTGACACCAATGATGATCATGAAATCACTTATGCCAAACCGAACCGTTTGGGGTTTTTGATTCTTGAAATCAAAGGTTTTCGGCAGCAATGAATTAGCAGTCGCCAGCGTGGTTTGTGACCCTCTAAAACAAGAGCCTCATACAGATGCTGTATGTCTTATGCTGCGGCCAGAAACCCAGTCGGGGTGGATAAGTTGTCGGGGTAACAAACAGATGACTCAGGTACACTAACAGAAGAAAAGTGCGAGTACGGATGATGAATTACCAGACATGGCCACGACCACGTCACAGAGGTCGACCGGAGATTGGGAGACCTAAACTCAAGCAGCGACAGTTGAGTGAGGGTAGGACTGCACATACCCCAGCCCAGCAGCACTCACAGTTCTCACGCTAGGTGCGCACTTACAAGGGACGCTTCGACTCCCGGCTGGTAAAGATTATTGTCGATTTATGTGTTCCTTAGCCCTCGAGTGAGCTGCATGGTGCTGGGCTGTGGATAAAGTATGACATGATACGAACAACATTTGTTCAAAAAGCTCAACAGCAGAATAACTTGATCCGTCAAGAGGTTTTTTCATATACACAAAAATTACAAAAGATACGAATTCATGCAAAAATAAATACCACATTCTCAAAATTTTATGATAAGAACCTCGTGTTTGACACCCGTTCTGTCATAAATATGGGAGAATGCCTATCATGCTAAATTGTATGTACCTAGATACAAATCATAACGCTATTGCCTCTTGAAAGCGCACAAGCCTCCCCCGAAAGGCTAGACGATGGCACATGGCGACAATAGCCAGTCAACTCACGACTACACTTGACGCACTCGACGGGTCTGGTAAGATGGCCCACTGACCATCCGATTTTTCCGACCGTCTCTAAAAGGATCGGAGTCAGTCAAAAGTTGCGATTGAGTAAAATGACGCTACTTACGCCTCGGATAAACCGATAAATGAAGAACACCACGATTGCAAGGACAAAAACTGACCCAACGATGATTGCCGCGTAAGCTCCGATACGCGCAGTTCTTTGAGCAACGACCACACTATCGTAAATGTACTTGAAAGTACTGGCATCGATTTCTACCGACTCGTTTATCCAAACGATTGGAACGACGACTGACTTCATTCGATTGAATGCTCTAGACCTGAAAAGTTAGAGGTTATGACGGAGAGGATTTCAGGAACAACCCGTTCAAGACATTCAAGAGTATTCCTTTTTTGTATCTCACGATCAGGCGTGATAGGAGCCCATGTCGGAGATACTGCAAATACCAATCGGTCACCTGACTACGAGTCAATGATGACTGGAGCTCAGAGAATTTTAGTGCTCCTATAACGAGCCCGCTCATACTGTAAGCAAAACACTTACGCGGCTTTTCCAGGGTCTGTATACATAGCAATATTTAACTGAACTTTTCTCGAGCCCGCCAACACTACGCCCGTTGTCTGAAAGTAAATAACGTCATTCATAAGCAAGGTCCCGAACTAACAACACGTACAGGCTCCAAGTCCAGATACGTATCATCCTCTTCTTCAGTAGCAACCTTCAAACCGCTCACTGAATCCTTCACCTCGTCCGGACAGAACAGGAACTGCGGCGATGATACGACGACTGGTGCACCTGAGAAATGCCACAGCATGAGACGACAACCCGCGATCGATCTCGACAGTAGACCATACCATTCTGGCACTTAGCCACATCTAACAGGCCCGACGGCAAGCACCATCCACTTGCCTCTCGCGGCTGGTCCTCGTAATAGCGTTCTTGGGATGGCCAGCAAAAACCTCGATTCTCAACCGCATCCGCACTAAATACTCTGGCGGGTACTTTGAATCGATAGGCAAGCAATCCTTGGAAATCTATATCCGATTTGTAGGTTACATAGACAGACCTAAGCCAGAGAGCTGAAGAAGCGGGTCAATCACTCGACACGGCTCAAATACCTGCATATGTCGCTGACAAATATGGGCAGCGAGTCAGTACGCTTAATGAAGGGGTGGTAGACGGTGCCATCTAAAAGACAAACTCATTCACAGTGAGAACCAAGTAATGCGCTAACTGCCCATACCCTCTGCGTCGCATTCACTAGCCCTCTGTGCTATCCCTAGCTAGGGGCCTTCCCAGAAAGCGGCAATGGGTGCTTGCTTCACTCACCCGTTCCATTAATCATACTTGACTGCGGGAATTCGCGTCTCCACCAGCCAGTCCAAAGCAAATCGCTGCGGTTCTTCCAGTCAACGATTCGGCCAACAGAAACAGTATCGTCGATGCCAGTCGATATTTCATATTCACCATCGTCCGATGAATTCTTGCCGTAAAATAATCCCATTCGATCAGGCACTGATCCTTTCTTGAACAAATTGAGCAAATCTAAGATTCTGTCCTTATATCCCTCGAATATCAATTGCTTGGCTTGGATGTTGTGGGCGAACGGACCTTCCCCAATCGAAGTAAGAATCCACTGGACCAAACGAGAAGGCAAAGAAAAACCTGGGGTCTTTTCACGAATCATCTTTAAAACTGTCTAAAACAAAAAACTTTTCAAAAAACGATCAGAAACAGAGGCAGTAAAACTCTTGACGAGCTCCAAAAGCAGAACATGATAAATTTTTAAAAAACCAGGACGGTGTTCTTCACTTACCAAATAGGGAATATTAGGCACGGTAAATCTATCCGATTCGAAGCAATTGGTACACGAAAGATTCCGCTCGAAGAAATAGTCTTTTCGATTCATATAAGACACTGTGGTATTCTGATCAGAATATTTGATATTGTACTTCCGTTGCTCTTCCCTAAAAAATGCAGTCACTCACACAAACCAATTCTTTCCTTAAAATCCAGCAGCAGGTACCTAAATCCATAAGGCCCTTTTTGAATCAAGGCAGGTTTCGCGCCGTATTGCAAGACTTCGTTGGCGTTTGTGACGTTGAAAATCCAGAACTGCAGTGAGATTTTGTACGGTGGTGCTTGCCAGGTTTGTTCCGCAAAGCTACCATTGGTTAAAGCCACTTGCTGAAAAGGAAAGGTGAACATAGAATGCAGCGGCTGAGCACACCGATGCAATGAAGGCTCATCTTATGACTCACACAGCATTAGCACAGCGAAGCTTACATGGCAAACTTTCTAACACATTCGGCTTTCATAAATTGGTTCTCACACTTACTGAACGATTATTTTGGACACGACTACAAGATATTCGTTCACGCCACAGTTACAAGAAACAGTTTTTTCAGACCAGTTCAGTCAATCCACAGAAATCAGCTTGAGCGATTGATCCACAACAGCAAGCTACGGGGTTGGGAACGGGGATGGATGAGAAAGATGCCAAAATAGTAATAGCCTTACCTTGTCGACGAGTCGTTTCACAAGTCCAGGCAACAAGGTAAGGATAATAACTCCAGCGATCAAGGCGATCAGACCGATGGCTCCCACCACGCCGCCACAAATTTTCTCGCGTCTCCTCGTCATTGCTGTCATCTAAAACAGATCATGAAAAGAGCCATTCTTGATGACCCACTTTTATACGAAAAAATCCGACATGGGCGCTAACTTTGAACGCATTCTACAAGAATGAGCAACCAGCTAGAGCTGATAAGCAGCGTGCCCGTAAGTCGGGCAAAGGGACAAAATGCTGTGACTGGCCCGGAAAAAGGGTGAAAGTACGCGCCCAACGAAGATCATAGTACAAATCGTGGGAAGAAGGGCGGGATAAATCACCTTTCGTAATCATTGCCAGCACAAAATGCAAAACGATACCTCAGCAAAGTCACATCATAAGCATGAAGTTAAGGAAAGCGCTAAAAATATTATCACTCCAACAAAAACTTGCTTGTCTCGGCCTCTAGCCTAGCTGACGCGAATGACGAGTCGCACTGGGTCGACGGAATCGTGATGCTTAAAATATTATAATCTGATTCATACGCGCATGGGCACACATCCAAATCCAAAACCGAACTAAATCAAAGCAGCAACCCTGATTCAATAGAATTTTTTTCGCGCGAGTCAATAAAACTCCCGCGCAACTGCAGACATCATAATGTGCTAAAACTGTTTATGACAAAATTGAAGATAAAATCTCCCGCAAAAAGAATCACGTAAGAGAGTTACGACCAAGACCAAGGGGATGAGAGACGACAGTGGACTTTGGTCAACGTTGTTGTAGTCAATATACTCGCAGGCAGGGAATTGGTGGTCAAGAGGAAGGTGGTCAAGGGAATTGGTGGTCAAGGGTGGTTGGTGGCTGAGAAAACTGGTGGTCAAGCTGGCAGACCTGTGCGACCTCTGAAAGTCCAAGATCAAAGGTCGATGTACGAAGATCAGTCCTGAATATGCTCACTAATCATGGCTTTTCTAGCTCATTAGGGATGGTGTACTAGAGAGCCACAATGAGTGCGTGTAAGATGATGTACAGCATGTAGTTTCGTCTAGACGTCGTGTCGGAAAGACTGGCTCCTGGGCGTTGGTGTCAGCTTTGAACATGTTGTGAACTATTTGAAACTTGGAGGACAGCATATTTGTGTCAGACGATAAGTTGCTGTTTTCGCGCTGGAAGCAAACTTGGCTGCTTAGCCTCTTATGTTTTCGCTGAACGTGCCTTTGTCCTAGTGGCCAATACTTCGAGTACAGAGCCGAGCCTTGCCAAGGACATTAGTCTGTCGCGCTTGTCATGTCATTTACTGTCGCCAAGCCTCGCCAAAATACACTCCTGGGCGTAGTACTTGTGGTCCTTATTAGTTGTGGCTAGCCTGGGGGCCATAACGTACTCTATGAACAAGTTGGGTTCCAAGACTTGTTTCGCCGCGGACGGATTTAAAATATTGCGCAAGATAAACTGTCAAGGTCACCATCGGGCTTCGGCTGTATGACGGCTGTGGAACAGACATTCTTGGCCAGCCGTTTGTAAGATAAGTCGGTGAAGCAATGAGTAGTCTCATTCTGCAAGCACGGCAGGGGTGCTTTGTTGGCTGATGCATATGGAATCGATACCATGGCACGTTGGCGCGAGCACTAAGCTCTCGACATTGAGGGCGATTCACAGACCTAAGCAGCTGTCTCCTCCCCAGCCAATATGCCAGCTATCACCCTGAACAGATCAAGTCCGCTTTTACGTCTCTGAATACTTCTCCAAGCACCTGTGCATTATGCCACCGGCCAATCTAAAGCCACTGAACCGTTGGTTCAGCGCTCCCCGATTGACCATACGAACCTCGTTGCCAGCTCTCCCACCGCCTGATTCCAACTAGGATTCAGTATCGCTCAAGATTAGGTCAACGGACTTTATTGCTTTTTTCTCGACACTAGGCAAACAAAATCTTCGTTCGCTCATGTTTTTTGCAGCTGGGCAATGCTCTCGGCACTTATATCATGTAAATCCTCCTGCGGCCTAAACAGTTATACCCGATTGCGCTGGCACGTGGTCGGTACGGATCGTCCACTGACGAGTCCTTAAACCTAATTTACGAATCCGAGCACGAAGCGAAAACGGGACGGGCTGAACAGACGGGCTCGTTCAGGTTGTGTTCTTCGATGCCCTTGACGTCACTCAGATCTCTTCTGCCTTGTGACCCATTCATGCGTGTGTACCCAGATTAGAATGCATCCCTTGCTTCAGTTCAATGGTAAGGATTTCATGGAAGCTTGTCCGTCTTGCACTTATGAAACAAGAGATGCATTAGACCAGTTTCGATTAACAAATAGTCAATAGGCGCGTGGATCAAAGGGTGCAGTCTCCATGGGTACATTCATGCCCGGGCGGGCTTCTCGTCGATACGCTATCCAATCCGTATCATAGGCCCAGACTCAATAACAGGAGGCAGAATTATATAACCAACGTCATTGTGATCAGGAGCGGACCTAGAAAATGAAGCCTAGTTAAACAGAATTATGTTTTTCCTCTCCCCCCCCCCCCCCATCTTTTTACGAACGCCTTCGCGGCCGCGATGTTGATCATTAGCTTTCTTAAATGAGATTGTCAGCACAAACCATTCTGCTTATCAAACATTTTTATTCATCGGTCTCCCTCCATCGACCGAAAATTGACATAGCTTATAAAAGTGTCATTCGAGATGAGTGTGTGGTCTCCTCCTCTCCCTCCTCCGTGTTCCCACAGCGTCCATCGTGAGATCTTTGACGACGCTTTCAGCTTTTCGCTCTTTCATCTGGACATCCCATACTTGCGCAGCTGTTTGTTTAGTTCGTGTCCAAATTTAATTTCCTCGTCGCAAAAGTTCCTCTGGTCGGTTTCAGACTGATTGGAAGACTGATTGTCTTCGATTGCTATCGGTCAAGTTACAGACACGAGCAGGTACGAAGAGAGGGACACGCACGTAGTTGGTTCCTCGAAAAGGCGTGTAAGCGAGGTTAATCCAAGCTTCCTGTAAACCTAAGGGACCAGTGGGACCTATCGGTCATAGCGGGGTTTCGGAGACAAGACGACTAATGATGTCACGAAATTTCTAGCGTGCAAGATGGGTGATCACTAATGAGGGCGTGCGAATGATTGCGACAGGTGACCAGAAAAGGTCAGCCGGAGCGAATGGATGGTCAGAATGACGGCAGTGGCTCAAACTGAGCAGTCTATTCCTATCCACGGGTCTTTTGGGTTCTACAGTACTAGTTTAGAGGATGACGTAGGGTGCTGCGACTTTGTCTGGGGTGGACGGAGGGGTACTTTGATCAACTGAAGAGGGGAGATTCGCCCAAGATTGCAAAGTGTTTTGTGAATGCGTTACGTATTTAGGGGGACAAAATCGGGACATGTAGCATCAGCGGTAGACCAGCCTTATTTCAGTAGGGGTTCTGTACTAAATCTGGCTTCTTTCCTCATTTGGCGAAGAATCCTCACTGGCGACCTCACTATCTTCTGCAAGGCATGCCGCATTGATGATGTGATCTGACAGGTAAAACATTCCTTAGCAATCCCGCTCATTGTGTGTCTCTTCTGGCCACCCACGCTATTGGTCAAGGCATGAAGCATCACGGTGAGCGAAACCAAAAAAGTTCATTCATTTTCTAATCTTCAAATGGAAAACTGGAAAATTTAAATTGTTTTACCAAGCTAAGCCTACTGTTCAAGCGGAAAATCGCATTGACTCGCTTTCATTGCCCCCCAACATATGTTTGGGAATGCTCGACAAGGTACGATCATTTAGCAGTCAGGACGAGCCTGAGGCCGGGAAGAAGAATGATCCCTTCGACAGGATTCTGGCTGACATGACGTCTCTTGGCAACCGAAAGCCGGCTGTCTCTCGGTCGCTCTCTACCGGGTTCTGTTTGGCGTGATCTGTTTTATGGGTGTCATTAGCTAAATACTGTCCCTATCCTGTTCTTGAGTGTCCTAATTAGGCCCGCCTGTCTATTTGCGGGTTGCGGATACTTTTACTCAATAGTGCTCGCGAGAGTAGTGCCTAGTCGATTGTTCATATGCGCCTAATTGGTGCGAGGGTTGGGTTCGACTAGAGGCCGAGAGGTATCCTATTTGTACCTCCAGGTTTCAAACGACGACTCAAATCTCACTGGGTTGATCATTTGTGGGCAAACATCTGAGCGAGCAGTCAGTCAGTCGAGCCTTCATTACGCCTTGGCAGTGATGTGGAACGTAAGCAGCTATCGATACGACGAATTCCTGGTCGACTTTGAGAACGTGGACCGCAGTAAGCTTCCGGGTATAGGATATCGGATCGACCGTCTGCGGGCCGTGCCCCTGGTGGCCTATGTGGTCCTGTTCATCGTAGGTGTGTTTGGCAACGTGTGGGTCACGTGCGTGATCGGATGTATAATCGGTCGATCTAGTACGAGGGCACCGAGAAGTGTGCAAGTCTATATTCTGGCCTTGTGCTGCTGCGATTTGGTAGTTCTCATATTTTCACTGGCCTTGATCGTGGACCTGTTCTACGGCGAGTGGTTGGTCGAGTCCAAATTCCTGTGTCTGTTGTACCTGAGCAGCGAAAGTTTGAACAAATTTTGTTCACCTTTCCTGTTGGTGGCGTTGAGTTACTTTTGCTACGCTAAAATATGCCGACCCACGGGCCACTCCAGCTTCCCTTCCGCCTCTTCGTCGGCCGGTCAGTATCAGTTTTTCGATGGCGACATTCGTTCGACCACGCTGGTGGCCCTCGCTTGCGTTGTTTTGTCCTTCGTGGCACTGACCCCCGTCTATATCTACGGCGACTTGCACTTTATCGTTTACGAGAATCACTCGAAACTGTTAGACATCATCACCAAATGCGCATTCGAACCCAACGATCCCAATGTGCTGACCATATTCACCATATACGGCTTTGCGCTGGGCTACGCGGCACCCACCCTCATGTTCACTTGTTTCCACGCGGCCATCGTCTGGCGAGTTCACCGCCAGCAAGCCGTGCGAACCAACATGACCAAACGAGCCACGGCCAAGTTTCTGCGCGTGACAAGAACCATTATGGGACTGGTCATTTTCTACATCGTCTGCTGGTCACCATATTGGTCGCTCATTCTTTATCAGGCCGTCACTCCTCTCGAGGGTCAAGGCGAACTATCAGACGTCGGTGTCGTGGCCACGTATTTCATACACATGCTGCCCTATATCAACTGCACGGGCTACCCCATCATCTACACCCTGGCCAACAGAGATATTCGGGAAGCTTACAGTCGAGTCAAAGCTAAGCGCGAAGCCAGCCGACTTTTCTGTTGTAAGAATGGTTCAGTATCAAACAACGAGAAAAGATCTGCGAGCAAGGCCTCCAAGGACGACCTGAACGAGTCCACTTTGCTCTAGTGTGCTATGATGATAAGGATGATGAGCTTGTGGCACAAGAACGGACCGTTCGGGTATCCTGTTTGTGTTATATGCTCGCAAGGTCGGCTGCCTGGCTTTCATGCAGCTGTTCGATGGATGGGCGGACGGCTGGATCGAACGGAGCTCGTCAAGGTTTCCTATCACGCGTATTCGGTATTGTGTACAGTTCCGTTCACTGATAATTCATCAAAGTTAATGTCAGCTAGTAAAATTTTATGACTGCCATTCTGTTCGATGCACAGGGTCACGGGCATAAACGATAACTGCCTCACTTGCTCGATTAGTGTGGTCAATAGTTCGCGTGATTGTTCTTCAAAACTGGTCGGAAATGCGTCATATAGTCAGGAGACACAGTCTGGTACGGAAGCAAGGATGGTCGTATAGGAGCAGACAGCTGTATAAAGTGCTGCCACACACAATGACATGCTGAGGAATAAAAGGAGTTACCGGGCGCAGGTTTTCACGATTGATCAAGCTTTTGATGCAGCTCCTGGTCACGCCAGTCTTTAGGCGGCAATACATGCCACGGCATATTTTAGCCTGATGAAGTTGAAGTCTGATGAATTCAGCCACAGACATGTCAACCGACCACATTGCTAATATCTTATGTAAATGTTCAGGCGAAGCGGAATGCTAAGCAGCTCGAGGATAGCAAACAGCTGTACAGTAGGTCAGTTTCTTTCGAGCCGCTGTCTATGATGAACAGATGTGAGTGATCTGGAAAACATCGTTGTTTTATGAAGCGTCATTTATGCATCGAAGATCATTACAAATTACATGCAAGGTGGGACTTGGTCAAAGCGACATCAGAGGAGACATCTGGCCTAATCAACTTCAGTACCACGCTAACAATAAGTCTGCCCGCGCAAGATCCAACAATGAAAGCCATTACTGAGGACAGCATTGACTTGAGACAAGCTGTCCCGCTTCCTTATTTTCTGTCGTTTCCGAGCAGAGGCATTAGAAAACTGGTGATTTTGTATGTAAGACGTGTATTTCTTTAGTCTGGACGAGGTAAACATATGATCCGAGATTACTACTAATTTAGCTAAGCTTGTTAGATAAAATAGAGAAAAGTACTAAACCTAGAACAAACGGTGGAAGTAAAGAAGTGTAATTTGACTACATAATTGGTTGTGACCGTGCAGCCAAGTCAGGATAAACACGTCCCAGAACAATGATTGTGATATTGTGGGGGCACGTACCATGAATGTCGGGGACATTCGTATAAAGCACGAAGATGAATATGAAGAACGGCAGAAGTACCCGAGTACGTATCGGGAAAGTGCAGAGGAGATCACGAACATACAGTACGAGTAGACTACTCCTACTGTATGCGTGCAGCCCGTCACGTTGTCGTCTAACGTGACCACTATACTGTCTGTAAGGACAACCAACTCGACTTTTCGAAAGATAGATATGCTATCGGTCTCTCGAATGCTCGCTTTCCTTTATCTGCCGCCGCCGTCTATTGTACTGCCAGCGAGCAAGCAGTACAATAGAGTACACTTCGTAAGTTGTGCTTACTGGCTCGCGGGGAGTAGGTACCCCAGTAAAATGTGGCTTCGTTGCCATTTTGAAGAGAAAAGCACTGAAGCGAAATAGCACTGAAAAGAAAGTCCGCGCAAGATTGGAACAATGGAAGCATTGACTTAAGAATAGCTGTTCCGCTCCCTTATTTTCTGACGTTTCCTAGCAGAGACCTTAGAAAACGGGTGACTTTGTCAACATCAGCACACTGGAAACCAGCAGAGCGCTAGGGCTAAGTGTGAAGAATCGCAAAATGTCTCAGCATGTGACATATTGTTGCAAATTGGGCCGTGGCCAGAGATACAGGGTCTCAATGGAAGCTTTGAGAGTCCATGCCCAGATGGCGGGGTGCAAGCTGGAATCCCTGCTCACGAAGGATAAAGTCAGGGTGAGCGATCGAGGCACGCCGTGTGAGCTCTTGTGTTATGTCGGTGGCTTCTCGATCAGGCATCCCAGGCAGTTTCGATCTCGTGAACCCCGAGAGAATCGTGCGGTATTCGAGGTCGCGACTGTGTTCTTTGCGCCGCAGGTCTTGGTAAACAGAGGGATCGGCGTCTGAATCGGCTGACTTATTGCCAGGCGAGCATGATGGCGACTGGTCTCACAATCGCAATCGAGGCAGTCATGCCTAAATGTCTTTCCTTACAACGCTGTTTCGCTCCGTGTCTTTCTCATCATTCATTTCATCTCCATACGCAGGCCACATCCACCAAAGGAAAACACACACACCCACCCCCCCACACAAAAAACCAATTTCCTTGCGCTCTTCCAAGGAGTCGATACAGTACGGGTAGACACCAGCGATCATTTGACGATGAAATTACGGCCTAATTGCTTGGTAGCACACTGTAATACATGAAAGTAAGCCTTGTGAGCTTGGCCCAAGTGTAGCCAGCACCCCTAGCGGTTGGGAGTAATCGATACGCTCCCCTGGCTGGGACGTCAACCTCTTCGGTTGATGTTTCTAGGGCAGATATAGTCGCGAGACTTGCCTTCCCAGAGCCTTCGGCCTCGACTATCTCCCGCCGCCTGGGTGCGCTGGTTACATAAGGTAGCACGAGTAGCGTTATGACATATTTTATGTTCCTCGGATTTGTAACTAAAACTAGGTTTCCGAACGAACGGCAGAATTTTATACGGCATCGTTATTAGCCGTGTCACTGCTACCTGCGCCACGCAATAGCTAGTGAAACCCGATCAGCATCCCTCTTGAAAAAACTAGAAGCCTTATCAGAAAAATGGAATGCATAAAACTCGACCCATGTCGACATCGAATGACGCCAGTTTATAGTTCGGAAACCAGAGTCCTTGGTAACTTTACATTAGATTGCCAGTAGGGGAGGTACAAAATTACAGCCATTGCATATTGCACTTTACAATGCTACGCGACGTAGGCCAAAGCGCAAGATTAGTCTAGCTATTTCGTCATTCAGGATCAGAGTGCACGAAGCATCTCTTTGCGGGTGCGTCAATTTTGTACTTGCTTCAAAATGAAAGAACTCATTCAGAAAGCGTTGGAAAACTTGAATCGAAAAGGTGACGGTGATGCGGTCGATCGATTGAGTGCCTCGACCACGGTGAAGATGTTAATTGTGGCTACGATCGTGGTCACCACGGGTCAATTCGTCATGCAGCCCATCCATTGTTATATCCCAGCTGAAATGACCGACGCCATGCACCAGTACGTGGAGAAGTACTGCTACGTGCAAGACACCTACTTTCTCCCCTATGAGCAAACAATACCGCAAACGAGGCCGTTCGTCAAGCGACAAGGCGTCCAAACGATTAGTTACTATCAATGGATACCGTTCATCTTGCTTTTGCAAGCGGCCATGTTCTTCACGCCGAGATTGGTATGGAGAGTCATGAGCAATGTGTCAGGTATGGTCCTTGATGAACGTGCCTTACAGTGCTGTGTAATAGTGTGAGAATTGTTCTCTTTTTAGGTGTGAATTTCAATGCCATGCTGACCATGGCCTGTCATTGTCTGCTCTGCCAAAGCGACAAACGGGGCGCCTGCTTCCGAGGCTTGGCCGACTACGTGGACTGGGCGATCAGCTTGCACCAAGCAGCCCGCTATCGATCCTCCAAATGGGATCTGTGCGGTCGATTCGGCGGCTTGTACCTGATTGCCGTTTTTTTCTTGTCCAAGTTGCTGTACGTGGTCAACGCCATCGGGCAGATCTTCATGCTCGACGTACTATTGCAAACTCACGACCCGCTGTACGGAATCACCATGGTTCGTCAACTGATCAATGGAACCCAATGGCAACAGTCCGGTCTCTTCCCACGTTCGACTCTATGTGATGTTGAGGTAAGCGATTAATTTACGCTTATGAAATCTGTGCTGAGAGCAGGCTCGAGTTTCAGATCCGTGACACAAACAGTGGCAACCTGAATCGCTATACTGTCCAATGCGTGCTGGTGACCAATGTTTTCAACGAGAAGCTGTTCATCGTACTGTGGTTCTGGACCATGTTCGTAGGCACTGCCTCCTCGCTCAGTCTCTTTTATCACCTGCTCGCCATGTACTTTCCTGGAAATCGTCGCCGTTTTATTCGTCGCTTGCTTCCCGATTTGCCCATCGACAAACAACACCCGTCAGCTGGTTCCATCAGCGGGTTCGTCGACGATTATCTGGGCGCTCATGGCGTCTTTCTTCTGCGTTCGATCACTGATCGTGTCGGGTCGGTCGTAGCCAGTCGTGTGGCCACTCATTTGTGGCATGATTTCGTCCAAGAACAACCAGCTTCGCGGGAAGTGACCGCCAGGCAATGGTCTGATTGGGATAACGAACATGCGGACTGCTCGGCTCCAAGGATTCGAGGGCAGTCGCGATGGGGTCACACGCGAGGAGGAACTCGTGCGCGTCTTTTCAGTGGATCGCAAGGTTGCTCATCTCAGTCTCTGGCTGGGACAATCCGCTGTGGACGGAGCATCGATGCCGGGACCCAAATGACTGAGGGCGGATCAGTCCTGGAACGCCGTAACGAGAGGATTCGTCGGCGTGAAATCAATACTTCTGATAGGATTGCTGGTCCAAATGTCAAAGACTGGTGACTGATAAGAACCTTACAATATTTGGCTCGCGATAGTGCCCTCTGTTGATGGCAACTTGCATGGTTTTTTCTCGATGTGCCTTGTGATGATGTTCAATTCTTTGCACCCATACTTCATTACTGAAGAGCCTTTTTTTAATAGACCACTCTCTGTCTCATGGTCAGTTAGGGGATTCTGAATACGAGCACATACAGATGCTGTGATCGCTCGCCTGCAGGAGCAGTCTATAGGAACCTTGACTGCACGAATCCTGCAAAGTCTAGTCTAATGCTCATAAGACGCCTTAAAACAAGACAGAACTGACGCCATATTAGCGAGCCAAACATATCAATCCGCACGAAACAAAGATCGAGTTTAAAGAAGATTTACATTAGGTCAGCATTTCTTGCTATCGTCAGCAGTAATTTCTCCTCCCAAGTCCTGACACCAGACCATTCTTGAATTCCACCTATCCCTGTAAGGGCTATTCATTCCTGAGGCCCTCATTCCAGAAACTCGAAGGAAACCTCAAGGTAAAAGGGAAAGTTTCCTTCTGGAAATTCTTCTGGAACACTGTGACCTCGGAGGAAACTACCCAGCTGACCAGACTACCTGACTGGAAACCTCACAGGAAAACGCTTCTGGAATACGGCCTCTGGTCCTTACCGATGACAACAATGAAGCAGTAAATAGTGCACGTCTCGCTCATACTAGTACTGTGAAAGGCTGGCCAGCCTTACCTTGCAGAAGATACCGTGGGGAGCGGATGGTCCCTTTCTCCAGGTAGGTCTTCTAATCGTAGGAGCCCGAGACATCAATCAGACAGGGTTCTGCCTCGCATGGCGGAGCGTATCGAGTGGCTAGTGAGGGCAACCAGACTCGCTACCTGCTCCGCAGGCCAAACACACTCGTTACAGTACCCGCAAGTAGCGCGAGCACACATTTAATGGTTGAAACCATGGACATTATTCTGGATCGAAGTGACAGGCGACTAAAACGTGGTTGCGTCAAGGAATTCATTAGTTTTAGCCGCCAGTGTCTTGACAAAGCTTGAATGCTCGAACTAAAGACGGCTTCTGTACTGGAACAAAAGATCTGCAGGATGCGAAGGAGCCAGCTACAAACGTTGGGTCACCCAGAAATACAACCAACCCAGGCAAGGCGGCCTTTACATAGGCAATGCTCGGGGCCATGAACTGGTCTGATCAATCCTTCGCATGATAGGAAATCAGTCAGCTAGAACATAACCCATATCCACTAGAGAACTACTCTAGCAGTATGCACATGTTCACATTGTATTTGTCACACAAAATTGCTGAGCATCCGTTTTTCGATGATCACATATCCAATACTTGTAAAACGATTTCAGTTGATCCCACACCTCTGCATAAATGCTGGCAGACTTTTTCGTATCTTGATAGCTCTTCGTTCCGGACACTGGGACGATTTCGTTCAACTGACGAGCCAGTGCCCATCTGCACACCACGCTTCGCGCAGACTCACGATGCCGTCTGGCTAAAGTCACACCTTGTTTGTATCCATCGACGAGCACTTCTGGTTTCGGCATGCCCTGATGCCACAACAAACCTGAAAGAAGGGAAATTATGTAGGTACTGGAAAAGGCTGGCGATGGCAGTAGATGAGGCTTACTCAAATGAGATGGCCGCGACGAGTCGGTCTGTTCAGAAGGGCGACAAGGAAACGAAACCGTGTCCAGGTAGATGAACTTGGGAGAGTGCAACGAGAATGGAGCGGAGCCTTGAAATGCTACGTTGCGCTCGACAATGGCTCGCCGAAGTGCCTGTTCCGAGTACGGGCACCTGAAAGATAGCATAGATAAGACAGCGAGGATCGAGATGTTGAGGCCTCTTGAACCCCTGGCTCTTGGTGACTTATCAGACACCATCGAGGACCCGAAATCAAACGATTAGAGAATGAGGAAACTGGTCCTGAACCACCAGTCGGGCCACTCTTATCATTCGCTATTGTTCTGAAACGCTGGTGCTGACACAAGATGCCATCGATGAAGGCTCTTACAGTAGAGGTCAGATGGAAGCTGGTCGCTTCACAGCTTCTCATATCATGACTGCTTGTTGGTCAAAGGAAAAACTGGTTGGATCGAGGTCCCTTCGTAGTCTGTGGCGGTACAGTGGGCCCAAAAGCTATTCCTTCTTACCTGCCTCCAATGATTAGTGTGTCGATATAAAGCGGTTCTGCCAACACGTGCATCAACAAAGCACCTTGGACTCCCATGATGGCCCACTTCGCTAGCTTATCACTGCAGGACATGGAAAGAGTTCGTTCACCTGAAATGTGCCTGCTTCAAAGCCACCCCAGACGCATGTACTGCCGACTGCTGCATTAAACACTACCTCGTCCAGGCTTCGTTCTCCAGGCTCCAAGCTGATGGTAATCAACACCTGGAAGGTGAGCATCCTGAGGTCCGTCCGCTGTGCATTTGGCTCCTGTGCGGTAAATATCAGCGGGTTCGCAATTAGTCTCACGGTCAGATGCCTCTTCATATTCTCTTCGACGTTTGGCCGGCGAAGGTTTTGCAACTTGGTCGCAATCACTAGATTGAGCAGGTACATCCGAATCGACAGCTTTGGGAAAAATGGACGCATCACCACCTGCAATGGAAGGCAGATCAGACGGTGAGAAGGGCGATTGATCTGCGAGGGTTCACTTGCATGGAGTATGAGTGGTGACAAAATGGAGACGCAGATCACTCTTGAACCGGAGCAGCTTGGAAGAAGGGTCCTTGACAAAAACGTTCGAGTCACTGTGTTTGACGAGAACTTGATACGCCTCGGTCAACAGGTACCTGAAACAAACAAGAATGACGACAAAAACCAAACACAGGTCAGTAGGAGCTTACTTGACCAGGGCCCGTCGTGCCAGCGCTTCAGCATGGCTGTCATTTACAGTATGACCTAAGCGAAAAAGACCGATCTTTTCCTCGTCGCTTCTTTTTCATTTTTGGAATCCCCCTACTGAAGCTGACAGACCTAAGCCTTTTTGTGGCCGCCTGGCAAGTCAAACCGGGGTGCAAGGTCGTGCAAAACGCGAGGTCTGCGTAGAGTCATTCTAGAAATAATTTTGGCACACCTACCTTCCTTACTAGCTTCACTTGCTCCCAGGCATTTAGTTCCAGTAGCCAGCGACAGTATTCGCTTTTCACCTAAAACAAAAATTTCTCTCCGTTTCCGTAGTGGACAGACAGCAGAGCTTGTCCGTATCGTCAGCATCTGATTGATCGCTATCTCGAGACTGCGAAAGAGAGGGCATGAAATGCATGGGTTGCACAAAATGCCTTCCTATCTACGAGTAGTAGATACTGTTCTCCTGCTGATGGTTTTGGTTGTGACGATGGGTGCATGCACAGCCGCAGTGTAAAGTCTTTACACTGCATTTCCGCTTGATAGCTGCCTGCTATCCTGCGTGGGCAGTATATCTGCTTTCGAACTGCGGTGCGGTTGTGTGCAAGACGAATCTCGAAATGGCTGCGGCGGCGGAAGAAGAGAACACTGCCGAAAATGAGGCCCGTGCCCGAAAGCTGGAAGGCGACTTGGCTCGAATGAGCGCGCGCAAGTTCTCGCTAAAGAAGTTGGACATGGACGAGGACGACATGGTACGCAACGCCCTTAATGCCGCCAACCAGGCTCTCGATTCGGGCGAAACTGAGGACAAGGTAAGCCGTTGTCACTGCGAGGGTTCATGGGAGGGGAGAGGGACATTTCGGATGACCAGAGGATAGGCATTATTGGTTTCTCATTTCAGATGGCCGACGCCATCAAAAACTTTTTCGACCACAAGTATGGTCCGCTGTGGCACTGCGTGGTTGGGCGCAAGTACGGATCGCACGTGACCCACGAGAAAGGCTGCTTCCTCTACTTCCACATCGGCAACGTGGCCATCCTCCTCTTCAAGTCCAAGGAAGACTGAACTCGATGATCGTGTGATCCTGACCACTTCTCTGTTCGTAGAATGTGGTTTTGATGTGACTGGTGCCATTCGTAAGCTCTGCTGATGAAACTTGCTGTAAATGACAACTCATCCGAAAAGTAAGCAGGATCGGCGTGAAGCCTAACCGGACAAGCTTCCGCGGTTCTCTAGATCTGCTGGCTTTAAGCCGCAAAGGCACGCATAGCGCGCATCATTACCCACCGCAGCATTCATTGAGAACATGATCATCACAGCACATTGTTCACATTTCTCTCAAAGAACATCTAAGGGAACGGGCGTTTTTCGTTCTCTTGACGACTCTGGAAACCGTCAAAGCCGAAACGGCGTCCTAGATCACGACTGCCCCGGGTATCAAACGCCCCACACCAACTGAATCGTCAATGCCTTCTATCTATGTAGACGCCAATGTCTGACCTATCACTGGCGATGACCATCAGAAATTAGCCAGCATCTTACCTGAATCCCAAACGGCGCAAAAGGCCGCCAAGTGGGTCCATTCTACCTTCTGTGGTTTCCCAGTCTTGCCAAATTTATCGTATTGATTCAGGAGTACGTCGACCACTTCAATGGCACAATCAGTCGATGCCGTCATTACGTACAGACGGCTCAAACGTTTTCCTCTCAACGCGTTGGCCCTCTCACTTCGTGGTTTTGACGAGTGTCGACTTGAATCTTTGCCGCCGCTGAGGAGACATGGGTCCTGCTTTGAAATAAACGGTTCTCGTTCTTTCACTGGCTGAAAAGCGCCATATTTTGAGACCAGTGAGAAAAATGCCGGCCTGCAAGTGCGATGCATCGAACATGTAACCCATATGTCGATTGAGGTGATGCTACAGAGTATGCAGAGAAAAGGGACATACTTTTAGTACGTACAGTATGAATGCGACATGCATGGGACAGTTTAAGCGAAAGTCTATGATGGGGGGGGGGCAAGTGAACCATGCAGACTTATTCGTACTGGGTCCAACACCAATATCACCCACTTTAATGTTACAGACCACCTTATATGATCCGATTATTACATTCTCAGCTGAGCAGCACACCCGAAAGTATTATCGCACTCAGTAATACTCGAGAGCCAATGTGGCTTGATCACCTTGAGTACTGAAACAGGAATATCGGCCTGATAACTTATCTGGTCCAATCAGGAAACCCCGTTTGCGTTTGAGCTTCGTTAAGCCAGTACTGGGAAACTTCTTTTGGCAGAGCAGGACGTACAGAAACTAGTTAGCTGGTTTAGTAGATAAAGAGGTAACGATGCCCGCACAGTTGACCAATGGCATGAATAAAGTGATATGCACTCTGATCCTACCACGTACCTGCTGCAGGCGTAGAGAAAGACATCAACATCAGGAAAACCGCCGTCGCCATTTTCGCAGGCTCCGACATCTCCAACACACAAGTCACATAGGAGTTGCACATGCACAATGAAAACCAGTAGACGCACTCAGAATACACCACAAATCATCATCTCATCCACATGCGGTCTACCGTTTGACGGTCTTGGAGATATAATTTCTTCGCGATGAGTATTTTGCCTCCCCGAACCTCGATCTGTCCTCGCTTCGTGCCGTTAATTTGCTGGTTTCATTGCTCGCGCTCGATGCCCTGTCCAAGGACCTGATGCTGGTCGACTCGGAATTTCGTCTTGCTTCAACGACCCCGCAAAGTCAGGAGAACTCTTACGATTAGCCGTGAAAACAGAGTTAGCCTGGTCAATGAAAGGGCCGGACAAAGACTCGTTTACCTCGATTCGAAAGCTGGACAACTGAAAGTCGGGGTTCCTGAAAGTCGCGTAGTGCAAAAGCTCCTCTGGTCACTCCCTCGTAGTACGGATCCAGACGTTGCAATAAGAACGAAAATGTGCAATAATTAAACCCATAAAGTTGGAGGAAGGCGTCGTGTTTTACCCACAGTAAGGAATATCCGTACAAGCTTCGTCTTCGACGATGGTGTGGTTGACAATGGGATTTCCAGTTTAAGTTCTATCATGGACCCACAAGCAAATGTTAAATACTGTACACTCGATCATGGCATGCATCGCGAGCTAAAAACATCGAGGACAGTATCATCAGGTATTTCATTATCTATGAAAACAGAGCAATGGAAAACCTCCTTATGTTGTCATAAATGTAATTATCTCAGGGATCACGAGCACATGTGAAATCGCCCGAGCTTATTTTGTCCTTCTCGCAACAAATATATTCATTGTCAGTGCCCACCCTTCCATTCCTTGCATGTTCGACTTTCATGTCCAAATGGACCCCCGGCCGCCTCGGGGGAGGGGGGCTTTCCAGATAAGGAAGATGCTGGATTTTTATGCATTGGCCGTGACGTCCGTTGTCAGTTGACCAAACCAGATGTACCGGCCTGTTGCCACCGGCCACCGATGTGACCACCGGCCTCGTGGCCTGGTGGGTTAGGCGGCTGCCTCTAACGCCAGGTGCGCAGTTACCGGCGAGTGTTCAACTCGCGGGCCGGGAAATCATTTCGTATAAAATGTGTCCCTTCACCCTCGAATGCGTAACGCTTATGCGCACTCGAGGGTGAAGGGACAGATGAGGTTAAACATGAACATGTACCGTAAACCCCAATGCCGTGAACTCGCTCTCCGCTTCTACCCAGTGTTTCTATTCTGTTTGATCATGCAAAGTTTGAGGCGACGGCTCAGAGCCCATGATACGAAAAGAAAATGTTCAACGGAAGCAAACACACAATAGAACAGAGCGAATGAACGTTTCCGAGGTTTATCATCCCCTTTTCCAGAGTTCGTTTTGCCAATGCGCACTCTCCAGTAAGCATGGCATTGTCAGCAGCCGTTTGGCTGGCATTCGGATGCAGATGTCGCAACTGCTCTCGCATTGGAATAGGTATTCTCTTGCAGCACGAGTCCAGCTTTGCTCTACGTTCATTGCTACGCTCTGTTATCTTCCCTACCCCATCCCCAAGGAGAAGTTTGTTCAGCGTACTTTTCAGCAATAGAAGGGAACTAGTCAGTCTACTGAAAGGCAGCTCTGCTCTCTTCGTCTAGTCCCTCTTTTAGACGCTGCAAAGTTGAATGTCAAGCAAAACATCGACCATGATTATCAAGTCCCCGCACCCGGATGCCATTATTCCCTACGATACATCGTTTCCTGATTTCGTGCTCCGTCAGTTGCACGAATATAGCAATCGGCTTGCACTGGTAAGGAAGCAATGGTTCTGGCGCAGTGGAATGGATGGCATAGCTTTGATAGCTAATGTATCAGCAACGTTGCAAAAGATCGATTAGTGACCACAAAATGCGTTCTGTCTTTTTAGATATCTCCTTTGTCCAATCGATTCTACACTTATGGTGACCTAATTCGACTGACCCACCAGTTGGCCAGTGGTTTGCATTATGAGTTAGGATTGAAGCGAGGCGATGTACTGGCCACGAGTATGGGTAACAGCTGCGAATTTGTGCCCATCATGCTATCAGTGGGTTTGCTGGGTGCTACATTGTGCACATCCAATCCTGCGCACACTGTCGATGAGTTGGTCGATCAGTTCAATAAATGCCGTATTCGATTTCTGATCACTACAAGCGATTTGGTGAGGAAAATGAAGGAAGTACAGGAATCTTGCCCAAGCTTGGAGGTAAGCGAGTAAGCCTAGGTCGTGAGATAAGTTTGCAGCGGCTCTTGTTTAGAAGATCATTGTAAAAGATGCCGATGTGATTGGCACGGTACACTTGCCTAAATTATTTGACTCGCGGTCCAGACTGGTCACCTATCCTGTAAGTTAAGTGTCAAGAATTTAAGTAGAGTATAGAAATAACGAGCAACTGTTTTTCAGAAGCTGAATGCGCGTGAAGACACCATGTTCTTGTTGAATTCATCCGGTACCACCGGAATTCCTAAAGCTGTAAGTGCCGGGGGAGGTAACTTGAGGATGAACGCCTGTGCACAATACAAGGAGTATTTGAAGTTCGCGAATCAGATGGCTCTTTCAGGTCATGTTGACGCATTTCTCGGTCGTAGCTAATTTGTGCCAGCAGTGGTAAGAAATTTGTCTTGTCTTGTATACAGCCATATGCACTGAAGGTCTGCGATTGTAGTCCCCAGTTTCTAACGAGACCAGCGCCTGAACTTTACACACTCACCGACAGGGACGTGGTGCTAACTGCTTTCCCACAGTTTCATATTGGAGGCATCATCAACGGGGTAAGACTTCGGTATCTAATCTCGGGATCAGTCTAGTATGAGCTTAGATTTCAGCTGGCTTGGCCACTGATGCGTGGTTCAACTTGCGTGGTCTTTCCAAGATACGACCCAAGAAAATTTATCGATGCCTTGAAGACATACCAGGTACGTCGGCATGCCCTGTATGGAATAGAGCTCGCTATTATCTCTTTATCAACTAGTATAACCGAGAATCTGCATGTTAGGGCACACGGTGTAGGTTTTTGGGTCTACTACAGAAACTTTGAAAGAGATCTTATCTAATACACTGCACCGTGGTTGACCGAAAAATCATGGGGAAGATATTCTACAATGTCTTCAATCCAGTGTGTGACCAGCACGCCTGGCGGTCGTGAGTAATCGATACGCTCCCCTGGCTGGGACGTCAACCTCTTCGGTTGATGTTTCTAGAGCAGGTATAGTCGCGAGACTTGCATACCTTCAGTCGGAGATTTTTGCTTAGAGACTTCGGTCTCGACTATCTCCCGCCGCCTGGTTGCGCTGGTTGCAAGTGCACACTGCAAGGGGAGCCTTTCCCTAGTGGATTTACTTTGCAATATCTTTTCGGGGTAACCAAGATTCGAGCCACTAGTGACGTTTCTTGTAGTTTTAGCACTTAATGACATACAGTAGCCATCAATTGAGTTAGAAACTCGCCTTGTAAACTGGAAAATCGCTAACACAAACGCAACATTCGACTATTCGTTACTCGTTACCTCGTTACTCCTATCTCTTTCAAAATCGTATCCTCCCAGTCGATGAAACAAATTGGTCCCGTGACGATTCCCCCACTTGGTCGTTTCCCCCACTGAGACGATTCCCCCACTGTGTCGTATGCCCCACCTCGTCTGGTGGGGGAATCGACTCACTGAGACATGCGACGATTCCCGCACCGTGTCGTTTCCCCCACCATCATTTTCTCCTGATATGAAGGGAGGTACGACTTGGGTCGCAAAAGGCAGCACGTGTGTGATAGGATGATAGGCTTGGCTTTTAGGGTGAGGGGCAGTGTAAAGTACAAGTTTGGTGCTGCAGCTCAACGTTCAAGGTATTCAGGCTACAAACTTTTTGAACTCCCTACTTTTTGCAGACTCCTAACTTACGTTGCCAATACGAATGTACAGTATGTAAGACCAGACCAGGTTTTCTAAGGCAATAAAGGCATGTTTCAAATCCAGATGTACGGATAGAACTACCTCACTGTGAATCAAAGAAAAACAGAAGACAAATTCACCAGTATTCACCAGTTACCAGTTTCAGTCAAATTCACCAGTATGACAGCTGCAGATTTTGGCAAAGTAGTTTTCTAATTCACGATGCATTGGGCTCGTCTTCTTTGTCCTTGAATCAGGCGAGCGTGGTCCAAGAAGCAAACGTGAAGCAAGCATTTTAGGCCCTATCACAACATGGCTTTTAGAGCATGGCAGTCGAACGATGATTCAACAAAATCGCGGAGTATTTGAGGCATATTTCATGTCTTATACTACGACAAGCTATGAGGATTTGTGGATGAGCACTTATTCCCATACGCAGGCTCAAAATTTGGATAGCCGCAGTTTCTGAAAACTGATGGTGGGGGAAACGACACAGTGAGGGAATCGTCTTAGTGGAGGAATCGACCAAGAGGGGAAAACGTCTCACAATCAACAAATTCGAGGGGAGGAAAGAAGCCCTAATAGAGCATAAACAAAGGGCCTGTGACGGAGAAAAATAATTACGTACTACCCCTTGTAGGTAACAGCGATTGTCGTTCCACCTCCGATACTGGTCTACTTGGCCAAGTCACCAGACGTCTCCGAAGAAGACTTCCGCACTGTTCAAACGATCTTTTGTGGGGCGGCGCCAGTCACCAAGGAATTGTCGGAGGCTGTGTTTACCAAGATCAAGCCCACTTATATTATTCAAGGTGAGAAAAGGCAAAGACTTGTTGTGTGAGCACATCTGACTGATCGCCCTTTGTTAGGTTACGGTATGACTGAGTTAAGCCCTCTGTGTCATATGACACCATTAAAACCTCAAAGCTTGCAAAAGCATGGGTCGTGCGGCGTGTTAGTGGCTAGTTCCGAATGCAAGGTGAGGAGTGAGCCCAACACCTTCCTGCCCATGACACGTTTTTAGACTTTTAGGTAGTCGACGTCGAAACTGGTAGAGCGTTAGGGCCCATGCAAAAGGGCGAGATCTGCATTAGAGGACCCCAAATCATGAAAGGATACTTGAACAACCCGCAGGCCACAGCTGAGTGCATTGATAAGGACGGATGGATGCACACAGGTAAGTTGACTCGGCATGTGACTAACACATCGCTCCCTAGATTGCGGTTTGTTGCGCAGGTGACATCGGACAGTACGACACAGATGGCTACTTTTATGTGGTCGATCGCATAAAGGAGCTGATCAAAGTTAAGGGATTTCAGGTAGGCCGTCTAGAAGAGAACCTAAATCGGATCCCTACTATCTGAACTCTTGCAGGTGGCACCAGCAGAACTAGAAGGCATCCTTCTCTCACATCCCGCCGTCGGGGACGCGGCTGTGGTGGGCATCCACGATGAGTACAAGGGTGAGATACCACGCGCCTATATCATCCTGAAAAATGGGGAGCAAGTGAGCGAAGAAGAAATCAAGAAACACGTAGCAGGTACTCCAGTGTAATTGAGTATTTTTTGCCTGTGCAACGAGCACTTATAGCACGAGCTGCTAGCTATAAGCACTTGGAGGGCGGTGTGAAGTTTGTGACAGAGCTGCCGAAGACCGCCAGTGGAAAGATTCTCCGCCGGTTACTGCGGGATCAGGCCAGACAAGAAGTCATGGCGAAGCATATGTCGAAGCTGTGATGCGCTGTTGAGGGAAACATCTACTGTACTACTGAGTAGCTGTGTACACACATGTACTAGGACGAAACAGATAGGTACCTACAGTACTGCATTTGTCGCTGCTGATACTGATACTGTACTAATAACATTGACTCACGCTCGTGGTCAGAAGTCTGTGAACATAGTAAACATCTGGTCTTGGGAATCTAGGATTTCCACTTTCTAAGTCACAGTTGCCTCTCGATATCTGAACTGACTGAATTCTCGTTTGGAAGTGTTACGGACAGCCAGCCGAGTCTCGCGCGCGCAAATGCAGTTTTCAGTTTTGAGCAAATCGCAAGAGATGGAAAGTGGGTGACACTTGCGAACTAGAGTCTAACCCAGAAAGCACATGAACGGTTGTAGGATAGAGGCGGAAAGAGGAACTGCAACAGGAACGCACACTTCGCCTGTCCCCTCTCCTAGTATTCAGCGCCTAGTAATTTTGAGCCTGTACGACGAAGTGTGTACTGTAGGTTTGAGTCGATTGGTGTCAAGAGATAGAAAGCCAGGCCATGATTGTCACCTCACCGCACCCGGACGCTGTCATTCCCAACGATAGCTCATTTCCCGGTTTTGTACTCGAACAATTCCGAAAATATGAGACGAAACTAGCATTGGTAAGAAAATACGAGAACGCCATTTGCTATTTTTGAAAGAGCAGACTTAGTAATGTAGGCAGGAAGCGAGCTGACGATTCCATGTTCATCGCTTCGGTTTCTCGGGCCTCATTGACTCACTCAGTAAATTATCTAACCCTTAAACATTTCAGATTTCTCCCCTGGATAATCGGTCATACACTTATGGTGACCTAATTCGACTGACCCACCAGTTGGCCAGTGGCTTGCATCATGAGTTAGGACTGAAACGAGGGGATGTACTGGCCACGAGCATGGGTAACAGCTGCGAGTTTGTGCCCATCATGTTATCAGTGGGTTTGCTGGGTGCCACATTGTGTACATCCAATCCGGCACACACCGTCGATGAATTGGCCGATCAGTTCAATAAATGTCGTATCCGATTTCTGATCACTACGAGCGATTTGGCGGAAAAAATGAAGAAAGTGCAGGAAATATGCCCCACTCTCGAAGTAAGGCACACGTGATGTCTGCAATGGCCACTGACCTTCCTCTTATTCCTAGAGAATCATTGCAAAAGGGCCAGAGGTGCCTGAATTTGAGAATTTTGCGAGCCTACTTGAACCAGGGGATAAGCCTGCAGTGTCATATCCAGTAAGATCGAGTGCATTATGGCAAAGAAACAAACATAAATGCAATGTGTTTTAGAAATTGGACGTTCGTGAAGATGTCATGTTCCTCTTGAATTCTTCAGGAACTACTGGAATACCGAAAGCGGTGAGTGCAATCGCGAGCTGGTTTGGTTTCAGATACAGCAACCGTACGGCTTGTTTTACCACTGGACTTGTACCTTTCAGGTCATGCTTACCCATTTCTCGGTCGTTGCTAACCTATGCCAACAATGGTAAGAAGGGCTATTGACCTCTTCTTATAATAAACCTGGACTTGCTTTAGCCCTCAATTCTTGACTAAACCTGCCCCGGAGCTATTCACGTTGACGGACCGTGACACGGTGCTTTCGGTATTCCCACACTTCCACATCGCTGGCATTGTGAACGGGGTATTTCCGTTTGTACCGATCCTACAACCAAGTGCACCTTTGCCTTTTAGCTCCTCTGGCCCTTGATGTGCGCCTCTCCTGGTGTTATCTTCCCCAAATATGATCCTAATCATTTTATCAGTGCCCTGAAAACTTATCAGGTGCGACAATATTACACTGTTTCTGCAGCCTAATTAGACAGCCCGCACTTTAGGTAACAACAATTCTTGTGCCGCCGCCAATCCTGGTCTACTTGGCCAAGTCGCCGAACGTGTCTGAAGAGGACTGTCATAGCTTGCAAATTGTATTTTGTGGAGCGGCGCCGATAACGAGGGAGCTTTCCGAAGCTGTGCTCGCTAAGGTCAAGCCGAAGTACATCATTCAAGGTAATTGATGACAGTTCATGGCATAACAGCTCCATGATGGGGTCATCTTTGCGTTCCAATACAGGGTACGGTATGACCGAGCTGAGCCCACTGTGCCATATGACCCCCTTGAAAGAGATGAGCTTACATAAACATGGTTCATGCGGCTACGTTGTGCCTAGCACGCAGTGTAAGGTAAGAATACAACCACTTTTTGAGGCATTATTCTGTCAGCGAGGCATCTGCTTCAGGTAGTGCATATCGAAACGGGCGAGACTCTGGGACCCATGCAAAGTGGGGAGATATGCATACGTGGTCCGCAAGTCATGAAAGGGTACTTGAACAACCCCGAAGCCACTGCCGAGTGTATCGATGAGGACGGATGGATGCACACAGGTGGGAAATAGGTCCTGCTGCAGTTGCTCCTGCTCACTCGATATCTTCTTGAAGGTGATATTGGTCAGTACGACGAGGATGGCTTTTTCTACGTGGTTGATCGCATAAAGGAACTGATTAAGGTGAAAGGTTTCCAGGTATGCTAGCAGATGGTCAGCGCCGTGTCGAAACAGGGAATAAGCACAGTCTTAAACTACCGTAAATCCTCGCTTGTCACCTGGGACGTAGGATTTCAAAAGCCCAGTTATGTAGCTGTGCATAAGTGCCTATTATAATGCCTGCATATACGGGTACAAAGGCATGCAGTAGGTCTCTTTGTAGGTAACAATGAATATGATAAAGGCAGTCAAAATTGAGTTTGTACTCTGACAATGTACTATACAAGGTTCTCCCATGGGAAATAAAAGTGAAGATATACGGTTCATACCAAGACCGTGGGCTCAAGACTTTGCTGCTGTTGTGCTGCACAGCTCATCACTAAAGCCTCTTCCTGGTCGTTTCTGATATTTTCCAGGTTGCCCCGGCAGAGCTAGAGGGCATTCTTCTCTCACATCCAGCCATTGCGGACGCGGCCGTAGTGGGTGTCTACGACGAATACAAGGGAGAAATACCGCGCGCCTATGTTATTTTAAAACACGGTGAGGTAGCCGATGAACAGATCATAAAGAACCACGTGGCAGGTAATCACGATAAGCTTATTATGCACCCTTTATACATAAAACGACCTCCATTCAGATCGGGCTGCCAGCTATAAGAGGCTGGAAGGCGGTGTTAGATTTGTCACCGAGTTGCCGAAGACAGCCAGCGGCAAGATACTCCGTCGGCTACTTCGCGATCAGGCCAGAAAAGAAGAGGCGGCTAAACATAGTACAACAGTTCTATAAAGCATTGGCGCAGAAATGTGGAAACCTAACAGATATTATTGCCTGAAATTCTGCTGGGGCATGGTGTTTTGACGGGAGTTATGCACTTGGTCAACTAAAATTGGTGGCGCAATGATAAGCAAATATAGCGCAAACAGTAGCTGCCAGTTAAATACCTACATAAATATGATTATAGATGGGAGTGGTAGATGGTGGAAGGGGGGCTTATCATTGTGACGTGTGCTTGCTTTTGCTATCAACGCGTGCTTTGATAAATTCCTTCGTTGCGTTAGTTGTTCTTCCAGGATCACCGTTTTTCCCGAACCTACTTATGCTGTACCCCATAGGGCCTAAGTCTGGCGTGGAAGATTCACAACTTCACATCACGCCTTCTTTCGTAACGATAAGCGAGCATAGGACAGCATGGACAGTAAGTCATCGGCTGACATGTTATGTTGCTAACTGCTTCAACATGCGCACGCACAAGAAGTCAGTTATCGAATGTGTATTGGGCCTAAACTTAGGCTGCCTTATTTTTCTCTATGAACATAAAGAATGTTCCGTAATTCCAGATAACTGGGGCGGTCTGGTGACCCATTCTGACATGGTTATTCTCGGGTGAAGCATATCATTTTTCACAGCCTTTGTTCTTTGTATTAACTTGTGAACATACAGCAGAACCTGTTATCCAAGCAGGCACTGTCTACCCTCCTCGCTAGTAACGACACTCATGATCAGAGGCATTATTACGGGCTAATCACATGCATAAAACAGATAAGCGTTTGAACAAAAGCTGCTTGCCGCACTGCAATGCAAATAGTCGCGTGTCCCCCTGCCATGTACTTAATGCTGTTCCAAGATTAGTTTTTGTTTAATGGCTTTTTCAGCAATGAAGGAACTTTGACGAGGTACTTTATGGCACTGGAAAAGCAATGACGTCTTGCATGTCTGTTGGAAGGAGGTGTTAGTCAGGAACAGCTGTTGGGCGCGTTCAAGGAGGAAATGACTAGCTTCCCGCACAGCGGTAGCTTTGTGCATATTGGTTTTTGAACATAATGCACAATGCAAACGTTAGGAACAGCCGTGAACGTGTACCTAGTCGATGCGAAGAGATTGGCCCGTTTTTGTTTTGCTTCTCTTAGCGCACTAGCACCTCCACTTTGCAAGTTAGTCTCGGTCGGGTCTGAGAGCGTTGAACTCTGGGCGTCACGGTGAGTGCCGTTTCTGGGCCAAATATGCGTTGGGGCATTTGGATATGGAGTGGACTGGCCGTTATCAGTGCGGTTCAGTGTACAAAACCCGCTACCACAGCCACTTACTGCCCTTTGACCAGGTGAGCAGATGGCGCAGTAAAAGTAAGCATCTTGAATAACTGTGTTGTTTTCAGCCAGGATGTAGTCCGAATCAGAGCTTCGTCGGTTGATCAGCTAAAAAGGCTGCGGCAACTGATCACTGATTATCCCAATTTGCATGTGAGATTATCGAGTTCGGTCCCCAAGGAGACGGCAAATTAGATGGTCTTTGTTTCAGATTAAGCCATGGGTCCAGCCCACGGGAGCTGATACACCGGCCTTGTACATGGCCCCGCGCGATGTGGCCGAATATCTCGTGGCGGAGGTCAAGCATTGGGGAATGGATGCCGCCGTCATCAGCCATGATGTGCAACGAACGTGAGTGTGTGCACCCAGATGAATATGCCCTCAGCCGCAAGTTGCCCCTCGCTCAATGCAGCCCGGCCAGCTGATCAGTCTGACCTGCCTTTAGCTTACTGGATCGCCCAGACCCGGCGACCTATCCTGAACCTTATAAGTACGCCTATGTGGATCCGACCTGGAACAGAACTCAGTTTATTCGAGGGTATGGTCCTGAGAGTTTCAAACTCAATGAATTTCATCCTCTTGAGGAGGTACGACATGTCTTACTGAATATAGATTTTGCAAACAAATTTCATGATTTTAAGATTAATGCTTTCATGGACTCGTTGAAAGCGCGATTTTCGAGACTGTGCGACGTGGAGTCAATTGGCAAGTCGTATAATGGCAAAGAGATGTACATGCTGAGGGTAGGAAATGCTTACCTTTTTTCTTTTCAAAGGGGAGGAATCGCGTGGTTTCAGATTGGGACCAACCCGAACTCGACTCGAGGCATCTTTATCGACGCAACCATGCATGCCAGGGAATGGCTCGCGACCTCCACTTCACTCTATATCGCTGCACAGGTGACCAGGAAACTTGAGATAATAGAGCTCATTTGGATAGAGAGTCTCTGCATTGCAGCTGTTGACACATTATTACAGAAATAGCGAAATCCGAGCCCTCGTGGATCAGATCACCTGGTACATACTGCCTGTGGTCAATGTGGATGGATACGAGTACACGTGGACAGTAGTGAGTGCCTTTATATTCTGGTGTTGGCCTTGGCTGCTCGATTACCAGGGTCTCTTTACCAACTTATCAACCCCTTTACCAACCCGACTCCCAAATCCGTTCTATTGTTTCTCGCTCAGGGTCATAAGAGAGGACCTGTAAATGCATGGCTTAAGTGTATAATACTGTACGTCTGACTCTGTACTACTGGAAAGCTTTTGCATGGTTCCAAACTCTCGGAAAAGCCAACCAAGTCTTCCGATCTCCGTGGCCGTGGCTCAGATATCACCCTGACGGTGCATACTCCGTGCAGAGGATCGATTGGCAGACAGCCAATACATAAGATCATTTTGAAGCGATCGATCTTTCTTGCATTCCAGGATCGCAACTGGCGTCGCAGTCGGTCGAAACCAGAGCCGTGCACTGGTGAACAATGCAGATGCCGCGGAGTTGACCTCAACAGAAACTGGGAGTCCCACTGGAACAGTAATGAATTCGTTCTGCTTGTATATTGCACCTTTGCCGACATCTATTTTCCAATTTTAGCCACCGATGCGTGCTTTCACCCGTGCTGTAACACATTTCCAGGCACTAGGCCCATGTCTGAACCCGAGGTGCAGAACCTGGCCAAGCAGCTGAAATCTGTTGAGGACAGGGTGCAAGCGTACATTAGCTTGCACTCTTACGGGCAGCTGTGGATGCACTCTTATGGGTATAAGAAAGGCGTTTATACAAAGGACGTGGCCGATTTGTACGAAGTCGCCAAGCTGGCTGTGGACGCTGTCAAGAAGGTTCACGGGACCGAATACAAGGCTGGGGCGGTGGGGGACTCATTATGTAAGGGACCACATCTTGTTTTTTCCGAGGATGCATCTCCTTACACGGAGCCTTTATAGATGAGTACTCGGGCGGTTCTCAGGATTGGATCCGTGACCACACCAAGATCAAGTACTCATACCTGGTCGAATTGAGACCACCCGGATTCGATGGCGAGCATTCTGGTCATTTTTGCGTGGACTTTAGTCAGATCGTTCCCACTGGTCAGGAGATATTCGAGGGCGTGAAGGTGGTGGCAAAGGCGGTCATGGGCGACTTGAAACTGACAGGCAAGCTGTGGAAAGAGAGACAACGACAGGCCGATTCCTCGAGTGTCCGCAAGGTTGACACGAGGATGTGGGTGTTTATGTCTATCCTACTTGTGATTATGCAGAAGTGCGTGTGATCAGGGATTGAGAATGGAGCACGGCCAGACAGAGAGCACCTGAAGAGAGGTTTAGGGGTTTAGGAGTGGACAGCTAAGAACGGTGAATAAGATGGTCACGAGCGTTCTGTGGACGGTGTTCATATTTTATTAACATGGGAATAAGGAAGAGAGTTAGTAAATATCTTTATAATCTTTCTGATATCCGATCCACCTTCGTTTCGACATGTATGAGTGGACTGAAGCGTAGGGACCCAGAGGCGTCCAGCAACCTCATTTTCATGTTTTGAGGGTGCATGGACAAATTACGGGCCTGCGAGTCGAACACTTGTCGGATCTGCCACCCACCCGCTGTAAGCCCTCTGAACAAGCTGCGGAAGCATTGTGATAAAGGGCACATTCGAGCAACATGATAGCTTCAAATCAGCGAAGCACGCGAAATATCACGTCCGATATGAGAGTATCACGTCTCGGCTTCCTCTAACTCTTGGCTGCCCGACCTGGAGCTGTCCTCGCCCAGTTCGAGAGCCATAATCTCGACACGATGCCAGGTTTGTACCCAGTGATAGGTGTATATGCTGTGGATTATGGAACCAGCGATGGACAGTGGGAATTCGAGCAAGGCCACTGAGCCGTTCACAGTGGCTAGCAGGTGCGTGATTGTCTCTTCTGGCGTATTCGCGTGATTGCGTGATGATCGAATTTGCAAGGAAGTCATGCCTGCAAGACAGAGCAGCACTGAATGCAGTGCTGGGGCTCTCACTTCGACCCGAGGAGATACCTGAAAGACCAACAAGGACAGCCCGCTTACCCGGAATGGTCAAGAGGGCGCTAACGACCCCCATTCGAACGGCGATTATAAGCAGACGACCGATACTATGATCGCAATATCCGTGGCAGGCATCGGTCAATCGTTCGTTGCTGACCGCCTTTCGGCAGCACCAAAATGTCGAAAAAGGACGCCTTAGCGCGCGCCCTTGGCGTAGTTCGTTGGCCGTATGGACGGCACCCAAAGCGCAATAATCCCAGATAGCGAATGTGACCACAAAGGCCCATCCGCCCACGACCAAGACCGGGTTGAAGACCGAGCGAGGGTCGTTGTAGTCCCGCCTATATAGATTCCAGAATCGTATAACATCGCCACCAAATATCGAGAATAGCACCATCATCGTTACGAAGATGATTGATGCCAAAACGGCGTGGAAGAGTGCCAGGTAGAAGAATAATTTCGGATTCCAATGAGTCTTGGCTAACGAGACCGATGCCACGACAGGCATATTCATTCGTTCGGCACAACTGCCTGCCCCCGTCTGTGTCACTGCCACTGCAGGCCCTCGAGTATACAGCATGGTGCAGTGTAAAGGACTTCGTCATCCTGTAAATTCAACTTCCCGCCGATATGCGCAAACTGTGCCGTACCTGCGCATCACCGAAACGAGTTACTGTAAGCAGTGACAATCTAGCCTTCTAGATATCTACTTGCTTTGTAATCGATCCATGTACTTCTCGCCATGTTTCTATTCTAGTCATTTTCCAATCTGGAAAAGCAAAAGTCGATGCAAAACTTGCCTGTAATGAATTTCAAATAGGTTTAGTGCAAATGTAGATTGCTGATACAAAAACGGATGCAACTTTGACGACTTCGAGTGTCGACGTGGACGATTTTGCGGCCCAGCATACGAACCGTGGGTAAGATAGAACTGGTGTGTAGTCTCTGCTGATGCAACTTTGCCAGGCTTTCGTAGGGAATTTGAACTGGCAATGGCGTGGTGCCTCCCACCCTCGGTGACTGGCTTTGGTCGGTGAGACCGATCAACTCGCTGTCCTGACTGCAGCACGCAAGCCGGTAGTGCGGGTTTTGCGGGAAAGCGGGGCTGGGGACCAAACGGCAAAAACGTCCAGGCGCTCCAGTTTACCAAATCTCGACCACTTGCTAAGCTTTTCTTGTTGCTTTAGAGATGGGCATCGACGTGAAGCTAAGTTTCTGGCGTTCAATATGGACCGGTTACGTCTTCTGGACACTGTTCACAAGTCTCCCCGCCTTGATTTGGTTTTATCCGCTGAATGAGTTGGAGATTACTGGTTATGAAGCCTTCGTTTCGGTCTTATTTTTGCCATTCTTCCTTCGCCATGGTCGAATCCGCGACTACTTCCAAAGTGTGGCCGGTGATCTTCTACTCAAGATGGCTTGCATGGTGGGCATCTTCTCGTTTCGATGCCCCACAACTTTATTGCGACTGTGTTTGCTGACGGTGGGCAGTGGGGGAGCTATCGTGAAGTTCGTTCGCGATTTGACACAACACGATATCGGAAAGAAAAAGTACGCGTTTTGGGGATACACGGTTGGCTTTATGGCCGTATTGTGCACGCGAATGTGGTATCGATCGATCATGCCCGCTTTCAACGATCATATCAGCAATTTGCTGGTTTTCCTCATCACATTCCTGAACACGTTGGCGACGTTGGTTCCATTCGAGTGGCCTACAGTCGTGCTGCGACAGTCTTCGTCGTCGACGAGCAAGCAAGAGGAGAAAAATGAAAAAACGAAGCCGGCACCCAGTTTGGTTTTGATCTCATTGGGTACTGGAAGCCTGTTTTACGTTATGCACGCCATTTTTGGAGAGGTGTCAACTCCTTGTCGATGGGTCAATGGTCCCTATCCGAACCAAGTGGGACCCGAACCGATGCCTTGGGGGCTGGCTATCTACGTGGCACTCGTGCTCGGATTGCTCGTATCGTCCAACACGCGACTGGTCTTGCACCCTGCGTGGTCGATCAGTGCCGCCGTGGCATTCTTTGTTATGTACACGGCTATCAGCTGGGGCGGATTCGTGGGCGCGTTGTTCTTGGCAGTCTATACCACGTCCGTGTGGCCCACTTATATGGATTTGCTGTTTCGTCGCTTGCCCGTCGATCGAGCGGGGCCAGCCATCGCATTGGCCATGCTCACCTACGTCGTCGAAGCCTTGTATAGTGTGTGGACGGTGGCATACAATTTCGTGCCAGGTGGTGTCTATACGCGTGAGTCGACTGCCTATCTCATATTTGCCATCACCTTGTTCATCGGAGCGGGTTTATTCCGGCATAGCGAATCGGATGCCATCGATAAGAATCATTTGGCGTTTAGTCAAGCGCAGAATGCGGCGCAGGTTACGAATGGCCGAGTCTGGAAACGATTGGCCTTGTTGACCATTTTGGCCACGTCGGCCACCATGTGGCGTAGAGAAGCTTGGAGTCCGGGGTCGACGATCACTGCCGAAAGGAACAACTTTACAGCCATGATATGGACTTATCACTTTGGTTATGATAATCAAGGATGGCCCAGTTTGGAGCGAACGGTACGCTTGATCCAAAACGCACAAGCCGACGTGGTCGGATTGTTGGAGACGGACGCTAGTCGAGCTTACATGGGAAACAACGATTTAGCCCAGTGGTTAGCCGAAAATTTGCAAATGTACGTCGATTTCGGACCAAATACCCGCAAGCATACGTGGGGCAGTATGCTGCTGTCTCGGTTCCCCATTCTACATTCCAAACATCACTTGCTGCCGAGTCCACGCGGAGAGCTTGCACCAGCCATTAGTGCAGTATTGAACGTGTCGGGTGTGCCAATTGGGTTCGTGATCACCCATTTCGGCAACGATGTCGATGACGAGGATCGGAAATTACAAGCCCTGGCCATCGCCGAGATCACATCCAAGTTCAATCGAGACAAAATTCCGAGTGTCTTTTTGGGTTATGTTACATCTCGACCGAATAGTCGCGATTATTATACTCTTTTGGACAGCGGCCGCATGTTGGATATCGACGCGTCCGATCTTGATCGATTTTGCGAATACATATTTTATAATCGATTGAATCGATTAGCCTATGCGCGCATATCGCACGGTGAACTGAGCGATACGGAAGTTCAAACGGCCCGTTTCAAAATTCCCGACAAGAAGACCAGGCAAATCGAGGATTTCCAGGATAGCTATGGTCGACTGGTGACGGACACGAGCAAGGTTCCAAGCGAGCAACGATTGTCGGTTGTGTTCGGTGGTTTCTACAGCGGCCACTATCGCGGGCGAGAACATCATTATCACATGTTCACTCCCAAGTATTTTCTTCCTTCTTGAGCAGGTAAACGAGTCATGAAAAACCTATTGAGTCTTTTTTGATACTTAGGGGTTTAAATAGTCTTCTTGAATACTAGGACGAATGCAATTTTTAGAAACCACATAGCTAGCTGCTTTTGTGCTTGGAAAGAATCTATTTTAAATGCAGTGGCGGCTGTGGCAGTACTGTAAATGCAGCTAAGGTGATCCGTTTTCTGAATGCAGGATTTTTTGAGCTGTGAAATGGATGCATGTTTTTCGAGTAGCTTTCCAATTTATTTTTGGGGACTGTGTGAATGACGATGATTTTGGGACGAAAGCTTCCTTTTTTGGAAAGAAAAGGTTCGGAGAGAAATTTAATGTTTTGTTGGAGAAAGCAGATATTCACGTTCTTGAAATGGTAGCGTTCAGATTGATATTAGAAGAATAGGTGTGATCGTGAGTTGATTAGCAAAAGCTCATATTGCGATTTTTTGTTGGAAAAGATTGATTAGAAAATTGAAGAGATTTTATGTTTTTGTTGGGATGGCCCAAAGGACCTATGTGAAAGCCATTTTAGAAAAAAGCGCGGCTAGATTTTTTAAAACATGTTTTCGTGCATTGTTTTCCGAGAGCAGAGTACCTTTCTATCCCAATGATTTTAAGCTAAAAAGCTGTTCGACATGGCAGGATTGAAAGATATTTTTGGTTTTGTGATTGAAGTATGCGCTAGAAAGGAGGCGGTTATTTTTTTGATTGGCGTGTGAAATGATTTCGTCGTGAGGCATGGTTTGTTCGCGTGATAATCGAGTTGCTTGTCCTTCATTGATTTTTCTAGTCGTTCGGAATTTATTGATTTGCCATAGCGATCAGTGCTTGCTATGTTCGTGCACAGGCTATAATTCCAAAAGGAAGATGTGATTCAGGAGATGCTGGGGTCTTGGGGATTAAATACGCAACAAAGACGAATCGATTTTTCTGGAATTTATTGACTCAAAATTCGAAAATGACTATTTTGAAAATAACATCGAAGCATGTACTGTCAAGGTCATAATCCACATTTACAAATGTTTTCATTTTTAATGATTCGTAAGACAGCAGCTACAAATTGTCTCAGTCCTGTGCTCTCGTGGTACCAATGACGAAGACATATGGCTGACACAATCACTTCACGTACACAGACGAGACGAGAATTAGGATCAGGCCGAGCGAACTGTCGATTGGATATAGCGCACGAACTTGTAAGTCTTCAATGCCGGGCCCAGTCTCAGGTCCAAGTTGAGCAAGACGTCTTGACGACGCAGTAAGAGTAAGGCGGCCCCGTCGATTTCCTGAAACATAGGCAAAGTTGCACAAAGTAGGGGCGTCAAATCTTGCCAAGGGTTCCCAGATTGAGGAAAGAGTTTCCGCCCAATTTGTCGTTCGGAGGGTGCGCCTGTTTCCTCCTGTTCATCCCGTCACCTGCTCGGCATTTCCGGTTCGAAATTGGCCCCTGCGCTAATTACGACATTATACATGGTTATTATGTCAAATGCCTGCGTCACGGATTCTGCGTAATTATTATCTAATTACACGTTATTAGTATTTCAAATAGGTCAGGATGAGTGTACATAAGGGGCTTCATTTTTCAGTTCTCGTGTGCAACTAGGCTGCATGAACGTCAAAGTTGGTCGGTAAGGCCTGGCACGGAGCAGAGGAACTGCGGAGGGAAATCGGGCACTGTCACGTGATAAGTCACCTGAAAGTTAGCATTGCAGGTGAGTCCCGGGGGATGTTTAAGGGGCACCTCGGGGGGCAACCAGCCTGAGTGTGATGTCGAGAGTGGTCCACTGAGCAGTGCACACCTCTTAGACTTACCTCGCGTCTGAAGGCCTTGGCGCTGTCAGGATACCCCATGCGTTCGATGAATGCAGCCACCTGTTCCACTGTCCAAGTCTTGGTACCTCGTACGCTCTTGGCGTCTTCCTCGTTCAACAAAGGCAAGTCTTCGGTCATAAAGGGCAAGAGCTCGGATCTGCACGAAACGAATGCCGTGTCATAACGAGCGAGTGACAGGAGCTCGATCACTTACTCGTCCTTCTCTCGTTCTGGTTTTCGCAGTCCATCCTCATCGTGATCACGGCTAATGCTTCTGGCGATGCGTCCATTGACTTCGCGTCGTACGAGTACATCGCGAGTGGCGGGCGATTCAGTGCGCTTGTAGCAACGACGACGACGTGGTGGCGATGGCGACGATCCATCCTGATTCTCCACAACCCACTGCCCGTCGGCTTCACGTTTGCCAAGTCTGAAACTGAAAATTTTGTAGCGGCCATAGAAGCGAAGGAATTTGTAATTACAGGCGGGACATATTTGAAGCGTTGGGAATCAAAGGGGCGGAGCTTAGGCACCTAGCAGCCAATCAGAACGCAGAGCGAAATAATTGGACAGACTTTCAATGACTTTTACAATTTGCAACAGATTCTAATTCTGGATGCAAAGATAAAAGATGGCCCCTGAATAGCATCCCTGCTTACCCTTTCTAGCTCTCATAAAATGCGTAAGAGATCAACAGCGAAACGAGAACTCTTCAACTAATGGCAAATCAAACGAAAACCTTTTTGATTAAAGTCAACTAAGCTTGATGAATCTTTTTTATAAAGCGGGCATGTGTGTGACGAATGTTTAGAGCAAAGGTTCGACCTTGAACTCGGGCCAAACGTAGACTCGTTTGACGCAGGTAAGAGAAAAGGAAAGGCCATCCATCCCGTAGGAATATAAAAGTGCGTTGCTGCAGATGCACATGAATAACGAATGCCATGATTGATGAGAATGTGTAGGCTACAGTACGCCTCCCCTTAAAATTATGTCTCGGACGGGGGGTAAGTAGTGTTCAGAAATGGTTATTAAAGTTGAATGGGCAGCAACAATGGACAACACGGACAAAGGGCCAGGTGCTGTGAAAAAAGTAACTATGCATCGGGGCGGGCGGCGATAGGCCTTCTGGAACTATCGTCACAAAAGAGCCCCTTAACCCCCACAAAAATCAATTTTTTCAGATTTTTCACTCAATACCTTAAAGCGATTGCTTAGAGCGGGCCGCTGGGAAGGTAGATGAAAAAGGTCACGTAATGGGCGAGTGCAAAAAGGTATTGTATCAGGAGAAAAAGACATTGTGGTGAAGTATGTACATTGTAATTTGTGTCTCTAAAGAACTATATTAGCAATGAATTTGTGCACTGGACACGCGTTCAATAATGTGCCCTGCAAAACGTTAGCGAAAGCGATATGACTCGTTATCACGACGACGCTGATAAGGACCCGTGTTAATAGGTTCGAAAATGCACCCGTGCTCAGTCAACACATTTTCCTATCGCTGGCCCGCAACAGCATCTTACCTGGTACGGATCGGCTTGGGCTCCCCCAGCGCAATCTGGATCGAAGACGCGGTCGACGTTTCCGAACCGCGTCTTTGGCCGGAGCCCACCTCGGGGGTCTCTTCGGACAGGGTGGGACTGGTGGTCTTGGTTGTCTGCACTGGCCAACTGGGAGGCGATGTAGTGGCGTGAGGCTGCGCCGTATCCGGGTCCGATTGGCTGCTGGGACACTCGGGCGATGGCGAGTTGCCAGCGGCTGTCAAATTCGGAGTAGCCGATTTGTTATTGGCATTGGATTCAGTGGTCGAGGTGTGCTCATCGATAATCAATGCGGACGTTTCAATCGGGGACTGCGCGTTTTCACGAGCCTCGTCCATATCGGTACTTGTCGAAGCGACGGTTGGTGCAGAGGGTTCGGCTGTCTGCGGTACCAGAACTGGTGGAGCTGGGAGTAGATTGGCCGGGAAACGGCACAGCGAACAAAACCAGGGCGCTGGCGGCACTTCATTGAGCGCTGGTTGTTGACATCCCATGTGCTCCCCAGAATCGCAACCATCACACAACAGCAGACCGTCGTTCTAAAATTTATAAGACACTCTCATGACATCCAACGTGATCCTCCCCACGCATTCATGTCCCGTCTGCTTGATTTTGATTTCGAGATCACATTTTATGCATATTTTCCCTTGTTGCTGCTGTCCTCATTAACTTTTTCACTCAAAGAATTGCTTCTCCATTAGCAGGCGATCGCTCATTTATTTGTGCCGCGCCAAAACCCTAAAAAGCCAAGCCTGTCGACTTCGCCATCCTTGACCTCAGCGTGGCTGTGCAGTTTTCAGTCATCAGACAAGGCCACGTCACGACATCATCCGCCATGTCAGCCACTAACCAAGTGGCAATATTTGGCTTCTGTCCATCCGATCCGCTGCGCCATACTCAACAGTCTTTCGCCATTAGCAATATACTGACTGGTGCCGGGCCAGTTTCAGGGGATCGCTCTCACTTGTACTATTTAGGCTGGTACGAGATCGGCCATGCGTTGTGAGCGAACTGCACATGTCAACGTTGTTATTCGAGAACCTGTGCCCCTCTCCTAACAACGTACTTGCACGGGTGCAAGTGCATTCGTGACGCGAAGCAAAGATTAGTAGGTCTAGATTTCAAGCAGACAGAACTCGACACCAGTCATCAGTGTCCACGCGGCACACACACATGTCAAAGGATTAGCCACACATTTGCTGAGAACATATGTTCATCAGGACATTACTGAATACTTAGAAGGCTAGAACGCTAGAACTCGTTTCAAAAAAGCTTCTCTAAAATATTTTCTGGTTCATTTTGGATAGATCTCATTTTATAGAGGGCTCGGTCGAGGCTCGGTCAAGCAGACAAGACGGCACCTGTCCCTCATAATTAAGAAAAACAATTTAACACAAGACACCTGGCCAGAGTATGTTATGCATGGCTGATGGGCGACGTGAGCTTAGACTAAACTATTTGTATTAGATCAAGTCCAAGCCTGACTTGGTCGTCATCAACAAGTGGCCTAGCGGCCATAACATCAACAGAAGGCCAGGCAAGATGGGAGGGCAACTGCTGTGGAATGTTCTCGCGGTAAGCGTCGTTGATAAAAGGCACAGCTTCTGATTACAACAACGCCTTCTAGAGCATTCCAGAAAAAACAGCCTTACACATGACTTGAGATCCCACAGCGCCTCATCACGTGACACAATTGCACCGAAACATACATACATGGTCAGGAGGACTTGCTCGGAGGAGGAATGGATGTTTTCTGACACAAACTTAGACAAAACATGCTCCAGGGCTGTTGCCTCTGCCCAATATTTAAGGCCTGCTGACCTTTTTATAGAATGTTTCAAGAATTTCTAGACACATGGCAGCAAACAGGACCATTTTAGAAATTCAGCCAGCCTCCCATATGATCAGATATGGCTAGCCATGTGAACTTTTAGGACCAGAGATGGGTTCAAGCGTGCTTATTCTTCTAAGAAGCCCGCAAGATGCTGACTTACTGTGTCATCCTTGTTTCCACACAAATGGCAACGTTTGCAATCGTAGCAACGCCAATTCGAAATAGCAGCATCGACACGTTTCAATAAGTTTTCTGGTATCGTGCCACTGGCGTAGGCGCAAATGACGTGGGCTTAAAAGAGATGAAAAAATATGGATATTAGCTTCTAAGGGATAAGCTAGGTAGCTTACTCTGATAAGCGCATTCTACGCATTTCAAAGTGCCATTTCCACCAATTATGTCCAGACTATGTTTACACACGAAGCATTGACGATCAAGTTTCGAAAGCTGATTTTCGAAATTGCCAATCTTGGGCTTTTCCTAAAAAGGCAGGGTGTCATGATCCCTTTACAGCGCCAGTTATCTCCTTCCCTCCAGCTGGGGCGGGGTTGGATTGACGCAAGAAGACTGTTCAAAGGAAGACAGGTAAGCAGCACATCCTAACATCCAGTTCCTTCGCTCACTCGTCCACAGCATCGCTCCTATACAAAATCTAGTGCGGCCAAGTCATGCACCCAAGTCGTTCCCTCTAACAGACCACTTACCTCCGAAGTTGGACTAGAAATTAGTGGTTTGGCGAATTCTCGAGTCGGTAGGACACCATTTGAACTGGCCGGGAGTAGTGTCGCACTGCTCGCCGACTCCGTAAAATTGGGCTTAGACGTAGGAGCGGAATTGGCGGAGTTGGCTCTTGCGCCACTCGTCATACCCAGCTGAAATAAACACAGCCTCGATAAGATTAAGATATGATTCTCTGAGAGATAAGCATGATTCGTTCGAATGAGAAAAGTTTAAGCGGCCTCTTGGAAAAGTAGTAAAAATACGATTAAGAGTACTCTTTATGAAATGAAAATCATGTAAAAATACAGCTACAGTATAAAAATGGGAGGATAAAATCGAGCAGCACGGACAGCTTTTAGCACAAAGTACTCAAGTAGGTGTACTTTTGAGCAGTCAAAGCAAAAATTACTGATAGCTTCAACAAATTTTGAAAAGTTGGCTTCCATTTCGAAATTTTTGGAGCAGCCTAACTTAGCTTTTGTGCCCGCCTTTACACCTACCTTTTGAAAATTGCCGACATAGCAAGCTTTGTGTAATCGAACTACGCGACCAGCTTTGACTTCGTTCCACAACATGACCCCCAAATGGTTGTTACTCTTCCAGATGGGTTTCAGCTCGCTGCCTAATTCTTTCGAAGCTGCCTCGATTTGATTATGCGCCAATCTGTCTAACTGTCTCGGACTGATCCCGTTCGGGAATGCTCCCGTTTTTGGATGCGTCAATGCAGCGATCCATTCGCACAAGCGCATCGATAAGACGGACGGTAGATTATTCCAGTTCTTGCTGGCCTCTTCCAAAGATGGCTTGCTTGCTTGAGTGCGCGGTAGTTGAATCATGCTTCTGTCTGACACTGATTTCCCCTTCACTTGTCCAAAGATAATAGGAAATCCTTAAATAGAAGACACCGTACGCTCGGCCCGAACAACAAACTAGGTCCTCCCTGAGCAGTCTGAATGCCCGGTCGATGAACTGTTTATTCCACGTAGCTAGCACTATAGCGAATTGGGAGGGGATGGCTGACACTTTTCAAGCGCCTAGGTATGTTTTCTAAAAAGGCCAACTGGCCCAGCTCGGGCAAGGATCGTTATGAACACGCGCAGCAGTCGCCATATATGTCCTATATAAAAGCCGGTTTTCCACCTATGCGCATCGTTCTAAAAGGTAAATACTATCGAGCGCCGATTGCCTACCTAGGTATACCGTGTAAGGAAAAGGGTACAGTCTTATTATACGATACTTTTTTGCAAATATGCGTGCGTAAGCACTTTGCATTTGAAAAACTCCACACGAGCCGACTAAGGTTACCCCAACAGACTAATGCCTTGCTAACTGACTCGGCCGCTCAGCTCGGCGATCGAGGTGATAAGAGTGGCTTGAACATAGTGCGCGTGGAAAATGGTGTTTGCTCATGGAATTCTAAGAATGGATAGGGTGTAAATTTGAATCCCATCCGCGAGATGTTTGTTTTAGCAAACGTGACGGAATTGAGAAACATGAAAACTGTTGTATAGCTGCCACATCGGAGTCGCGAAGAAGTAAGTCGGAACTGGTTCACTAATTAAGTGCTCCCATATTCGTGCGCCCGGGCTTGTTTCGAGACATGGACACTGGCAGCAGTCCATTTTGAGCAACTCACGTCCGTTTTACGTCTTTGGGCAGCCTAATACGTCGACTGCAGTGACGAACGCCAAGATAGACGTACGGTCTACGTGGATGGTCGACGGAGCCACGAGTCAGAAAGAGGAAAAGCTCCTGGCCGATGTCACTAAGCGGTCACGAGCGAGCGGGAGCAAGGGACTAAGAAATTATACAAACTTACTGCCCTTCACATCCTGTCTCGGCGACCACATCGATTTTGTACCTGTTTTCTCCTTTTCTTGCCCCAAATCGCACCTCTCTACAGCGGCACTAACTGTGAGCTCACCCAGCGACCATGCCCACATAAGGACAGAATGTTCTCGGAAGGCAGGATATGTGCCGTGTATAAAAAGGTCCCGAATTACGATTCAATAAACAAAGCCCTCGAAGCCGGCTGGTCAGCTTCGTAGCTAACGAGAGCATTCAAAGGCCCCTCTATGCACGTCCGCCCAGCACGAAACAGATCAATGAGAACAGGTAGACCCTCTGCCCGAACACAGAGGCTACTATGGAGATGGGCTCCCACCAGCCACCACGTCCATTCCCTCTTCATATTGTTCACAAAACGACATTCTTCTTCGTCAATTCTTTAAATTTAATTTCTGCGACCAAATAGACGGGGCTAAACTCTCAGGTATATTCTGCATGAACGAATGCAAGCACGAAAACCAGAACCGATTCACGCGGTTGCATGAGATTGCGGTTGAGACAAAAAGAGAATTGGCGCGTGAGAAAAATGTAATAAAAGAATCGAGAAAATGAGATTGGAAAAAACACGATTTGATGTCGGGCTGGGGAACATGAATTCATATTTCGCATTTTTATTAAAGTAAGCTTACAAATTCTAGAAAGCTTTTGCCCAGGCGTGCGCCAAAATACATTCGAGCAATACGAACGTCAGAGAAATATTGAGTAGAAAATAAGAATTTAACAAGGCTGTAGAGTTAAGTTAATGAAAAATTTTTAATGATGGATAGAAGCTAATGGGTATTTTTTAAAGAAAGGGGTGGGCTTAATAACCTAGCTTAAAAATTGGTTGATGAAAAATCTAGCTCTCACGAAACGTTCAGCCGTCGAAAGGGGTTTGCTAATAAAGGAATAGAAGCTGAGTACTCGACTGCATATGCCAAGTCCTATTGGACATGTGGGACTTACTCCTCTGCTCGCTACAGTCCACGGCAACTTCGGCCTACATACAAATTAGAGAACGGACAAGAGGTCTAGGCCAAACTTATGTGACCTGCCAGGTCAAACTTTTCGTTCTGAAAATATGCAAAGCAGAACGTGGATTACACACTCAGGGCAGGAGCGGTCATGCCATTGCAGTGGTACGGTGCCCTGACTAGCCCTGACTGCTCTCGCACAGCTAAGGCAATAGAAACAAACGTACACAAACTTGTGGCGGACTAAGGTCCAATAGGCTAGTCGATATAGCCAGGTAAGTGATCCTTGTCTTACACCTTCGAACCGTACTCATCACGGCGAGAAAATTCCAGGCGGTTCCCCGGGGCGGCTGACCAGCTGCAGGAAATAAGACGATACGACGAACACGTCTCTGCAAGGGAGCACTCGTTTGGGAAATGTGCATAAATAGATGATATGAGGGACCCAGGGTGACTCGTGGCCACGACAGGATTGGTCAGATTGCAAAGTGCAGAATGTTTGCATCGCATGGCACAACTCCAACGCAAATTTGCAAAATGGTATCAGCTGGGTGTCAAAATTGAGAACAGCAGCAGTGATCCAGTGTAAAGATGAGGCAAGCATCGGTCGAGATACGTACCTGTTCCGTCCATCCGCTCTGTGAAAACATGACGGTGTCCAATTATCCATCGTGACAGGATGAGCGACTTAGCTGCCTCGGATATGTAAATTTCGGGTTTCGAAACGGAAACGTGACATCGAGATCGGCCTCCTTCGAGAAGGGACAAACATTCAATACGATCCGAAGCGACTCACGTAAGTGCCGAGGATAAGAAAGAAACATATCTAGTGCCAGACCAACTCTACTTCGTGTGCCCCACCCTACATACTGTGTACAGCGCCACATAGCCCTCATTGCAGCCAATATGAACTCTCTCCGACAGCAATCGAAGATACCTAATGACGCCTCCTCTGATTCCCCTCTTGTGATACGTCTGGGCCTAATACTGGAGGGAGTGACCAGTGCAGCTTTCGCACCGCGCCGAAAACCCAGAGGTACTGCCCTCTGTCCTGAACCCTCCATACCCTGCATGAAATTGTGCAGCACGGCACACTTTCACTAACGGCATACTGCATAGCTTGGCCACCTGTGCACATATCACGAGTCACGACCAGCACTGTGTCAAAGGGCAGAAAGTCCGATCACTGCTGACCTCGCATAGAGGGTATACGGCACTGGTTGGAGAGGGCGGCATATAAGAGCCCAAGGTGGGCGCGCGTACACATGGCATTCCACACACTATAACTTGACAAGATGACATAAGTATCGGCACCCTCGTACTGGGCCTCCAGAGCACGCTAGCCGTCGCCGTCAACCCTGATAGAGCTGTAACTAAAAGTGCTCGCACAGTAGATGAGTACGACGGGAGATTGGGCAGCCTCATCCGCACTGGTCTGGTTAGTGCTCCAATACAGGCTTCCAGTTACTCTAGCAGACACTCAGCTGATGAGAAAATGAACTCGGACAGTACCAAACATGTCGCTAGACGTCTCCCGCAGCCAAAGGAGCGATGTGGAAGCGAAAGAATTGGATCGTTCTTTCACGAGAGCAAAAGGAAGACGCCCCAGTTTAGGTCCAAGACAGAACATACAGCGGGTGTAAGAACTAATGGAAAACGTCTAGTCGCTTCTCGTTCCTTCCAGATTGTAAAATTAGCCGTTTCACCCACGCGCGCGGTTTGTTTCGACTCATGCGCAGCCAAGTCACTGAGAAAACGAAAGAATTCGTTGAAGAAAATTAAAAAATGACGCCTAGCCTCGAAAAAGAAACAAAAAACAGTCATCCCTCACGATCAGGTTAGTTGTGGAAACTGCGTTCAGAGAGCAAGAATACATGCATTGTACATTTTATATCCAACAGATCTAATTATCCACTTTTAAATTTTTAAATCGCGTTTTCCTCAACTCAGCTCAAGCTCCAACCCCATTCACATTAAGACAGTTTTGACTTGCTGTCACTTCCAGGAGCGCGAACATCGGCCGTTATCACGACTGCGAGATCGGGAACGTCGACATAAGAATCTCGATGGTCTGCTGGTCGAACGACCACGATCGACATCCTTTTCATCCGTGCACTGCTGGCGAGGCCACGTCTTTGTCATCTTTCCGTGTCCATCCAGCGAAACCGTCGAAGTATCACGCATATAGGTCAGAGCATGCGGTCCAGCGGATGTCACGGGCGCGATGGCCTCTCGTTGCGAGCGGCACGATCTTCCAGAACACAACGACGTGCTTCCAGATATGGACGGCCAGCCAAAGAACGCAGCAGCGGGCACCGGCTCGGACAGACGAACCTTGGGATACGGACGATGGCCCAGATTGTATTCCCTGGTGCACTCCACCGGCAATATGTCCTCGTACGGTTGCTCAATTAGAGGTGCACGAATATGACGACTCGCCGCGATCACGTCGCTCGTGCACAATCGATTGGGTGCCAATACGTAAAGAGGTCCACGTTCTAAACGTCGCCATTGGAAAATACGACCACTCGATTCCCAGTTGATCAAATATTCATCAAATTGCGGTTGCAAATACGCATCCTTGTGTAAGGCGTCGTATATAAATTGATCGCAAAAGCAAATCCCTCCGTTCGAATCCTGACGATGCGGAGGTCGAACCAAACGCGGGGCTATTCTCGCTATGTGCTCGAATTCGCTCTGTTTCAGCGCCGAAGCTGGCCAAATTTCTCGCGGATATTTTTGACTCTCATATGGCGTGAAGGTAAATGCACCAAAGGCTAAATTCTGCGTAATACGAAGCATTAGCGATAGGAGAAATCCAATGAGTTGCGATGTAGGAAATTGGCCAAACAGAGGATCGTGGTCGATCAGAATGCATAAGCCACCCACAAGTTCGCAATAAACACCCATCCAGTAAGCGAAATTAAGCTTGTTGATAGTCCCTCGTATTTGTCTGGCCGTAATTGAAACCGATAACGAATAATACTGGTAGACTTTGTATAAAATAGAATCGACTACAGGTGGTTCAATTCGCCACTCGAATCCAGCCGATGTGCAAAACAGCGGCAATGGAATTTTCCAACCAAATTCTTGCAAGTAACGCACGTCGCCACAACCTCGCCATCCTGGCGGGTACACGTTGATCGGTATGGGTCGGTCATCGATTCTCATCAAGAGATCGCCGAAAATATCTGGTCTGGGTGTTTTAATGAGAAGTGGACGGTGCGGACGAGGTTCTTCGTGCCAATGCAGTGGTCGATTTTGACAGCCCAGAACTTGCGGAGGGGAATCAGATGGTTCATTCAATAAATGAAATGCCCATCTTTGAGCAGATTTGATTGGCCTGTTTTGAAGGCAAGAAACCGAGTGAGTCTGGGCGTCGGAAATCAGAGGCGGTTTCTTTGACCGTTGGATGCTGTGACCTGAAACAAAAATACATTGTAAACGGGTATGTGCAGTTCATTACAGAACTTGTTGGCCTCTCATTTATAAGCCTTGCATCCAGGACCAACTGAGTGTGAGATTTTATAACCACCCTCACTCACATGCCAGTTATAGGCTCCTACTTGCAGTGCTGACTGGTGAGATAAGACACGGGTGAGCAGGTATGTTAGTGAATAAAGGCACATGAGAGAAAGGATAAAAATGAGGAGAGATGCAAGTAAAAGGATATGCAAGCGAGGATAGCTACCTGTAACACAACAGATTTAAGAGACATTTCCAGCATGAAGTCGAAATTTCATGGTGCGTCTGGTACGCTAATTTAACGAAATACGCGTGGGATAATACAAGCAACATTTTTATACTACTGTATGTACTGTACAGAAAACACTACAGCGTAGATAAAAATGGCTCATATTCTGCTTCAACCGCTTATTACTGGGGTGACTTCCTCCATGCAAAACAAGCATCTGGAACTCACAGATCACCTGCTACTACTCTAATTTGCTCGACAAGTCTTTGGGAGGTCGGGAAAAATTATAAATGTTTTTAATTTAGATAATCTGTCACGCTTACCCACAATACCCTAGCAAATCAGCTGATGCTGCTATGATTTACCTAATAATTGAATTAACCCCTCCACTTATTTCCGCTCACTTATACATAGTCCCTGTGTGACCCCTAACTCGTGTAAGCCCTGGGCTAACAAGTACATAGATACGGAAAGATGCGAGTATGTACCCCAGGTGTGCGGCTATTACATCATATATGTCATGATTTTCAGACTGTCTACGCGCAGCTCAGAAGGCAATCAGACTTATCGTCTACTGCGCCTCTACTGTTCAGCCTGGCCTAGCTTTTACTAGCCACAAGTCCACATGAAAGAAATCCAAGCCGATCATGGGGCTGCGTAAGCCTAAACCGCATATGCGCCTGTACCGAAGGCCTAAAGCGTCTTCACTCGCCTAATTCGGTACAGTACTTACTTTGATGCTTATCAAAAAAGCAGACCGAACAAACCACATCCAACCGACATTGCCCACAAACAAACATATCCGACGTCGAGCATAAAGCAGCACATTCTTGGCACGATTTTTCCTTTGTTAATTTCCTACTTTGGTCGTACGATCGACGATCAGTCATGCCCTAAATCATAACGGCGCATCGTTAGGAAGTCAGAATGCAGTCATCCCATTGAAAACACAGGCCTATGTAGTATGACAGTGATGAGCCCAGGATAAAACGCAAGACCACCTTCAAAGCAATGTTCGCTCGCAATTTGTCCATCGGCACTCGCATCGTCGATATGCAAACTGGACAGGCAATCAAGAGACTGCCGCTTATTGTTACCGACACGACCGAAACACAATCCGAGCAAAATGAGTGACCGCAAGGCATAATCTTCGGATCTTCGAAAGGATGAGCACAAATCGGGCAATTAAGGTCGCTTTGAACTTTATTGCTTGCTGCGGAAGCCATGGCTGGATTTGTCTGAAAAGTCGGCATTTCTTAGCTAATTAAAGAACCAAAACGACTTCATTAATTTTAAAGAGCCACTGCATCCGCGATAAAATCTTTGGACAAGTGTAGAAGCCCTACTGGCGTAATTAGCTGCGCATAAAGGCTACGCTGCTGTAAACTTCGTAAGTAGGCCTAAACAAACCATTCATTCTCTATTTTTAAAGCCATCGAATAAACTGGGGCCGCAAACCTCCCCGAATGCTGAAATGCCATTAGGGCCCCACCGAGAAAATACTCATCTCGATAAGCGGATATATCAGCTTCAAAGACAAATACCAAGATTAAAATTGAGCGAAATCAGCATGGATATACTATAACCATTATGTATAACCATTATAGTTATAGTATATCCATGAAAATCAGAAATCTTTGTTCGCTTTTTTGCATGATTGCAAATAAAGTTATGTCGGGGAAAAAAACAATGGCTATACCCGTCGGAACAAAAGAGTTTTCGCGCCACCTCGTGTCTGCAACCCTGTCATAAGCAGTTAGAGACTACCTGAGCATCGAATTTTCAAAACTTATCGCAGTTGAAAACTTGGTTGGTTGTACGACTCGGCATCAAAGTCTATTCTCTCGGCGAGAATAGATTTGTTCGAGGAGACCCAAGACATTCGATAAACGATGGTAGTGTTTATTATTGATTTACAAACATGCACACATTTCTTATTTTCTTTCTCAAAACCACATTTTACATTGGTGGTGCCCGAGGCTACCTCACACACACTACCCCGACCAGAATAGTCACAAAGGCACAGTCACTGAACACAACATACTGTTGTTCAAGGTAAATAAAATCCAGGTGATCACTCCGATCTGGCAGATCTCCATTCTCTCAATTGATCGATCGCAGTATATTAGTTTAGTTCGATACTGACAAAACTTGGATACGATTTCAGAATGTTCGGCATTATGATCATGCGACGCTGGTCCAACGGGGGTATCGTGCAAGCTTCTTTCTCTTTTCGCTCCAACACTGCGCTTTTCCAAAGCACATAGAGCAAAACCAGGGATGACAGGGCGCAGGCGACTGAAAAGGTACGGCTATTAAGGGGTTTTCTAAGTGCCTACGCAGGTCAAATTGGCGAACGGCATGCGTTCATCAAACATGTTTACTGTAGGTGAGCACCGCCATAGCATGTGCCCCTGTGTAACACCCATCTCTTGATGAGGGTCCGTCCCCATTCGGTTTCTACAAGTTGCTCTTGCACACGCGAGTATTTCCTAGCGTGGCCTGGATCTAATCCTGCCTATAGTTCTAGGACTAGTCCTCGTAGGTTGCCCGTCCTGCCTCTTGGCCAGGCACAGACTGTTTTAGTCCGTCTAGTGCGGTTGGGTATTCTCTCCTGCCGCCCTTTCCCTCATTCCGAGCGCTTGACACCTACTATTAGCGATTCTACTCTTGTAAAGGTGTCCGCCAGGCGGCCTAATAAAGCGCCACTGTTGTCAGCGTCCGTTTCGGAAGGGACCGCACGGAGGGGGGGGGGGGGGGTGATTCGAACCAACCACACGTGAAGGTATTCCCACCCATGACAGGGAGGGGTATCACACATGCATCCACGATACAGGACAACTCAAGTTCTCCCATTGCTAAACCCAGGACTTACCATGAATTCCAGCAACACTCAGCAGCAAGATGGGCAAGGGCGATCTGGCGTCAGTCAATAGACACAAGCTTTCCAAGGTCACCAATGCGAAGTCAGCAGCCACCGATAGTGAGCATATTCCAAAACAGAACCAGGCATTGTGACGCTTCTCAAATTCTTCCTTTTTTCTACACAGAGTGACCATGACAGACGAGGCGCAAAGGGCGCTAAATGCACCGGCCCATAGTCCGGAACCTAAACGACATACTTCGGGTGCCATTGGCCATTCGCCGAAAGTAAGACTGACGAATAGGGATTCAAACAAGATGAGCATACAGGAGAGTGTTAGCGAGAGGGCTGTGAGGCCAACCAGAGCTTTCCATACTCCCGCCAGATGGGTGTAGAGGGACATGACCAAATTGGGAGTCCCGTTGGGATGCTGGTGTAAAATAGGACGCGACGCCCAAGATCAGAGTGCAAATGAACGTACCAAGTCCGTAGCAATAAGCAAGTAAAATTTGGAGTCCAAGGACGTCAGAGTCAGGGAGAATAAGGGCAATATCACAAGCAGATGCGATTCACCGAGTGGGATGATCAAGGATGCGTGTAGGTGAGACGGACGAATCAAGTATTCAGAGTAGATGACGACACTGACCACGACCAAACCTTTTCAGTACACTCAACGGGTATGGTTGTCAAGGTGCACAGCCTAGAGGCGATGAAGACTACATGCGGACACCTGTCAACGTGAGTAAACTGGCAGAAAATGCGCATTATCCAACGAATAAACATGGCATAGTTGGGCTAGCGGGAATGCCCGCTTTATTCCAATCCAGCCATTCGCATCGCCACATTAGACTAAATTTACAAGGTGTTGATAAACATAAAGGGCGGCTTCCAGTCCGCGCGCCACAGACGAGGAAACCATGGTCAAGTCTAAATGGGCTAGAACGACTCTCATGAATCACGAACATAAACAGGAACGAGTAAACGGCTATCGCAAAACTGCTCTACATCGCCTAAATAAGCCGCTGCACTTCCATTGTTTGGACACCTTGGAAGTCAAGGAGCTGAGTAAGCAAGAGAGGTGCGGTGAAGCCACGAAATGGTACGAGTGGCACACTGGTCGAGCAAACAGAGCTTAGATGACCTTAGAGCTTAGAGCTCAGCATTGGCAGGTTTCTTATCTGACAATGAGTCCGAATTCATATACGAGTACGAATTCATCTTGTGAGCGCTCAGTAAACCAGCAAATGCTTGATGGATGTTGCCATTTGGAATTATTGGCATGCTTGCACTTACACCTTTTTCTATGGGCAAGCATAGTGATGAGTACTGTATTTTCAGCTATCTGATCCAACGGTACTTCACGCAGGGGCTGGTTCATCGCCAGAATACAGCGAATGGGTGGCAAAGCCAGTCTGGCCAGCCTCTGCATGCACGAAGCCGTTCTGGGGACGTCACACATCAGGATGATGCTGCAACCATGAACCCTATTCTGGGTTCTTGGCGTGGCGCTAAAGGTCCACCAGTCAATATCTCCAGTAACCCAAACGTTTTACGCATATCGGGGCATACAAGACAGAAAAAAAGAAGGAAGTTGAACCTTTGCAGGAGTGGTGCAACCTTCGACCTTTTCGTTAGAAATCCTTGCCAGCTATTGTGCTCCATTCCATTTCTCCTGCGGGATCGCGAATTCAGTCAAGACCACTTATGGATGCCCGTACAACAAATTATCTTACTATACTGTACCTGGTACCAGACCACAACACACCACCGTGGACATGCGTCCTCACCGCAACACCATCGCGCTGTTGCCTACCTAAACAAACATGCTCAAATGTGCTTGAGAGCAGTAAAAACAATAAGCTATGTTACTCAAAGCAAACATCTTTACTTGAAGTACCTGAGCAAATACTCGTCGATGCTTGCAAACATGACACATCCGATGTGTGCAAGTACCCGTAGGAATGGTTGTGCCACATTTGCATACTGAGGCAACATTTAAATCAGGCCTGATGGTGTAAACAACAGGAGCAGACAGCACGGGACTGATGTTGCTTTAGAGAAACAAAGGGACAGCCAGCTGAGAAACAACAACACTGATGATGATGAGGCCCGTTACAGAACAGCAATCGGGTGTCTGAAAGGGGTATAAAAGGTGGCGAACGGACCAGAACAGTCAGCTGAGTCGAAGGGAGGAAGGAAATGACATCACAACCCGAAACGGTGCTCTTGTGGTGGATCATTTTGCTGTTTGGGTCTCGAGTCAGAGCATTTCGTGAGGTAGGAGATACAGTGTGGCCTTTTAGCCCTTTTCCTGTCTCTTATTCCATAACAACTTTCAGTGCGTCAATCCGTTGGACGATGGCACTAGGATCGGGTCTGACAAGATCTGCACCTACCTGTGCACCGACCTGCTTTGTGCAACCCAGATCGATTCTGTACTGCAAGGTATAAATACCAGCAGTCCATTCAATAGCGGATCCGCATTGAGCAAGAATAATCAAATTGGTCGTAAAGGCGGATCGTGCCAGTCGAAATGCGAGCGTCGATTGATGAACATGGGCAGGTGTGATTCGCAGGTGAGGGTGTCGAATGATCATGCCAAGGAGACAGTGACTGGTTTTAGGCGCTTTTGCGTCACATGATTGTGATCTGTTCGAAAGCACCAGCACTGCAAGTGTGTCTGACCTCGTGCGGCTGCTGCGCTCTGAATCCTCCCGTGAATAATTGCATGCAGTCGTGCATCCGGCAGTACGGTGGGGGACAAAACCTGGCTGCGGTGGCTCCCGGGCTCGGCTACGCTCTGCCCGGTTTTCTGCAGCAGGACCAAATGGCAGTTAATCAGACCCTCCAGGGAGTGAGGCAACGGAAGAAACCGGCGGGGAGACAGACACGTGACATCAGCCACAGCTTCGGACAAAGTCAGCGCTCGCGAAGTGAGGGTCAGTCACACTACAAAAACCGAGAGCGATTTAGTTATCAGGGTGAAAGGCCGCGACCAATACAGTGACTGGAGCCCATTCTACCATAACGGAAGAGCAAGACTACAACGCTTGGAGGAACAAAGGCAGTCAGGTTGTGGAAATAATGTGGGCGGCCATCGTCAATAATACCACTGTACATCTAACGGCATGAAGTCGGACAGAATGATCGGACTTGGCTGGTCGGCCATTATGATCTATTTGTTCTAATGTGCAATGAACAGATCTATTGTACAGTGTACATTTCTTGTAAAAAACCATGCTGTGCTGGCATTTCATTTTCACATTGTTCAGCCACAGCATGCAAGGAATCAAACAGACCCGAGAAGCAGCTACCTTGATTGTCTTGATGGGTTTCATGAACGAGACAGTGAGATAGATTTTTGATATTTCTAATTAGGCAGCGACACCGTTGCTGTGGTCGTATCGTCGGACTTCAAAAACAGATGCTGATGCGTGTTCTGCGGCTTCTACTTGCAGTAAAAATTTAACTATTGAGGTGCATGTAACGAAAGTTTGATTATGACTTACGCTGTTTCTCAAGATGCTGAAAATTGAGTTCTACATACTGAAAGCGCTTATTGCCAAGTTTGAATCCAGTGGGGCGGTGGCAAGAGTTGGGGAAGCTATACGATACTTCGAATAGCCTGGACGTCAAATTCGCATCAAAAACGTTTCGAATAGTCATCAGCTTACCGTGTCCACCTCACGGAGACGGTTATCCAGCAGACCAGATATGCCTCCGTCAATAAAAATTTCGAACATCGATTGTAAGCAAGTCAAGATCAGTTCCACCACATCACATCCAAGAACATCCACGCCCAGCACGCCGCGACCTCTGGCACATAATTTGCAATCGATGCGCCCAGCTGGATCTCTTACGAGCAGAAATCACGTCCGTCATCACAAAGGCAATGAAATTGTTTTAAGTGGACTACGAAACGACGGTACGTCATGCCACAGATATGTCCATGTTTGCATGCATTCCAGAACAATGGAAACAAACGCTATTTCGATCAGTCACGTCTATCAGAAACCCATTTGAGCGGCCAGACATCATGGGCAGGATTGCAGTTTGGCACATACAGTGCAGTACATATGGCGGGTCAAATATCTTAAAAACCGTGTCTATATCTTCGTGACACTATACAAGCGAATGTCGCGACGGAGCGCGATGGAAGAAAAGCGTGCTTAGAATATTATGCGATTATGATGCGGATGTGACGCAATCTAATTTGATTGTGAATTGAGAGTTACTTATCTGTTGCGGCCTAGCTACTCAATTTGACGCACAGGAAAACTGCACAATAAAGAAACGATAAGAAATAGAACTTGAATAATTTTAAAGATTTCAAAGAATTGGCGAGAGAAGCAAGCTAGTTTGAAAAAAGATCCTCGCCAGAGATACGGCAAGCCAATTGAAGCCTGGCTAATCGTAAGCAGAGCGCGTCACGGAATACCCACGTACACGAGTACACAAAAACACCCACCCATTCGCAGCAGCTTTACAAATGTTTCAGAGAAATTGTATGTGCAGCAGAAGTATCAACCTGATCGATTCACATCTGTACTGTATGGTGACTTCAATGATTTTATTGCGCCTCCGTGCACGCGCTGGTCTGTAGCCATCACCTGCCGAAAGGCCATAGGCACCACGGAGAGTGCTCCTGGTGACTAGGCAGGTAAGTGGATATAATAAGCGTAGTACCACCAATAGAAGACACTAAAAAGAGCCTCAGTTAGGAAAAAGAAGTTACCCACAAAAGGGCGTACTTAAAAAGGATGAAGAGCATTGGGAATGCCACGGCTGACATTCGATCCACATTCTCCAGAGTCCACGGATTGGAAGGACACAAGCACGCCGCGACTCCGTGCCTGTCACAGCACAGACCAGCACCTCGCTTCGGGAATATTGTTTCCTTACCGTCGTTCATTGTGACTGCATTGTTCGCACTGCTACGCTTGAGAGTGTTGTGATAGCGGACGGACATTCGTCGTTCACGAAGGGCATAAGCGTAGCGAGCATCGTGGGATGCCAGATAGGCCACAAAGGCCAGCTCGAGCAGAGAACTGAAGACGAATGTGATGCAACTGAGCATCCACACATCTGAAACAGACGCAGGTAAGAAACGGGCGATCCATGGCCCACAAGCAACCGCTGTGATGGCACCCACTGGTCGTTTTGCAAGTCAGGGATAGGATAATAAAGATTAGGGGACACAAGAACTCCAAGATACAACGGGTTTGATAAAGGGGCGGTAGGTAGGTCTCCTTAACTCTAGGGTCACCACCGTCAAAGAATAATCCCATCATACTGCATCTTGTTCAGCATACCGATTGCTTTCACGTAGCTGCAAAAAAGGGCCAATCAGGCAAGGTGACGCACTTAATTGCACATATGAAGTTACCTGACCCTTGGCAAATTCTGAATGATATTGCCAAATTGGAAAGTCAAAGCCAGCAGTGCATTGACGCCAAGCAGGGTTCTGGCTGCGATACCTGGCCCCAAGTAGAATGATATCCAGCTGATGAAAATAGTCAGGTAGGTCGGAAGGTAAGCTTGCAGAATGTACCAGCCAGCTCGGCGACGGAAGTAGAAGTGCATGGTCAACTCGTCCCAGTACCCGGCTGGATATTGCTGTGATAAAAAACTGTTATGGAGATACACAGTAGCTTTTGAAATGTACCTGAGCCATCCTAGTCTTTTAGAAGTGTGTTGACTCACTCACCGCCAGAATACTGCACGTGTGGTCAGGTAGGTAGGTCGGGAGGTAAGCTTGCAGAATGTACCAGCCAGCTTGCATAGGTCATACAGCCATGAAGTACAGTACACACAACATGAGAATTCTTCCTGGACTACTGTAGAGGGCGGTTGGTGATTCCCAATCTAATCCTCATTTTCTTTCCCCCAGCATTTTTTCTGCTCACAATCTGTAAGATGCCAGGGGTCCGCATCTGGGATGCCAGGTCGGGATCTACACTATCAGGCAGCTTGGCCAGACAATGAAGAATCATGCAATCTGGGTGGGCTAGGGACCCCTGAGATTACATGATCACTTACCATAGGCATAGAGCTAACATTCAATTTGAATAGTTCGTAATCAGCCAGCTGGACAGCGGGGAGGTTGAGTATGGCGTTGACAGCAGCCGACGGCACGACTCTTCGACCAGCTAACATGCTCCTCATCCACTGTCGTTTTAGATTGTTCAACAAAGCCACTGGACTCTCGTCCTTCCAGATCATGCGCACCTCGTCCGTATTATAATTATAGCTTTCGAAAGTCAGCTTGCACTCTAGCTCGTCCATAGGAAACGGCTTCAAGTTCATCTCGCACGGGCCGGACAGTGTCATTCGATAGTTGGTCCACACTGTGCCATTCGAGAACAGCATGGACCACACGTTGCGGAAGGGTGAGCGATGTATGCCCGCAGTTTTGGAATTCACGAAACATGTGTTCGGTGTCCACAGTTCATCCAGCCTTTCGGGATTCAGAGTGATACTTCGTTTTTTACAAGTGCTACCATCGTCCAATTCGAATTTCAGTCCAGGATCGGCCCACTTCTCGCTGATATAAACATCGGCTTGGAAGTCGCTGGTGATATCGGAAATGGACGAGACGGCTTGCACCCAAGCCTCGATCCGAACTATGACTGGTTGGCCATCGACCATAGGAATCTTGTGCTTGTTGTAACTAGATCGAAGAGAATCGAAAATTTCAGTGTCGTTCAAGCAGTTTTCACTTGCGAAGTCATGGAATTTTTCTCTGTGCCGATTAGTATCGGTGGATGGTCTTCGATTGGATGAGAATCGGGGTCGCCAGTTGGCGTCGATGGGACGGTACCGAGACGAGCCAGAAAAGGATGCGGGGACGAGGCAGGAGAATAGAAACAGTGTAAGTGGATAGATGGAGAACATTGAAGAAGACAGTCCAAAGATATTCTGCAGTAGTAGGCGATGCCACTGACCACAAAGGGCTAGTTGCCAGTGACAGGATCACAATACTCGTAGATGATTACAACTGAGAAATTAGTGGTGATACTACAAAATATCGGCACTTTTGAGTGACAACGATGATCAGAAGTAGCGGCCGTAATGACACAGTCCGCCCACCTGCCAATCAGTCGTACCTGAAGCCATAACAGACCTGCAAAAGTGCCCTGTTTTATAATATAGTCGTACGCAGCATCAACACGAACATCAATGATAATTTCTTATGCCAAGCAACTTTTCAAAAGACACCTCCGTGAGTAAGAACTGAAAGGATCTAAGATTTGGTGATAAATATGATAAGAATGATTAGTTCATCGTCGCTGACGTGCTATCCAATTTGCATCGCCAAGGTCCACCCTTTTGACTTCGCCCCTGAGCAAGATACAAACGTCAACGAGCAAACGATTTCAGCAAACGAGGTTAGTCCAGGCCCGTGACCCTCGTTAGTCGTACCAGCTCGGCCGCTAGGAAATTGGTTTAATGGAAACAACGAGGGACGCCGACTCTCACTGAGCTCGTTTCCTAATTTAGACTTGCTAAGCCAAGCCAGCTTAGTAGGTTTAGTTTTTTGGTATACGGCGACAGTGGGGTGGCTGGCAACGATAAAAAGCCGAAGCCACCAAATCGATCGATCCCAATGGTACGTGCCAAACAGTTAGCAGAAATTGAATCTACTAAAAGAGACCGGCAGAGTGCCTTTGCAATTTTAGTGGCGAGTCGTGTTGGTCAACACGGGTGTCATTAGAGATGACTGTCTAAAGACAAGACGAGGAGCGCGAGGAGAAGGTTTTTAGGGGCGATAACAGATGAGGAAGTCGCTTGGAAAGCAGAATGAAAAAGGAACATGCTCTCATAGGGCGGGTTTTGCAGGCGTAGCTCGGCTCCGCAGAAGTTCAAGCAAGACCATTCCAGAATAAACTGTCTGGAGTGAGCACAGCAACGCGCAGGGACTGTACAGTACACATTCAAAGGGGCTCTATTCATGGAGCCACATCATTCTACATGGTTCTGGCCTCGTCGCGATCGGGCGATCGTTGTGTTTTTCTTTCGTATTTCAATGGAACCTCAGGAAATTCCCCCGGAAGCGATCGCTGCCCAAAATCAAACCGTCATCAACGAAATACTGGGTCCATACAAGAGGAAGGACGGTACCTACTCCATCGTGCGTACGTATTTGGACTTGGCAGTGGAGAAAGATCCGTTGGGGCGCGTGGAAATCGACCTAAAGAACATGGAGAAGTGCCCGAAAGCAAGTGCCAACTTTTTGGCTCTTTGTACTGGAGCAAAGAGCGATTCGAAAGGTAAGGAGCTATGCGCGTACTGCAGATGCTATCTGTTTGCCTGTTGCGATGCCTCGAAAGACTGACGATGAGATACGTACGATGCGTTTAGGAAGGACAATGCAGTACAAAGGGTCTATCATGTATAGAGTGGTACCCAAATTCTGCATGTGCGGTGGAGACATTGTGAATGACAACGGGACTGGAGGAATCAGCATTTTTCCCAACGCCACATTCGAAGATGAGAAACCGGGACTCTGTCACGACAAGGCTGGTGTCGTCTCAATGGCCCAGCAAAGCAATGGACCCAATGCGAACGCATCTCAGGTCAGTCACTTGTGTACGTACGGTCCTTAATTAGAACCGGGAAGGAATGGGTGCGGGGGCCAATTCGGGGGAAGCCATTGACATATGACAGCGAGAGGGCAGATTTACAACGGAAAAACAGTTCCTTGAGGCGTGCTGCCAAGTTCACCAACACACAGGTAATTGGGCCTACGATTTCAGTTCACCATTGTGCTGACACCAGCGCCTTGGATGGACAAGATCAACGTCGCTTTCGGCATCGTTACCTACGGCTTGGACGTAGTGGAACGAGCGTGCGAGAAGTACGGTTCCGAAAACGGTACCCCATCTAAGGTTGTACGCATTTTCGATAGCGGTCTGAGGTGAAGCGAAATTGAAGCGTTGGACTCAGAAACAGCGGGTACCTGTTCGTCTGATTAGTTCAAACTACTCGTACATAACTGCATATCTTGTAATTACTGAGCCGCGCACTCAATAAACTTATGTGAACCCATTTACGATTGGGAGGAAGGAACAGTTTTATGCTTGCACTGCAATCGTACTCACGAAACTATTGCAGCTGATTTAAAATTACTGTGTGAGATCCTGATCATCGCAGGATGCACCTACGGTTGGGCTGATGGAAAGCCAGCGCATCCAGCCGCATTCATGTAGTGTGTTGTACGACCAGATCCAAGTCCTTTTTGTGGTGTGATGCAACTGCATTGACGCAGATTTACCAGGTCATGCACCAATTCTTAATGCCCTGGCTTATTTCTTATCACAGAGAGCTGTTTCTGCCATCGGTAGGCCACTGCCAATAGTAAGTGCTAGCTTCCACACCTGCAGGTTCTATTCTTTTCACTGGTTCCCTTGTTATACCTCGGCTTTCAGCAGCTAGCGATGAGTACGCTTGCTTTCTGGCGACCACTGAAATAATTGCCTTGACAAGTAGATAATGCAGTAGTGGCCAGAGACCCCCGAGGAGCATTTTTCGAAGTCACTACTTGCAATCAACAAGTTCGGTCCAGGAACAACGAAATCCATAACTTGCGCCTGGCCCCGTTTGCTTATCACATCGCACACACACAAACACAGCTGACGCAATGAATGCCTAACCGCACCCGCCCAAGATTTTTGCGCAGACTGCGCAATACCCTAACAAATTTTTCGATTGCACCGTTTTCAATTTTAATGCTGGGTCTGTTCAAGATCTAGAGTCTAGCTAACCTTCCAAGGCAGGAATTTATTCGCATTAGATATTGATTCTTCCCTTTACGGGTACTTATTGTTAGAGTGAACATTGCAGGGTCGTCTACTGCAGATCTACTGTGTTTTAGGAGTCATAAGATCTGATCTGAAACCAGGACCCTACCAGGGGGCGCCAGGGTGATTTTAATATCATAATTCTTGTTTCCTCAACTCCAAAGTTGGCAGCTCACAAACTAGCTTCGAGTCGTTCAAGAAATTACTTGTATATTCCATCAACACTTACTGGCCCTGCTGGAAAACTGAAAGCTACATGATACCACCCATTTTCAAGTATCGATTTCCTGAGAAGAGTGACTTGCACGTCCAACTGGAATGGAATCTAGTCTCATCTTCCCCACCACCCGCAAAGAGTCCTTTTCATCGTCTCACTTGATCGCGACTCTGACGAAGCAGAGCACATCGTTTTCAACGCTGTTTCGAAATTGATTCACGAGAACTATCCTGGCCCATTTTTTGCAGTTAGAAACTTGGATATCCAAAAAAAAAACTCATTTGATACAGATTTTCCCACAACTCGACCCTGCGTCACTGTTGAGTTACGAATCGTGTTTCAGAGAATTCGATTACGCTCTTATCGGAACAAACATAGGCACTGTGGTCGTAGAAGTAAAGAGCTCACGGACATTTTAAAAACTGCCATTTGCCAGACGACTTCAAAAATGTCCTGAGGTAACTGAATTCATTCGATGTGTTCCTGAAACTGCTAGAAAAATGCACTGGACTGATATTGCTAGATGGCTTCAGGACTACAAAAATTCTGCTTACTCGAAATTTGAGAAGACATCGATTTTTAGATTGGTTGAACAATTTGGATGATGACAGACGACAAAGAGTGAAAGACCAGGTCGGATATGTGCAGCAATGGTTTTGCGACGATTTGGATAATTTGGAGGAATATTATAAGAAGCCGCCATTATACAGTAAAATTAGGGAAGCTCTAGTCTCAAGCAGTACCCTTCCGACTGAAAATTTTCGAAGAATTTGGTTTTTTAATTGCCGGGCTGGCTCCGCTGAGTCTAACTAATCTAACCATGACTCTGAATCCGCTGAAATTATCGGAATTCGAAGCAGTTCTGCATGAGAACGACCTGGTTCAAAGTCAAAATCCTTCAGGATCACTTTTGCGGAAACGATCTCCCCCCGTGGAAGCAAGCACCATCTGCCACAGTGATTCATTTTTCCAAAGCCATTATTCTGACTCCAGAACAACAAGAAGTATTGAATGGATCAAAGTGGCAATTCATATTTGGTGCAGCTGGTGTTAAGAAAACTATATATCTACGAGAGAAAGCTCTCCAATGCATTCGCCGAGGAGAGTCAGTTCTGATAATAGCAATGCCAAGTTATGTGCACAAATATAAAAAATTATTGATGGATTATATCGATCGAGACCTGTTCACTGTTCGATCGTGGGATAGCATTATCGATCGAGAATTATTCGCAGGTCGATCGTGGAATAACGATCTTATTGATCGACCTCTTTTTACTCTTCGATTATCGGATGGCATTCGCGATGGCAACGTGGAGGGCATGCCAATTTTCGATTCGAGAGATCACAAATACGAATAGTGGCAAGGAACAGTTAAAGAGCTCAGAAAGGCTTACACAAGCCATACAAAATTCGAAACAGTCCAGCAAGGCCTAATGAAGTTCCTGAATTCCGGAGATGATGATTTTGGTTGGATTTTGAAATACGATCATATTTTAATAGACGATGCATTCGACGTAGAAGTGACTCCTATTAGCATATTCCCCCAAATGGCCCTGAGATGTGTCATCGCTCTGATGATATTCGCGCGAACTCAACGTATGCAGTCGAAGACCATTTGGATCGCAATCGATCCCCAATCTCGTGGGTGGGAATGGAAACAGCCGCGAGCTGGATCGGCTCAGAATATATCCGATTTTCTAAGATTATTTGCTAGTGAGACCGATGATGTCGAAAGGTGGCTGCTCGAGGACGGCACTATACTTAGTATGCAATTTGGTGATTACGACAAGTCTGGCATTCATCAAACTGCGGTTGTTTTGAGGAAAGTCATGCGTTATTCGGAATCTATTTTTCGTGAGATTTACTACCCTCAAACTCCTTTTTTTAAATTCGTCGATGCACCCACTTTGGGGCACAAATTGCAGGGGCGCAGCGTCACCTCTGACTCCTGCGTCTGGGAAGAATTTTCTCAAGCCAGTCAGGATATGCTGGAATGCATCGCCGATGAACTGTCGAGGATGGACGAAGAAGGAATTGACTTGTCACTCGAGGCCATCATTTTAGACATACACGAAGATGTCGCGCTCCCATTCAACGAAAATGCAAAAAGAAATCAAGATCCGAGTGAATCACTCATATGCTGTCCAGTGAGACGAAGAAAAGCCTATTTTAATCAGTTTTGTGAGCAAATCAAGGTTTGTTTTGATCAAGTTCTGATCCTAGATTGGAGTGAGGCCTCGTCGTTGGAGTGGCCGATCGTTATTTACGCATGCATCGTACCCAAGAGTCAGTTGGAGGAAAATTGGCCATTCACGCGATACAGAGCAATAAGACGGGCAACTACTAAATTGATCAAATTGCTCGCAGTTTATGGCTGAAAATAGTTTTAGCATGACAAATGGAGAATAGAGAATAGAGACAGCTATCATAAATCATGATGGTGTGGCGTCACAAAAGCAATGCAGTTCTTACGTGACTAAGTCCATGACTGACTGACAAACGGGAGCCGAACCACCAACCGCCAAACGGGTGGTACTACAGATGAACCAAGTGCTATAACTTGCAAGGGATGGGCAAGTCACTTTTACAAAAGAACTTGCTAAGCTGAATTAGTCACGATCACCCAGCAACCGATTTCTATTTGCGCATGGGGTGCTAAAAACATTTAGTTAGTAGCTTCAGCGTGAACAAACAAAAGAGTTCGTTTTTGTTGCGACGATGCGGTCTAAAATCTAAATTCTGAAAAATGATTTGTGGTGGCTTCCGTTACATGCTCGCTATGGCCAGCACTAACTAAGAATTCAGTATTAGATGAGTACTCGCGCGTCCATTTGCTTCTATGAACACGCTTCAAAAGCTGCACCTGAATAGCTTACAACATTACATATTCTATTTGGCGTGATGCTTTTTATTGGATATGGAGCACTTCACTCAATAGTACTTCTGATAGCAGCACTTTTCGTTGGATAGATCTTAAGCGTAAAAGTTTCAGGCACTAAAGCAGGCAGAAGGCCGCATAAGCTGAAGCGCTCAACTACTGTAGACGCCATAGCGTCAAAGCTAACTGTAGCGTTATACCACGCAGTCCGGGTGTTTTCTCCAGCTATTCTTTTTTTCGCTTCTCGTACAAATGACCTTCAGAAGCATCTGCGTGGCCTTAGTCATGCTGGCTGTGGTAAGTCTCACCAATGATTGTAACGGCCAGTCGTGCGGCAGACTAGGTGATACATGTGGGGACAGCGCGACTGACTATTGCTGTCATGGCTTGATATGTAAGTAGTACTTGGCCTTGGAGCTGTCGCTAGGATGATGGGAGGTGTCGGTCGGATTCTAGGCATGCCGCGCCCCGCGGATAATCGCAATTATTGGTGCCAACCGAGGTCATGAATTACCCTATATACGAGTACCATTTGGGCTGGCGGCAGTTTTGAACTGGCTGCTGATGTGATGAACAACGCTAATTTTTTATGAGAGTAAAAGAGTTAAAGGTGCTCAGCGGCGTTTGAGTGATCCGTGCAACTCTCAAGATTACAAATAACCCGCATTAAACACTAACACCAGACGGATTATGCGAACCGAATCATCATACACTGGCGACCACCCCATTGGCATAAAGGGCGTACGTCAGTGAAGGGAATACAAGTGTGGAGAGCTCGATTGATGAATGCATATTATAGTGCACCTAGCTGACGGACGAGCAGGCTGGCACCTAGATATTATTTTTTACCACATTATGGGTGACAAGCCCCTTTCGCAGTCAATCGTACGGCACATCCTAAATCTTAGGAACCCAAGTCCTATTCTACATAACAGGCGATATGACTGTCCTAAATTTGGGACATGCCCAGGATGCTGGCTGTGAAAATGTACCTACTGTACATATACCGTGTTACAGTTTGTCTCTTTCCTCTCATCACGACTCACAGTTCGACAACTTGAGACAAGCTCGTATAGTGCGCACATTATACTGTACACCCTGCTCATGTTTCTGACATACTGTATCTTTTCGAATCAACGCCTGGAGTGTTTCATCGTAATCACTATCGCACATGGCACTTTTGACTTATTTGAGCCCCTTCTTAATGGGTCTGGGATTAGCACACCATTAGCACAACCATCATTTCTGTAAAAAGTCTCCAAGAGTGATTATTTTTATCCCGTTTGAATATTTAAAGAGTCTTGAGCACGCAAAGGCCACTCGTACTTCGACTGTGAAGTGGCTCTCGTCATTTTATACCATGGCCTGTCCTAGCCCACTTGTTTTTACTACTCTGATTGTCTTAACCCTGCTGGTGGTTTCCAGTACTGCTTGCAATCGCGAATATACCTGCGGTGCGGACGAGTCTCCGTGCGGAGATCAGTACCAAATTCACTGCTGCCCAGCTTACTCATGTAAGCACTGCTGTTACTAAGCTGCTGGTCTACTCATCCTCCTTTGCAGGTGTCAGTGTGTCGATAGAGGGACCAGCCAGGTGCAAGTTGAATCAACTTCTATATTCTTCTGACGATAACGCTAATTTGAAGCCCCGAGTTTGAGAAGGCTGGCGTCGAAGTCGACGTCGATGTCAAATTGAGTTGGGGGATTATTGCTCTTTGATCATGTCAGTAAATCTTTTTATAGCACTGACCTATGATGCTGCTCCATGCTCCTCCGTTGCTCAGGCGGGGGCCCGGAGCTGTTTAATTTCGGTACTCTCCTTGGCCGTAGGGAAACCTTCCTCGAAACATATCCTCGAGATTCGACGCTCCTGAAAATATGCCAAAATAACGTTATGATGATAGCATGAACCTGAGGCTACCTTTTCATAGTGAATAAGTGTACCGTCAGCTTCGCACCATTCACCAAAGGTGGAAGTAACTGGGCAAAGCCACGACAGCGTTGCAAACAGACCTGTCCTTGATCAGGTGTGGACATCTCATTCGTATTGATGTCTCTTGCAATGCGGTTGGTACTTAGCTGCCATTGTATTAAAGCGGATTTTGAAACGAGGCAGCGATTTCGAGGCAAACGCGAGATGGTTCCGACCCTCCCACAGAACCCATGCATGGGCCAACTTATGTGCTCGATAACTGCGAGATCAGTCCTTGCGGCACACTCCTCCAGCTTTCACATACCAGCACAGCGCACAACACAACACACGGCACGCACAGATCATCATCGCATGTCGGATCGAGTTCAGGAGCGGCTTGAGGACAGCAGCAGGCAGAGGACGCCGTCGGTGATGCCCAGCATGACGACCGTCTTCCACTGCTCGCGGTGCTGACTTCCGCGATCGAACATACCCGACTTCTGCTGCAGATCGATGATGGCCATCAGAGCGAGCGCGGTGAAGTAGAGCATGTACGATGACGACATCTCCTGACCGCCCAGCAGCATGTAGGCGATCGCGGCGGGGGCCACCATGAGGGGCTGAAACAGCGAGGATGGAATCATGTTTTGGAAAATGGAAACAGCGACTGCTTACCACGAAGAGGGGACGATCGCGCAAGCCACTCGGACCGTGTTTTACGGCCAAGGCGGTTAGCGACATCGAGAACGGCAGGATGTAAGCCGGCGGCGGAGTGCAGCCCAGATCACGACTGCCCAGACCAGCACCAATGGCCAGGCCCAAGGCGACCGAAGCACCGATGATGTACTAAAAAGCACTGCGTCCCTCTGAGGACCACGGAGACCCAAAACTGACTTACCGCCACGTTGGCTTCCTCGACGAGTTTGGGAGCGGCGAAGACGACAGCTGGGACGACGACCGCAAAAGACACGACAGATGTCCACCCGGCGAAGACGGTGGCCAGGGAACTCGCACCGACCATTTCGCCAGCCATTAGGGCCAGCATGTACGCCCCCGACCACAGATAGCACTGAAAGAGAACGGAGCGGTTGGACTCTAAGGCTAGTGCATAGCTAAACTGACCTCGTGCAGGAACGAAACGGCATCGCCGCCGACGCTTCCGCTGAAGTCGGTCAGGGCCGTCTTGGCTTCCTTCAGACTTTTCTTGATTTTCCGCTGAATATCGGCGGGCAGTTTGCCGAAATCACCAAAGTCGGTTTTCCTCGAGCTTTTGGTCCCCTTGTCCGTTTCATGGACGGCAGTATCGGAGGCGGCCATTTCGGATCGTCGAATGGGAGGCGCTGTTCAACACGACCGCACGGGATCAGTGCACAGAGCAGAATGATGGGATGAGGGGGAGTCGTAAAGCTGGAATTGTACGCGGCATGAAGTGTGCTTCGAGCGAGGGTGCGTGGTCGGTCGCTCTTTCTGCCCGTCGATCATGGCCCCAATCGAAGGCGACCTGGGACGACTGGTCGAAGCGTCAATCCCCGGTGCGTCGACGTGGGCGTTCGTAGTTCTCGGACTGATAATCATCATCAGCGTTATCATTGCGGCCGTGGCGTGCGGATGTTGCGAGAAAGAAGACGCTGCTGCAAATAAGCCCTACGCGAGGTTGGTAAAATCAGACCCGAGCAGCAAGTCGAATATAACGATGACCGAACATTCGAGTCATCTGACCATGAAGTCGTGTCTTTTGAATACATCGCCGCGAACACAAAGTGCTTCCCGGCCGCGAAACTTGGCGAGGGACAAAGAACGCCCGAAACCGTCCACGGCGTCCGTGATCAACAGGAACCCCGACTTCCAGCTGTCCAGCTTTCGAATTGAGGTAAACGAGTATTTGCCCGGCCCTTTCCTTGACCCGGCTAACTCTGTTTTCACGGCTAAGAGTTCTCCTGACTTTGCGGGGTCGTTGAAGCAAGATGAAATTCCGAGTCTGCGCATGACGAGCGTTAGAAGTGCCGACCATCCAGAATATTCGACCAGCATCAGGTCCTTGGACAGGGCATCGAGCGAGAGAAATGAGACCAGCAAATTAACGGCTCGAAGCGAGGACAGATCGAGGTCCGGGAAGGCGAAATACTCATCGCGAAGAAATGATATCTCCAAGACCGTCAAACCGTAGACCGCATGTGGATGAGATGATGATTTGTGGTGTATTCTGAGTACGTCTACTGGTTTTCATTGTGCATGTGCAACTCCTATGTGACTTGTAAGTTGGAGATGTCGGAGCCTGCGAAAGTGGCGACGGCGGTTTTCCTGATGTTGATGTCTTTCTCTACGCCTGCAGCAGGTACGTGGTAGGATCAGAGTGCGTATCACTTTATTCATGCCATTGGTCAACTGTGCGGGCATCGTTACCTCTTTATCTACTAAACCAGCCAACTAGTTTCTGTACGTCCACTGGTTTAGCCAGCCAACTAGTTTCTGTACGTCCAGTGTGTCTACTGGTTTTCATTGTGCATGTGCAACTGCTATGTGACTTGTGTGTAGGGTATGCGACTTGTCCTAATGCACCAGCCTGGTTTGTCGTTTATGATAAAGCGTTAGTTGTCTTATCGATGGCAAGTAGCCCATGGCATCAGGCAGATGCACGCCTTTGCATAACCTGTGTGAAACAGAATCTAATAAATAATAGCCTCCTCCTTCGGGTACCTTGCGCGCCACGTGCGCAACATAGAGTCGCACCATTATATTTCACTGGTTCCGTAGGGGGGCGAGTATCATAGCGCCGGAACCGATCGTACAATTAGCGCCCCTTTGTAGCAGGGGTAGGTCTGGATACGTTGAGCCTCGATTTAGCGCCACTAACGGCTGCCAGAGATCTAGGTCCAGCAGCAGAGCCAACGTACATGATTGGATGTTACGGGTTGTTACAATCAACCGTATCGTCTGGTTGCAATGGAAGTTTTCCAGTGTAACTTATACCCAGTAGGGCACTCCAATTCCATCAACATCGCATAGCACGCATAGCTGCATTCAACTGACTGTATCGCGTTACATCAACAATGCACTGAAAACACTGCTTACAAATCCTAATCAGCCAAGACTGCGAACATTAGAGCATGCACAAAACTGGAATGTGACGAGGGCGCATATTGTACCTCACTGAAGACACCGTGACACGGAACGACAATAACATGTGGCGAGTCCGAGTATACTGACTTGATACAAGAACAACATCGGCTCGAGTATGGCACTTGACACCGTCTTATCACCAGTCGCATCGAACGCAAACCCGCAAAGAAAATAGGACCAGATGAAACGAGGAAACGAGCAAGTAAACCAGTCTATCGATTGATCCATAATCTTTTTATAATATTGCAAGAGTAAAATAAAAAATCAGAATCGATCGATTACAAGATAAGTTGATTGATCAATCAATATCGATCCGATTGATTGCTAGCCTATAGGTAACCAAGCAATACAGCGATCCAAACATTCATTGCCCACAGTCTGGCTCCAATAATTCAAAGGTTTTCAAAAATCAAAATAAAATCTTCCGAGTTGATCGTTCTCAATTCAAATTATCGGCTTTCCTAGTCATGTTCCCCAAAGTTCATTTTGGTGCCTCGTCTCAGGGCACCCATAGTTCGATTAGCCAAAGCAGGAGCACCATGAATTACTGGAATATTGCGAGCGGAGGAGGGCGATGGAGATGGCTGTGCAAATCGGACTCGTTCCCAAGGTGTCTGCCTCCGAGACCACTCGTGCACGAAACTGTGCGCGGCCGAATAGGTAGTGGGGAATATGAACTTCCTTCGTGCCCATTTGTAGTCATCATCATCCAAATGAAGGACTAGGAACTGAGTAAATCGGTGCTTCTTACGTGACTGATTGCCGCGCTTTGGACGGCCACGTTTATTTATAGCCACGTACCACTTCTTCTTGTTGTGTCGACCACGACCGTATCGACAGGATGTGTACGTGTTGTAATAATTCTCCAGCATCTTTTCCATGAAAATACATTCGCCTGTGTGCCTCGCCTGGAAAAAAATGATGTCTGGCTAGATTTCAGGATGGGATCCATGGCTGCTTGAGACCATCCGTAGCCCCTGCGGTGGGCCAGCAGATCATAAAGCATGGCAAATAGTCACAATCGGTCCTTCGATCTGTGGGGACAATTTTCACCTCATAACTTGCTGCATTTGGTGCAATGGTTTACTGTAGCTAGTTCTTGTGTAGCTTATGGTTGGAAACCGCACTTGTTCTAAGGACCAGCAACTAGCCCCAGTCGTGCCTGCTTCGAGCTTACTTACCGAGCCGTAGAGTCGTCCCCGTTTATTCATGCATAAGTAGCGGTTGCTTTCCTTGCCCTTGATACTGACCAAACCGAATGCCACCGAGAGGAATTCCAGCACACCTAAAAATACAGTGGGTGTCAGCTATTTGTGCCATATGTCCTCGCCATTACAAAGCCAAAATATGTGATTGACAAGACCTAACACAGGTAGTATGCGATAATTCATCGATAACACGAGAAAAAGACTGAAATTTGATTTATTCTCTGCGCGATATAGCTTTCGTCATTAAACGCAAGGCAAGTGTTTACTATTGCAAAGATACCAGAAGCGACTTTGCGATCCTTTCGCGGGTATACGGTAGATTTTTAGAGCACCTTTGAACGAAGCTCATGGATCAGGAGAGGACAGATAATTTAATGCTTAGCTGATTCCTAAACTTATTTGTTGCCTTGCCTCAATTTATTAATTCACAGTATCCGCAGCCCGTTTGCCTCGGTCTCCTAACAATTCGATGTGTAGTTTTGGACTTGCGCCCTTTCTCGTGTCTCAAATTTCCAAACCACCTTAGCCTTGCCTTGAGCACGGGACTTCCGGGTTGGCGCTAATCATGCTTTCGCGAAGGGCTGTTTTCTCGGGCCCAAACCGATGCGCACACGACTTCAGTTTCGTCAAGTCACGTCAACACTTTCGAAGCCTTTGACCCAGTGCGACAAGCAAGCAGCTTTTGTTTGCTAGACGTCTTCCGGCAGCTTGGCTAACTGCACTCCTCGTTAAAAGTTGAAGGCCAGGAACAGCTGACGGGCAATGAACGGGTAATGGATGAGGCTCGAAACTCAAGCGCTCGACGATTAGAACTCGATCCCTGTTGCACAAACAGGGGCACGTGCGGAGGAGTCATCAGGAGATGACGTCGGCACAGTCACATTTTAAGCCAATATAATTGGTGGTCATTGCCTGATCAAAACTGGGCAGGGCAAGGCAAAGTCAAACCTTTCAGCAGACAGAATCTCATCAGTTCGATAACAAACCAGCTCCACTGGCTATGATGAAAACGAGTCTATAAGGCACTTTCAGCTACTCCACATTTGTGGCTAAAAACTTTCGCAACGCGAGCCCACTCTCACTGTTGCAGTTCTGATGGCTGCTCCCACCTAGTCTTTGAATTATTGGGACAAGAACCTCTGACTGAATATAGCCCCAAGACAAACGCCCCTTCATTTAGCTTTTAGGATTTCCTAGAAAACAAATGTTTGTGCCCTTCTAACCCGGGCAGCCTTGTCTGACGACTGTAAAAAAGTGCAAAGCTCGTTGTTTGTGTTCACGTTGGACAGGCAGCCCCGTCGTGTCTGGAACCTCAGTGCGTCGAGCAGGCGAATAGTAAAAGACAAGCTTCCCGCAACATGCGCTGGTACAAGGGGTTTGACAGATGGCGGGCGGGAAGTGCGATTTCGGTGCGTTGGACTTTGTTAGAACACTGGTTAGCTGGAAGGCATAGAGCCTGGCTTGGAACAAGAATATCAGTCTCATCCTGCCAAAATGACACTGTTGGCCGCACTGCTCTGACAGACCGTACCAAAATCCAATCCCGATTATGCACGTTTTGAATAGGCATGAACATTTTGAACTTCTCTGGTCCTTGTTCGAATTGGCCCCCTGCGGAGGCCTATAATTGAGCGAATCTATTGTTTATACATTTTTCACCTCTAACTTTCACACCGACACTTCTTTGACGTCATCTGGGGCTGAGTTTTTGATGACGCGCGAGTGTTGCGGAAGCGACGTCATGATGGTGCCTTTGGAGAAAAGCGAAGGCGTCTTTTGGCAACTGTACTTCCGTCAACAGGCTAAGATGGAGTTGACGAAACGGATTGCAGGAAGAAGCTCTGAAAAACAGTTTGGAGAATCTGCAAGAAAATGGCCAGGGTGAGGAGGCCGACTTGCCAAGTCTGAGTTTGCATCGCACAAGACGAAAGAATAGCAAAGTATGGAAACCTGGAGAGCAGAGGAGCGATGAGGACTGAAGGACTAATGAGTCACAAGTCAGTCTGTGTTCCAGGATCCATCACGAGTAAAGCGCTGCTGCGGGTACAGAATATCGAAGCGAGGCCGAGGAACAGATGGCAAGTTTCTAAGCTGATTTTGCGTATGGTTTGCATGGTTTGCAATCATGTGTACAAGTCATTACTTACAGGCTGGCCCACAGGCCATAGGTCGGTGCTCTTGCAACGATCTCCGATACGCTCGGGTGCACCCTTCCTGCTCCACTTGCCTGCACTTTCAGTTATGGACGGCAGCAGAGAGGTCAGGAGCGGATCAGTGAACTGATTAAGTCACTCGCCCCGAAAGCTCTGTATCCAGCTTCATCATCAAGCTCGCGCGAAGTAGATTTTGCGAAACGACCCCGTGTTGGCCTGAGACATGAACCTCGAGAACAGCCCAGATCGTACAGGAACAAGAGTCATTCGATCAAATGAGCCGAAGGGAATAAAAAGACACGGCGAAGATAAGTCTGAAAATAAATAGGACCACCCAAGAACACGCTTTATTGGAAAACAGGCAAATTTCTGAAAAACGAGAAACACGACCGGTCGAAGCTAAAATGGATCATTCAGGATGTTAAGACAAGTCTCGCTGCACGTTCGCTCGTGTCTGACGGCGGGTTTTGTAGTCTGGTAAACAGGATGAGGTAAAGATAAAGAAAGGCCATGCATGCATGAAGGGAGGCTGGATGTGAGCTGCTACAGGGACACGCCAGTTGGTAGGTAAGAGTGCTCGAAGGTGGGATCTTCAATGTCGTAGTGACCGCTGGCTTACTTGCTGACTGGCAGAAAGCACTAAATGCAGATCACAGACGCATTGCTGCAGCAGATAACGTGGCCGAAATAGTCACTTGGCAGGCAGCCTCAGGTCAGATTATTTATCGCCGTTTAGGTGTCTTAAAAGAATCCAAAACAGCAACATCAAGAAAACCTTCTCGTCCAGATTATGGTACGTTTGACATGCGCACCTGCGCTTGTACTGGTCCAGCTGTTTCGGGTCAGATAAGGGGCACAACATGGCGGAAAAGTTGCGGGCGCGGATGGTACATAATCTAATCTAGAGAGAGATCTGCCTGTGAGAACCGCACTTTCTAAAGCGCTTCAATGAGCGTAATGAGAAATGAAGAATCGCGCCTGATTGATTTGATGACCCTCTCAAGCAGACATGGGCTCCCTCACGTGCTCGTGATATCTGCACTGCCGTATCAACACGATCTGAGAAAAGGAGTGCGCTTTCAGAAAGCGATGCTCGAGCCAGGGGCTGTCAGAGACTTACCGAATCGATTGCTCTCCTGTCTGGTCCCATTAACTTTTCCATCATGGTGTATCTGCAAGTGGTAGCCGGACCGGCAATACAATTTACCCGTTCTGGCCGATCCATCGTGGTGGAAGAGGCTGGTTTCGAATGGACCGTTCTCCAAAGTCGCATTCTGGCGCCTCCTGCGAGTCGTACGATGGATGTGGCGGACACAAGATTTGAGCAAGGCTCCATTCTCCAATGATCTCATGTTGAGCACGGGGCCAAACGGAGCAGCCCCACCACCGATGGACGAATAGTAACCGCCTTGTATGGCGGTTCCGGATGCACCCGGGCCGCCACGGATCGTGATCAGACCAGACGACGGGAAGGAGGGAATCGATGATGATCCAAAGAATGAGCCTGGGGCGGATAACGATGGCATCAATGGAAGGCTCGACATGGAGGGCGCCGCAGATGCCAGACTTCGATTTGGCCCGGCATGCAAACACGACCAATTAGATCGACGCAGGGATTACAATTGTTGAAATTCGGGCGCCAATTTTTTAATATTAATTTCGGTGAGGAGCAGTTTGCTGAAAATCAAAAAAGGCCGACATGGATGCGGAAGAGGACATGAGAACGAGGGGTTCGGCGTCCGTTTTAGATGGGCCGGCTTATGAGGCGACGAGTTGGTGTTGGTTCGTCGGGTGCAAGGAGACGTTAAGAAAAAAGGAGCTACGCGGGAGCAGAATTGGAACACAAGCAAAGAGGGGACAACAGCTGCGCCTATGTCTAAGCTTATATAACCTGCGCTGTGGCGAGCCCCTGCCAACGAAACCTTGTTACATAAAAGCCGTTTTAGTCCAGCCGCCCTCCCGCTTGCCGTCGACCAGTTGAGTTGGGCATTAGGGGCTGTTCTATCGACCATGATGGAGTATGTAGGCGCTAAAAAACGACGTCCCAAGCACCGATGCCCAGTGAGGCAGCGGGGTATTTGTTGAAAGAACCCCCGCCTTTGGAACGAGGCCATCCATACCAATAACCTTTAGGCTCCTCACTTTTGAAAAACCAGTTCAAATGAAAAAGACACGAATTGAGAATCGGTTTTGATCAAGTTTTTTAAAGGCAAGTGATGCATTGCACAATAGAGTCCGAATCGGTCAAAAGGAGGAAGGGAAAGCCGTACACAAATGGATGAGCCAACTTGCCACTTGTCTGTCAAACTGTTACGTATGGCTTACGAGGACCTCATAGACTCCAGCTCGAGGTGGCTTGCGAAACTCGAACCATACTGACTGGGGCAGGCAGAGCAATGACTAATTCGGGCCTAAACATACCGTAGTTATGGCCACCTGACGAACAGCCTGCAGAGTCCCCCATACGAATGCAAGGGAACAAGGAGAGGGGTTACCCGCTGATATGGCCCTGTGATCAAGAGGTCATGGTATGGGTCAATTATTAGCCCCACACCAGGAGCAAGCTGGTCATGAATGATTTTCCAAACAAGAGCGGGTCTAGAAGCGAGCAGGACTTTCCAGTCCTAGCGGCATGGCGTTACAGAGCGACACAGTGGGCTAGACCTAGGTTGCACAGGAAGTACGGCGTACACCTTAGCTTCACTGAAGCATTGCTAACTTCTTGCTCTGTATTTCAGGTCACGAAACGTGCGCTGTGGAAGAGACAGCATTCCTAGCTTGCTGCCATCAGCAAATGTTCTTAGCAAGGTTATGTGGACTTAGCGCTATAAACTATATATGGAGTGCATTCGATACAAAGCTGGCACAAAGGCCTTGAGGCGGCTTGTATGCTGTAAAAATTACAGTAGGATCCATATAAGCCATTGTTCTCCTAGTTCAGCCATTGGAGCATGAGGGGCCACATATTATGATTAGCCGTCCTGCGAGGTTACAACGGCCTTCTCATGTCTAAAGACACATGTCTAAAGAGAGTTCCGACACCCGGCAGGCACCAGTGGGATATTATCTGTCATGTTTTCCTGATGGCGTAAAGAATCCGAGGAAGCTCATTTTTGAAAGCTCATTGAAACCAATAGAAAAATCCTTCCAAAAACGCGACCATGAAATTCAGACAGAGACTCCTTGTTCAGTTTGAGAAGCACTCGTAGGCAGGCACCTTACATACTGTACTTCGCGTACACAACAGCCAGTGTAAAGAGACTCATATAGGCACCAGTTATAGAATCCCCCAAAGCCTGCGAGCCACGCAAGATAGCAACCCCTTGGTCACATATGTCTGACTGGAGCCCAAAAAGCTGTTGCCCACTTGGATTAAATTCGCAGAGAAGACCAAGCCGAGTTCATGGTCGGAGCCAAAGGATGCCTTAGTAGATTATTGCCATAACAGGCTGTAAAAATGATCACACAGCGCACAGGCCAGACTGGGGAAACCTGAGCCTTCAGAACCGAAAGCAAGGTTGGTGGCTGTGGGTAAGTGACACGTCTCATGCGCCATGTCCCTGCTCATGGATAGTCTCAGAGAAATTCCCGATAACTGGACCAATCTGCTAAGAAAAGGCGAACACCCAGCGGGTGGTCCTAGGATCTGTAACATCGCCTTATCTTATGGACAGACAAGCCAACAGCGGCCATCGCTGAACCTCGTAAAAATAGATCGCGCTTAGGTTGTGACTGACGCCCTTACGGTAACCGCTCTCTAGCTACCCTCGCGAGACACCCAGCGTGTATGTCACACCCCCAGTTAGCCAACACCCGCGCCTGGCCTGCACACATACTGTAAGTGAGGGGCCTGTGATCAACAGAGCTAGCCAGTCAGCAGGCGGGGGCAGGCTAGGCGAAGAGGGTGTGGTGCGAGTCAGAGACTCTCTCCGTCAGCCAAAATACTGCCAGAAAATAAGTTACGTGTTGAGCCTATGGACGAAGATGGGAGGCGAACAGAAGGCTTGGCCATCACCATCTATTTCCTATGCTGTCTGTTGCCGGAATAGAAGAGGCTGGCGGTGGTGAACGAGCTTAAGTTGCTGTTTACGTATTTTCAACTCTTTTGAACACTTTTCTTGCCTTTACGCTTTTTATTATTCTTCGCTTTTGGCTCACCTCTTCTTCACCCTCCCTTCCACCCCAAGGCCTGCTCCTGCCTGCTGCCATGCCTTGGTTGATGAGCGTAAGAGCAATGGCCCAAAAGTTGGCTTTAAAACATTTCATCAACTTCTCATCACCAACGCTTCCACGTTTGCAAATGACGGAAGAGCACAGTTTGCCAAGGTGAAAAACTAGTGCTTACTTTGACGTGTCTGCGAGGCCAGTCCCACTCGTCTCCATAATGCCTACTCCCCATCCCTAACTAATAAACGACTAGACGTTTTTAGTTTTCCCAACCTCTGCTAACTATGTTTGCTCAACCGATCTCCAAGTTCCTTGGTCACGGGTGCAAGACTTGAGAATTTCAGGTGGGGTAGTCCAAAACAAAAAACAAGACTAATCGCGTCGTACTGATTGGCAAATCGCATGAAAATCAGTCACAACGACGAGAAAATAGCCCGCTTTTTTTAAAAGGCAAAACACCTCAACGATTTTTAACACTAGCTCTGTAAAGTAGTGGTGTAACGTTCCCGCGCTTACTGTTTCAAAATACGCAAGGAAGATGCTGCTTATGACAAAAAAACCGATTAAAGGTGTGTGCTCGAAACATTTGCACGTTTCCCAGATTTGCTTTGCTTTGCTTTGCTCTTTGCTCCTCTTGGCAAAATCGATTTGAATCTATCGAGTTTCGAATCTACATAAAATGATTTTCAAACGTAGATTTGCATAAAGACATTATTTTTAACGTAGGCCTATTCTATTCTTTTCCCTAAAATGTCGACCACTCGCAGTGTGATTTTTTCGATCGGCGCAATTTGTACGCCTAATCGTCGCCCTCCTCGACGATTTGAAACAAAGTGTTGCAGCCGTGCCTATTCGCAAAATCGAAATAGTACTGCTTTGTCCTCGAGAGGTTTACAATATGAACGTAGTCAGGGGTCGAACGATGGAGATAACAAGGGGCGGCACCGATTTGCAAAAATGGCGGCTGGCGTCGCCCTGATGTCAGTAACTGCTTTTTCTGTCCGAAAATACTACGACGAAATCGATCAGTATATGAAGTCGAGAATGTACGTTTTTGCTGCGAAGAAAAAGAAGGCACGTACAATGTCTCTCCGGTCCTAAGATTATGGTCTACAATGCGTTTATCGGTTTCCAGGAACCAGCTCCTCTATCGAAACCGACTTTGACTAGCCGAGAATTACGGTTCTTGACTTTTGCTTCAGTCGAGTATGAAGGTCAAATCTTCATGACGCCGAGGGATTTCCTCGATTCGGTCACCCAAGTACAACCAATTTGTAAGTTGACTAGAGTTTCCACAGCCATTAACTTACGGGGTTTCGAAAATAAGAGTCTTGCTTTTTTCTTTGGCAGCTGAGGAGTCAGGTAAAAAGCTTTTGTTTCTTTGAAAACTCTTGGGACTTTTTAACTCGGAGATGGTGTTGGTTCTCACAGTCCGGGTAGAGCTCGCTGCTGTGGTGCTAGGGTGACGCATCTTGCCGCTTCCTAGTCTTCCGTTGATTTAGGCCTAATATCATCGTATCATTGATTTTTTTAGCGCGTCAGAAGCGACGCACTCTGGCGGACGATGATGTGAAGAGAGTTTTGAACAAGACTCCTTCTTTCAATAAAGGCTCGAAAGAATTTTTTCGTCATCTGAATGAGAATGGTCTAATCTCTTACACAGAGTATTTGTTCTTGCTCTGCGTTTTAACCAGTAAGTATTCGATTGGACCGTTTTATACCCAGCTTTTGCCGAATTAGGGTTTTCATCACTTTCGTTTTTTTCCAGAACCGACCAGCGGCTTTCGAATCGCTTTTAACATGTTCGATACGGATGGGAATCAAAAAGTGGATAAGAAGGAATTTCTGGTGGTAGGTAGCCGCAGTAATCTTGGGAGTTGATGCAGCCAGGGGAACTGATCGTGAGTGTAAGCATTTTTTCCAAAGCACGTAAAATTAGAAGCTTTTTCTTTTTGTAACCTTTCGCACAATGATGATAACTTCAAATCGATTTCTACATTCTATTATGATGGTCTTTTAATCTAAAGCATGTTTTTGGGATGTTTTCTGCCATTTTCAACGCTGGATAGCTTAGTTAACCATAACATCTGTTGGGGACGATTGTGATAGAAGAGTAGTCAGGTCTTTCATGTCTGATAGTTTGGCGCACCCAGTACAAAATTCGCTCGTCAGGCTTTCCCGAATGTAATTTATGCGGAACCTCAAAGCAGGTACGAAGTGTGTCCTTTTCTGCAATTAAGTTCATATTTTTAAGTTGCTTTCCAAATCTTATGTTTTCTTTTTCCCTCGTGGTGGCGCTTATCTCGTTTGTGTGTGTTGGCTGCGAGCCTGATCAGGGACCAGCAGGAGGTTCTTTAGCATTGTGATCGCGTATGGTAGGATTGTTCTGTTGGTGCACTGCATCAGCTTTTGTGGTTGATTGAGTTCATGGCAGCCTACTTGTTGAACGGGTTTTGCAGCCCTTATTTGACATGATTTCATCGCTGTATATAGATTCAAGCTTTGACGTTGTTACTTCGGGCCGGTGGAAAAATCGTCGAATTTGACCCCTATGTACGTATGTAAGTGGTTTATGTGGTGGGAAGCCTAATTTGCTCTTCGGCATGCTTCTAGCGCTTATGGGTTACTGTGACAGGCTGGTTGCGTGGGCGACTGATAGGGTCACTGGTGTATGGTTTTGGTTGGTGGCTAATGCTTATGTTCGTTTTCGTTCTTTTTTGGCAGCTGGACACAGTGCCGCGGGATATGATAAACTTGGTCAAGGAGACATCTTTGAACTTGCGTAAAGAGTGCAAAGAACAAATGGATATGGGAACTAGTCAACATGACCATGTACGTATGGCGAGGTCATATTAGGCTGTTGTGCTTGCTGACTAAGACACTGGTGATTGGCTACGCTTTTGCCGAAGCAACGCTTGGCTCGCTTTGCATGGGTCTAATTTTTATGTTCCTACTAACAAAAATCTGAGAAGGCAAAAAAGGAGGGGAAAGACTAGGAGCCAGGATTACGCAGCTTCAGGGTTGGTCGGTGGGTAGCGTACCAGGGAGTACGTGTCTAACTGGAGAAGACCTTGATCGTTTAGCTGGAAACAGTTTTCGCGAGTAGTCGACGTCAGAAAAGAGAGCTGCAACTGCGACAATACGAGGCAGCGGTCGGCTCGCCGGAGGGGTTAAGCGATGGTGCGGAGGACGATGCGGCCGCTATTGATCCCAAAGTAAGTGCTGGGTGTCGAGTTGTTTGTAGAAGGGGCGATCGAGTGGTCTCGTTTCAGCCTCAGGAATCCGATGTCAGTTGCGACCATGATCACAAGTCAGTTTGGAACGTAAGTGAAATGGATGGGACGGTGTGTACGTGGGTGAGGGAATCTGGTCGTGGTAGAGGACGTGTCCTCGTCGGTCTTGTCTACGGTCAGCTGAAATGACATTCTCGTTACAGAGGGCGCTAAATCTGTGGAGGGTAAGAGAACAGCACCGGAGCATGTGTACTGACGTGCAAGGGTTTGTGACACGTCCTTGTCTGATTGTTCCACGTCTGCGTCCATAACCGCCCTCTTATGCACTCTTGATCTGTTTGAAGCACTAATACGCGTGTGACGAGCATGCGTGGATTAACTTGTAGATTGGACTATAGATCAGATGCGAGCTGGAATGCAACTGACCAAATGTTATTTTCAGAAAACGGAAGAAATGATGGCGACGATGCGAGTGCAAGACACCACGCTGCTGGTGCATTTCTTTGGCAAGAGAGGAAACAAAACACTGTCCTATGACGACTTCTACAGGTGAGTGAGTGAAAGGGAGGGCCGGGGGGGGGGGCTGAGGAGTTGACCCGTTCGGGGTCGATAGGAACCGGCGTTGGATGGTTATTGATCCTCCGTGTGCATTGGTTGTTTAGGTTCATGGATAATCTGCAAACGGAAGTGCTTGAGATCGAATTCCTGGAATTCTCGCGAGGCAAGTTGACCATTACGGAAACTGACTTCGCGACCATTCTGCTGCGGTATACGGTTGCCAGACCGGACGATTACAAGGCGTATATGGATCGCGTGAGAGAAAGAATACCGGACGAGAAGGTGAGGGGTCAGGTCGGGTCAAACTGGACATTGCAGATGCTCATCTTCGATGTAAAGGCTGTTTCCTGATGTTCTTGCTTGTGTTTCAGGGCATCACTTTTGAACAATTTAAGCAATTCTGCCAGTTTTTGACTTGTCTGGACGATTTCACGATTGCAGTCAAACTATACACGTTTGCCGATTTGCCCGTTTCGCAAGGTGAGCGTTCGTTTAGTTTGTTTGTGCTTAAAAGAATCATGCGGATGGTGTGTTTGCTTTTCAGCTGAGTTCGCGCGAGCTGTCAAAGTATCGACTGGTTGTGCCCTGGACCCGCACGTTGTGGATACGGTTTTTCAAATTTTTGATGTGAACAACGATGGACGGTTGAGTTATTCAGAGTTCATCGCAGTCATGCGGGATCGTTTGCATCGAGGATTTAGAGTAAGCGCTAGTTGGGACTGATGGGGATGGGCAATGTAGAAGCGGAGAGAAAGGCGAGATATGATCGATCCAACTTTCCACAGGCTTCAGTTACAAGTGCCATCTGTCTGCGTTTCAGACCCATATAGTCCAGAAGCAAGGATGGGACGCATTCAAGCACTGTGTCAGAGCCGAGATGAAACGCTATTGAGAATAGGTTGTGGTGGGTATTATTGGGTATGCATGTACAAAGTTCGGTTTAAATAATCTATTGCCTGTATGTACGCTTTATTCGGAAGTGCTCTCTTGAGTGCAGTGCTGCTTAGTGTTGCCTCTTGTTACAACTGCTTGTGCGTGCTGGCGCCAGATGTGCTATTTTTGGGTTTTATGCTTCAGCGAAGGTTCATGGTTTTTGGATTAGTCATTTTTGAGTTCAGTCTGTGATATGGTGTATATGGAATAGAAAGATAGATTTTGGTAAGACAGCTGGATTATCTTGTTCAGAACCTCACCCTGAGCAAGGCCATCCTTCCCTGTCTCACGATCAGACAATAGCGGATGGTCCTGGGAGTTCGATCATCTGCTATATCCTCGACGCTACCAAGAGAGTCACCCACCGCCTGGCCTTTAAGGCCAGCGAGAGTTGACAGGTTTTGCATTCCCAATCAGTCGTATAGTCAACACATCCTCACGCGATACCTCGCCGATCAGTTGCATCCAACCAAGCATGGCTCTTACTATTTTCCAATCTGGTGAAAAACATGCAAGTGCCATTTTTTAACAATAGTCAACATTGCCAATACTGTGCTGTCCCTAGAAAAATACTTATAAGACCCGTGACCAAGATTAGATTTTGATCCTTTTGTAACAACGACGACTTATTGTACAGATGATAATGAATGCACCAGAGTAAGTACATGTCGATTGATTGGTTAAAATACTTCATATACAAGTCCTAAAAAGCCTCACTCCAATTCAGTTATAGTCACTTCGGTTGCGGCAGCACGATTTGGGCTCTGCGCCGATGTCTCCGCTCCTGAGCCAACAGCGTGCGCTCCCGTCTCCAACCTCGGTTCAGTTGGACGAGTAAATGCCGCACAGGTGTCTTTCAGGTGAGCCGTCAGTGCAGACAGTTCCTCCAAGTTGGTTCTGAAGTAGAAAGACATAAGGTACAGTGACCTGCCAGTGCAAGGAGGTCCCGTCACAAAAGAGTACAGCCACACTCGACCCTCAACCAGACCTTATAACTCTCCCATAACTCCTTACTGAACCTCCCATCTGTCATCCAAACACACATACCTCAACTTCTGACTCAGAAAAGATCTTGTTGTCAGCGAAATGAAGGGGCTCGAACACGAACTTCGCCTACGATCATCCATGCCAGGTCCCATTGGCAGTGTGGTATTGACTCCCGTTTCCATGAACTCATACTCATCGCTGCGAAACTTCCTTGCTGGTACACCTTGTTGCTCCGTCTGCCCAGTTGCATGCTCTACAGGCGCAGCCCCCGCCGACTTCTTTCGTGCCTCTTCATCGTCCCCGCTTGATTGTGCGAACGAGAGCTTAAACGTAGGCGGTTACTACCGTGATGCGCACACCCAAATGACTAAGTGCTCTCTTACCTCCACCTGTCCCGTCGAGGACCTGGTCAAATCGATGACATCGTACCAGACACGATCGAATGGTTGCGTGACCGGGAATAGAATAGCCACGAACCCTAACACTCGGTCTCGTCCTTCCTTGCCCCGATGCCACAACTTCAATACCAAAGTCTGAAACGTAAGTTGTGTCTAGGACTCGTCTGGTACTGTCAGTTTCCTGTTGTTCCCCTCCCCCGTGACTCCTGTTCACGTTTAACCACATCACCAAACGCAGGTAAGCACACTGGAGGACCAAGAAACACATTACGCACGAAATGATACCCAGCCGGGAGTTTCAGGAAACAGTACACCAGGCGTGAAGACAGACGCTAAGCCACCAGGCCTCAAGTGCTACCCTATCCGTACCTTTCTGTGCGGCTCCACAAACAGCTTGTGTGACCATTCCCATACTGGCTCACAACTTTTCGAAGCGACCGATGTGTAGCACGTGCTTGACTCGGCAGCATAAGACCAAAAGCAGGTGGGCTTGGTCGAATTCTGTCTGAAACAAGAACCCAAGTTATTGTCTATTCCAGGCCCCAAACCATCCCCGTCCACTTACTCTTCCTTGCTCTCTTTGACCAAAGGCAAATTTCGAGCTCGATGAATCGTCAACTGCAGCCAAAATCCTCGATGTGATTCCGAAACGGGTGGCAGTGAATTTCGTACTTCCTCGCGGCACACTTCCTGAGTGTCGTCGAAGCTAGCCGAAGATCGATTCATCAGAATTTTCTCAGCTACAGTCGGTCGACGTCCTCCCACTTTCGCCGACGATCCTCTGACTCGTGTGCCCACAGGTCTTTCCTTATCGTCCGCGACGACCGAGGTTTGAGCAGATACGTCGAATTTCCTTACTGGCACATCCGTTTGCACTGAGGCCGCTTTCTGCAGGCCAATCGTACTGAAGGCAGAACCAGCACTAGCACTTGTCCAGGGGACATTGGGATGTCGGTGTCCATAAACCGATATGTTGCTGACGTAGGGCTCGGCCTTGTCCGATCGCAGTGTCTCCGACCCACTTCCTCCCATCTCACCTCGTCTCGCCATGAGCATCTTGAGCCAGGCTGGTTCGTTGTCTACATTCTCGTAGTCGTGAGATCGCCAAATGGTGGGATCATGAGTGCGTCGGTAGGCCATCGATGGGGGCGTTGCTCGATGCTCCTCAGAGAATGTCTCATTCAGTCTTCGTTCTGGCTGCCTTTGCCTCGCCCACTGTTCTTGAGATCGTAGAGGGGCAACGTATGACGAGGGCGGTGAAGTGGAGAGAGGCGGTACGCTGACAGCTGGCTCTGGCGTCTTGTCGGCACCACCGCTCTTTGGTACACTGACCTCCCGTTCTTCCCGGATCGTAGTTCCAACTGCAGGTTGAGATCGAGCAGGAATCATTGCGGAGGGTTTGTTCACCGTGGCGGGAACATGGGCCACCAATTTCATCGGATCAATAAAGGCGAATTCACTGATGGCTGTCGTCGGATTACGCATCGGCTCAACACGTTCCGTAAAACTTTGAAATCGAGATCCCAATTGGATGCACATCTAAAAACTAGTTCTGTTAATGGCATGACCAAGAGACCAAACATTTTAGATTTTGTTTATGTGCGAAGAGTCTCGGTGTTCACCTTCCCAAATGATCAGCTAAACAAGTACCTTCAACTTTCCACTGCACTTGGCATGTTCACTCGTCGGTTCCAAAGTCACGTCCGCATCGAACGAAAATGGTAGGACCAAAAGTTTGCACAATGGAATACTGCATTTTCCAATGGCTACGTTCTAAAAGAAGGCTCGTTTTGCCACAACACCATTATCTACAACGCTATAGAGTATAGTCCAGGGTCCTGTTCTCACATGCGTTGGATCAGTTTGATTGGCTAAGTTACAAGTTCTAATGCGGTGTTCAGAACACCTTATTCTCCTCACCGGCTTCTTTCCACAAAAGACTTTAATCGTAAAGTAGGACTGAGACCATAATTGCAATATGGGCTGACTCATACGCATAAGAGCGACTCGTCGATGATTGAAGTGAACCACTGAAAATGCAAAACATCAAAAAGAGCAAAACATCCAACACGACGTCCATACCTTTCGGCAGTACTTCCTTGGCAGGCACTACAACTCGTTTTCCCAAATCACGCGACGAGATCGAGCCATCCGAAGATGATGTGATTGGAAAACAATATTCCAGGACTACCAGACTAAAAAGTGAAGAAACCATTAGTCATGACACAGCAAACTGCTAGGGTAGCAAGACTCTCGTCATTCCCAAGATGGTTAAAAGATGCTCCCGAAAGAAAAGAATTCAAAAATTTCACACTGGTAATTTTTTTGGCAAATTTAAAAGCCCGGTATTCCCTCTCTCCTTGTCTCCCAAAACATACTCGCACCTTTTCTGGCGGGGCACTCTCGGCTTCTTCAACTCGTCCACTAAAATCCTCGGCGTTTCTTGCCAAGTCAGTCGGTCGACAACGATTCGAACATAAGTCACTTGGGTGAGCAACTGCCACGTCTCTTCGATCAATCGTTCATTAGACGCTGTTCCAGACCCTAAAACGAACGAGACCACAATCAACGCTGTCAGAGACAGTGAACGATTAAAACACAACAAAAAACAATAATAATCAACCACTGACCTTCCGGTTGCGTTTCTTTTCGTGGAAGTGGGGAATCTCGCGTCGGCGGCGAAAGATGCCTTTGACGTTGGGGTACCTGAGATGACGAAGGCGGGGTGACCGAAGGACCTAATTCGTCGTTATTTGATGCCCGAGATCTACAAAATAATCCATTTAACCCAGAGAAAACTCCTCGAATCACATCTCCATACCCAGAACTTTGAGACAGCAATCCGCCAACAGCCGCATCTTCCGCTCTCAACAATTCTTTCAAATTTCTAATCCGTTCCAACAAATCATCTGCCACTGGATCACGAAATCGCATTCCCGACATTTCCGTCACTGATTTTCATCCGTTCGCTCTATTCGCTAGTAATTCAAACAATCAGCTTCGCTCAAATAGAGGAAAAGGGTCTCCCTCCAACGTGTAGCGTCACTTGCACGGCTAACAGAAAAACACCTGGCCAACTCACGGCTAACCAAAAGACACAGGGTTACTGTAGCCGCATTCCACTGTCTGGTTGAATTTTATTAACACGAACACAAAACTGTCATCAACTTGCAATACTTGCTCACGTAATCGTATCAAAGTCTTCCACTGCCCTCACAACGCCTTTAACTGTCTTAACAGACACAAGTTCTGCAAAGCACGTTGTCTTTGATTCTTATCATTCAAATCACTCAAAGCCAAAATGATTGGAGCCGTCAGTATTCTTGGATCTGTTCGAATAAGTAATCCGATCTGCAAGGGCATACTTGTCGCACAGTCCTCGGTCACCCCCCTTGCTTACTTACCAACTGAGGAGGCAGCTCGTTCATCATTCGTCGGGCTTCGGGGGTCTGGTACTCGGCCAAACAACGTAAGAAGCTCCCCACGAAGAAAACTGCTGGTCGCAGATCACCGTCCTCGCACACGGTACAGAACCGGCGATAGAGATTTGCTGAAAGCAGTCTCCTCACTTCCTCTGCATCCATCACTGCACCCAGCACTTACTCAAAGCAGTCCCGAAGATGTCCCGCACAACCGTCCCGTCCACGCCAGTCGACGACTCTGAAACCACACCTACTATATTCAACCGAGGAGGAGCTAGCCAGTTGCAAACAGCTCTGTCAGGACTCTTAGCCTACCTGATATGGACTCCATTTTCCTCAGCTTTTGTTTCGGTTCCGCATCCGCCGAAGACCCCGACGCCACGGCCGAGTCATCCGATCCGTTTGTCGCATTACGATTCGAAGCAGTCCACCGAAAACCCAGTAAGTAAAGCTGTACCAGGAACCGAGAAAACGACGCTCCCCTGGGCGCGACGCAGAATAGTTCGCGTCCTGGCTCCAACACGAATATGGCCAACATCTCCACGAAGTGTATCAAGGTCACCGACGGATCCACGTAGCAGCAAGCCATGCATATGTCGCACCACAGGTTCAATTCGTCAGCCGCACTCAATTTGCTCAATTCCTGAAACAACCCCAGCTCGCCACGCCGTCGATCGATTCCGGGCTTATAACTTACATCGAACCAAATTCGTATCCACAACTTGTGCTCGCCCATCCTCTGACACCGTTCAATTATCGACAGGGCCGAACTGCTCAGCCACCCTTGCCTCAGGGCGCCAGACAGATAGTGACGCATAGTATCGATAGGAGGCAACGACAAACCCGTGGCCAGTGGCTGCTGAGACTGCACTTGACGTCGAACCGAGTTCAGCCAGGGGTACGGAGGACTCGGCACCGGATTTGAAGCCAGCAGCGGTGCCAGTAAACGCTTCGTCACGTTGGCCATAAACATTTGCCTGAACGCGGTAGAATAGATTGCACGAGTCCCACCTCCACTCTCCAACACATTCCCCCACCCCCATTCCGACCTGACCCAATACTCACCTGTCAGTCAGTTTCGTCCTCTCAGCTCCTTGAACCAAACTCGTGTCCACGAACGCATGTAATGCTCCCGCCAATCTCTTCCGCTCGTCCGAAGCTGGGCAACTGACCAACCACTGAGCCAAGCAAAGCAACAAACTGCACACCCAGTGCACGCCGTTCACATTGATCAAGACCAGTCCGGAGAATAGGCTCTGCAAAGCACACGTCCACTTCAGTCCGACTACATAGCCACTGCAGCCAGCACATACCTTCAATTCTTCTTGACTAATCTGCTCGTTCCGGATTTCCGTCAACAAATGTTGTCCGATCTGAGGTAGCTGCTCGCATATCACATTCCAGTCCCTAAACACATTCGCACTGCATCCATCCCCGCCTCCATCCTGCCCCCACTTACTTGCTAGTATTCGAAATCCATCCCTGTTGATTCAGTTTCAACTTCTGAATAATTTCCGCGCACTGCTCCGACGTCAACGACTCGACACCCTGGCCCTCGGTCTTCTCTTCGTCCACTGACATCTGCTCGCCCACCTTCTCGGTCACGGGGGTCGTGGTAGAACTGGTGGACGGCATAGTGGATGGTCGTCTAACCCGCCGTCCGATGTCCACGTACCTCGAGCTCCACGATTCGAAGAATGTTCCGCGCGCATTCGGGTTCTGCGCTATCGGCTAAAACACAACAGTTTCTTCTCCGCATGGCGAAGAGGACGAGGCTACTTACGCTGCAAGTGTACAGCTGCACAATCCGACTCAGCAGTAAGAACGATAGATCGAACAATTCTTCACGCAACACAGCGTCTTCCGGCTTCTCGTCCGCAGCAGGGGCCTTCTTGCTCGTCTCATTGAAACTAAAAAACCAATTTCCATCTCCTCTTGAACCTCCTTTCAAAGAAACTTACTCTATCAACTTGCCAGCAAACGTGCTCAATCTTCCCGTTGCCGCTGCCGCTGCACAAATGAATTCGAAACTTTTACCCGAAATCATATGATGCATCATCTGAACCAACTTTTCTTGCTTTTGTGCAAATTCCGAATGAAAACTCTGAAAGAAGCAATTTTGGATTCCTATGTATAACTCGGCCAACATGCTTACCTTCAGCAAAGTTTGCAACGTCGGTTCCGCCTTCAATACCAAACTGATATTCGCTTGATTCCCGGGCGATGCATCCGTCAATGGCGACTTATCGCGTGTTCTAAAAACAGTCGACCCCATCACCCGCATTTCTGAGAGCACCCCATCCCACTTACCTTATTTCTTTCAACGCAGCCATCTCAGCCTCGGTCACCAGACGAAGCTTGTGCAATTCCGACAAGAAAAAATAGAAGCAATCGCACCTGAAACCAACAACTATCATTTTCATACCTCCAGCAACACGGGACAATCCAAACTCACCTGGCCTTCATATCCAAACTATTGAAAAGTGAATGAAAATTGGCGACGTGCGTCAGTGCTTCCAATAACTGATCCTTGGCCAACAAACCGCTCTGACACAATTCTTGTATGACACGAGGAATCTGCAACAAAACCAGTTCGCATCCCCGCCTCGACAACCACATCGACCATACCCTCAAATAAACGAATGCTGTCAGGTGCGACTCCGGAACCGACGACGTGCATTCTTGTTGCAAAAGCAACGAACCACGAATAAAATCACGCATCACTTGGAACCACGGCAGTTGCTAAAAACACCCTCTGTATACTCGAAAATAGGAAAACATATTCTCCTTCTCACCTGCACTTCACGAACAGTCTTCAAGACCTCGATCGGAGCCTCCAATGGTTCGGCCAAGAAAACACTGCCGTACAAGACGGACAAGGAAATTACGGTCGGCTGTGGCAACGGGTCTCGAAATCGATTTAGGTGCACGCCAGAGAACACTTGAGAACTGCTAAAAACCGAGTCCACTTCCACCTGCACCACGATGCAATATCCAACACATTACTTACTCATCAACACGATGGACGAACGCTCGAAAATCTTGTTTATACGAATCGGCCAGCCACTCCAGACCAGCCATATTTTCTTGCAGAGTCTTGACACGATTGCATAGGTCGGCATAATTATCTAGGAATACGAAGAATTCGTTCATTCTCTGCAATATTTTGTTGCTGTTCAAACTTACCAGGATCCTCTAACTTATCGAAATAAAGGCAAACGGAAATGAATGGATTGTAAACGAACGCCATCATTGTCGTAATCAGATCGCCCACCAAGTTATGATTCGAATATTGAATCGAGCGCTCCAATGCAGTCGTGAACCAAGCGAATAGCTTGGTCAATAACGAGCACATACGCTGACATTGGTACGCGTCGACCGTGGTGCACCTGAAATGGATCGATTCGCCTTAGCTGACAGGTCCGCAGGCCAATCGATATAAACTATCACTCTGGGCAGCTCAAACACGTCAGACAAGTCACACCCATCTTCCCATCAAGCCACTCCCATTTCTACTCACTTCAAACGCTCTCGAACAAAATTCAATACGTCTAGAATAGCTTCGATGCAAAGCTCCTTGTGGAAGTCCTTGTAGTCGATAACTGCTTGCAGAAACGACGCGTGCGATACAACCTGCAAACGATCAAAATGCGTCTCCACCAGTCAAAAAAAACCAATCTTACCTGCGATGCGATTGTAAAACTCAAATAATTGAACATCAATTTGTTGGGAACTTCGGACAATGTCGCTTGCTTTATTAGAAGAGCTGAAAAAACAAATGACGCTCGTTTTTCTAATTAACAAGTAACAGTATGATTTGCTTTGAGATTCAAGGGGCTGCTCCTATTCATTGGTGAGGCTCCCACCACAAAAACCAAGTGCTATCCGAGAAGGCCTCCTTGGTCATTTGTTGTGAGCCCCCTAATTCACATCAGGCGACAGGCTGGCTTATTAATTCACCAGTTCACAGGTCACAAAGGCATGGCGACCAACACAATCTGACGCATCAAACTTCCTCGTTCCAGCTGCAGAGTCGTCTCGCAGTGGGTCGCCATCAGCAACTTTTCACAAAGGGCACACCTTCGTGGTATTATCTGATGGGAAGCAAGGAAATTGCTAGTTATCGAACGCCAGTCAGGCAGGCCCCTCCCTTTTCGCCTAGCATCATCCTGGGACTCTGGAGCTGGCACAGGATGCCCTCCTGTGGAGGTGCTCCTAGTGGAGACATATAGAGGGAAGCTGCCGTGAGAGCTGGTCACCTCACGGCCTCGCTTATCATATCGTAAGTGCTGGCTGACTATATAGGCAAAACGGGTTGGGAATTTGGGCGGCACGGGGCCAAGCCCACAAACAGTTTAAAAAAGGAACTGCTCGTAGTACATTGTGGGCCCCACAGGAAACAAGGCAACAAACGTGCCATTGTTCTCCCATTAGGGCTGAGAAACATGCACATACAGAATGCTTTCGCACGCTGCGTCGCGCTGAAGGATGAAGGGAGGACTCTCAACATGCGCAACTCGAGTTCCGAAGACGTGCTCTGAAGACAATGATCCTGCCCAGAAACAATACGTGTTGCTGAACCGCCCATGTCTCCCGTACTTACCGCATAGCTTATTTATTTCACCGCTACAGTCGGCCAAGGCCGCTTTCAAAGCCACACTCCATTCGATTTCAGTCCAACGATCTCGCCAGGCTTGAAGAACCAACGCTTCCAAGCTCGTCCTATGCTGCACCATTCTCCCGCTAACTCGATCCTTCAATCAGAAAAGACGCATGCGGATTAGGAGCCACCAAGGCGGTCATCGCCTCCTAGCCACCCATTCTATGAAGGATACAGGCGGGCTTGGATGGATGCGATGCGACTGCAGTACCCACGAAGCTAGCTAGCTACCTAGGGCACCTACCAAGCCTTGATGCACTGCAGCCAGCTCGTAACTAGGCGGCGAGTCGATCAGCTGGCGGCACGCAGGCCCCCGCCTACGACGAGTAGGACTGGCGAGGGAGCGGAAAGAAAACGTTCGCCTTCTGCCACCCAGCCCAGCACGGCACGACATCCTCGTGCCAACTCCCGCTCGGCTGTCAGGGCGGCGAACGAACGCCCTCTACACGACCCAATAAAACATCGACCGCGAAACCCAGCCCCAAACCCAACACAGCACATTTCATCGAGAAATCATAGAAAACTAGTCCCAATACTAAAAAAGAGAAATCCACGCGCGGTTTCCAATACCACGTTTAAAAGTCAAACTCGAATGACCCAGATTTAAACAGAAAACTTTTACTTGCAATTTTCATTTTTGGTCAAACAGAAACGTGACAAAAATGCTTTTCCCTTCCCTCATTTCCCACATGCCTCGTCCATAAGGCGATTGATAAGGTGACGTCTGGACTCAGCCAGGGTCAGGCACTGTTCGAACGCGCCGTCTTGGAACACGGGCCCGGTTCCTGATTGATTTAAGCCGCATATGGACCCCTTGTCGCCCACCACGATCGAAGCAGCCCCGGCCTCTCTACCAACACTCAACGCCCTCATTTCCTCAACACTCGGATCGGCCAAAATTAGAATGCTTGACAAATTCCCGCCATCTTTTGCTTCACTCTCATCCTCTTTCAATCGATAGATCAGGAATGTCGATCCAACTGGATTGGTTTCTGTCCATTTTACTCGGCGCCTCTTCTCTGAATCCACGAGAATCCGTTCTGGCGAAAACAAGAATTCGTCATCGTCATCCTCGTCTTGATCATTTTCAAAACTTGTCGATTCTACTGTCACGTTTTCCCTCGCTTTCAAAGTCACTTCCGGCAACGTCGTGCAACGTAAAGCGGCCGACACGGCCATTAGGCACGCGTCTAGGGAAGGCACTCCGTTCAAAACGGCTACGTCACAATGTAGTATCCAGGAAAGCTTGCCTTTTTCGATGCACAAATCCTTCAAATCGACAATCGATCCATTATCAGATATAGATTGAATCGAATCGGAACAAGAATTTATCTCAAATTGATTCAATTTCACCTCGTCCCCATCCACCCCACTCATATCCCATTTAGTCGATGTTTGCTCGATTTGTAGACTGATTCTACCTTGATCAGGAGCTTCTTGCCGGGGTCGGCCCAATTCGGCTCTTATCGAAGCAATTACCAGCGAGTTGCCTTGACGAATCATCGATGAGCCATCAGCTGTCGAAATAACATTGGCTTGCACTGCGGCCGCGCGAAATTCATCGAATCGACGACCATCGATTCTTACGCCCTTTCGTATAAATTGATGATGGTACTCTTGAGGCGATATCACTTTTAGAACATCCGCCATTATCTACCGTCTTGCTCTGCCTACCACCCAACCAAACCAAAGCTAACGGCGGCTCGCCCCCAAACTTGTTTTAGCTTCTAGGTTCGGAGAAGTCGAAGGTTTCGCCCTCGCGCACACCTTGTGAATGTACATACTGCAGCTTACACCAATTGTGCGCTAATTCAAATAAACAAAACACTAATGCCCTTGCCGCAGGTACTGTATGCGTGCTGATCAAACACCATCCTTAGTCTGCACTCTTTACACTGCTCCGCTCATAGGCTCAAGGCTACATTGCTCATAGGCTCAAGACCAGTGGGTAGGTCGTCATCGTCATCTGGACCGTGGTCTCTAGGGCAACATGTACGGCGGGTACCACGGCTACGGTGGATACGGCTACATGGCCGACCCAGCTCACCTGATGCGCCTGTTCGCCAGCGTAGGTCCATCCTTGGTGCCTGTCCTGAAATGACACTTGTTGCACTGCAGGTCGACATGAACAGGAGCGGCCGCATCAATGCCCTGGAACTCCAGCTGGCCCTGCACAACGGCACGTGCAGGCCGTTCAACCCAGAGACCGTCAGGATGATGATTGGTAAGCAGGGAGGCCCCGAGGGCTGCCCAGCACGCTCACTATTTTCAGCCATGTTCGATCGCAATCACGACTTTCGCATCGACTTCTATGAATTCCATCAGCTGTGGCAGCAGATCATGATGTGGCAGCAATCGTTCGCTGTCTACGACATCAATCGATCCGGCGCCATCAACTTCTCCGAACTGCGCAACGCCTTGTGGAGTTCGGGATATCGAGTCTCGAGTAAGCCTAGCCCGACTGGCTCGTCCGCCCAGGTCATCCCCATCCGTTTCAGACCAGCTGTGCCATTACCTCATGATGAAGATGGATCGAAGGAAGATGGGTCGACTACTCTTCGACGACTACATCGCCCTCTGCGTCACGCTGCAAATGCTCACAGCCGCATTTCGTGCCCAGGACGTGAACAAGACTGGCATCGTTTCCATGACCTTCGAACAATTCCTCACGGCCGCCCTGCTGCCTCGAGTGTGACTGCCCACGTGACCAGACATTCGTGTCCAGGTGACCCTCGCTGTTATATGCAATCTGGCTGTCCCCTCGCACAGCTTTCAATATTTTACCTATCTAGCCACAATACAAAACACGACCACCAGGTCACATCGAGCACCCAGCGAGACACATCGAATACTTGACAAAAGCGTGATCTTAACACATTCTAGCGGACCCGAAGAAAAAGGGACTACGCTTTCTCTTGGTTCAAGGCTTGGATAAATTCTTCCAGCTTCTCTTGAATTTGACGTACTTGTCCTAAAAAGTAAGTCACGAACGTCACCATGTCTAAAACACGACACAGCTTCGACTTACGCAGCTCTTCCGCGAGCTCGACTCGCCGACCAGTCAACAGCTGCTTCTTCGTTTGAGCATCCTGCGACCACTCGTCCAATACTTCTTTGATTTCTTTCTCCAATCGTCTTCCTAAAACGGAATCTTTGAATTCATCTAAATGTGAGTCCGTGCGGACAATGGGCATTCGTTCTAACGGGGCGCCCTCTCAAAGACACTAGCCTCGAACAAAAAGCCTGTGTTTTGTATTTGCCAAGGTCAGTATAAAAACTAAGACAAGTTTAAAAATATGCCTCGGAGCTTACAGCCTGAGGGGCCGACTACGGACGGAAGGCCCTGTAAAAATGACCATCCCCATTTCAGCCCGCCCAGAGGTCCCTACCCTACCTTCCGTATTCGTGATCTGCTGCCGTAACGAATTGGCCGTAATCTGGAGCATCTTATGCACACGCCAGAACAGAACCACAGCGTTGCAGTCGACCTGAAGCAGTGCACTTGCTCACATATCCGAGTCATAAATCAACCGTTCCTCACCTCCGTCTCTCCCAATCCCTTTTGGTAATGGTAGAAGAAGTTCTTGCATTCTCGCGTGCTGGCTAATGCTGATCTGAGAAAGTGAACACGATACGTATGGTGCCACACCTCGCGTATCTCCTCCGTCGCCACATCCAAGTTTTTGGCTTGCAAATTCTTTCTAACCATGGTCAGCTCGTCGGACGCCAGCGTCGGCTTGTGATCCTGTAAGAGACCCCTTTCTAAAACATACGCTCGATAAAATCGAGAAGGAGCTACTTACGGGGTCCGTATTCAATATCTTCTGCAGCTCCTGCTCGGCCGCTTGACGTTTCACGTGCACTTCCAGCGGCTGTTTCCAATGTAACCATTGCTCACGGGCACCAGGGCCCTTTAGCTCATTGAAAATCTTTTCCGTCTGCTTCAGACGATCGCGCACAGCCGATTCCATAAACTGTAAAGCATTATCCCACGACTGCTTGTCCGGCACGGATCGATCTTCCAATGCGTTCAATTGGATGACTCTCTGCAAGTCCGAAAACTCTCAGCTCTCCTCTCCCATTCTCACACAACGATTCGCGCTCACCAGATAGTCCGACGCCTTCTTATCCCATACATGGTGGTTCATCGCCTGCTCGACCACCGCGTTCTTTACTGGATCGAAAATAGTGTCATGATCCTTGGCCTGCGAGTCTTGTTGCATCAGTCGTTGAAATTGATCCCGTAGCGTCTCCCAGCCGACTTCCACACACTTCTTGGGCAACAGGGTATCCGCCCAATGTTTCAATTTGATGTCCACCGTCGTATTGAAAGTCCTTTAAAAAGCGTCGCTGCAGCTCCTTTTCATGAATGCCCGAATCCACTACTCACCCCACACTTTCCGCCAACGCAGCAGGAATATAGACGTTCTCGAAAACGTAATACGACACCTTGTCCCACAGCTTCTTTTGTAAAGCTTCCTCCCTGAAAGAGCCAACCTGATCGCATTGTTTTTGCTTTTCCATACTCTCCTTACCACTGTTTCGCCGTGATCTGACTCAGATTAATAATCTCGTCCAATATCTCTCCTCGTGCCTTCTCGAACAGTTCGTCCTAAACATCACATCTCGTTCTCCACACTTCCACAAAGGCAGAGTATTGTACTCACTCGATTCAGCTCCCTCTGCCTAGGGAACGTGTTCTTCCATTCCGTTTCCAAATTAAATCTCGTCGCCTTGAATGCATCAGCCTGCTGTTCGATCGATTCCTTGACCATTTTCCAAAAACAATCGCTCACGGCCAACGACATGTTCTGCGTGGTCATCTGCGACGGTTTGAGGACCCCATCCCTGAAACAGGCACACCAAGGTTACCCACACAGCACCACCAGGCATGCGTGACATTGCAGAGGGTCCCAAGCTCTTCGCCCCCATAAGTGCATAAATCAGTTACCTGAACAGCTTCGAGTTAGTGAAGAAATGATCTTCGTATTTCTTGATGGTCTCGATGCTATCGTTGGTATTGCCCCGTCCAGTGACCACAGCAAAATAGCCCAAGGCCTTCATCGGAAACAGTCTTCCTTCCAAAATCTTCTTGATTCGATCCGGATTAGCCAAATTCTCCTCAGCCAAATCGACCTTCGTCAAAACGACAATGGTCCGCTTTCCAGACGGGTCCATCGAACTGACCAAGTCCGTCACGTTGCTTCGTTCCGCGTCGACTGATCCGTCTGGAAAACGGAATCTCTCACTGGGAGCAGCTATCGCCTCGTTTCCGACTGATCTTACCCTGAATGCACAAAATGATTGCGTTCGGGTTCTCCATGTACGTACGACATATCCGCACAATATCGTCCTTCGTCTCCCTCGCCATCTCAGTCGTGACAGTCTGCAAAATGATGTCTCCTTCTCCATTCACTAAAAATCCAAACCATGGAAACTTACGCTAATGACACCAGGCAAATCGACCAAGACCATTCTCGGAAGACCGGGTCCCTTGACAGTCAACGAAATCACATCGTGGCTAACCGTCTTGCCTTCTTGAATGCTATTCTTCATTCGAAATTCTATTTCCTTCCTCAATTCGGCCAGCTATCATAAAAACCCGGATGATTAGACACAGATCAGGGCTATGCAGGGCTACTTACTTCAGTTTCCTTCGTCAGATCGAATTCACGCTGACTATCTCGAAACTGCGCTACGTGATACGGGCCCTCGCTCAATGTCACTTTGACTGGTGCCCTCGTCATCATCTCGCCCGAGCCTCTAAATCGAGACTGTCGTGCAGCTCTTTTCCGAAACGTCACAGTCACTGGCACTTACCGCGGAAAGATACGAGCTTGAGCTATCATTTCCAAAACACTAGTCTTGCCCGAACTCTGGTCGCCCACAACGATTACCTAGAGCAATGCGAGTCCATGTCTGACTCACTAAAGCAAGTCAGGGCAAATCTAAACCACCACACTATTCTGAGAGACGCGCAGCCATGACCACTCCAGCCCCAAGAACTATAGTGACTCACTCTTGGCAGGTGATCTTGCGTGCAATAGGACGAATCGTAATCGATCAACGTATCCAATGCTTCGGAGTACATATCGATGAGAGACTTCTGAAAGACCTGGCGATCAAATTTGCGATTCGTACTTGCCAACGAGACATTCTCTCGACAAACTTGCCTGCACTTTGCGTCGTTTATCCACATGCTGATTCCTCAGCATCAACTGCCTCCGCAATTCCTTATTCTCCCTCTCTAATCGTTCCAATTCTTTCTGATATTTCACCTGAACTTAATAAATTAGCCGTACACTCACCACAGTTTACACATGCCCCAGCTTACCTGTGTCTGCATCATATCTTCCTGCAATTTCTGGTATCGCTCTTTCTCCGTCAAGTCCATCATACTCTCACCAGCCGATGCGGATTTTGCATCGACGGCCAATGCAGTGTCCGTTAGAACAACCAGCGTGTCGGCCACCTCTGAAAAGAAGAAGCCCTTCAATGCACACTAACCGTACTTGCCAAGGGGGACAAACCTCGTCGGCGATGACGGGTTTTAGCATTACCAGGCAAAGCTGGTACATTAGACTCCACAGTTTCCCAGTCCTGAACGCCATTGAACATCAGTAGACCTGAAAAATCATGACCACATATCGCAACAGAATTTGTCGCACAGAAAACAACTAACTTACCACGCGCGAATCCACCACCGCCCTCGCTGCTTAATGCATTGTCCAACCATTGAGCAACGGCGTGCCGTTTCTCAGCCAGCCATCCGCCAGGTTCGTTGGTTTCTCGCCAGTCCGTCGCCCATTTCTCACGATTCGCTTGCCACCGACCAGTCAGATCATGCCAGCCCTCGGCGATACGATCGAATTGCTCACCTTCCGGCCAATATTCTTTCAGCCAAGAAAGGTCTGGAAGATTCTGTTTCAACTGTTCGTATTTCTAAAAATTAAACGACCCTGTTTAGACTAAAACAAGCCACAGATACCGTAACCGAACTAACCTCTGCCACAGTTACTCCAACACCAACGGCTCCACCCAAAATTAAATATCGTATTTTCAATACCAAACGAGCCAACCGAGCCAAGGAACCGAAATTTCTATTCAGTACTAGCATAGTTGTCGTGGTATTGGCCGACCCACTAAACAACGTTCGACGACGATGCAATAGAGTCGAATACCCGCGCTGCTGCAAAGTAATGTTTAATATTCGATAACGAGAATCGAAGTAGAATGGCACGGGACTTCGAACTTGGGTCGCAAGAACAAGAGCTGTCCTTGATCTTGGAACGAACGTTGTTGTCGATTGACGGTCTAGACATCGATGCAACGCACGAAAATTTCTAACAGTGCAATAACGACAGATATCGAAAGCGCTGAAATGAAGAATCTTGAGTTATGGCACAGTCAGAGACTTCAGTCAGAGAACCTTGCGCATAGACAAAGGTCTATTGTGCCAAAGCTCGTCAGCAAAGCGGTCTTGGTCTACGTTCAAAAATACAGAAATCATGACAAAACGAAAACCGACGATAGCCTAACAATTTACTTCCAAGATTTATGATGCAATCTTGTTTAGGCCTATTCCATGTGAAAATTTTGGTACAGTAAATGACGCAGATTTAAATTTCTTGGGTTGCATAACAAGAAATAGAATACTTACCCGAAACGCCCTCCACGTATTAACGCCACACTTTTTGCATTTGCCATTGTCAAAAGTATTGACGAATTTTATCGATCCTAACATCGATTTCTAGCTGGAATCGTGAAATCCAATTTCCCGAAAGCTAGAAAACATCGTCGCGCACACCAACACGTCTGCTAGATTTGGCATAAGCAGTCAAATGGGCGTGAAAAGTTTGAAAAATTTATTTTGAACTCTAATCAATAGATTAATCAGTCCGGTCCAGTATAATGAATGTTTCTCTCGCAGCTGGTACTTTCTCTTTCAATGTTATTTTTATCAAGCTCGTCATGCAGTTAAAAAATTATCGTGATTAGGTGAGAAATACGCGGCCATCCTACCGCTATTTATCACCCGTTAAAAATAACTGGATTTTGAATCATACGACGGTTCAATCGATACACTATTGTACCTGTAATTTCGTCATTCTCCTATTATTCGTCATTTAGTCGATTCGATTCTTCTAATTTTCGAGATGTCGGAAATTCCACTTTCCGAAAAATCGATGCCATTAAAAGTCGGTGGTCGATTCGAAAATCCATGGTCGACGTGGACGGGATTAGCTTCACCCTGGCAAGTCATCAAATGGCAATGTATGAGAAAAGACCGAAATACGAAAGAGGAGGTGAGACTTCTGTGCTCTGATAATTGAAAAAATTGTTTTGATTTTCGGTTTTATCTTTTTTCCAGCTAAATGAACAACTGCCCGTTCAAAAACCAGATTGGAAATCGACTCCGGAATCAGGCATTATCGCCACATGGCTCGGACACGCCAGCGTTTTAGTACAGATCGATGGTTTTACAGTTCTGACAGATCCAATTTTTAGTCCACGCTGTTCGCCAGTCACTTTCGCGGGTCCTGTTCGTTTACGACCTCCGCCATGCACTTTTGAAGATTTGCCAAAGGTGAGCCGCGTCTACAGTCTGCAGCTCAGGAAAAATGACTTGCTTCAATTCAGCCGCACAATAATCTTCGAGCAGAAACTTCCGGTTTTACGCAGAGTGTGTAGATTATCTGAGAAACATGATATGAAAGAACGAACTCCTTTGGCTGAACCCCAGCATCGACCGATTTACCGATCGGGGGGGGGGGGGGGGGGTGGATCGGCGGGATCGGTAACTAATATTTTTCGCGCTTTCTCTGCTTGGAAATGATAAAGTCTGACAAACTATAACGAGAAAATCCCGTTTTTTCTATTAAATCAGCATTCGCCCTTTAGGTGCTGCTTAGCTCTCCTGTGTCCTTTGGAGTGGTCTAACAGAGTGACATCGAGCAAACAGGGCAAGTTGATGAAGACGCAGTGCCAAACACGTCATCCCCATCTATCTTTTTTTTTTGGAGCGGATCGGGATCCAGACCCGAGGTCGGATCGGTCGATGCTGGGCTGAACCCTAGTTTCTTCGTTTCAGGTTGACGCCGTCGTTATTTCCCATAACCATTATGATCACCTAGACTTCTCTGCCGTTCGTCATCTGCACGAGCGTTTCGGCGAAGACCTCCGTTTCTTCGTTCCGATAGGTCTGCGCGGCTGGTTCACCAAAAGCGGCATTTCTAATGTGACCGAACTGAATTGGTGGGAGTCGTCAGTTCTTCATTCCAAGCCGGACGATCAAGGCAACGAGCGTAGCTTGGAAATGGTCTGCGTTCCTGCTCAACATTGGTCGATTCGAAACGGGTTCGATCGAAACACGTGTTTGTGGGGCGGCTGGGTCGTCATTGGAAAACGTCATCGATTTTACTTCGCTGGTGACACGGGTTATTGTCCAGAATTCAAGAACATCGGCGCTCATTACGGCCCTTTCGATTTGAGTCTAATTCCCATTGGATGCTACACCCCGAGATCGTTAATGTGTCCTCAACACGTCAATCCCGCCGACGCCGTGATGATACACCAAGACGTCCAATCGAAGTACTCGTTGGGCATTCATTGGGGTACCTATGACATGGGCTCGACTGAGGTAAGCACACCTTCTTGCCCCCTTTCGAGAAAAGCAAACTGATTTTTTAGGCCCCCTTGGCCCCCAAATATGATTTACTCAAGGAAATCGAACAGGCGGGTATCAGCGCCAGTTCGTTTTTCACGCTTACCCACGGCCAAAGCTGGCAACTGCCCGAATAACGTGTGCTGCCCTAGATGGGTCGCAGGTTCTACCTAGTCGTACACTGCTGTTTCTATGTTAAGAGTCTTGAGAATCACTTTAGAAACCTGACGGTGATTAACTTGCTGAACGCCGGCGTCATATTTTTATCCGTTAGTTTTAGAGTAGTATTTTCGTTATACCTTTTTAATAAAACATGTATCTCGCACTCAATCCTTAGCTTCCTCTGTCTCGTCGCCCAAGTTAACTTTTTGTTTTTTAGTGAACTTTCTTCTCCCACTGACCGAATTCACTTGCGTGGCCATCTTCCTTTGCATTTCTTCAATAGTATCGTCAGCCGTCGTTGCCCATTCCATCACCAATCTTCGCCCATACAAGTGAGTACTGTGGCACAAGGCATCGAATGCTTTCTTCGCATCGCTCTCAGAAACGAAGTCCACAAAACCAAACCCGCGATGCCCGTCCGATCCAGTCTTCTTTGGAAGTCGTACAAAACGTAAATCGCCGAAAGATTTGAACAGGGTCTCCACTTCTTTCTGCGTAGCTTGAAATGGTACATTTCGAACAAGGATCTTCGTTGCTGAATGTGATTTCTTATCTTCGCTAGCTGATGGCGATCTTCTTCGTTTCGCCGTTTTTTCAGTGTCCAATTGTCGATCGGACAATTTCAGCTGCAGCGCGAATCCTTCCAATTCTCGTCCTTGCAACTCCTTCAAGGCCCGCTTTGCATCCTTTTCCCTGGCGTAGCGCACGAATCCGAAACCCATCGACAGCATTCCCGTCGATGTCCGTTTCTTGGCCACATTCGCGTACACTAACTGACCCATTCTTGAAAAATGTTCCTTCAATGATTCGTCCGTCGTTTCAAAATTTAAATTCTTCACAAATATTGTGGTGCCTTCCTCGTCGGCTTCAACTACCGGCGTCTCCTTGACCTGTTCTTCCTTAACCTCTTCTGTCCTTTGGTCCGATGGCGCTGTCGACTCTTCTGGCTCGAGTCCGCCTTCAACAAAGACATCGCCCGGCGCCCATTCCAGATACAACGGTGCCGTCTTGAATCGAGAATAGGCAAGGGCCGTAAAGGCTTTCTTGGCTTCTTGCTCGTCCAGGAATTCCACCAATGCACTAATACCACTGGGCGGCAATACCAATCGGGCGATTCGACCAAACTTTTCAAACTTGTCTCTCAGTTCAGATGGTTCCGTTTTTGCTGGCAAATTCTTGACTAATATGACTGTTCGACTGCGAGCCGCATCAGGTCGACTAAAGCTATCCAGACGTACGCCATGTTGTAACAAAAATTCCCTGGTTTCTCGAACCAAGTGTGTTTCGCCCAAGGCCATACGAACTCCTAAACTGTTGCCTTTTTGTTCCGTGTCCAATAAAGTTGACTTCTCAGTGTCCAACCGATCAGTGAGCACATCGGCCACCGCGTTGGCGCTGAGAAACAGCGCGTTCCAATTGTGCGATTGGGTCGCTGACGCTTTCAACTGGGCAGCTTTCTTGCTTTTGAATGAAGCATCGGTGAATGAAGACTGGTCTGGTTTCTTATCGTCGGTTTTTTCTTCGCCTGAAATCAGAATATGCGAGTTACCAACTGGAAAAGACAAAAATGTGGTGCATCCTGACAGTTGATAAAGCATCTAACCCTGAATGCGCATTTGGTGTATGAAAGCCCGTCAATTTAAAGTTCTGCCCTGGTACTAACGGTTCGACTGAAATTTCCGATGTTCGCTCATACATTTCGAAAGTGTATCATTCAATTGACCTCACGACCTCTGAGTTCCTGGTGTGCGTCCTTCACTAGTCAGTCAGAGATCGACAGAGATGGCCAGTCCGTGAAAATAAGGCCGCTCCAGCTGCTCAAACAGGTCCATCCTCTCGTTCACTCACCTGCCAAGATATGCAGCATTCTTCCTTTGTAAACCGTGCCATCCAATTCGCTGTAGGCTTTCAAGGCGTGTTCTGGAAAAACGAACGTAATCAAGGCAATGCCCTTGGACCTCTTGGTTCCTCCTTCCTCCTTTCCTCCAAATAACTTCGCCATCGGCAACTTGACATCGGTCAATGGACCGAATGGTTTGAATAACTGTTCTATTTCCTCTACCGCACACACGTAAGGAAGATTACGAACAAAAAGTCGACCCGTTTCCGAAATTTTTTCCACGCATTCGTCGCGAGTTTGCTCTTTTGGCTTTTCTAAAGGTAGCGAATCCGATTTCTCATCTCTTCTTCGAATTCGCTCGTCATCTTGAGAGACCACTTGCGCCGTCACTTTACATCCACCAAAATATTTCCCATTCCTTTTCAAAACGGCCTGCACTTCCGACTGCTTATTTAGGAAAACCAAAGCCGAACCTTCGATCGCATCGTCCTTCTTGATCATACGAACTCGATTCGGTTTGACTGGCGCAAAAAATTGAAGCAGACTTTTCTTTTTCGTTCCGGCAGCAAATCCACTAATTTCAACTACGAGTGATTTCGGCGCCTTTTTGGCTTGTTCGTTTTTCTCTTTTAAACTATCTTTCTTTTCCAATTTTTCGCCAATCTTCCGACAGAATTCTACCTAAAATAGGGTAAAATTTCTAGCTTTGTTTCGGCGCATTCCAATACGAATCCTATCAAAACGTACTTGAACTTTAGCGGTGTCGATAAATGTATTGTCGTAATATTCTTTGGCGCTTTTTGCCTCGGAATCAGTCGCAAATCCGACGAAAGCGAATTTCCGAAATTTTCCATCTTGCCCGAATTTCAATTGGCAATCTGTGACAGTGCCATGGGATAAAAAAAGATCACGCAAGCGCTTTTCAGTGATCTTATTCGGAAGGTTTTTAATAATTAGACGGCTATTGCCATCCATTTTTTGAACTCTCCATAAAAGCGAATTCTCTGAAAATGATTGAAATATGTATGATATATGATGAATACGATTGTCTTACTAGGTAAAATTAAGTTATAGATATACTTGACAATTCTAGTAAAACATAATAGGAAGGCACAAAAAATCAAAACTGTTGTTGGAACATTTTGCTGTTGTTTCCAGCTTTTTTGAAAGAGCCTTGTCACTGATTTTATTTCGAAGCTTTTCATCCCATCCCATGTTATCTGAACTTACTTTTACTTACTGCATTTTTGTGCGGCCATGCCATATTCGGTCGCATCCTCTTCTTCTAGCGCATGCTTTCGATGCTCTTCGAGGCGTGTCCTCGTTTTACCGTACATGCCAGAGAAGCAGATCCGTTTCACGGCATCGACTGTTAATGCATTCTGAACATATGGCTGTCGCGACGGATAAAGATCGTTTCGAGGCAGCTGTAAAGATTATCACCAGTTTGCCCAAAGATGGTAAGCGCCGAATCTTGCAATCCTATGTTTACAGTATGTATACTGTAGGTAATTTTCAGCGGTGAGCCCGTCAGTTCCGGTTAGGCCCTCTGATGTATGTGGTCAGCTGCCGGGTACATGAAACTTGAAAAATTTTGGCGTCACTTGATTGGCGTCCTGACTAGGCTGTGTCTAGATTCGTGGTACCTATGTAGTGGCTGTATATTGCGGATTTGCTGTGCAATAATTCTGCGATTTTACTGTAGCTTGCGGGAAAGGTTTTGATTGAAAGCTAATATTTCATTTTAAGGTCCGTTCCAACCATCGAACGATATGAAGTTAAAATTTTACGGCCTGTACAAGCAAGCAACTATCGGACCATGTACTTCGGGACAACCCTCTTTTTGGGATGTCGTCAATCGAGCGAAATGGTAAGCGTGTAAACATTAGCTTAGACGTCTCTTCCCTAATCAGCGAGCGGTGAGGCGGATCGTGAAGCGAAAAACAACCCAGCATTTGGTATCTTTGTTATGAATTTCGGGCGTTTTTACATGCTTATCATTGATAGTAGGGGTCAAAGTCCATTTTCGACACGTGGCCTCTTACGTACACTGACTTTTAGGAGTGCCTGGAAAGGCCTGGGGGACATGTCGAAGGAAGAAGCTATGCAGAATTACGTTGAAGCATTAAAGCAAGTCGTGGAAACGATGACCTTGGATGCGAATGTGCAAGACTTCCTCGAGAAAATGGGCCCGATTTACGAGTTCGTTACCGATGATGGGCGCGTCGTTACGAAGAGCGCGGAGATCAGCACTTATCATCCCGACATGGCAGCAATGGCCCTGATGGATTCGGCGAAAGGTGGTGGTCATCAGTACGCCAATGGTAGGTTGATGAGACAAGGTTAGCGCTATTGGTTGTTCAATTTCGTGTCTTGTTGTAGGGCGTCATTCGCCAGAGAAAAAACCTGTGAATGGAAACGCTCTTACAAATGGCCGAGGAGTCAATCATATATCGTCGGAAGAAAGCGAGTTGGACGAGCATGTGAATGGCCGACGTCGGCACCAGGACAGACAGTTCGTGCCAACTGTGGTTCGCAAAATGGACCTCGAAGGCGGCAGCGATGAAGAGGAGTTCGACGATGCCACCGACAATCAGGTAAGGGGACACGATTTTAGGTAGTCTAGCTATAATAACACGGAGGGAAGAAGGTGAGTATGCTGTGATATGTAGTCCCCGTGGAAAATAAGGTTTGCATACTTCATTTTGCTCAAATCTGTATCCCAGTTTTAAAAAATGCGAAGATCGAATTTTCGGAGGAAGTTGAATTACACGCATTCGCGCGTTTTACACTTTGATGCGCAAGCAGCAGGTCGTACTGTAACCGCTGGTTTCTCATCAAAATCAATCGCTTTCAGTGTTTCTGCGTATTTTTGAATTTGTGATTGAAATCATCGCGAAGTCATTGTCAATTTTTAGGTCCCCAAGCCCAGCTGTTTATTCTAGAGGTGTTTTAAATGGTAGGAGGATATGATTTTTTAGCTCGAATTTTTATTGATAGGCGAACGGAAATTTCGGCAGAAATAATTACATGCTTTAGCAGAGCAATACATCCGACTTGATTTTTGTAATAATTTTCAGACATCAATAAAAAAATTACCGCGCCTTTCTTTTTTGTTAATGTCTAAAAGCTTACTGCCATCCTGACGGTGAGTGTAAAGCTCTTGCACTTGGATCATTTACAGTTCCAGAACTAAAATGGGTGCGTTAGCAAGTGTTGACACACACCACATTATTGCTGACCTAACGTAACTAAATTCGGCAAAAACCCTATTTTATTTCTAAAATCACGCATAAGAAGTCGCTTAAGTTGATGAATCTCGAAGAAACTGAGAAAAGAGGTAGTCCCAGTTCTTTTTTTACCAATGCTATTAAATTTATGCTATTGAATATCATTGCGGTCACAGTCGAAAACGCGCGGAATTTAACTTTCTCCAAAAACTCGATTTTCGCATTTTTTAAAGCAAAACGAAGTATGCCAACCTTATCTTCCGTGGGAACAACATAACAAGGCATACTCACCTTCAAGGTCACCCCGCCTACTCACGTGCTACTATAGCTTCAACCTGATCTCTGTTGTTGCAGGCATTTGACGGGGTGACGGTCGATATCGCACCGGTTCACAGTTCTGGTAGTCACTCGCCACTCTCCTATGGCTCAACTCCTCGTCGCTCTTCTAAAGCAGTGCAGTCGAATGATGAGTCGGTCATGAAGGACAGTATCAATGCGAGCAAGCCAGCTCCCTTGTCGTCCCCCGTCAGTATGCTTGACCAGTTGTCGCCTTCCCGTCGCCGAGCTGCAGCTGCTTTGGGGCATTTGCTGAGGCAGTTACCCGAGCTTGGTTCGGCCCAACCTGATGGTTTGTTAGCCGCGGCAGTCGACTCTGAGCCGGATGCTGTCGTTGCTGGCGTAAGATCGTCTGAGGATTCAATCGTTCGTGCCTGGGCAGTTCTGCGTCGAGTTCACGCCGAACAGATACAAAGGGCTCAAGACGACGACGACTGGCTTATTCGGCGTTTGAAATATATGAAACGCGGCAAGGGTGGCCATAGGAAGCATCGTGGACGTGGTGGACAGAACGGGGCTGGAAGCAGTGCGGGCGATGGTGCTGAACCTGGGAGCGATACGAATGGAGCCGGTGGTAAGTTCTTTGAAACAAGCCTGTTGCACTTTAGGCTTCATCGGCGTACAAGCAGCAGACCTGGGCTGCAATTCATAAAATAATCATACGGTTTTCAGTGGCCATGCGCCCGGGCGGGGGCAACGGCGATGGCGCATCGACGAGTCGTCGCAGTCAACGTCAGCTGAGTGGTGAATCGGGAAGTACATCGAGTAGCAGTGCCGACTCGGCTAATCTGGATTTCGATCCGCACGTGGGTGCTGTCCTGTTGCGAATGCATCGCGAGCTGCAGCATATTAATCGCCAGTTGGAGTTGGTGGAGGGCATACTGATCACACAACAGCAAATGATTCGTGGTGTCATGGCGAAGGCGGAGGAGGTGGGTGTTGATTGTGGTATGTTGGAAGTTCATGTCGTGACTCCTCATTGTTACAGGTCGAACAGAAGAGGATGCGCGCGGGCTTCTTCTCGAATTTACCTTGGCGTACGATCCTTTTTATTCTGGCTTGGCCCGTCGTCGTAAACATTTTGGTTCGACTTTGCATCTTTAGGATGAGGTAAGGGAGGTTCAGGCGGCTGGGTGGGGAATGACCCAGGCTTTGTGTCGCTCGGGTCACTGGGTGGTGGCGATCAGATGACTCTTGGCAGCCGTACAGACTGCTGTGCATGAGTCCCGGTTGGACAATCCTTCGGTATGGTTGGTGAGAATGTGTAGCTGTTGTCTCTGCTTCTTGGCCTCCCGGCCAAGTGAGGGCGCAGAGACTGTGATGAGTGGGGTCTGCCATTACATAATGTGGTGTTTTTCCTTTCAGACGTCGGAGGTAATTCGTATCGCATGATCACTTTGATAGTCCGAGGTACTATGGTGATACTGTATACTGTACGTATTTATAGCCAGATGATTTGGGTTAATAATATGCTTATGTTCTGTATTCTGCCGACGGGACTGGTTTGGGTGGGTGCAGATTTGTACGGCGATGCTGCTACGGCGATACGGCGATACATTTTTATGATTTTATATGCACTAATGGTCTATAAATAGTAGTAGATGAAGCATTGCATGTTTAGCTGCTCATACTTGAAAATAAAGTTTTTGCCGAAAAAAATAAAACTGTTTGATCAATCTTTTGGCGCCTGTTTGGGTGCCTGGAAGTTAATGGGCGAGTAAAGCACGTGTAAAAACAAGGCACGCGTCTGCGAGTGGAATCAGAAGCGAGCCGCCGGTCATAAATCCCGGCCGAGTGGACCACCGAAGGGGCCCGCACCTGGCATCGACGTTGACTAATGAAGACAAACGAGTGCTCGGGTCAATGGCCCTGCGGCCGGGTGTGTGAGGAAAGGTATCGTAAGTTTATGAGCAGCCTCAATTCGCCACTTTGTTATCCCCATCTGGTTGGCTAGTCCGACCGGCAGGGGAGGCTCTTGTCGACGAACACTTGTTGCACCAGCAAATCGGGCTCGGCGAGACAGATGAAAGCAATCGGTCCTCGGTGTTAGCTGCGAGCAGCCGACGCCACCTGCAGCATGAAGAGCAAGAGTTTCACCATCAGCGCCATCATTGGAGACGATGACGAGAACGGACCCGCCGGAGAGGCCGAGTCGGGTAAGTGCTCCCCCGCATTGCCCACTTGGGTGCTAGCAATGGACTGAACCCAGACTATCTGGAACCTGGGCCTGCTGGACAACATCATGGCCTCACAATGCTGCCCTGGACTGACCTTTGGATTAACTGATAACCGTGGGCAAGGTGGCTACAGTAGGCCTCTCGCATACCCGAAGTAGCAGTCATGCCCCGGCCATAGACTGTACCACGTGCCTGGTGCCATGCCCCGCTTGCCCGCGTCCTGTCTTCACATGTGTTTCCTTTCAGCCCCGCCAGTCACCGAGCCCAACTTGCCGTTTCATCCACTCTTGAGGGACGTCGAAATGAAACTCGAAATGAGCGAGTTGTGGAAAACATTCAGTCAGTTGGACACTGAAATGATCGTTACCAAGTCTGGAAGGTACACTTGTCCTCGGTGGCAATTCAACACTTGGCTATCAGTGAGTGGGACGCAATTGAGGATCGTTTCAGGCGTATGTTCCCCACGATTCAAGTGTCAGTGCGGGGCATGGACTCGCAGACTCTGTACACGATGGCCGTCGACTTCGAGGCTGTTGATTGCAAACGGTATCGATACTCCTTCCATCAATCATGCTGGGTCGTTGCGGGGCCAGGAGACCCCGAGTCGCCACCTCGACAACACGTGCAAGTCGAAAGCCCCGCCATCGGGGCCCACTGGATGCGCCAGCCAGTCAATTTTGATAAATTGAAATTGACCAATAACCAGCTCGATACGAACGGATATGTAAGTGAAGACGGGAGGGTTACTGTAGCCGCCTAACCTGCTATTGTGTGCACGGTACTGTAGGGGCTGTTTCGTGCACTTCCGCCTCTGACCTCTCGACTGGGGTTACATAAGACGGCTGCAGTGCTGGCCATTCAGGAGGGTGATTGGCGGCTGGAGTAGACAGGGGGGCCATTTTCTCACCCATCGCCACACACCTGCCCTGCAATAAAAGCCCCTTTTCCTGCTCTTTTCCCGCCCCTTGGTAAGCGTTGTTTTTCGACGCCTTCACGATTCGGCGCGTGCGTTTTTCCTTCCCAAAAAGATTTATAGTCAGCGAATTAAGTCGCCAATGCGCCAAAGCCTTCCCACGGCGAGTATTTAAAGTTAGTCGAAAAGTTTTTGCAAACATTTCCAGAGCGCGAGTGAAGTCTTGATTCATGATTCGGCCATTATTCACTCGAGTTCGCCGATAACGTTTTCTATCGCCGAGTCACAGCATCAAAATGCGCCCGCTCACCAGCACCCATGAGCGATTAAGCGCGAAATAAAAACATTTCATCGAACTTGGCCCAAACCAATCCCAAATGTCTTTTTGCACATGGTCTCGAAATCGAGCGCGGTGGAGGGTGGTCCCCGAAACGAGAATCAGTTGATCGAGGCCTACTGTAACCGCTCATCCGGGGACTGCCAGAGACAAGTGTAAAGTAGGACTGCGGCCGACACGCTCAGGACAGGGTGAGTATCCTGTGCAGGGACGGCTGTGTGCTCGCCAGGCTCCCTAAGTTCGATCGATCATGCCTCGCCGACCTCGTCCCCCGCCTCCTCGAAAGTCGACCGACTCGAGCTTCGAAGTGCCGAGTAATTACGAAGCCCCCAAACTACGCGTCGATCTGAATGAAATGCCGGTCAGTTTATGGAAACCAGGCGAGCAAAGCAAAGCTTACGAACCTGGTTCATCGCTGCACATTCCCAGGCCCGAAGGAAACAAAAAACGGGAGTCCCGTCGGATCAGCTGGGATCCTGCCCTTAAAGGGACCCATGACAAGGGCAGAAGAAAGTTATCGCGAGAGTGTTGTATCCTTACGTGCGCCATCGCCGGTATAGTTCTCATTTTGCTCGGTGCCATATTGGTCGTCACGCTCAATCTGAAAAGCGACGAGACGACTGCGAAGACCAGCCGCCTGATCACCACCCAGTCGAGCCCGGTTTCAGGAGCAGCCACCAAACCGAAAGTACACAAACCGCCGAACGCCATAGAAGCGATGAGAAAGGGTAGGGCGATGGGTTGAGCTCGCTGGTGCCGTTCTGTGCTTTTGGTGGGATCGGATGTGCGCTTCTTGCACGTACAGTAGATGCGTCATGCCTGGCTGCTGCGTCCACTTTTGATTCCTAGACGTTCAACAGAGCGGGTGGGCATGGTAACCGGGTGAGAGACAAGAAACCAGTAATTCCATCCGTGCACATAGGCATGTACCGTAAGCTGTGGTCACGAGATTCTGTTAGCCCCTGGCCTGTCTGTATGAACGAAAACAGCATGTCGGCATCATTTGGTCTTTCGGTTTCCTTGGCTGGCCGAAGACCCTTAGCAGAGCACAAGGGGTCAACACTGACTGGACCATCCGCAGGCGAGGCGCATAACGAGCATACCGATCGCTGATGTTCCAGTTCAGTAGGTCCAGCGACGATCACTTCGTGTACCTTCCTGAATGTGGGTAATTCCAGTATGGGCATCTCTCTTCCCTGCACCCATCCCACCTTCTCATCCAACATTGGTTTCAGATCATTCTCAACTCGATGCATCGTTATCAACCACGAATCCGAGTCTCGCTGGTGCCCGAGCAGTTCCCTAATTCGACGCAGTATCGAATGGAACGAACGTTCGTCTTTGCAGAAACTCGATTCATGGCCGTCACTGCGTACCAGAATCACAGGGTAAGCCTGGCCTATGGGTCGAGGAAGGTACTGGACTGATCTTTTACTGCTCCTAGATCACCCAGCTTAAAATCGCTAGCAATCCGTTCGCCAAGGGATTTCGGGACACGGACACGGATGAATGGTGAGAAGACATTGTTCGAATCCTTGGAGTCCCGTTAGTTTATGGCGTTGGGTTAGCCAAGTAAAACTGAGGGTGCTACTCAGCTGCGCTTGGCCGTGGACCCGTTGTGGATCCTGATCACAGATGACGGTCTTAACTCAGGCAGGCTTTTACTCTGGGTCATATTAGAGGTCTGTGCTTACACGCATGCCTGGAATCTTGCCTTATGGCCTGGGGATGTGCGCGAGGAATTTCGAACAGATTCTGCTTACAATGCGAGTATATTGGTGGGGGGCAGATATGGCTGTCTGGTCAGTACATGATCCCCAACTACATTTTGGCATTCAGCGGGTTGCACATCGTTCCTTGTACCAATCCCATCCCTGTGACCATTTCCACACAAAGGATTTACTGGGGAGGATTTATTGTGGATAGGTCGCACTAGGTGCCTTCCATCAACTAGTCAGCAGATATTCCGATCAAGATCTAGCTTCATTCCAGGACTAACAGTTGGGCAGGTGGTATGGCCCTTCGGTTCTACGATAAGAGACCACAGAAGGGGTGGGGGTTGAAGGATTTTACACGAAAACAGGCAGAAAGGGGTGGGATCATGGGAGAGATGACGTCCTCTTTTGAGTTCCTGCTTGTGAAGTGGCGTGGAAACTACAGTGTAGCAAGTTTTCCGCAAGTACTGTCAGTTTCTGAACTGCCTTTTAGGATACTTGATTTATTACACAGAAATGTCATGAGCAGAGCTGCTGTTTTTTGGGGGTACTGCGGTGCCCTTTTGTGGAGAGGTGGCCATTCTGCAGGTAAATGGCGGACAGGGATTGCGGGGTCAGAAAATTCAAATATAATGGGGCTGTTGTTTCGGCCCTTGATTTATACTCTATGCATCAGTGTACAGTATCTGATGCTAGCCTAGTCGCAGAAGCTACTGGGAATCCATTATCTGGTTTTATTTATCATATCACCCAAACTGCCAGACAGAACTGGTGGAGGTTAGATCCGACTCCCATATCTGGTCACCCCCTCCAGCAATATACTCAGGCAGACTTTTCGAAATCCCTCGCGTACTCCCAGGCCACAAAGCAGCATTTCAGGCACCATACACACGCGCATGCGTTCACGATCTGCTGGGATCAACGTGTCGGATCACAGCCCTCATCTGTACTTGCATTTTGGCCCCTTCCCTGACTGCTGATCTTTTCAGGTTCTACACGTCTCTTCCATTCCTCTTCTCGCCAACACCGTCTTCGAACACTTTCTGGCTGCCGCAGGCGCAGAACGCGTGGATGGCCAGTTTGGAACACCACGAACAACGCATTCGACAATTGGTCGATGCCGAGAACTATCGTCGAGATGCACCCAATTTGGTCGAACGAAGCGACGTGACAGAGAACGAGCACGACCCGTCCACCACATCCAGCAGTGGTGGTGGCAAAATCCAAAAGCGAGCTCACCAACTCGTCCATCCCTATAATCGATAGAAAATACTATTTTCTGATTTGTAGATTCCTATTTATTGTCTATTGTATCTTTCAGATTTGCCATTTCTCTTTGTATTTTTGAATTGTATGAACAGTATCATTAAAGGCGAGCGATTTATTGTACTCAGCGAATGAATATCTCTCAAATTTTGAATTTACCGCTATTTTTACTTAACTGTCATAAGCAGTGGAGTCAGGTGAGCTAAGCTTTTTCCCAAGGTGCCTATTGCGAATCGAATCAAATCAAATCAGATCAGTTCTCTGTTGAGATCGAGAACAGTTGTCATCTGAAATAATTTTTGATCCAAGCTGAAATGGAGGCAACTTTTGCAGTAACGCAGGTTTTTGGCGGAAAATTATTGGGCAATTTGATTCCTATTGGCGATATTCGGTTAAAAAATTGTCACAATCGCGAAATTAGTTTATCACAACTAGCCTCGGTATTCGAAAAGGACGCTGGGCCAAAATTACGCGACCTTCTCGATTATTTTCAAATTGACGATCGTTTTGGTGTGGTTTTGAACAACGATCAAATCACTGGTTTTAAGTTGTGTTTGGAAGAGCTTCGCCGTCGGCGCCGTTATTCGTTGGAGGCACCTCAGGTGGCGGTAGCAAATCCAAACAGAAGTTCGATCGGTTACGTCGTCTCGGTGCAACGAACAGGATTGTCGGTTTGGACGAAGATTGATGGTGGCGCTCTCGTCTTTGCTCCTTCGGCTTCAATTTGTGGCAACGAGACGCCTGAACAGGTTGGGCTGAACGTACCTGGTGTTGGAGTCACCGTGCCCAAGGTGGTACGTAATGGCTATATGCTTCGCATGGCCAATAATTAGTATAGTAAATATGTGAGATCACTTGTCCCGCTTTCAGGGCGACCGTAAACCAGGTCCTCGTTTTTCAACTATTCAATACGATTCTGTGTCGACCAGTCTGATCACCAATGAGCGGCTGATGCACACGTATTTCCCGACTTACTACCGCATTGGCGCGATCCGATGTATTTTGGACGATGATCGAGGAGCCATTTTGAGCATTAATCCTGGCTCGCTTGGTGGTCCGTGTGATAGCCGATTTGACACTAATCGGAATCGCCCAATCCCAGGTGTCACCGATGATGTGTTCTGTCCTCCTTGGTCGTTCGCCGTGGATGAGAAATATGCCCCGTCGTGGAAAGCGTTTTGCCGTTTGGATGACTTTTATCAAATGCGTAAGTCTGTCTGCAGGCCCATAGTGTCTTCGGAGATAATCTAGTGCTTTTGTTATCGCCTCATACTCGTACTTTCGAATCGGGAGTACGATTTTCATTCGATTAAGGCGGTCCTTTATTTGAGTGAACTTGCGACTGCTATTATTTATTTCCAGGTATGGTTTTCGTTCGCGAAAGCGGCTTCGCATACGGTTGTTCGTGGATCGCCATCGCCACCACACGAATGGATTCCGCTGTCGGCTACCGTCCCATCCGAGAACAAAGTACGCACGAGCGACGTATAGCTCAAGAACGGGTTCAAATTTACGAAAATTATGAGCGAGATATGAAAAAACGCAGCTCGTGGAACATGGAAGACTCTCGAGCTCGCATTATTTCGCAAATGTTTCCTCCGAATAGCGAAAGGGATTCGCAAGACGGTAACGAATTGGCTGAAAAGTGCAAATTATTGCGTCGTTTTTTAAATACTCATAAAAAGAATAGAGAATCAGCCGCTGCTCGAGACGAACCTTCGACAGGTACCCGTACTCGGAGAACGGCCACTGTCGGCACACAGACGACTTTCGATGGCGAAGTTTATTGCGCATTGAAGCCTTGGTTGGACGATTTGACCATGGCATTGCATCCGAGGGACCTCGATGAATTCTGGTCGCGTTTCAAAGATTTACAAACTCTTTTCAAATAAAAGTACAGTAAGTCGGCGTTCTCAGTGATTTTTAATTGATGGAATAGATTTCCTTGATTAGAATAGAACATAACTATTTTTGTAAGCGGGCGTTTCGTTTATTTCACATTTTCTCACTCGAATGAACTCGTTTCGTTCGGTCTTTCACTTTTCGTGCTTCTGCCTGCATCAAAGCTGTAAAAAATTTACTTCTCATCATTTTAAAAACACAGCAAACAAATTTGTAAATAGCTTTAAGTACAATCACTGACAGGACGTTGTCATTCACCCGTTTCACGCTCATACAATGCGCCACACCTGAAGCCAAGGGCTGGGTCGGGAGCAAGCAGTCAAGTGTATATCACTTGCCAAGTGAACGTAGCGGACTCCGCATAAAACCTTTCGTGCACTTTAAAAATGGCCAAGCTCACGATCTGTCGAATGGCGCACTATATACAAAAGCAATAAAAACACGCATTCGAAGCGGGTAGGTGCTCGAATCAAAGGAAAACATGAATCGATAGACTCGTCTCCTTTTACGGAAATTAAAGCCTAATATGACTCGACATGCCATGCTCCAAAATACTAATTGAGTAAAAATGGATCGGTGCCTAGACGGCCGTAAAAACTAGTACCCGGCAAATAGCATGCACCTCACATCCAGGCCAAGATGGATCAGTCGGCATCCATGCTCTCCGTGGCCTTGTTCTTCTTACCCCGCCTTCGGAATACGCTCCACGGCGTCAGCTTCTTGGTAGGAGGCGCCATCAACAGACGGACTTGGTTTTTATGACTGATGCGTATGGTGCACGGGGGTTGCATCCACGGCTCGCCATCCACTTGCATCGGAACTCGTTTGAATGTCCTGCAGGAAAAGGGATGCACTTGGCGGGTATGCTGGATGATGAGTCAAGGACTGCACTGGCGAGCTGGACGGGATCACATACCTGATTTCCACCAGCGAACACTGCGCCAGACGTCGGCCAGACGCTCGCAGACCCGCTTTCACTTGCCCAACGTACATGGCACTTTCTAAGCCGACTACTTCTATTAGCTTATCGCCCATGTCTGCAAAGAAGGATGACTCATTCGGGGACGGAGCATCTCAGTCAGCCCCTCGCCTGACCCCCCCCCCCCCCAGCACTTAAACCATATCCTACCTTGAATACTCGCACTCAGGTCAGACCCAGTCGATGTTTCTCGCTCGTGCGACATGAGCATACTCGGTAAGACCAGTGGCAGGCCGGGCGTCCTCTTCTTCTTTTTCGAATGATCTCCCCACAAATTGCTTCCACCGTAGATGCTGGGAATGTTCAAGAATGCAATGCCTTCCAGCGAAGGTCCACTTTTCAGATCCAACATGGCACCATCGCACTGAAATGCGCAGGGCCTTTATCACCAGGTTCACAGAGGTGTGTTTTCGACACTTGGAACAACAGCACCTGACCAAACCCATCCCGACTTCCTATCCTCCTCGCTCCGCAACTCTCACCTTAATCTCAATCTCTTCGTGCAGATTCTTGCACGTTGCTTGAAACGTTTCTGAAGTGCCGAATTCAAAATACCACAGCTTATTTTTCATACGGCTATTAAACTTTTCCGGATGCTTCTCACGCATCAAATGGAATCGATGGGCTATACTGGCGTCCTAAAACAGGAAATCCAATAGCCTTCTGAAATCATAACCTGGTATCACCGCTTACCACTCCAATCGAGAAGTAATTATTGATAATGCTGAACGGAAGTGGATCTCCCTTCTCGTCCTGATACGTCTGGACAAGATCGACTTGCCATCTGTCCAGCATGACCGGGATGGCCTTACTGATCATTTGCAAGATCTTTGTCAAACTTTCGTTTTCGTATCCTAAATGCACCAGTGTAATCCTACAGGTAGATCCAGAGGGCTGGACCTCACCTCCTCCCCATCTCAGGCAACGAGCCAAATCGTTTCCAGTGCCCAATGGTAAAACGGCGACAGGTGGTCTGTCGTGAGCGTAGTTGATCTTATCTGCAAAGTACCAGCTCAATCCGAGGTGATCGATCTGAGGAACTCGTGAGAAGCCAAGAAACTAGCAGAAACCCATCAAAGAAGGCAGGCACTGCTTCCCTTCTCCTCGAACACTGTACATACCCATGGCGTCCAGCACCCAACCAACAGTTCCATCACCACCGCAGCAAAGAATGTTCAACTGCGCCGCATCCGAATACATCCGTAACCTAAAATCAAAGTGGTCATCACAGCCTGGCCCCTTCCCAGGTCACAACGCACTTACCCTTCATTCGGACCTCCATTGGCCAAATTGAATACCTGACGTGGATTGAGCAAGTACTGAAACTTTCTGTACAACCTGCAACGAGGCCAACGTACACCATTCTTCATCTCCTAAGTTCAACTTGACGTACCTCTCTCCTTGTTTCCCTCCGCTTTTTGGGTTTATAAAAACTATGAGCGGCCTCGTATTTACCATGGGAGTTATTTGGAACGACGTCGGCTGCTGCTGGGATAAAGTCGATTCTTTCCTATCGATGCGCTTGCCCGGCGGTTTTTGACGCTCCTCAAATGAGAATGATTCACCTTTACTAAATCTATAGTAGTCCTATAACAGTGCTGCCCGCATGTCATATCAGGCTCGAACAAATCCATGACATCTGATTTCTGTCTTGAGAGGATCCCTCCCTCCAACACTATGCAGTACCAACTCCCACCAGAGACGGCTTGCTTACCAGGACCGTTGGATATATGGCAGTCGGAGGTAGAATATGGTAAGCGAGCGGTCCCAAATCGCATTCCGTTTTCCACTGTGCTGCACATCGTGTATGCAACTAAAACACGCAAGTGCCTGATCGATCGCACGTGGCTGACACCTGAAGCAGGTGGGCTTACCGTGACCTGGCACCATCGGCAATGTTTGCCTTCGAGTACCTTCACCCCTTTCTTGCACTTAGCACATTTCTCCGTGCAATTGCCTTCCACCCAATGGTGCGTCAGCGGTTGGTCAGCCTTCTTCGACTTCATATACGTACTTATACAATTGTTCGGGGCTCGATGGACGCAACGTTCGTGCACCGTGTATTTACAAACTGAAACCAACAGCAATATTCAAACTGGCAGGCAGGAAATACCCAAGTCGCTGACACACGGAAAAGGCATCCAGCAGCATCGAAACGCTAGTGTTTTCTAGTCTACGAGCGCTAATAAACGTCAACAATAGACCACTTACAAGTACAAGAAAGGCCTTGTTTTCCAGCGAATCCAACCAGCACTTTCAAACACAGGTTACAATAGGCCGTACGATTAAAGTGCTTTAGCTTCCATAAATGTGTTCCATCTTCTCGAACGTTCTGCAAATATAAAATAGCACTTTCGATGCGTTAGTGCAAAGGGGAAATGTGCAGAGCTTGACTCAAAGGTTGTACAGTAATTTGTATCTCAGTGCCCAGACGCGAGCCCCGAACGGCATACACTTCAGTGCGTTATCAGGTTACTTAGGATCGAGCACAGCCGATCCAGCTTCCACTTACGCAAGGATCATAATAAGGCGCATCTCCGACAGTCAATAAGGGCGGTATATCCCCGCTACTACTCGATGCGCCCTTCGCAGACAGTGACGAGCCAAAAACGATGCCACTAAACGAACAAATGGCCAAATCCGGACAGCTGCCGCTCGTTATCAGTAAGCCACTCGAGTAAAACATATTCGTCCAACCTCGACACGTCGAAGCATATCACATACTCCGTCCAATGTCCCTCCACATCGGCAATGGATTAGACAGTCGCTAGAAAACTGGCACAGCTTCCAGCACAGTCGCCAAAGTGAGCTCGCTCACGCCACTCGGAAATAATTTTTGACAACCTCCTCTTCATTCGACTGACAAAAGCGAATACTCATTCGGCTGGCGAGCACGGCGAGCGTACATGTCGATATGCCAGCTTGGCACCACCCGAGACAGCACGTGACGAAAACGATGACTGTTATGCGAATACAATAGATTGCCAGCTTCGGCAAATATTTCCTCACCGCTTTCGTAACCAACTCGACGAGATAAGACTTACACGTGCAAGGCGCACTCCGCGATGCCACCTTGCTGGCATACGGACAACCATCCCCTCAGACTGATAACCCCCTGGGCCAATCAGAAATAGCGCCGGGACTACTTTTTTTAAAAACGAACTGGCTAGTCTACATACCGTGTCGAATCCCAACAAAACCAGCAGCGGGATGGTAGTCAGGCCGCCTCGTTTCCATTCATCCAACGATACAGTCCCATCCGAATCGTAATCGATCTCTCGTAACATTTCTCGTAAAATCTAAAATGACAAAAGAAAAAAATTTGCATCGTCTACCTGAACTGACAAAGGCCAACACATCATCACAAGATCTCAGGCCTCACTAGGCCTCAGAATTACAGGCATCGTCCTAGCACATCCCCGCTACTAACCACATCCCCTATCTTTTCTGTGTCAGTAACCCTGCCATCACCGCCTACAAGGAATAAAGGATCAACAGCCATCAAAATTAAAATTCCGAGCAATGTCATTTTGGCCACACTGAAACGATAAAGCGCATTGACAATAAGACGACGAGATAGCACACCCATCCTAGGACCCCGCCTATCACTCCGACCCCCCTAATCAGCACCGACATGCAAACCACTCTTGTCACATTGCACCTTACCGGCTCCAGCTCGATGGTGTCCCAGTTTAGATATTCAGCAACGCTCATCATTTGTTCGATTATGCTCTCCATTTCCTGAAAACTGAATAACATATGCATCTTCACAAAAACGGGCAGAGCGCACATCTCATACGCTATTGTCCAAGCATCCATTGCCATCCGTGTCGTATAAGTGAAACATGACTGAAATAGAAATCACACGGAGCCTCGCTTGCCAGCACGACCACCCACACAGACAGCAGCACGCTTTGTAAGGTCATCGGAGGCCGCATTTGCAGAGCACTCGGCCCATTCATTAGTACGATACCTCTTATCCCACATGCCCACAGACCCGCCAACGAAACCCTCGGCGTAACGATCACTCTCACACAAGACGGCACAGCCCTTTTTCCCTATGAAGCCTCCCGCCTGATCAACTGCTACTGATCTTGGCACCCTGGACTTCCCCAGCAGCAAACCCCACTTACATTCCAACTTGTCCTCGGGCCTTCCACCTTCCAACAAGGACAAGTAGCAGATGATATCCTTCACTGGCACTTTGACAGTGTAAATATCTAATTCCTGCACCGATGCCACCGGCGAAAGCACTGGCGTCGCCTTCGGCTTAAATATGGCATCTTCAGACGGCGTAGCACCTAAATTAGTACCACATACGACTAGCAATGGCCGCACTCTGGTCACACCTCCCATACCCGACAAAGTGTTCGTTGTATTAACGGAATGACTGGACTTTTTACTGGAATTCCGCGAAGGCAGCGAATGGTTAGGCGAGGAACTGCCGCTCTTGTCCGTCCTTATCGTCACAACTGGCGGCTGTTGGTTCAAATTCTGATAACTTCCTTAAACGAGCACCATCCTTTCGTCTCCCCCTTGACTCACTCGAACACCCTAGTCTCACCTGACTTGACCGCAGAACTTTCTGCCGCCGCAGTCCTCAAATGAAATCGATCCGTAAATATATGCACACGTTCGGCGATCGAATGCCTCGTCTCGGTCAACTTTTCTGCCAGTGTTGGCAATCGATTATCGGGGAATGAGGCCGAGGTGGACACTTGGGGAATGGGTGCTATTTGTTCCGTACGTGACAATTGTTGAGGCGTCACAGCCGCCACGATTGTTCGCCCCACTTCTTCCGCCGCCACTACAAAAACAAAAAACTTTACTTCATTTCGTTATAAAAAAATAATTAAAGGCTTGTTGACCGTCTATCGTTTATTTCATAAAGAATCCCCAACCTTCGCATCTGTTTTTAATCGTTGATCCATTATTCAGGTGCCCCTCCGTAATAAAGCCTAACGAGGCTGCATCGGAAACGAGGCCGGACAAGGTGAGAGAAACAGACGGAGAAGAAAGTTCACATCCATTTTCTCTGTTTACGCGCTCAACACACGCACGCCTCATTTCCTTTAACAACACGTTTCGATTAATCCTAGCCGAAAGACCCTTTGCTCTTTCCATTATCCAAGCACATTACCTAAAAGCATTACAAACAGGCTTTCTTCTATTCCCTGAGTGAATAGAAAAAAACCACCTTTTTCTACCTTCACACCCGAGTAGCCAAAGATAATTCGAGATTATTTCACGTGCGGACTTTATGCAAGATGATCCCTCAGCTGGCTCACATGCCAATTCACCTTTTTAGCCGAGGACACCCTAACAAACGAAACAACATTAGCTCCCCCCTCCGCGCTTCTTACGTGACCAAAATGACCTCGAACATAAAAGAAAGGCAAGCTGATAAGGATAGCAGTCTAATCAAGAGTTGTGTTAGCCTTTTTTTCACATCTTATCTCTTCATTAGATTAGGCCTTAGCAACGAGAAAAACACGCTGCTGTAGAAACACAGGAAGCAACAAAGCCGAATCATCATGACGCAAATGCGACGCAGGCCATAAGTGCCATTGTAGTGGGAAAGAATACCCGACTCATATTGTGTATAATAAACTATTACCAGGTATACCCGGGCCTCCCAGGAAAACATCCTACGCCGACTTGTTCATTGCCAAGAACACTGCAACCGTTTTTTCGGCTTCATTCCGACCATTTGTCCCAGCATGATTTAGGGACAACTCGTCCTTCATACTAGCCAAAGATAGATTCGTCGGACAGGCGCAGCACCCACTGCACCGCATGTCTTGCCGACACAACTTCTACAGCAAAGCATGTTTGCTATGACTCGAAGCAAGCAGAGTTCATAAAGATACGATTCCTTCTATCCAAACGATATTTAGCTTCAAAATTCAAAGCAAGGGTATGCGTGAACAGTCCAATCCGTGGTCATTCCATTCCATGGCCGATGATCTTACCTTTCAAATCGTAATCCGGCTTGGCTGAACGACTTGCTGGTGACAAATTGCTAGGCGCTTGACTTGGACGTCGTTTAATAAACGAGGCGAATAGATGCGTGCATAACTCATTCGGCACATCCACTTCCAAATACAAATCCATAAACCGTTTAAAACCGTCGTAATTTATTGTCTAAAGGAAAAAGAACTTTTCTAGTACTTTTTATTTGAAACAAGAGAGGGCAGATGGACGAGTCGAGGCGTACTTGGGCCCCGAAAATATCAGCTACGTTCTTTCACCCTGATCATCATTAAAGCAAATCCAGTTCCTCCTCTGTATTTAATCATCCCTACGAAACTAATCTTTATCCACGTCAAACGCCAAAAAAGTTTTCCCCTTGCGTCGCATTAAAAACTAAAGAGCTTAATTTCATCAGAGCTGGGGAAAAAGTTGTTCAAGAAAGACCCATCCTTCCTTTCGCCCGTCATCAAATTGCACCTAACTTCTACTTACTTCATCGCTGCACTTGTACTGGGCCAAACACCCGCCGTCCTCGAACTCTTGTAGAACACCTTTCAACGTTCGATTCGAATCTGAAAAGCAAAATACTCCTGTAACAAGCTATACCTGCCTTTTCAAAAATCCCAACTTACAGGACAAATATTCTTGCAACTGTTTGAACTCGGCGGGGGACAACTTCTGCCATTGGCACGTCTTACCACCGCTGCTACTGTAACTCATGGTTCAAACCTGGAAGGAGACAAACTTGAGACCGTGCGCAAACACTCTTAAGGAACAACAGGTAACGAGGCGGGTGGCCAGATCAGGCGAGCATCATCGACCACTCCGACGTAATTGGGTACAATGCAAATACTACTACCTACCAATCCACCAGGCAAGGGGGAACCAGTTTTCCAGCATCAAAACGACGGACAGCTTCATCACGAGGCCCAGCCGAAGGACGGGTACACCAAGACGAGGAGAGCAGTTGTCGAAAGAAAGACGACGAGCTTACTCTAAGAACAATCTCCAATTCTAAGCCCGTGCACAAACTTGATTGAAAGGCCGCCGCGCAAGCAGATAGCAAAAAAGGATTAACCCGAGCCTTGCCCCTTTCTGCAAATGCCAAGCCGCACCGAAACGGGCAAAAAGCCTGGCCCGAGTGACAGACAGAGCCCTATCATGGTTCTGGCCACCAGCCCGCACCCTGTTCTCTTTCCGCCCTCAATGAAAGAACACGCTCGGAATTAATGCACTGCCTCTCCTTGTCACGTCTCTGCCAACAACAGCGTCTTTCATCCATTCATTGCATCGACGGCGGCCGTCTTGGCAGGGACGACACCCTTCCCAGATCACATTCATCACCGGCTACAATGCCAAACCCCGGCCCGCTTAGAAAAGCATTACCAAATCGGGCCAGTGCTTTTCACGTCAGCCCAACTTCTCCAGCTCCCTCCGCTCTCCGGAGTCAGCCGAGCAGAAAACAGGCCCGTGTCTCGCTCGTGGGCGGTCCGCTACGTGAGAACGTCACAAATACACATGTAATATCACGCCGCAAGCAAAAGCTCACACTAGCCCGCCTCGGATCAATGAGACCGCGAGAGAGTGAGACGTTAAGCGAAAACCGGAAGACGCGACACGGTAGCGCTTAACGAATTCCTGCCCTCTCTTTCCCTCCATCACCACATGACCGGCCGTCGCGTCTCCGGGCCGCTATTTCGATTCATGCCCGTTGGTATACTTACATTGTGCCTTCTTACGAGATCGCACTCCTAATACGGCGCCCCCACAGTTTCCAACTCAAATAGGAAACACGACCCCTCCCCGTACCTGTACGGCTGCTCGTAAGGCCTGCGTCAAACAATCGTCTTGACGCGCCTGAGAAGCCCCGCCTATCCTCCATCTCAGCTGGCTTCTGGCCTCGGTCGAGTGGCAGTCCAGGATTAGCGGGCTCCGATCACACGGTCACCCAAAAGCACGCGCACCGAGTCGGGTCATTCACCATATTCGCACCTAGCCACCAGCTATACAATGCACTTGTCACGGAAGCTAGCAACGCCCGAATAGTGACTTCCGCGTCATTCAAAACCGCCCTCCTCAAGAACTCCATGAGTATTAGTTGATGATGGCAGTCCATCAGGTGCAGGACACAACTACCACAAGTCTATCGAGCCACCAGGCAACAGTCAGTATGACCCAAGGCTATCAACCAAGTTCTAGCAAGCGAGTCTCGAGGACTCTCGGCCAAGACACGAAACGCTATCCATGTTTGCACGAGGCTCACATTCCAGGCCAGCCAGGCACTCTTGGTCAGCCTCATGATCACCCGACACTTCCCAAGCGCCGCTCACACGCCGAGCCGAGTCACGCCTCGAAGACGAAGTGTCGGAGCTCGCGAAACGTGCCAGGTTTCGCTCATATATAAATGATAGTCATAGGGCACCTGCCTAATCAGCTTCGTCGTCTTGAACAATCTTAATTGACTGAAGCCTCCGGCGAGTCAAAAATAAGCTAGCCTTTGACGTCATGCCCAGGACACCTGCTTCCGTCGATGCGCATCAATTTCTAAAATTGGCCCTCAACATCCATCTGGCATTTATCATGAAGTCCTATCTATCCTATCAACCGCAACCTGAACGCGTATTTATCAACGCCCCGGGCGCATTCTATAAATCGCCGCCAATATTCTCACTCCTTTCGTCCAAAATAAACTCGCGGAAACTCGAATCTGTGCTTCAAGCATAAACCCGCCTGACCTTCACCAGGTCCAAAGGTCGAGCAGGGACCAACGCGCGGGGTCTCCTAATCAGGCGTGTTATGACTCGCCTGGAGTCGCACAAACAAAAGTCGAAGCCGAGCACTCACAAAGCCGTCCATCAGAAGTAGGTTCCTCGTAGACTCTTATGTTCCGCTTCAATAGGTTTATTTCCTTGAAAAATGTCAAAACAGCCAAGAAGATTCTCGCGATTACAACCCGACCAACAGCACACACGCAAAACAAGGCAAGAACTGCCTCGCATACTGTGCCAGAGTCGAAAATGACTCAAACATAAACTCATCAGCGTGGCGTCGGCGAGAGTGTTTTCGGAAGTGCCGTCGGAAATTCCTCCGACCCAATATCTCGCTCTAACGAACTTATCGCCCGTCGAGAGAGGATCGTACTCGCCACACCAGCTCCCCGCAGTGGCTAAACTGGTTCCCTTATTCGAAGAACACGTGTAGCTCGGACTGGCCCATTAGAAGCTGCTTCTTCTAGCGCGCGTGGGTGGCCCAGCACGAGCGCATCCCATTATTGCCCCTACTTAATACCATCCCCATCAAGCCCGTTCAATTCGGAACGCCCAGGTGGTCCGGGAAAATGATCATTTTCCAAGCACTTACCAGACAACATTCATCACGGATCATGCTCATATCAATATCTGTAACGCTACCCCTCGAAACAACGCACACATCTTTGCGCCACCTGCACTCAGATAGCACCCAGCCCTTGGGCTCGTGCGTCGCCTTACCACTGGTTACTTCCTCTTCTATTCAAAAAGTTACACAATTAAAAAACGATGCGAGGATTCGCTTTCTAAGACGGCGGACGACAGGAGAGAAGGCGGAATCAAAAAACTCCGCAGGGATGCGTGCTCGTCGGCGGGGCGAGGCTCGAGGAGTGGGAGGAAGCAAGCAAAGCCACTTCACTCCCGGCCAACAGTATCCTCTGTAAGTTCTTATCGATTGACCTCGAATGACGAATCGCAACGCACGAAGACGGCTCCCACGGCTTAACACCCTCTCTTCCTTCTTGTCCAGCAGAGACATCCCGGCACTAGCCGCGGCTCCATAGAGACCGCCGATCCCTCCCCGCCACCCGCAGAAGGTAAGAAGAAAACCCAATTCGTCGCATCATGCAAGTCGCTAAGAAGCCGAACAGAGCGGCCAGTAAAAGACTTTTCTGAACCACTGAATTTCATCTCTTCCTATCCGCATGCCTAATAGTCGAGTCTAGCCATCTTATTTTTCTCATCTCCTTACCATCCGCATCGTTTCCTCTCAGCGCAGGCGCATCAAATCGAGCCTAGCCCTAATCAAGTCCAACGCTACGTCAAATATCCATCCATCCCATAAAAAAACTGATGAAAATGTCAAAGAGCCGGAAAGAATGGCCACTAACAAACAAGTAGCCCTTGAAATATTGCAAAAAGTCCACGCCCAAAGAGAGTCATCACAATGCCATTGATTGAGAAGACGCTCAGTCCCGCGAGTTAGGCTCCGACGGAGAGACTTCCCATTTCCGTAACAGAACACCCAAAGTGGTCGGGCTCCGCAGACAGACGCAACTTCCTTTTACCGTCATAATTTACTCGAATCCCAACAGCAGAAATGGCAACTTCGTTCAGCCGACCTTCTTCCGCTCCCCAAAATGCCTAATGCTCCTTTTGAACCGAATACATTTTTCAAGCCGCCTCTTGTTCTACGCAATACGCCGACGAATAAACGGTAACTGGATAGGATGAGACGAGCCATTAGCAGTGCACGCTATTTAGCCGTGCCATGTTCAATTATCCAAATACATCAAGTCATCTCTCCCAATCCTCCCCGTCCACGGGTAATTCTAAACCATTCGAACACAATGCTCCTCCTGGCATCCTTCCCTCCTCACCGCCTCGAGTGACAGCGCGCTTGCCCGCTTGAGTGCCTAGAAATCAAAACTGTGTTTGGAACTAACGAGAAGCTAACTTACATTGTTTCACTCGGCGCAATTACGTTTATGCAAGGATTGTCTTCCATTACTCGATCAGCGTGTAATAGATCTTGAATGCATTCCACAGTTGTGAATCTCTGCGTTGCGCTTCATCGTACGCTTGTCTACTATCCGGGCATAACCCCCATTCGTGTTGTCGTGATCTGAAACCGAGCATATACGGTAAATAATTCGGGGAGCACAAAACTGCTCACAGAAACGATTGCTTGCCAGCTTACCTGCGAACAAAGGCCAGGCACATAAAGCCCTTCCGATTCATCCAGTACTAATCGTACAACTCCTTGCCGACAGTGGACCTCGACCAGGCGCTTCGATAACAAGCTCAAGTTTTCGGTCCATACAGCCTAGCGTTCGACAGGGGGTGATTTTTTCGGGGACGGGGTTAGTCTTTCCCCGTTCGGGGTCGGGGATGCAGCCCTCGGGGTTTTTCGGGGCCGATGATAACCCCGACGGGAACGGGGACGAGAAAAAGCTTTCTAAGTGTCAAAATCCGCCTATCTGTTCATTTCTTGGCATGTTCTTAAAACTCCATGAAGTTTACCTGAATTTTTTACCAGAGGCCTTCACGCATACTGTACTGTACTGACAACCAGCCTGCTAGCCCCAATTAACAATACTAACTTGGTCCCACTGGCCAGAACATGCGCTTGGCGCGATGTTCGCAAGCTGCGCGTTGCGCAATGTTCACTTCGCAAGATTGCGCGAAATGCTGACACTATGTTTAGTGGGTCTTCTCATTTATTGGACGAGGGAAAATTTTCGGGGGTGAATCCCCGATACATTTTTTCGGGGGCGGGGACGGGGACGGGGATGGCCATCCCCGCGGGTACGGGGATCGCGGTCGGGGACCCGGTCGAACACTAATACAGCCAAGCCTTTCAAAACGTTTTCACTTTTCTTGAAACCGTGTTAGGGGTTCATAAATACAAGACAAGGTAGCTAGGGTACAACAGGCTTTATAGTTACACAGCTCCGTCCGTGCGAATTTGGTGAACATGCACCGCGAAGAGGGTGCGACAAATTGCAGTATAATTAGACCCTAATCGTCTAGCCTACTTAATTCCAGCTAAAGCTACAGCTTGGGCCTGGGGGATGCCAATGATAGCAAGCAAGGCCACGGACCCGTTAAGGCCACGGTGCATTTTTAAACCTCGCTTCTATTTCTAGCCACAATATTTTGCTGCGCACAGTACGAGCACGACCACAAACCGCCACAGCTACCATGTAACACATACAAATTTTTCTTACTTTGTCTGTACAGTACGCATATTTCGCTCGTCGAATCTGCCGCACACCAGCATTGCTGATTATGTATAGGGTACCCACAAAAAGAAAACTTACAGCACATGTCAACTCACAAGTCTTAGAAAAAGGGCATGCTGCTTTAAAAATGGTCGCACATTGGCTGCTATAATCCGATTTACACCAATCCGCCAGAATCCGCCAAAAAACCCAAGATCCGCTGTAAGTTCCGATGATTAGAATCAATGAACCTGAATATATCTCATTTAGATAAAGGTGTCTCGGTACTGTCGCCGCCATGTCTTCAAATGCGTGTTGTGCAAAGATGGATGACCCCAGTTTTGGCGCCAAATTCCAATTTGAGGTCTTCCCTCAGACAACCAGACAATTTCTCAGTTCTGTGCAGTATAGAGCTTCTCGTGTGGGGGTGTTACCGGTGCGTGTCTTTTTTTTTTATTGGTTTTTTTGCTGTTTTTTTTTTTTCGCATCTAAGAAACGGTAAGGAAAAATTTTCTTTTCTTTTTGTTTTACTTTATTTATCTTAGTGTTAGTTCTTTTCGATACAACCTACATCTAAACAACTAATTCAACCATATAATAAAAGAAAATAAAAACTAATGATTTTTAGTTAATTAAAATTTTAATTTTAAAATTTTTAAATTAAAAAAATATATATTTTATTTTTTTAATAAAAAAATTTAAAAGAATATATATTTTTAATAATTATTTTTTAATCAAAATATTTTATATTTATTTATATTTTTTAAAATTTAAATTTAAGACAAAAAAAAAAAAATATAACATAAGCAGTCAAAACTGACTGTGCGCAGCGCCAAAGTGCCAAAGAAAGTTTTCTCGTGATTTCGTTCGAGCAGATTGATATTTTGTCGAATCTTCCCTTGCTGATCTCTGGATCTGATTGGCATTGTTTCCGAAATGAGTTCTTTACACTCATTGTGGGTCATTGCGGCAGCGTCACTCGTTACGTACACGGGAGTCAGTTTTGTTTTATTCCGATATCCACATATTTTACACCGGAAGAAACGAATCGCTTTCCGGTGCGTTCATATTAGTCATAGAGGAGGTATGTACCGCGAGGTCCGATAAAAATTTTGCCTTATTGAAACAAAATTACTGCATCGTGTTTCAGGTGCGGGCGAAAATTTAGAGAACACCATGACTGCCTTCCGACAGTAAGTACAGTATATAGCTTGCTTCCGTGAGTTTTGAAAATGGATGGCTTTTGTAAGCATTTTGTTCATTTTGTGTCTAGGTAGGCCTAAAGTATCGTATTAAATAACGTGCATGTTTTATATGATGTTAATTTGTTATTTTCAGTGCTGTGAAGTGCGGTACACACATGCTAGAGATCGACTGTCAGTTGACCCGAGATGGAAAGGTCGTAGTTGCTCATGATAACAATCTTCGTCGAGTCGCTGGTATTGATGATCAGATTTCTGATTTGAATTTCGCTGTAAGTACCCTCTTTTAAAATTACCGAGGCCTCTATGGACTTTGCTTCTATTTCAATCGTTTCGCCTAGTGCTAGGCCTTCTTGTTTTCAGGACTTACCTTCCATAAGTTCCGAGCTGCCGTTGGATTTCAATCGAGGTTAGTGTGTTTTGTCTTCTGGCTTAAGTTGTTTAGTGTGTCCGTGCGATGTGGCTTTACGCTTCGTGAATTTCAGGTTTTATTTGCCGTACAAATTGCGACGATCGTCGTTTACCTCTTTTACGTGAAGTCTTTGAGCAATTTCCTGATCTGCCCATCAATATCGATATCAAGCAGCAGGATGACAGATTGATTCAAGAGGTGATAGTTCGCTGCATTTTTCAAGAGATAAAATGCTCTAAATCATGCTTTAGGTTTCCGATCTCGTGAAGGAATTCAAGAGAGAGCACCTGGTAAGCTGTGTTCTTATTGACTGGTATTCTCAGAGGGTGAGCATAGGCGTTGAAAAATACTCCTTACATTTTTACATGTCTAATGCATGTGCACGGGAACAGTGATTACTGCCCTCGTCTTTGATTAGAGTTCTTGTACGAGTCACCTGTACGGTACACACATGCTAGAGATCGACTGTTAGTTAACCCGAGATGGAAAGGTCGTAGTTGCTCATGATAACAATCTTGTAATCATGCCCGGTTCGGCAGATCCTCTTATCCTGTCAGTGCAGCATCCTGTTTCTATAGATTGCTGCACTATGTTTCTACCTGCGTACCTACTCTGTCTTTTGCATTTAGACCGTTTGGGGCAATTTCATCGATTCAGTTTGTCAAAAATGCTATAAACATGTATGTCTCCTCTTGGTATTTGAGCATTACGATAAGACTCGTTTGATTACTTTTTGCAGAATCCTAATATTCATTTATTATTTTCGTTACGCCGTGTATTGTATTTGCTGCTATTTTATTACACCGGATTGCTGCCGTTTATACCATTGAAAGAAGACTTTTTGGAACTTTTGATGCCGAGCGTCTTTCTTAAGTAAACGCATATTTTTGCTTTATCAGGTGCGATAAAAGTCAACTTTACCTGCTTGTCTGTTTCAGTAATCCTCACATTATGTATCAGCCGACGCGACGACAAAGGCTTCTGTTACAAGTGATTGATAAGTACGAGTTTGTCATCTCCTTTGTCTGTCGTTCTCCCCGAGGACCCGTTTGGCTAGCAATAATCTCTTGGATGGTTTCCTGGGGTGTGTAGTGTTCGGCCGAGGATGACTTTTTTCGAGGTCGAGCTCGGGGTTGGCAGTCGAGGCTGGGTCGAGGATCGAGGCTCGAGGTTTTTGCTAACAGTCTCCAACTTAAATTTGTAATGCTTCCTGCAAGTTTGTGTGAATTTCCTTTCTTTTCTGACTGTATCTTCAAGAGACAACTCACCCACTGGCATAAAAAGGCAAGGGATATGGACGAAACAGTCATACACAGTGATTTAATTGAGCTAGCAGCAAAATTGCGCAAATTTTTGCGTGCGAGGCACAGGCACACTAGTGCGTCCAGTCTTCAAACTTGGAAACAGCTTTTTGATTGCATCTTGCTTGTGAACCTCGAACCTCGGCCGTTTTTCCTCGAGGTCGAGGTCGAGGGTTGCCAACCTCGGCCGAGGTCGAGGTCTAGGCCTCGGCCGAACACTAGGTGTGAGCACGTGTATCCCCAAGCAGTATGTGCGAGACTTCCACTTCTCGTGTTCGAAATATTGTTTGAATATACGTTAGCCATATTCCTGTCTCTTTTCAGGCTGATCATGAGTAAAAGCCTGTTTCTACATATGCGGAAGCGGGGAATCCACGTGTATTTATGGGTGTTGAATAACGAGGAGGAATACAAGAGAGCTTTCGAACTGTGTGCCGATGGCGTCATGACTGATTTCCCATCGAAGCTGGCCGCGTTCTTGGAGCGCCATCCTCAATACGACCGAGACAACTACGTTGACTGAAATGCAGTTGGTTGAATCGTTCTAGTCGGCCGAGCTATTGCCAATCGTATCGGCTTAAAAGACTATGGGGTGATGATTCGCTGCACACGCTTTGGTCATGGCATGATTACTTGAGCTGTGCCAGTGTCCTGAGTCATTTCCAAATTGTAGAGGTGGCTGTGAATGTGCTCGAGCAGGGAGTGGGGTAGCTATCTGGGATCAGCTGTAGGATGTCATGCTTTTAGTGTGCTTAGGCCGATATGCATCAGGCGTTCTACTTACCCTGTGTACAATGAGTGATGTTTTAGTGGACCAGTCAGAATGCAAGTGTCACTTGTGGTTGTTGCTTCGAAGAAATTGTGCCAGCGGTCTTTTGTGTGCCCTGTACTAGCTGGTAATATGGTCCGTACACAGTGCGGCCCGTCACGGGCCCTGTAAACACATGGCGGGGTGAGATGGCGGATGTGCAAGCATATGTAGTTGGGTCCGGCCGACAGACGTGAACGCTGGGTGTCGTATCGTTCTGAGGATCGCACAGGTTGTTTACGTACTTGCAAGGAATGTATGCGCAAGTGGTGCATGCAGTGCTTGCGCCACAATCGTTTTATTTATGAGAGCTAAATATGGTAGCGGAACCCGGAAACGGTGGATGCTTATAGATTAGACCTTTTCCTCAGTCCTCTAATTTCGGCTCTGGTCAGTCTGACGTGCGGGCGGTGTGCAGCAGAGAATGGAGGTGAGGACGAAACGGTATTGGGCCTGCCTGCAGTGCGTCTTCCTATTGATGACACATTTCCGAGTCGGCGCCCTGAAGTTGGTCGAGGTAGGTGGACACTGACTGGCAGCGTAGCGGTGGGGGCGGTGGTGTCGCGGATAGGACATTGGACCTAACTGTGTGCCAGTCCCATGAGCATCTCAGTGGAAGGTGGTCCCGAAATGTCCATAGACCCCAGCCCACCATGCCTAGATCACATTGAATTTCAGGGACAGGATCCGTTGGACCACGAAGAAAATAGTGATAACCCAAATGAACAAACAGATAACGACGTAGGCCAGAAGGAAGAAGAAGTTGATTTTCCAGCGGAAAAACGAAGCCAAGGCTCATTCGGGAAACATAGCAGCGCCAATACTGATTGGACCAGTGAGGTGCGTGCGATGGCCGTATGTGATTTTGGCATAGAGAAAGCACTTCTTCACCTGAGCTCTCTCTACTGTTCGACTCATCTTTTAGCTGAAGGAAGATGACAGCCGGCCGAGCGAAGTCGAGATCAAGATTTCATGGCACGATGGCAAGACCCCTTCTGTCAACCAGATCAAGGTAGGTAAGGACTGGACTACTCATATTTACCGCCTGATCACCTAGCTAAGATAAATCCGTCAAACCACCATTTTCACTCTGTCCCACCGCGCAGACTCACCACTTCTCTCATTCAGGTCCGTCCACCAGCACTGCAGGACAACCGAACCATATACGCCAATGCGACTGGCTTAACGGGTCCATGGCAACCCGGACTGATCTTCAATGCTCAGGTCGGTTATACCTGGCGCTGTTGTAACCCTCGTGCCTGGTAGGCCATGGCGAGTGGGAGAGAGTAATCGATACTCTCCCCTGGCTGGGAGACGTCAACCCCTTGGGTTGACGTTTCAGCCGTAGGTATAGTCGCAAAACTTGCCTGCTCCAGTCGGAGTTTTTGTCCCGCCGACTTCGGTCGGCCGCCTCCCTCCTACGCCTGCCAGGCTTGGTTACACTGTGACACATCACGCTCCACTTTGGGAGGCCAGTTGTGATGGCCTTGCCTGGTCTAATCATCATTCTGATGGTTTGACCATTTATTTGATGGACCAGAGCTTAGTTTGCTTGCTCCTCAAATCGACCTATCTTTGATGTGGCAGTTGCAAACTGCTACATAACCTTCTTATTTTCAGCCAGATCACTTCAATGCAATGTCTCGTGTGCAAACCTCCGATCTATCCAAATCTCAGTCCCTCGGAGCATCGCAGACTGATTTGGCTGACTTGAAGAAAGTTGCAGTCATGCAAGTAAGTCTGCACTCGTTTTCCCTTTATGCATAACGATCTCTTGATGGCCTCTGGTAGATGGCCACCTCTAACTCCAACCCGACGGACTGGTGGAACTGGAACATGGACGGAAATGCAAACCAGCAGAAGGTGGGCAATTCTTACACGAGTGCTCTATCGGGCGCATTCTCCAACTCAAATACGGACAACAGCATGGGATCGATGATTCATAATATCGGGGCTAGGCAACAGCTGGTATGTTCAGTGCCGTAGTCGTGCTTGCGCGCAGGCATTATGCGGCATCAAATACTGGTACGAAATGCGCAGGTTCATGGCGTTCTGTGCGGCAACGGCTCAGCCCATTCCTGATGCATCACTACATACAGCAGATATGTGCATTGGCAATGTGCGCAGGTTTTTTGTGCGGACCTTCTCTACATTCTTTTTTTAGGGCTCCCTCACCGAAGCAGCCCTACCTGAATGCACAAGCAGTGACGACTGCGGTTCTGGATGCTGCGTGTTCAAGGGACAGTCCACGTACGGCCAATGCGAAGACAAATCCAAATGCCAGTACAGGCCTAATATGAAAGAGCAAGACACGGACTCTGACGTGGATGAATCAGAAAAGGAGCACACCAGTTTCATGCTCGACCCGCACATGTACTCGCCAGCCAAGTTCACACCCGCCCCTCAGACCATATTGATTGGAGATACCAAGAACCATAAGCAGTGGCACGACGAGGATGAACACGACGTGGCCCCAGGCAAGAGCAGAATAGAAGATGAAGACGAGGAGTTTGACCACCACGTGGCCAACGCACCCAAGGTCTTCTCTGAGTGGAAGTACAAGGAATTCCTGGAACATCAGCACACGCTCTCCAAGAAGTGCTGCGGGCACCGTCAGCGCAGGGCCGACGAGGGTGAGTCGGCCACAACCAAGAACAAACGGTGCTGCGGTGGAATGAGATACGAGAGGGACGAGGAGAGTGGACAACTCAGGTTCACTCGCGACACTCCCAGCACTGGAGCGGACATCACGCGACCGCAGCGGTGCTGTAATGGAAAGTAAGTTGAGCTAGGTGGGAGTGTCTCGTTGATCAATACGCTTCTAATTTGGCTCAAGACCACTGTTACAGATATTTGCTGCTTGCCTCGGTCCAGTCATCACTCTCTGCATTGCAGGTACAAACGTGAAACAGGCAATAGCCTTGAACGTCCTCAGCGTTGCTGTGGAGGCGGTGGGATGGGCGGCGTGGCCTTGGGTGCTCGTGCTCAACAGTCTCCTTGCGGTGGTGGTGGAGGAGGGAAAGGCGCCGATGGGAAATCAAGGTGCGTGCGTTTTTCCTGCGTTCCATATCCCTTCAGTGCACTCATCGCTCTTCCAGAACACAACGTTGCTGCGGTGGTCAATACGTACGCAAGCGCTCGGCCGATTCTGGCGCCTCCGAAGAGCCCCATTCTCGCCCTCAGCGTTGTTGCGGTGGTGGCGGCAAGTACTCCCGTAGTGCCAACACTGACCACCAGGACGGGCACAGTGACAACGATGGCTTGTCGCGTCCCTCCCGTTGTTGCTCGGGTAGCTACAATCAGCGCGATGCCGATGACACGGGTGCCATCAGAACGCGACGTTGTTGCGGCGCTGTTCAGAATCTCTTCGCACAAGCTAAAAGGGCAGCGGCTGAGGACGGTGCGGGTATCGATAACGAGACTGAGGCCGATCACGATCGCAGTTCTCGTTGCTGCGGCATGTTCAAACGTGACTTCGCATTAAACCGTGGCCAGCGTTGTTGCGGTATGGGCATGAACGGGTTGTTGGTACGGGAACGTCAGCTGGCCGAGGATGGCAGTATGGAAACGTCTGAGGAGGACGACGAACTGAAGAATCGAGTTTGGAAGCGGGGTGTTGGCCCTGACAAGACCAAGTCGAAACGTTGTTGCGGTGCGGCTAAGAAGGCCAAGTTGAGGAGAATGGCTCGCGCTGCGTCGCCCATTTGGGACTTGGAACTGCGCGAGAAGCGGTGCGGTGGCGGATGCTGTTGCTGCTGCTGCTGCTGTTGCTGTTGTTGTTGTTGCTGTTGCTGCTGTTGCTGTTGCTGCTGCTGTTGTTGTTGCTGTTGCTGCTGCGGGAAGAAGTATCGACGAGGAATGGCGGTAAGTACCTTGCACTAGGCATTTGGGGCCTTGACCAATTAACCCGTTTCTGGCGGAGTCAGAGCGGTCTTGGCGTCTCTGAGTTGATTGGATCTGTGAGCGGGTCCCTCCCCCATACTATATCTATTGTACTTTTATTGGGACTGGCTCGACTGCACTGTATTGCAGAGGATATAATACGTATTTCTTACTTATTTCAGCGCGCCAAGAATCCCAATTGGACTCTTCGCCTGCGGCTGCGACGATGCTGCGGAAAGTAACAGTAATTCCAGCAATGCGAGTCACCAGCCAAGTGGCAGACCCGACCGAAGGAAGATACCCGCCTGTACTGTAAATACACATTATCAAGTGACTTGTTTTGTAGCGGCGTTCAAAACGCTGCTTCCTTTCCATTGCATTTCTCTCCTGTGCCTCAGAAAGATGCATGTCAGTTGGTGTCGTAACTACTTTGCATTGTGTGATGTGTTTATCTTGAAGGCTGACTACTGTGCAATTGGTACTTCGACAGTGTAAGTACAAGGATATTTTGACTGCAGCTCAGTCATTCTTCTCCTGTGCGGTTGGACGTCTTTGTTCCACGCCAATCTGCGATGCATAGCCCGAATCCGCTGTACGATCCCTGATGAAAGGGCTCCTCGTTTTCGACTAATTCAAGGAAGGAGCAAAGACAAATACGTACTTCATACTTGAGACCTCATCTGTGTTGGCCTCGGTCGGCCATGCCCTAGCCATCACTGTCTGAATTTCAGGTACAAACGTGAAACAGGCAATAGCCTGCTGCATGAGAAACGATTGGATGTCGAATTACTGAATGCAATTAGAGTTTGCAACTCGCTCCAATCGTGAGCTTAGTTCACTCAGCTATTTTAGTCACAGTTCTATTTCCGATCAAGAAAAAGCCAATGTTACCAATTATCAATCATACGGCACCACAAAAACCTTTTCGCTAGTTGATTGTGCGATAATTCAAGAACTCACACAGTCACTGTTTAATACCGACTCGCATCAAACGGCAGTTTAGGGCATTTGGGTCTTAAGCTAGTGGCTCGCTCGGGGCAACTGAAGCAAGTGAAGCCTTAAAGAGACTAGCAGGAACGAAGTTGGAGTAACTCAGACCAGGGACAGCGAATCAGGAGTGCTTGGGTTTTAGAGAGGAAGAGGGCGTACGATCCCTGAGTGCAAAAAAGCAGCTTGCGGTAAGACTAGCATAAAATGCACAGGGTATAAAAACTAAACACGGCACAGCGGTTACGATATAATTCGCATACCGTTACGCGACTGTCTTCCTGTCTCAACTATGTGCACGTTGAACGTCAAACCAAATAAATCACCATGCGTCGCCAACGATATTCCTTTACTGCGTCGCTCGCACCTTCCAAGTCATGACTGCTCATGACGTATCGTCCCTCCCACTCCCATGGGTGCCATAAATTCAGCTCGCACTCGCATTTTAAAGCCTATTAGGCGCTTCTCCTGTCGTCCTTCAGATGTAATCGTACGGCATCCATTTCTTTGATCCGTTTAACTACTCCCAACAGTTTTTCTTGCCTGCACCTGACCACCACATCTGCATGTCGCATGAATATCAGTCATGTTCTCCCGGAGAAACCCTGCTCACTAGAGAACCGTCCTTTCCTACTTTATTTCATCTGATATCGCCCAGTCAAAAACGTACATTTGTAGTAGTTGTTGTTCTTGCAAGTAGTCTACAAGCCCTCCTCTGTCACAAACTTGGCAATCAGCGCGTAATGGCAAATCTGGTTTCCTTATCCGGCATGAACACTCGCTAGGCATGGGCACTTCGAAATAGTTAAGACAGTATCTTAGTGAGTCCTACCTGAAGACGGCTGCAACTCGACTGCATGCTGCGCCAATAAAAATGACGTTGGTATGTTCAAAGACTGTTTGGTTGTTTGGAGTCCTGATTATGGTTTTGGTTTGTCGGGTGAGCGCAAGAGACGGTAGGTCTGGTTGAATATGGGATAAATGTTTACTCGACCAGGACCGTGGAAATAGCATAATATTCGAGTTCACATTTTCAGTACCCGCCGCGACCGATTTATGTCGTCGATTTCCAGCTGCCTCCTTTTGCCATCGATCACAGAGCTTTGAGCAAGGGTCGCAGCCTGCACCCTCGCCAACACAGGCGCCGACCATCGCTCCAACGACCAAGGCGCCTATTAACACCGAGCCGGTTACTAGACCGCCTACCGAAGCTCCCCTCACGTCTCCGAAACCGTCCGACGACAACGAGAGACAGGCGTATTGCAACCAGTATCTGGCTCATTATCAGTACTTCTGTCTGGGCGATGGCAGGGGCGACTCAAGAGCAGCCAACTTTTGCCCAGCCTATAAAACGGACTGTAACCCAAGCGGGCCGCCAGCTGAACAAGGATTCATACCAGCAACGCAGGACCTGCACCCTTCACCATGCCATGACTACCAAAGCCAGTAAGTTGGGACTTCACCAATTGAAAGAGGCAGCGTCGAACAAAACGTTGTCGACTTGTCTACTGACTTTTCAACACATTGCATTAAACCTCGCTTCCTATTTTAGATACTACAGCGTCTGCCTACAAGGACAACCACTCTCTCAGCAGGCCCTACAGTTCTGTCAGACCTACACATCTATATGCTCGTCGCAAAGCCAACAACACGTGCCTGCTGTGCAACCTCTATTGCAACCCCTTCCTCAGCAACCACAGGTTCCAATCCAGCAACCCGCCATTGCTCCATCGCTGCCCCAACAGCCGCTGCCCCAACAACCCTTTCCTCAACCAGTAGCTCCCTCTGTTCCTCAGCAGCCCGTCTTTCCTACCTCCATACCACAGCAGCCTGCAGGTGGAAGTCCCCTGACTGTTGGCAGCGGAACCAGTGTGGGCAACTTCGCCAATACGGCCAGTCAGACAGCTGTCAATCCATTCAGCGGCGTGAACACTGGCAGGACAGTGGGTGCTGGACCAATTGGTGTCAGCAGTGGTACCGGTGTCGGATTCGGGGGTTTACCCGGACTCAGTGCCCTGGGTGGTTCACCGTTGGGTAGCATGTTTGGAAGACGACGGCGCCGCAGTTGGAACTTGGATGAATCTATCTTTTGCAATAAATTGTTTCGCTGAGGTTTCTATGCTGTACTCAGTCCAGGGCTGGCTTCTCCTAATACCTGTGTATCTTGCAAGCGATGTCTTTAGCACCCTAAAAGTGGTGTTTATGGAAAGATGTAAGTCCTGAACACTTGCAGAAGATATCTTTTGGCACATTCGCCTTACCATTTGGCATAATAGGCATCTATGTATTCATCAAGGTACGCCAGCGAGTTTTGTTTTCTTTCACGGATGTGCCTCTAATCCCCAGTCTCCATTCTGCTACCAGCTCCAGCGAAGTTCGACCCTGTGGTGACGGGGATCGCGAGGGACGTCCTGATGAAAAGAGGTGGCAAAACACCCACGCCTTCCACGCCACTCCTGGAAGTCTGGGCAAGAGTTGTGAGATCCTGTCTCGGTATTCTTTGGGGGACCTCCATTCCCTTTCAGGCGAGGATAAACTCAGAGTCGTTTCATTCTTCCGAAGTAGGAGTGGTGACCCGCTGGAGACACAGGCGTACAGTACGTAGATCCTACCTTCTAGTACATTTTGGTGAAGTTGAGACGGCAAGTTCTGGAAAATCTAAGGTGCTAGCAAGCACTGACTGAACATGCCCAACTGCTGATACCAATGCGTATGCATACTTGCAGTCAGTAAAGGCTTGAACAAGACACACACATCTGCGATCCAGGAAGACTCTCACGAGATCGATCATCCCGCAGAAAGAATAAGGGAGATTCGGCAATTGCGCAGTTGCAGGAGCACTTTCGTGGGCGATTCAACCAATGCAACACGCGCATGGTGCTCGTCGAAATGATAGTGAGCTATGAAGTAATATATGAATAACAAAGATACCAAACTTTTCGAACCTGCAGTACACACCTTCGGCAAACACAGCGGTGATGCATGTTGACGTAGAGCCTAAGAAAAAGCTAACATGTATGCACATATACACCTAGGCTAGAGAAAATGCGTTTCTTGGGTCCTGCCCAAACCGATTTTGATTCGTTCGAAAACCTCTCCAATTATTGCTTGGATATTTTTTCCCTGGTGGCAACATTTGGAAAACTACCTTGTTCCACCAATTTTTACGTATCAATTTCCTGATAAGAGCGATTGGCACATTAAAAATAAAACGGTACTATTATCGACTGGCTCAACTTCTTAAAAGAGCACTCCTTTCCATCGTCTAGCCATCGATCGCGCATCGGATGAAGCCGAGCTTGTCGTTTTCAAAGCACTTTACGAATTGGTTCAAGGGAAATACCTCGCTCCCTTTTTGGCGATTCGAAACATAGATATGCAAAGGATTGAAAGTCATCTGAAAAGCATATTTCCGCGATTCAATCCGGACTTGTTCAAACCATGTTTTCGTGAATACGATTACATTTTGATCGGACCAAAAATAGGGATCGCCATCATCGAAGTGAAAAGTTCTCGTTTCACAAGCTAAAGATTTTGCTATAAACAATAAATCTGTGCCATTACGTATCGTTGACGGAGTCAAACAACTGGATTCGTTCGGTATCTTTTTGGGATTCTTGCAACAATGTACTGGAATCAAGCAACCAAAAAATTACAGAATATCTAAAATTTCATTCACGCGTAATGTAGAGCGAAAACGATTTTTTAATTGGATTTATCACATGGATGACAAAAAGTTGCGCAAAATTCGAGAAAACGATTTGTCAAGCAGAACACTGGTTTTTGGAGGATTTAGAGAACTCTGGTCTTGATCAGAAAATGGAAAAGCCAACGCTTTGTACGAAACTCAGAGAATTGCTCGATTCAGGCGCCAAAATTCCGATCGATATTTACGAAAAATTTGGGCCAATTATAGTTGGACTGGCCTCTCTCAGCATATTTACAAATCAAAATGAGCCATCTGCTACTTTAGATTTATTAAAACTTATCGAATATGATGCGATTCTCGACGGTGATCGAATTAAAACTCAGGATCCAGCTGCTACTGTGCATTCGAAGTCGACTCTCGAGAGGTCCAGTGCAAACCAGTCACTTTTCTAAACTTATATTCCTCACTCCAGATCAACAAACCATCCTGAGCGGCCCGAAATGGCAGTTCATAGTCGGGGCATCGGGGGTAGGAAAAACGATAATCATACAAGAAAAAGTTTTTCGACTCATTCGCGACAAGAAACAATCTGTTCTCATTTTGGCACCACGAAGTTATATGCCCAGGTACAAGGAGCTGTTGGAGTCTTTGGGCGGGGTGTATTCCGTGAGGTCGTGGTTGCATCTCGTGTCACATGTTTGCCATAAGTTGCGGGAGCAAAGAACTGAACTGGAGCAATGCCAGCTTCGTTTCTTATTGGGACTGACCAGGCGCGAACCGTATTGTACGTGTGCGCGAAAGTATGCTCCTTCTTACGAAACAAGCTGCTCAGTGATCCTGATTGGCTCGATATTTTGGACGCGTTGCTGTACCATGATCACATTCTTATCGACGATACTTTTGATGAAGATAAATACAAGTACATTGACAATGGCTGCCTTCGAGGCTATCACTTGCTCGTTCTCTTGATGACATTCGCTCGAGCCAAGCGTCTCAGTAAGACAATTGTGTGGGTAGCAATCGATTATCATTACGATGACGATGTAATTGTGTGCTTCAAAACCAGTCCTGGATAGAGGACGATCACATGAGACGCATTCACGCTACGTCGCGTATGTTCATGTTCATGTTCATGTTGCACCACATCACCAAACGCTTATGCGCACTCGAGGGTGAAGGGATTTTACACGAAATGATTTACCGGCCCGCGAGTCGAACCCTCGCCCGTAACTGCGCACCTGGCGTGAGAGGCAGACGCCTAACCCACCAGGCCAGGCCGGTGGACCGGCCTCGTGGCCTGGTGGGTTATGCGTCTGCTCGCTAGCGAATCTGACGATATCGACAGGTGGTTATCAGAACAAGACGCTTTGCTACTTAAAAAATTTGGCGACTATGATGATTCTGAAACTTATCAAACCGCAGTGATATTACGTCGAGTTATGCGATATCCTGAAAACATATTTCGCGCGTTGTACCATACTCAACTCGGCTGGCTGGTTGGCGTTGGTGGCCCTATCTTCGGGCATAAATTGCAGGGACTGTATTCTCGTACTGTGACACCTTGTGTACAGCGTTCGGAGGCCATGCAAATCTTATGTTGAAAGCGAATATAAACGTATGGAGGAGAGAGGAGTGGATTTGGAGAACGTGACCGTCATTGCAGAAAGCTGGAACACTGACCTGGTTGAGATCCCGTATTTGTCTGAAAAACAACTTAAAGATTTCTTGAGTGAAAGTTATATTGCAGCACGCGGAACGAATTCAAAGAAGAACCTAAGGATACCTATTAAACTGATTCGAAGTATCCTCCTTGTAGTGGCCCATAATCATTAATGCTGCTTGCATACCTTCTCGCAAGTTGCGAATTATTGATATAATGAATAGTCGATCGCATATGTAAAAGGGCGACTGCGAAGCTAATTAGCGTGATCGCAACTTTCCACAAATTTTGATGAACTTATAAACTAGTAACACAACAGTATTACTCTGTGATGTCTTGAAAATGATGCTTTCTTCTTCTGTGCAGCTATAGCGGCAGTTTTCAAAATGTTGTCAAGATAAGCATTACATCTACGTCCAGACGAGCCATGAAAAACAAAAGGCGACAGTATAAGCCTGATTCGCACAAGACCCAGGATTATAAAACTTCAACCTTCCGTTCCCTTTATTCTTGTCCAACTGTTGCCGCAGTATTCAAGTGTGCCTGTTTGCTAAATCGCTGCACTTTTCCTGCTGCAGCTGCCAATATTCCTGCTCCTAACCACCCTCGATTGCCCCACTCGACTAAATGTGATTTCCATTTTCCCAGCCTTCCTGCACCAATAATTGCTTATTTGCCCAAACACTTTTAGCTAACCTAGCACCCGTGTTAGCGCCCACTACTGGCATAAGCACCTCCTCAAACGCCTCGCGAAAACGAACTTTCACCGGTCTCAGCCCACATGCTTTGTCGGATAATATGCCGCAGTCTACGCCCCTAGACGGTGAAAATATTGACCAGGGCTGCTCAGACCGTCGATGCGTCCCTCCGTTTTCCCCTCGCATCCACCGCCGCGAATCAATAATCTCATACACACTCCATATATGGGCCCGACGCGCTCTGGTCCAGTCTTGTCTCCGTAATTGGCTGGCCTCGAATACGTACATAAAGGACATAACCATCCATCGTGCCCACCCTGTGCCGACCAGGCTCGGTTCGCCTCGACTGATTCATTCATTTCCCTCCGTCACACCACCTCGCACGCTACGTCCTTCTGCCTGCTGGCGTCTGCTTTTGAAAACCGTATAAGGTGAAATTTGAAAAATCGTATTTTGTATTTCAAAAATGCGCGAAGTGATTAGCATCCACGTCGGCCAAGCTGGTGTCCAAATCGGCAACGCGTGTTGGGAACTCTATTGCTTGGAGCATGGAATCCAACCGGACGGGCAAATGCCAAGTGATAAGACCATCGGGGGTGGCGATGACTCATTCAACACGTTCTTTAGCGAAACTGGATCCGGAAAGCATGTGCCCAGAGCTGTCTTCGTCGACTTAGAACCGACTGTAATTGGTAAGTCTGCAGATGTATCGTGAGGTGTATGACTGTGGATGTCGTGGAGCCTTCCGCTCCAGGGGTACACGTGAGGCGGGGGATTGTTGAAAGGTTCAAACCTCTCCATCGATGGCATAAAAGTCTGTGAGGAGAATTTACGTATGTGAACGTACAGTATATCCCAACACCCCACACATTAACAGTGTGATTTACGGCCTTACACGTCTCGCTGTCATGTTTTGTCTAACTTTCTCGTTTCCAAGGTTGCGTGTCGAGAAAACATACAAGGGGCATATTGTGTCTGTCCACGGATGATAGTACTTTGTCGATGGAGGGGGCCTTGCATGAAAAAGGCAGCATTGGTACTCCTCACAAGATGGCAGCCCCGTCGAGGTTCAACCCGCAAGGATGATGTTTCAAACTAGATCTGTTTTTAAGTAGAGACATGACATAATTGTGACAAGGGGTCCGGGTGAAGCAGGTTATCTTATAAAATTGCTAGCTGCTAGTACTTTACTACCTACTTCAGCGGATATGACCTCTTTTTGGCTGTTGGCTGGCTAAAAGATAAGGTGCTCCATACGTGAACAGTTTACGTTTCTATACTGTATTTGTCATTTCAGATGAAGTCCGTACTGGAACTTACCGCCAGCTTTTCCATCCCGAGCAGTTGATCACGGGCAAGGAAGATGCTGCCAACAACTACGCCCGCGGCCACTACACTATTGGAAAGGAGATCATCGACTTGGTGCTGGACCGTATTCGTCGTCTGGCTGACAACTGCACTGGACTGCAGGGATTCCTCATCTTCCACTCGTTCGGAGGAGGCACGGGCAGCGGATTCACCAGTCTGCTCATGGAACGTTTGTCAGTTGATTATGGAAAGAAGTCCAAGCTGGAGTTCTCTATCTATCCGGCCCCGCAGGTGAGATTATGAGTTATGCTATTTAATACATGCGCCTGACTTTGGCATGATTTAGGTCTCGACTGCTGTGGTCGAACCATACAATTCTATTTTGACCACCCACACCACCTTGGAACACTCGGACTGCGCCTTCATGGTTGATAACGAAGCCATATACGACATATGCAGGTAAGCCGCGCGTCAGGGGCCTGCTGATGTGTCTTTCATTCTTCGAGCGATCGGATGCTTTTCTGTTACGCAGGCACGAGAATGTCCTCACACTATCCTGATAAAAATGATCACACGATACATAAGACTGGTTGACATCAATGACGATTGTCACCTCCAGCCCGCGTCCCATCATACTAATAACACTCTTTCCTTTTAAGACGCAATTTGGACATTGGTCGTCCCTCGTACACCAACCTGAATCGTCTGATCGGCCAAATCGTATCCTCAATCACGGCTTCGCTGCGCTTCGATGGAGCACTAAACGTGGACTTGACTGAATTTCAAACTAATCTGGTCCCCTATCCGAGGATCCATTTCCCATTGGCCACATATGCACCCGTCATCTCGTCTGAGAAGGCTTACCATGAGGTGAGTAAGGTGTGGTCTTTCCGCTCCACTTAGGGCCTATTACACCGGCGCAAGGGCGTTCCTTTTGTGTGAATGACACAAGAAAATTCTGCGCCCCTATCTAGAAACCGGCTCAAACCTCAATGCACCTGTCCCCTACTGTGACCAACATGACCACCACCATTTTAGCAACTCTCCGTCGCTGACATCACAAACATGTGCTTCGAACCACAGAACCAGATGGTCAAGTGCGATCCCCGTCACGGCAAATACATGGCTGTCTGCTTGCTATACCGTGGCGACGTAGTGCCCAAGGACGTGAACGCGGCCATCGCCACCATCAAAACGAAACGCACCATTCAGTTCGTGGATTGGTGCCCGACCGGATTCAAGGTTAATCGATTCTTTGTCGGTCTTTTATGACTCTTTCACACGTGATCTCCTCGTCTATAGGTGGGCATTAACTATCAACCGCCCACAGTTGTTCCTGGCGGCGACTTGGCCAAAGTGCCCCGAGCTGTATGCATGCTATCGAACACAACGGCCATCGCCGAAGCCTGGGCCCGCCTCGACCACAAGTTCGATCTGATGTATGCCAAGCGGGCCTTCGTACATTGGTACGTTGGCGAGGGAATGGAGGAAGGAGAGTTCTCGGAGGCACGCGAGGATATGGCAGCATTGGAAAAGGATTACGAAGAGGTAGGGACCAAAGCAGGAGTTGTTCGAACCGAATGAATAACTTATGCATTAAATTTGTTACAGGTCGGTGTGGACTCGGCCGGCGCCGAGGAAGGAGAAGGCGAAGAGTACTGACCTTGTGTGCATAGTCAGTTTACTTACAAAATGCTTTACTTTCTTTCTCATGACACTGTGGTGTGTGTGCGTGAATGTTCAAATATTTGGTTATCTCACTGCATTTTTAGAATATGATCATTTCTGTGTTTGAGATTGGGCACAATTCTCACTTGGCAGGTCTTGTGTTTTTGCGGATCAGTGCAGTCACGTGACCATGATAGCGCAGTTTCTAAGAATGACTCATCTTATTCTCTCTGCTTGGTTGTGTCATGCAGCTCGTTGTTTTTCAGACACTTGATTCATGACTGGCTTATTACTAATACTGTTGCTAAGGAGACGAGATGTGTTGTGTTCACGACGTATTTTGACCAGAATCAGCATCGTGTCGAGAAAGATAGAGCCCGTTCCACGCTTCTGATCGTGAGTGATTGGGTGTCAGATTAAGGTGCGACAGGGAGGAGACGTGGCAAACACACACACATATCTAGGGCAAACGCATTGACTTAATTTAAAAAGCGAGAATTAACGTGGGTTTCTGCTGACATGACAAAGTTATGATGCCTTGGCAAACAATTATTCTGTAAGGAGACTTTATTCGTTGTCTATGTGTGACTATTTCCCCTACTATCCTAGTCGTTGCCAGTATTTTGTGTGGCCACACAGGCTCCTGCTCCTCAATAATTTGCGTGGTACCGAATTAAACTTACAAGACCCAACCAGGCGAAATCATGTCATCTGTGGTGAGCAGGAGAGAAAACAAAAATTGCGGTACTCTAGTGCGGGGAGGTTGGACAATACTGCAGGTTTTTTCTATTTTTTAAAAATTTTTGTGGGCTGGGCCCTGTGCCGCCCCAGTTCCCCACGGGGACTTCCAACCCGTTTTGCCGGCTAGCGGCCTAGCTTATTCACGGCCTAGCTTATCATAACATAACTGCCAGCACCAGCAGTTATGTTATGATAAGCTAGGTCGTGAGGTGACTAGCTCTCACGGCAGCTTCCCTCCATGTGTCTCCACTAGGAGCACCTCCACACGAGGGCATCTTGTGCCAGCACCAGCATGGCTATACTATATGTGATAAATCACATATATGTGATATATGCGTATACTATATGTGATTTATCACATATAGTATAGCCATGAGCACCAGCGTCCCAGGATGGTACTGGCCGAGAAGGGAGGGGCCTTGCCGACTGGTGTTTGAGGACCAGTTTCCTGATCCTGTACTCGTTCGGCGTCCGCCGCTTGACGGTACCGGTTGAGTCGCCCAGAGCCAGGTGTGCAAGGCTAGCGACGGGTTTACTAAACTGCAACAGAACTACGGCCTCCAAGTCAAGGTTGCTGGCCTAAGCAATGCGGGACCAAAGCCTTAACCGACTGAGCCGCCGCGGCTCACAGTACAGCAGGTACACTTGTTCACGGGTACTGCACTTTAGCTCAAAGTACGGGTAGCACTGCGGTGAGCTACTATCGTCCATCGTATAGATTCCAAAATCGAAGTCGGATGGTGCCTTTTAAAGTAGGTACTAACCTAACAATTCTAGCCGAAACGGCAGATGCAATGTGTCCGAGAGATCAGGAACTTTCTTTTGAATCATTGGAGACGAGAACAGCATTTGTTAATGAGAAGGTAGATAATTAGATGGTACGAGTCGCCCTGGTACCCCGATCGTACAACCGGACCCACTTTGGCACCAACTTAATCAGGATCATCCAAATCCCTCCCAATGCCCCAACTCCAGTCCCAACTTTCATATAGATTCGTTCCAGAGGACCCGCCTCCAACTTGTAGTGACCTGTGTTTTGCACGGGTATGAGCCACTGATTGTGAGTGAGAGCATCGCTAGCTTTTACCAGCAATTATACGTTAGTCGGGGATTACGTGTGAGGAATGACCCGCGACCTTCCTCCACCCTACTCGCGCAGTAAGCTGGAGAGTTGGACGACGATCTACCAGAAACGCATGCGATTTGCAGGGCGTCCATGATTGTCAATCGAGTCTTTATACCTTTTTGCACAGTCAGCAAATGTATTATTGCTTTGACAGAAACCTTGCCCTCACAGAAGCCGCTAGGTTAGCAGAGATTCTTTGCTAGTTGCTTCACTGTTGCATCACAACATAAAAAGGTACACGGACTTTGTCTCCTAACGACGACGACGACCGAATCCTCGAGCTTTGGACTGCGCCACCATATCGAGAAAATTTTTGTCTGCAGGTCGTTTACCAAATCCGCGTGGGCCCTGGATGGCCTTGGAGAAGTCCATTGCTCGTTTGTAGTACGCTTCCTCATTCACAGAATCTTCGCCGTTGAACTCGCCGGCCATATCGAACGCCGTCGGCTCTCGCCCGCCACGCACTCCCTCGTGACCAATGACCGCACTGTGCACATCCCTCCTGACGGTCAATGTCAAGAGGAGCACTGATAACAAGACGGCCAATGTAGATACTGATACCATTGTCGGAAAACTAAAACAGAGCGGGGTGAGAGGTACAAACTGTACCTTACTGGATGCGAAGTGTAATTTCGAACACCTACACTCTCTTATTATTGCATTCACTGGGATCCCAGACTGCTAAACTGTTGATCCTCCTTAATGCAATCGTGGATGCCCAGATTCGAACATTTTAGAGAGCCTTTTCCAACGAAATCCCTTGCTCCCTTCCTAGCCCATCCTCGCCATCGGTTCATAATGGGCACCGATCACTGCATCTTACCTCACTGGGAGCACGCCAATGTTTGAAAGCTCGTAGATCTTCGCTGACTGCGCTCGTCGTCTCAACCGACCAGCTCGCCTTCCGTACTTCGAATCGAATGCCTTCGTCTCCAATATGCCAGCTCTAATAAATTGAATAACGCGGCTTTCACTGACGCTGCCTGACTTCGAGCATGAACAAACCACTTGATTGCACTGGCCAGATCGAGTGTCACCATCAATCCACATTCGGGGTGATTATCGAATGGCTCTTTGTGCGAACTACAATAACTTGATTACGCACGTTAGGAGCCTCATGTGCGTCATTGGTTTGATGAGGAAGGATTGTATGTCGAATTAGTTGAAGCTGTGTAATTAGTGTTTGCAACTCACTCTAAGCTAAGTTGACTGTGCGGTAATTCGAGAATGCACGCAATCATTGATCAATACCGACCCAGATCACGTCAGTTTCAATACACTCTTCTTGAGTTGGAGGATGGCTCGAGTAGGAACGGAGACATATAGAGACTAGCAGAAGTTGGCGTGTAGCAGACATGATTCGGACCAAGAACCTGAATGTTGCTGAGTGTTTTGATGTTGGTAGACGGGGTGTGAGCGGAAAAAAGGCTATATATCCTCTACAATTTACTAAGTGGCAAAAAGGATAAAATAAACAGGCGGTAAAGAATAAGGACAGCACAGCGCGCACAGCAGTCCATACACATTTTATTCCCATGCACAGATACTCAACGTACGCCGTACGCCGTAATCGCTCTGGTTACCGTGCCCTTGTCCTGGATTTTCCTTTGTTTATAACCACACTGAGCTCCCCTGCACCCATCTCTTCCTTCTGCCTTGCGGCGCCTGCTGCACCAAACACATGCTGGCAAACTCTTGACAGAATCTCAACGCCTCTGCCGTGATGGGCCTTTGTTGCACACACACGATCAGGTACCTGAAACAAGCGCGCTGAAAGACTTACAGTTAGTCATAATGACCGCCAATTCTTACTGCCGCTCATATTGATAGCAAATGGCCTGGGGCTGATTAACAACGGTTGGTTGCACAGGTATGGCACCAGGTGCGGCGCAATTGGCTCTGTATTGATCGCACGACGGCTTCACTTGAGCTGACTCCGTTGTTGGTCCAGTGCAATAAACGGCAGCCACTTGAGCGTACTGAGCACAAACAGGGTTGTTGGAAACTATGGGTGTAGGCACGGCTGCTCCTTGCGGAGCTGTAGGCGGGTTACAGATTTGTACATAGCTGGGACAAAAGTCTCTGGCCCGCGGATCGTTGGCTCCATTACCAACGCAGAACCAACGATAATGAGCCAAGTATTGAGCACAGTATTCGCTGGGGTTCGTCGGCACTGCTGGTGCCGGTGCTGGGGCTGGGGCTAGTATTGGAGCTGGAGCTGGAGCTGGAGCAGGAGCCGGTGCAGGTGCCGCGTGACTAGCTCCTCCCGTGCACAGAGAGCTGTGTGGGAATCGATTGCAGTAGTCAGTCAATGCAGCAACTAAATTAGAGAGTCCTTGCTTATTCTCTTACCCTTATCGTATGAATAACATGATGAAATCATCGTAACACGACTAATCAGCGCTCAGTCTCCTATTGTTTTTATTGTCGACGCATTGAGTCTTACAAAACCCCACAGGGGCAAATATTTTAGGATATTAAGAACGTATCTTCGTATTCGTTCCTCTATCTTATTTCAGTCTGCTTAAAGTTCTGTTTAATACGAGTCCTACCACAGAAAACCCGCAGTAAGCGCCATTCCAAATGGCACACTAACATATAGTGGTGGGTATGTCGCTCACTAGCGATAGTGCTTGGCATGCTCTACCTGCTGATAGTCCTGGCTTTACCTTCTCTGTCAATAAGATGCTTACAGACCCTTCTGACAATGAGATACCTACTCGTAACATTCGGCAGAACCCATTAACGTTGGTGACCCGCAACTCGGTTTACACAGTATCATCTCTGAATATGAAACAAGATCCAGCCTCATCCCCACAAATCCTTAACTCGATCAGTGATATAAAAGCCCTGCTTATATCCAACTCATTTTCAGCCACTGTCACTCCTCTCCACTATTTACCTTCTCTGCCGTCCACATGCCCAAACACGGCAATCATTCCTATCCACAGAAGCAGGCATGCCGTATCAATCAAAGCTTTATCCATATTCTTCTGGACTAGAATGGTCGTCGACAATAACACCTAATCAACTAACCTTTTCGACCAAAACAATGCCAAGGCACAATCTTGTTTAGTTTTTGTGTACAGGGACAGAGCACAAATCTGAAAACGAGAACACGACGAATGTGTATTCGTATGCGAGTGGCCATATCGCCGCACATTGTCACCCACGACATGAGTGAAAATGTCTTGTTGAAATCGAAACAGGAACTCGCAAACTTGTATCGAGCACTTTCGGATTAGAAGGTGAGACAAGAAAGACGTAGTTGGACGAAGTGGGCTGACGAAAGACACTAGTTAGAGTCATATGACGGAGGGGGAGGGTATGCCTAAACGGTTATGCGGGGTGACTATGAAAAGGCTGATTGGGAGACACAACTATAAAAGCCCATGACGATGAACGATGCTTAGATAGCACAGGGGCTATTACTTCACTTATGCAAATTTTTAATTTTTAATTTTTTTTCTGGGCCATAGCCAGCCAGTAGTCAAACCTTATATGATCGGCTGTGCAATGACCAGCACACACAACAGCGTCCCTCTGAATGTCTGCACTAGGAGCACCTCCGCGCGACGGCATCCTGGACTGCACACTGACTTCCTCACGATTGCAGGTGGGCTTCGAAGCCTGTCGGTGTTCGACAGCCGAGACTGTCTACTCGTTTGGCTTCCGCCTCTCCTCTCGGAGCACCTCGACGGTACCGGGCGAGTCACCCACGGCCTGGCGTGCAAGGCCAGCGAGGATTTATGGCTTGCAAACCGACACACAGCACTGTAACCCTCGCGCCTGGTAGGCCATGGCGAGTGGGAGAGAGTAATCGATACTCTCCCCTGGCTAGGAGACGTCAACCCCTCGGGTTGATGTTACAGCCGTAGGTATAGTCGCAAGACTATCCTGCTCCAGTCGGAGTTTTTGTCCCGCCTACTTCGGTCGGCCGCCTCCCTCCTACGCCTGCCAGGCTTGGTCAGCACCAAGAATCGAACCTAAGACGAGTCAAGCCACTCGCTCCCAAGCAATATGGGGAGACAAGACGAACCGCTGCACCACCGCGGCCGCTCCATATAGTGGATGGAGTAAGCAGCCGTGACATCTCGGCACGGTCCTGATAGAGTTGAGAACTCTCATACATGTATACTTGATTTACCCTGAGTTTCAGCACTGTACCTTTTCCAAATTGGCGAAAGTAACAGCCATAGGGAACTGCTTTATGGTACCTGTGCATGCATACCTAGTAAACGAGCATCCGCTAGTTTACAGTAGGTACATCATATCTTTCTGTCACGACCTAACTTTCCATAAAAGGAGATGCATCGAATTGACTGATCTGTTTTCTTTCTTCACATATCGTGTGAATGGTACGCGGAGAGGCTTGTTAATCGTATATTACCTTCAATCATTCATCTTCCATTTATAAGAGCCAACCTGCTCATTTTTTTTGCACTAGGGATGCTAGAAAACCTTCCTATTAGGTTATCTATCACATCCATTCGCTCTTTGCTTAGGTCTTATCCATCGCGCCATCTCAGGTAACGTCACTGCAGCGCCGCACGGCATGGCAAGTACTGTAGGTAACTGCTTGCATGGTCTCAGCGCTTCTTTGCTTCGTTTTCTAGCAGACAACACTCTTTGGGTCACCATGTTCAATATAGCATATTTATTAATTATTACTGCAATTCCAGGTGAGGCACTAGCTAGTCCCTTCTTCGAACAATACTTTATGCCTTCACGCACTCTTCCTAATTCCAGCAGAATGTATGGCAACGAACCAAACTCCTGAAATTAAATATTGCGAGTTCATGAAAGCTGACTCCGCTTTCCCAGAATGTATGCCATTATTGCTCGGATGCGAAGGGTGCGATCGACCGAGACCTGTCATCTACCCAAATCCACAATGTCCCACCCCAATTGTGCCAAGCGTACTATGTTTGACTGTGGCAACAGCAGGGTTCACTGGCTATCCAGACTGTATTGGAAGCAGCGGATGCGAGCAGACGGATCAGCCAGAGATTTATCGATCGCCGCAATGTCCGGTTACAGGTACTAGTCCGAGGCCAAGTACAGGTAAGATAATGAATACTAGAAAACGGGCTATCGGAAAGTGCTAGAATGGCATAGTTCGAAATAATAACCCGTCCATAGTCTCATATAAGTTGCTCATTCTAGCCTCATTCGAGAGGGATCTGCGGACTACCAAGCCAGCACTACCGAAGGCTTTTGCACCTGGTGCCACGAGCCATCCCAGCGTCTCACTGTCAGCCACAACCACAACGTCTCCGAACCAGAGCATCTCCATAACCGCAACCACACCACCAACGTCAACGACAAGCATTGTCACTGGCACATCATCTACTGCTCATGCAGCCCCAACATCGCCAAATCCACAAGCCCTGACTCTATTTTCGTCGATCTCGCATACTGATAAAAAGCTAAACACGTCGGACGAATCGCACGGCTCTGTTTCAGGCATAACATCAACGACAACAAATGACTCCTTAAAAACTAGCAGCAGGGCTGGCTCATTATCCAAAGTCACACAGGTTCCAAGCACAGCTTCGCTTCGTACTTCTACCACTTTCTCGCCTTTGTCAGAAACCGCGAGTTCAAATCGAGCCGCCTTTTCTGGCGATACTTCCCCCGCACCTTCCACCTTGCCCTTATCGAGTTCTGCTAGGCTCACTGCCGTCACGCTTTTCACCTTGATCGATTCTGGCAATTCCACTTGGCCAAGTGCGGGGTCCATATATCTTTCGCCTCTCCCAATTTCGCCTAGACTCGACTTTGAGACCCCGGCTGTCTCGAATACTGGCCAAATTTTATTATTCACAAACGCACCACATGCCAGTGAATTGATATCAACCACAGCTCTATCTCAGCCTGTTGCTACTGCCGGGTCAGTACACCCAACTCAGGTCTCGCTCTCATTAGACTCTATTGTAGAATCATTATCCACAAAGCTGCCGTCGTTTGCAACACGGACTACGGCTTTGAGCACTCCATCGACTGGCTCTTTTTCTTTATCGGAAGTCATAGCCACTGAGTCTGTGCATACGACAGCAGACGTATCGGGCAGTCCTAAATCCTCTGCCATAATCTCAAGCTCTCAAATAAGCATGGCAGCTTCATCAGGAGTTCTCACTGATGCTGAACTCACAGCATCAAGAGACAATATATCAATGACTAATTCCACATCTCCTTTACTCACACAAAGCATAACCAAATCAGAGAAGCCTTCTACATTAACAATGGTCGCGTTAGATCCCTCATTGGCTGTAGCGTCGAATTCTTCGAACTCGAGTTCAGTTTTTCCCTTATCGGAAGTTATGTCTGTTGTGAACAGTTCCATAAACTTATTAAGCGCTGCGGCAGGTTTGACAGGGAGCCACACTGTGTCAAAGGGCTCAACTGTGTCCGTGTCCTTTGACGCTTCATCATCACAACAGGGAGGAGCAATCACCGCTAACCATAGTACTGCTGCTGAAGAAACATTCCCAACGAACACTTCACACCCTTACGCAGACTCCACACAGTCTGTTCTTCCCCCTAAAACAAATACAGCATCGCTCTCTAGTGGAACTCGACCTGGCGCGACAGTAACTAGCGGTCCGCCGTCCAACTCCATGATTTCTTTGGATGGCCTGACGTCTAACACTACAGCTCTGTCTGACCAATTTACTAACTCAAGTAAATTTTGCCACTTTTAGAAAATTTTACGATTTCTTTTCTTTTACTTTCACAGGCTCCCCAGCTAGTAAGTGCAAAGGCCGAAACTGGTTCAAGTGCTACTGGGGCTGGCTTGCTGGCGGTGGCGTTGTGGCCCTGGGAGCGGCCGCAATGATTGGCGCCAGCGTACACAAAAAACTGAAATCGAGGGCGGTAAGCCCCGTGAATCAAACTCAGCCGCAGACAAGCACAGTCGCACAGCCCGTTCAGCCAATGCAAGTAAGAGAACCAACGCCCATCCCGCCTGTAATATGTTAAAGTAGAAGATGCTGCGATAAACAAGTGATAAGATTTTGCTGTCAGTGTAATAACAGATGGTGAATGTGCTTTCGTTGTGACCCTTGCAAATCCCGGATGACTGTTGCATGCAGCTGACTGTGAGTGTCAGGCTTTTTATTCGGTCAGCTTGGGAGACGCTGTGTGACCAAGGAATACAAAGTATGAAGTTATCAGTATCTTATGAACTAATAATTATTTATACATAAGTTACAAGTATGAAGTTGTTCGACAATCTAATAAAAGCAAGCCCCTCAAGATCATGTCAAACTACCTGTGTGCCTGCGCACCTTTTGGTCCTACCAGAGGACGCTTACAGTATGACAAAATGCGATCAATCAGTTCTTCCTTCTTCACATGTTTGTATCATCTAGATTGACTGAACATCGTTTCCTGCATTGGGTAGGCTTCGACCGGTCAGTTTTATTAAAACTAGCCTTTCTGTCTAATAGAGCATTAATTTCAGAAACCATGATTGAACTGTCTAGCTGCTGAAGGTTGCCGATACGAATGATAAAGCTTTGCTTTCAAGAATTTTATTACGAGGAAAATTTTTAGTACTACATAGTGTGGCCATTATCCTGTTCAGATCAGTTTCGAATTGCGGAACTGCGCGTGTGTTGATTGAGATCGACACCAAACGCAAAATGTTATATTCGATTTTACTTGCAGCAACGGTCATCCGCGTCGGTAAGATACTTACACTATCTTTTGCATATGAACGGCATAAGCTGATATTGCTGATTATGATTTTCATTTTACCTCTTTTAGCCGCAACTGAATCTAGTGTTTCCACCGCAAACAGCACCAGCATCGTCCCAGAAACCAACGTATCAACAACATTGGCCAATGGCACACTAAATACAACGAGCAGCGCTGCACCGACAGATATGTCTGCCTGGTCTGCAGGCCTCAATGAAACTATAAACGCAAGTTCCGCGGCTGGCTCCCAACTGTCTACAGAGATTCAAAGTCTGACGGCCCCATCTGTGACGCCAAGTGGGCAGTCGCCCGCAGCTGCTGGCACGTTTTCCATGTCCGCATTGGTGGTAGCCAAATCCACATCAATAGCACCTACAATCATGCCCGCAAGCAGCGTATCCATATCAACATCCATACCAGCATCCATACCAACATTTTTAGCAGCTGCGCCCTCGCTTGCCACGTCACCAGCACTCACAACTTATGTACCCCACACGCTTTCATCTGTGAAAGCAACCACTGCACCCTTGACACCATCAATATACACAATCAAGGCATCATCGCCTACATTGGCACCTGCTGTCACAACCCAACGGGCTGTGAACGAGCTCGCCAAAGATATTTTCGTAAACTGCACGCCATCGGCAGCTATCACAACCACTGGGCTTATGGACAACAGCACCAACGCGTCATTTACGACTGCTGTTGCACCATCATCTGCACTCCTGGTGTCTGATGTCGCAACCAACCAGGTCGTGAATGAGCTCCCTGAAGATATTTACGCTAACTGCACACCATTGGTGGCAACCACAACCATTGATCCCTTGGATAGTAGCACCAACGCATCATTTACAACCGCTGCCACTCTGATCGAGGAGGGATACACGGCACTGAACACTAGCTCCTTTGAATCCTCATTGAACATCAGCACTGATGGCAATTCTAACGCAACCATCAGCCAGCTCAACTCCACAACTAGCGCAGAGACCAACGTAACAAGCAATCAGTCTCTTGTCACAAACAATACGGAACGTACGTTGAGCACAGACCTATTCATGCCATTGTCTAATGCTACATCCAATTCGTCCCTTCTTTCCGAAAATGCAACCACCTTCCATAATGTCTCATCCACACCAGCGACTTATAACGGCTCTTCACAATCTGACGTCGAATCGATTCTCGCTAGCATAGTATTGCCTAACGACACGTCCTTTGACCCGTTCGATGTTATAAACAAATCCAACATCTCTTCCACTGAAAACGTTACATTCACTAACAACGCCTCCACCCTCCCCAGTACATGCAACCAAAGCCCACTAGATGGTAAACACGAAGCTGATTCTGAAAATTCCGCCTGCCCAGAACCAGATCCTATGGCGCAATGGCCAGGAACATTGTTCACAAGGTGCCTTCCTCCAAAACCAAGCACGTGCAATGCCCCAACTGCGAGTCGTGCAAAGAGGCAAGTGATCGTGGAGAATGTGCTGGGACAATAATGATCAAGCCGAGTTGGACCATTTTTTTGGGCCTATTCAAGACTGATAAGTATTCAGTTTTATAGTTTCAGCATCCCATGCCATGGCACGTAGGAGCATAGCACTTCCTTTTAGATCTGTCATCTGCCCCGAAGGCGATTCACATATTTGGTAACAGTTGAAAAGGCGCAGATTACGTTTGATGCAGCCGTCTTCTCCATGTCACGTTGTGCCTCGTGATTGCAACAATGCGCGTCCGTGTGTTGCTTGGTGTCTTGATTATATGCTTACGACCTTAGTCTCTCAGAGGTATCTTACTCTTACGCGAAAACAAAAAGGAACTCTGCTTGCAGTGTTTGAGTATTACAGTCGCTGCTAAAACAATAAACTGCTTAATTGCGATTGCTCGCGATTGCGATCGCATCTTTTTCGAACTTCACACTACAGTATGCTTCATGTCGGTATCAAAACTCATGTAGTTAATTTCTGCATTGAGCCGGCTCTATATCTTAGCTCATAGTCAAATGACGCCTGCCAAAATTCATGTAGTGCTGATGCATTTAGCTTCGCTCATCCTATCGTCACAGGGACAGTTGTTTATCAATTATCCAAACGAAAAGGACGCTCGTCGTCAAACCTACAATAATGTCGATGAAATTTCTCTGTCACGTCTTTTGTTTATTATGTCCTCAATAAGGCAGAGCAGAGAGCTGTCTTGATTGATCTCGTACATTAAAAAGCACTTTGTGCTGTCTACCTGATTCAACTATTGTAACACCATCCATCTCGGCTGATGTATGCTCATGTCCGTGGTTCTGAATGATCTTGCTTTCAGACGCGCCGTAGCGATAATTGTAATCGTGATAATGGACCAATTAGTCATGACGCATGTTTCTTCCCATGTGCACAGGAGAGTTGCCAGCTAGGCTAGTAACTATGATTGGGCCATCGGTAATAGGTTTCTTCCTGATCGCTGCCTCGGGTAAGCGGTGTATAAACACGCATGGAATGTATAACAATGCTCATCATCATATTATCTGATGCGATTAAGTCACAGTCGCATCAATCCTAATAAGTCTTCCTCTTTCAGGTTTAGTGCCTAGCACTTTATCAAGCGGCACGCCCTCCAGTGCTATCAATAGCACAATAAATAACAGCAGTTTTACTGTCGGGATTGAACCTAATTGCGGTACTAACTTGTCCAACAACACGTCAGCTAACTCGGGCAAAATCCCTGACTTTATTGTTGTTGACTGTGGCAGCAAAGTTTCGAATGACACTTGCCCAGAAGAAGGTAACGGTAATAATAATGACACGAACGATACGAGTCTGACTACTAATGATGCAAATTCTTCAACTAGTTCTTTAAAACCAAATTCAAGTAAGGTGTTTGGTTCACCAGTCATACTTAGTTATAAGATTTCCGACGCTTCAGATCAACAAGACTCGTTAGTACAAATACCGTTCCATGGTAAGTCTACTTTACTATAGGTCTTCTGATTAGGGGGTTCTTCTGATTAGGTTTCAGACTGACCTGAATATTGCAGACCAAAACAAATGCAAGAGTTCCTAACCTGACTTCAGTTGACTTCTCTTCCTGAATTTGTAGAAGCCCCAGCCCCGCCAAAGAAATGCAACGGTTTCCTTGCTTGCAACTATCACTGGCTTATCCTGTCTGGCTATTTGGGCGGCGTAGCCATTATCGGAGTCGTAGCATTGCTGTATCACTACTCTTTCGCCAAGTCGTTAAAGTCATCTGTCAGACCCTCGCCGACACCAGCACAAGCACCGTCTGCAACAGCCATAGCGCCAGCACCAGACGCATCTGCTATCTATGCTGGCGAATAGGCTGGATTGACCTTGGACATGACAGGAAGATTGACCGATAGTGGTGATGTTCCTTTGATTGGGACGCTGGATAAGTGAAGAATCACTGCATTATGCTCATGCACTGAACAGAGCTAGTGGTAGATTTACTAGAAAAAGATTTATGTAAGCCATTGATCCAATAAAGAGCCTGTGTGCTGCTGTGTTCCGTTTGGTTATGTTTAAAAACTGGCTGTTTGATCCGATATTACCCACAACACACAACAACACCTCTTGCACCAGCCGCGGTGGTGCAGCGGTTCGGCATTCGTCTCTCCGTATTCCTTGGGAGCGAATGGCTGGACTCGCCCCGGGTTCGATCCCCCGATGCAGGTCGGTTTGCGAGCCATAAACCCTCGCTGACCTTGCCCACCAGGCCGTGGGTGACTCACCCGGTACCGCCGAGGTGCTCCGAGTGGAGAGGCGGAAGCCAAATGAGTAGACAGTCTCGGCCACCAACACCGGCCAACACCACCACCCACCACCACCAACACCACCAGCACCAGCCCACACCGACAGGGTTAAAAGCCCGCCCACCATCGTCCGAGGAAGTCAGTGTCGAGTCCAGGATGCCCTCGCGTGGAGGTCCTCCAAGTGAAGTGAAGACATGCAGAGGGACGCTGCTGTGTGTTCCGGTCCCCGCACAGCCCTGCTTATAAGGTTTCACTGCTGGCCGGCTAGAGGCAAAACGAGCATCGGCGCACAAAAATTAAAATAAAAAACTACACCTATTGCAGTGTGTGGATTGCAGTCTGGTTAACAGGTGGGGGAGTCATGCCATACGCACTATACGCGATCATGGAGGAGGCGCAGTATGGAGCGAAGGCAGGTGCAGTAGTTAAGGAGTGCCCTGAGAAAGATACAAAGAAATCGTTAGCTACCAGAAAGTTAGAGAAGGCAACTTTTCAGACCCTAGAGAGCAGAAAATAAAAAACTCCCACAAACTTTCAAAATTGGCCATCAGTTAGAGATTTGAACTGCGTCTCTGGAGCTTGTGCATTCATTCTTTACCACAGCGCTATCCATTAGCGATAGCGTGAATTCATGTAAATATGTTTTTCGTGGGTGCCATGTGCAAGGTACTCTACCATACGTCACACCTGCGTGTGAGTGGGTCCACGGGTCAAGAAGAACGAATATCATTTTCATCTCAAGCAGCCATCCAAGTAACAGGCCAAATTTTCCTAGCACGTGTCCATGTTTGATCTCAAGAGGGGACGCCTATTTTAAGTCCAACTCGGGGCCTTACCTACCGGCACCACACAGACCCTACCTCAGAACGTTCGCGAAGCATGTTCGGCTCCGGAAAGCGAGAGGAGAGAGGGTCCTTCTTCACCGCTCCTATCTTATAAATGGCACGGCTGTGTGCTCAATTGCGTTACCAGCGTGCGGTTCTTTTCTGTACCCGACGAAGTAAAACTTGTTTGCTTGGACCTGTATTAGAAGCAGAACAGACAGCACTGTCGAGTGCATCGCAGTGTACGCAAATATAATCTGGTGAGAGACTCACCATCAGTTACTTCTTGTTCATCAGTGCAAACAACCACCAGCAGACTTATTCGCTATGATTGTGCTTCAGTGCCTTGAATTTTTATGGACAGCAAAGTTATGGATTTCCGTTTTCGCCATGCTTATTCTACGAAGTATTATTCGCATGTATATATTGCGTATGCGCATGCCCCCAGGTCCTATGCCATTACCATTCGTTGGAAACTTTCCAAGTAAGTCCCTAAGACTCGTTCGTTCCTCTGCTTGAAAGAATGGTGATTGGCTTAAGAGTATCATAGGGACATGCATTGACTAGTAGAAGTCCAACAAGTCTTCCATTTTAGTATTCATGAAAACCAAGTTGATGCTCCACGAGTTGTGCCAGCAATTGTCGCAAAAGTACGGAGATCCCGTGACGATCTTCTTTGCCACAAGCCCGTTCCTTGTGCTGACAAAGTACGACATAGCAAAGGACACGCTGCAACAGACCACTTTCAGCAATCGCATGGAAAGCGCAGCGATGGACGCAATGTTTGACGGGTCTACGAACTTGTCCTTTAGTCCTTACAATTCCAGCTATATGATACTAAGGTATGTGTAAGGTCAAGGGGGTTGAGGATTCAAATGCTCTGCCGTTTAGGAAAACCGCTAGCCGTAGTCTCAGGACCATGATCGATGCTGACAGTTTGAGTCAACAAGTTGCCTGGGCTACTTCCTACACCATAGAGGAAATGTCAAAAGTCAAACCTGCGGTTGTGCCCAAGATGTATCTTCGAAATACTATATATAATATAGTTCTGGCATTCGCATTCGGAAAAACGTAAGTTGCACTCTGATACGCATTGCGATTCAAATTTCCACAAATTTTTCTTTGAATCTACGACGTTTATGCTTGCTTTGTGCTTACTCTCAGCTACAAGATCGACGATCCAGATTTCAATCGCTTGCTCAGAGCGTCTGAAGAGGGAAACAAAAGTTTCGGCATGACTTTCGCACTTGACTTCCTGCCATTCGCGAGACACTTGCCACTGAAATACTTACCGCCAGTCAAGGCCAGCATGGCAGCGACTCGGGTGTTCCGTGAATATGGCTTCCAGCAGATTGCGGAACATCGTAAGACATACAAGCAAGGTGAGAGAACGGGGGCATGGATTGATGTTGGTCAGAACAGGCCATGTCGGTGTCCCTTCACTTTAAAGAGCGCATGCGCGCGTTTGGTGATGTGCTAAAACATGAACATGAGAATTGGGTCGTGAAGGTATCTCACCTCAACGTCATGCCTGGTGCACTGCAGAACGAAGTGAAGTCGACCAGACTGATACTGAAATGGTCGCTTTTCTAGCCAATTCCTTTAAGCACCAGATGCCTTACATCCTTGTTCTCTACATAGATCTAAAGCCATTATACAGTATTTATCTTCAGGTGTAATCCGAGACTTGACTGACGCTCTCATCAACGAGCAAATCCAACTAGCCAATGAAAACACTGGGGAGAATGTGTCCGACGTGGACGTGACTGGGATCATCAACGACTTCTACACGGCTGGCACCGAAACCTCCTCGATTGCCTGCTCCTGGTTTATCCTTTTCATGGTTTTGAACCCTGAAATTCAGGAAGAGTGCTACAAGGTCATACACGAGGTAAGTTGATCTGATAAGGACGCCTCATTTACGACTGCACGATCGATTCATCAGGTTATCGGTGATCGCCAAGTGCGTTTGAGTGACCGTTCCAAACTGGCCTTCATCGAAGCCTGCATTCTGGAGACTTTGCGTTTACGATCACCCGTTAGTATGGGAATTCCACGATCACCTATGAGTGACACGTACATCAGTAAGTACTGTAGCCAATATCGGTAGGACGCCGTTCATCATTCCGAGGCGGCTCCTGTGTATTTCTTCTCGCTTATCTTTTCTGAATTCTCGTTTTTAAAACGAGAAGCCATGTTTTAAATTTTTGTCGCAGCGGCCCACCTCTCTTTGTCAGACCTTGCCTCCCATGAGTCCAAGTCCCCTTTTTCAGACGGTCATTTCATTCCTAAAGGCACGTTCACCCTGTGGAATGTATACGCTATGCACACGGACCCTGAATACTGGCCGAACCCGCTTCAATTTGATCCCCGAACAAACTTCTTAGACGAAGCTGGTCAAATTCGCAAAGCGCCATCCTTTATGGCCTTCGGTACTGGCCGTCGGGTGTGCGTGGGCGAGCAGTTAGCCAAGAATTTCCTGTTCTTGACAGTGGCCAACCTTCTGCAAAAAATCAAGTGGGTTCGGGTGCCTGATTACGAATACACCATCGATCCTGATCCTTCGATTGGATTTGCTCTCACCGCACAGTCATATCCTGTCATCATGGAGCCGAGAAAGGATGCTTGACTGGACGTGTTTTACCATGTGGCTGTGTCCTTATCGCCTGTCGACCATATAATAGCACAACTCCATGTAAGGACTCTGTTCGTTCGTACGAACAGAGACCTCTGCTCACTGCCGATTAGAACTGTACATTGTAATCTATCATAATCTCCCTATGCAGCCACTTGTTCTGTCCTGCTCATCGTCAGAGCAGCAGCAAACCACGCGTGTGCTCGTCGGCATTAGCACGAGCTTGATGTTGCCTGGTAACCGAAGAGCATCATATCTGCATTGTCTGACGGTTATATTGCTGATACTGCACAGCCAAATAAGATGCCAAATGGTGATGTATGAAGGCATGCCGGCATACACCACTTAAATTCCCAATCAGACAGCCATCCGACTACGAGCTAACTGCGCCAAAGCAGCCGCACAAGGACTTATCCAGCACATAACACTCATCCAATTCTTGGCAACAGTCAACAACACCTACAGTCCATAAGCAAATATTATCACGCTGTCACGCACGCACTCACTTTGGCAAACGTCTAATTTCAGTAGTCAACCAGAAAGCAGTGGTCAACATAATCATGAATCCATTCTGATGCATCGATGCCAACCAAACGGGCACGTAATGGATCAAGGTGAGCACACCAATTAGGACTTGCGTGTAGCCCGTTATTGCGAACGCGTGCAACGCCAGACGAGCACGGGGCGAGAGTGGCATCCGCCGACCAACGAGCCAAGTCACCGTGGCTGTTGCCAATGTCATATAAGCCTAGAAAAGGAACTATCAAACAAGAAAAATGAAAAAGGAAAATCTTTTACTAGATTTCTGTGCAAGAATTGCACCATGGTCGGATTTTCGGTGTAGTTACGCCAAGTAGGCTTGCGCGTATACAGATCTTCAGGAATCCATCGATTGGCGTACTTGGGCCAGGAATTGTAGACGAGACCAGCATCCAAGCCAGCAACAAAGGCCCCCACTATGGCCGTTAAAAACATGAACGACTTTGCCGAGTGTGCCAAGCCTCGTAATCGCCCGATACCGGGAACACCACTGTGCTGAAATGGACAACAGTGAAATTAGCCCAGTCTCCCACCTGACAGCCCTGCGGTTCAAATCACATGCATGCACCCAGCCATTGTTCTGACTAGACCTGCCAACAGCAAAGTCAATGTAAAAAATCCAATTACGTCAAACGTGGGGAACAAATGGATCAATCCTGCCCTCAACAAGACAGCATAGAGGACGAAAGCAGATGTCAGATGAGCCGATAATCGATACTGACTAACACGGGGAATCAGATCGGAATTCTTCGATGGATCCAGACCCGACTTGACCATATACCAGCCCAATAGACCCTGAAAGTAGATAAAATTACTGACTATGCAGTGACAGTACAAAGTTAGGATTAGCACCATATGTACTACCAGTCAGGCTCGCATGAGTCACCTGCGTATCACACTTATCAAAAACTAAAATTATCGCTGCTACGATAAGCCAAGTCCACTCGAATCTTTTCCTCCCACTTCCCAAAGCTAAAAACAAAGCACTCACCTGGAACAGCAGCAGTGCTCCCGCACCCACGACTCGTTTCTTGAATGGCTTAGTGAAATATCCTCGATACCAGAAATAAGCGGCTGGTAAGAAGTAGACTACACCGATGGTCCGACCCCACATTCGATGCAGCCATTCCATGTAAAAAATAAATTTGAACTCTTCCATCGTCATAGCTTCGCCGCCTTTGCTAAAACAGAGGGAATACAGTGGGTCAACTTCAACCAGCAAAAGGCACCAAAAAACTACTCACTGAGAAAACTCTGGATACTGCTGATACTTGGCAAATTCCGCTTTCCATTCTTCTTCGTTTAGGGGCGGTTTCATGCCGCGAATCAAATTCCAATCGACGATACTTAGACCCGACTCGGTTAATCTATAAAGAAAGACGTAAGACATGCACCTGAAAAAGTCTCTGTGGATGCAAGATGACAAAGAATGCTAAGAAGCAAAAACCCACAGTACTGAAGTACTAATTGCAAGCAGCCATTTTGCGTGGTGTTGGATTTACACAAGCTCAGTGCACTTGTTTCTTCGCGAGATTGAGCCGGCAAATCCAAGGTTTTGATTTGTCATTTTGTTATTGCTATAATGCTCAGTCATTCGATCCCGGTGAAAATCATGACCCCGCCTGTCCTGCGTGCTACTTCTGGCCGCTGATATTCCAAATTAAAATCGGTATTTGGGTCAAACATACAAGGAGGTTAATAGTGAAAATCATTCGAAAAGCTTGAGCCCTGAGGGAATATACATTTACAGTACAAACCCGGACTGGGGCACGAACTTCAAACCATTGATAATGTAGCCTCAGCATTTCGGCCATGGGTGCAAGTTAGATCCAAATGCCCGCCTTGTTTAAGGAACTAGTTCAGTTTTGTCAAAAATTGAAAAAAGGCCTTCTAAAAAATGAATAATGTAGATACTGTCCAGTTATTCTGTGGGATCCACTCCGGATAGCCGGATTACAAACACACGGATTCATTTGGTCGATCCCTTAGTCATCTAGCCAAAGTTTAAAGTCACAAAGACACACAGACATTTGACGTTACAGCCCTAAAATAGTCCTAGCCTCGAAAACACTCCTTTAAAAAAGATTCTAATCGATCCTACCTTGTCAGCCCGCCAATCGACACTGCTCCGAACACCATGCCCGCGCAGCCCATAAACCACCATCCCACAACGCGACGTCCACGGCCGCTATTTCCACTCACGAAATTAGAAACATTTCGTCGAGTTACATTTGTCAGAAGCCTGAAAATACCCCGCATTGAATGACGCAATGTTCAGCAAATCAACAAATCCTATCTCACCTCGAGTGATTGTCGAAGAGCCCTCTGGCAAGCAATGACCTACCAGTATGTGCAAATTTTGATATAGTGAGAACATTTTTACTCAGGTATATCGATAACATTTTGGCAATGTGCACCTTGCGTCTGAATTAAAAAGAAAAAAAACCGCTGGGACTTAAGGAAAGAATTCGTACCGCCTCTTAGCAGACATTTGTGAAAGCGCGAGAAATTCGATATTTGAAATTATGAGAACATCAGAAACGCTGTCGACATAAGAAATTCTTTCAGCTGCCTGATTGCATGAACCCACAGCACTTGTTTTACACAATCAAAGTTCAGCAACAGGCACAGTCGGTGTACAGTAAATGAAGTAAGAAATCGAATTCCTTCGGTCAGATCCCTAGCGAACTGTAAAATGACTCAAGTCGCACTTATTACTGCTCGAGTATTAAAAATTACCTTGCTTAGTATTAGCCAATCAAATCTAACCAGGCGAAAATTACGATTCCCAAATTTAAGACTGAAAAATCAGTAAAAAAATTAAAATTATTGTGATATACTCTTAACACAAAAATCATCGCAACACCGTCAATAAGGCATTTGCATTCAACTACACCAACCCCACCGTCTTCGCTTTGCACCTGATTAAATGTGCATAAATATGTACTATAAATGGAAACATAAAAATTCCAAAGTTCGTGACCAAAGCGCCGATTTCCGTAAAAACTATACCCAACCGTAAAAACTTTAAACTTTGTTTAGTACGATGGAGGCTCGCAATCGTCGTCATGTAATCCAGGACTCTCCGCCGCACCCATAAAAGGATCGCCATACGCATTCGTCGCGGTCAGACGCTCCATGAACGGGTCGGTAGCGCTGGGGCTTTGAACACCAATGCCAATGTTATCATTTGTAGGACCGCTTGTCTGCGATTGATTTCCGTTCAGGATGGCAAGTTCGCTGGCCGAGAGCTGTCTACGATTGATAACGGACTGTAGCTTTATGATCTTCTTTTGCGCTTTCAATGACTCGATTTGTGTGTCGATATACAAAACTTTCAATTCGATATACTTGAGTTCGTTATTGAGGATTCGGGACTTTTTGACAGCGATGTTCGCTTTGTCCCTTTTGGTACGCTTATTGTCTGGACTTGCATCCAGGATGTGTTCTTGGTGCACCACGGAAACGTATTTACCCATTGCTTCGTCCAAGTCGTTAATCGTCTCGTGACGTTCTGCAGCCAGCCTGTTCAAGTCGTTTTCGATCTTAGCTATTTTCTTTGCTTCGGTTTCCTCGAAACCATCGAGCGGTGCTGATTGCAGGTGATTTGACATCTTTTCGACGCTGAAAAAGTACAAAACCAGAGCTTGAAAGAATTGTTTGCAAAGGCATATGTTTACCACTAGCTGTCATGAATGAACGACCACTACGTTCTGCACACCCGTGTTTGGTGATGTGGTAAAGATAACTATAATGTCTTTCCGAAAATGCGATAGGACGTTCAAAAAACTAAACTTAACGATGCGCGGAATGCACTCACCTGCGAGGGAGCCCCTTCCCCTATCTGCAAACATTATGTTGGCTTTCTGACTGGCCCTCCCAATGTTTACGGTCACTAAATTGCAATCCCTTTCTTTTGACACCCACTAAACGCCGAGTCGATTGGCCAAGGACACATTAGAAAACTTACTCAAACTACAAATTTCATCAGGTGGACATATCCTATAACATATACATATAAGAAAGAAATATAAGAATTAGCTTTGGCTGCCAATGAAGAGCTATAAAGCTTGCTCCGGCCATGCTGTTTTCTATGCCTGGGTACAAGGTCATTTTTGGCCGTGCAAGCAAGATCAGAACGATTTTCTAGGCTTTGGATTCATCCAATAATTAATATCTTACTTAATGCCAAATGAAAGGCTATATATAGTTACTGCGCGAGCAAGAGCACGTGCTAAAGAACAAAGTAATCACAGCAAAAACAGCCAATTGCCATCGTGAGACTGGCTTACCATTAGTATTTTGCGCCCGCTATCACGCAATGACCGTCCTCCAAAGGGCTGTGCTAGCCGTCAATAACGAAGGCGATCAAATCACGAGAGAGACACAGGCGAAGATTCGGCCCAATCCCCTTCGAGCAGCCATAAACTGCGCGCGCATGATGATGCTCAGGTATTAATAGGTGCGACTGCGTATGACAAAACCGCATAAAATATCATACTGTAGCGGGATTCCAATTCCAAAAATTTTCGTAATTTTCGAAGAGATAAAGAAAAAGAAAAAGTTAGTCGCAATGGCCTGGAATCTAGTGCGACACGTTATTAGACGAGTTCCGGCCGTGACTATGGGCGACTTCGGGCTTCGACGGATTTCGACAACTGGCATTAGAAAAGTTATCGAAAGTAAGAATATTTATTTTGAAAGATCTTTTCTGAGCAGTATTTTATGCTTTTGCCTGGTCTTTTTGTATTTTAGTTGAAGAAAATGTGAAAGGCAACGTAATTTCGGTAAGTCACGGCTTCCTTTTGGTTGGGTCTACGTCTGGCTGTTTCGGGTGGGGTAGAAGTTGGAACCTTATCGGTTTTGTCATGAATGATGGGGCGAGTGAGGGAAAAAAATACAAAAAATCACCTGAAACATTGGATGGATACCTTGTCACCAACCTGGGCCGGCTGCTTCGTCCCCCAACGGAACTCTGGGAATTCTTAATGCGGAAATACTGTGGCCTTTATTATTCGCAACGCTAAAAAACGTGGACGTTTCTCTTGCAATGTTTTCTGCTTACTTACTGAGAAACGACGGAAAGCATTGTGGACGTAAACGGCAATGTGTAATTCACCTTTTATTGGGGCGAAATTACTCACATGGGACTGGTGTGTTTCAGGTGTCAGGAAAGCAAGTGCCGTCGGATCGTGCTCATCGACTAGTCTGCGTTCCCAACGATCACAAAGCGTGCCCACTGTGTCGACTCGGCTTGACATTGACCTTTTCGGTAAGTTTGCTTGGGCACCCACTGGCGTGGTCTTCATACTGCGCTCCCATATTTTGTGCTAACTTCCTAATATTTTAATTTCAGGATGTTCTGATTCTCGAACAATTCATGCGTTCAGACGGCACAGTGCTGCCACCCGACGTGACAGGTTTGTGCGACGAGCAGCAGACCAACCTGGAACGCTGCGTCCAACAAGCTCATTGGTCCGGTCTCTTTCCGAACCACAAGCCCAAGGGCTACTCGGCGGCCGTGGAAGAAGCTGGGTACAGGCAGTACAAACGACACTGGGTCAAGCCCGAAGACATGTTCGAAAGGAAGCTGGATTTGAGGCCGGGCAGTTGGTTCTACATTCGCCGTTACTAGGTACTCATTGGGCGTTGTACTGTAAATACGTGCAAGACATGAATAGGGCGCACAAATAAAGGATCATTATCATCTGTGCATAATGATTCAATATCGCGTCAAATTCGAGCGAAACTTGCAGAAAGAGATCTTACATAAGTAAAATACACACATTTTATTTAGCATATGTATACGACGCAAGATGCGTATTGGGATCGTTGCATTATCCTTGTTCGTCCCCAAGTTGCAAAGCAGATGCTGACGCGCCGCTCGTATCGCCCGCACGCATGGAATCGCTGAGCAATCGATAGACAGCAGAACTGTCGTTCATTTCCTCTCCTTGACGTTTGGCGTGAGTGAACATCTGCAAAACAGAAATGTTAGCCACCTGCAGACTGCTGGTCCCAATCAACAGGCTTACCTGATTAGCCGCAGCAGTCACGTAAGTCGGCTGACTCAATTCGAAGCCAGTGAAGTGCAGTGCCAACTGCAATTCCTTCTGCATTTGTCCCAGCTGCTGCGATGGCTCGAACACGCCTTCCAGCATGGCTGAAACGAAAGAGGCACGGCACCGTATGCTGAACAGTACTCATCCCCCAGGGTGACCCGCGCTGACCGACCATCAAAGTAGATGCAAGAAGGGTAGCCCCTCTACGAACGTATGCTCACCTTTCAATGCTTGCTTGACCAACGGGCATCTGCAAAGAAGCTATCAATAAATCACTCTTCTGATCCCACAAAATTCAAACTCACCCCATCGGACTATAATCGCCAATAACATCGTTCAAGTCGAAAGTGGATAAACCGCTTCGAAGGCAAACTGCCGCAATTTCGGCCACAGCACTGACCATCACGCCGGCCAGCATTTGATGGCATAAACGGAATTTCGCACCGTTACCAGGATCCCCTGAAGTCACAAACACGAAACCAGTAGTGCACATGGTCCTTTTGCCCTAACCTGACTTGGAGGATGCAGTCCCAAGCTCAAACTGAGTACTTGCCAATGGGCACAGCAGACGAGGTTGTCAAAGCTCCCACCAACGAGATCTCTATTTACTCGCTTCACCAACCTTTCGAACTGTTAGGCTGACAGTGCTTGGACCCCGATAGGTAAGGCGCCATTCGGGTTATCTCGTCTTTCATCAAACAGCACGAACCCAAAATTTGATATCGGGACAGTTGCCAAAACAGGGGTTGACTACAGAACGCAAACTTTTCGTGGCGACTTGTCACGCGGTCAGGAATGGTCGCAAATGAAAGTGACCACTCCTGCCTGGTGGTTATTCGCCCTGTTCATACGGACAAGTGATCATCATCGTGTGGAGGTTACCACCAGCCATTCCTGCCCACACAGCTAAAACTCACCTTTGAAGCCCCCCTGCTCTTCCTCTCATTCTATTGTCAGACCCCACTTCGGCATTTGTCCCCATATCAAATTCAGTCTGGCTTCGTGCCGTTCTCTTGTGCATTTCGTGACACAGCGTATACGGAAGAGACTTAGCCCCGAGTACACAATACTCACCGAAAAAAATAGATCTCCGTCCAATGGCTTGAAAGAATACCCCGCATTCATCGAATAGCGACTTGTCGCCAGCGCATAAGAATACCAGACGACCATCCTCCGCGTCCTTCTTCAATCCCGAAAGTGGCGCTTCCAAGAAACGTCCCCCGCGCGAGGTCACTTGCTTAAAACGAATCTATTAACTGTCAAATGGCAAAAACTTGCCCGAAACTCACTTCGTAGAACTCAATAGCAGTGGTCGGATCGAGGGTAGTCAATTCCACAAACGCCTTGCCAGGCCCCACACTTTCCAATACGCCGTTATAACCCAGCATAACCTAAATGGACGTGTAGAATAGTCACTCCTCACCACGATCAACCCTTTTCCAGGGCTGCCTGCAACATCAGAATCTCTGAAGGCTCATTTATACTGGCCACCGAGCTCTCTGTGACTGCGCGCTCAGGACAGAGTTCTCTGCCACTCTGTCACCGATAGGGCGTTTATACTGCCTCCAGAGTCCCCGCTCCAGAGCGCACTGTCCTGCGTTTTCAGAAACTGGGACTCTGTCCCTGCGTTTAGAGAGGCGCTGTCCAGAGAGGGCGCTAGAGAGACGAAAACATTTTCTGTTCTTTGCACAAAGAGGCGATGCGCGGCGGAAACGGGGGCTTTATGCAGGACAGAGATCCTATGCGATTAGAATACGCGAAAACAGAACGATGTGATAGCCATATGCACAATTGCTTTTCTGTAGTGCTTTTGATCGATTAGAGAGGGATAGTTAGAAAATATTGATACGGCCGATAAGAATAAAAATCATGGAAGAATCGTATAAGAATGACCGATCAATTAATGCCCGATCACTCGGCGAATGACTGACTGATCAATCCGCTGTTTGATATGATCGGGCGATCGATATGACCAGCTGTTCTGATCGATACGATGAGCTGCTCTGATCGATATGATCGGCTAATGGATCGATCGACGAATCATATTATTAAATAAATCAAACAACAGATTGAATGATCGATCACCCGATCAATCAATCGATCAATCACCCGATTGATGTAAATGATCAGATCGATCATTTTGACTGATCGAATGGCCACAATGATCAATCGAATACTCGAGTTCAACAACATGATCAATAAATCACACATAGCCAATGATGTGAGGATCATAGAGTGAGGTCTTTGAAAGCGAAAAACTAGGCTCGGAAAATGAGAAAATACAGGTCACAATCGCCCTCAAACCGTAAATTTTGACTTCATTTTCGGATTCAGCGATAAAAACTGCATTGCTGAGCACTCTGTTAACACTTTTAAAGACGATCGTCGATTTTTAGAATCAATAGAAATGGGTCCCTGCGTTTTTGCACAAACTATGACTTTTTGTGCAAAAACGCAGGGACAGAGCGCGCAGGGACACCGATCGGGGACTCAGTACGGGCGCCTAGGCCTGGTCGCTTTTATACTCATTTTCCTAAATTTGGTGCATTCATACTGGTCCCCGAGTTTTCAGGGTCCAGTGAAGTCTGGGACAGAGTACAGTAATCATCGAACATGAAAATCTGGGACCATCCCAAGCAGTGCGCCGCTCTGTCACAGAGAACTCGGTGGCCAGTATAAATGAGCCTTGAGTCTTCACAGTAAAAGCTGCTGGTGGGTGTGCCACCGCGGCCAACAGGACCCGCTCCTCCCAGCAGCACAAATGCACTGAACTTCCTTATTTTGACAAATACCTTCCACTCACCTCTTTCGCCGCCTCGGCGTCATGTACGCAACTGAACACTATATCGGACGCTTGAATCAATGCAGAAGGCGACGGAGCAGTCGGGACTTTTGCAAATTCTTTGAAAGCCTAAACAGAAACAACTTCAAACTATCAACCTACAGTAGGCTAGTAGAACAGCTGGGATCGTCCCCAACAGTCCTATATTCGCTTCATAACTCTCAGCAAATCGTACTTGTCAGTTATGGGCTACGGTATGTTCACTCGGCCCACTCCTAGGCGGCCTCGATCGATAAAATCATAATTACTGGCGGGTGCACAGCGACGTCACAGGACACGGATGAGGAGACGACCCCCGCCATCACTCCCAGACGAGCTCATTGCCTCGTCGATCGATAAACGTTGAAAGAAAGACGCAGCGACGCCCCGAACAGACACGCCCACTACGGGCCTGGCAGAAACCTGATTTTCTAGGCCCACCTCGACGCGCGCGTGCGCTCAAGCCAGTCAACTGCGGCCGACCACGAGTCTACGGTTCCTTGCCGATTATACTCGAACACAATCATTATGCCAAATATTCACAATCTTCTCGTTGCCATATTTTCCCTTTGTTTATTGCATAAATTCGTATTGGGAGCTCGATTATTCGAGAATACCACAAATATCAGTATTGACGATTATTGTACAAATAATTATTGCGTTTGCGATTATCAAACTCGAAATTGCTCTCAATCGAATACTCTTTTACAATTACGACAACTTTCTAAAACAATTAACGAATCAACTCAAATTTTTCATGCGGCCAACTGCGATTCCGGCGGCCTCTTGATTTTTGATTGGTTAGAAAACGCGTCATCTACGCTTCGGCGATTATCGATCAATAACTGTGGACTCGAACGGATCACGGTCAAAAATGCTAGCGCCCTTTTCGAATTTCTATCATTGGAAGAAATAGATTTCTCCAATAATCGAATCAAAACGTTACAATTCGATATTTTAGCCCCCTTGATCGCCAACCTAAATCGATTGATTCTTCGAAACAATGTTCTACGAAATTCCTACAACTTCAGCCAACTCCCCTTGCAAGTTTTGGACCTTAGCCACAATCGATTATCCGACATTTCCCAACTTCCATCTTCGCTACGAGAATTCAACATTTCGCATAACCTAATTCATACAATTCGGGCAAACGATTTCAAAAATTTAGACAAATTGGAGACCATGGACATCAGCCAATGCCAAATTAGCACGATCGAACGAAACGCGTTTTCGAGTTTGGTCAAACTACGCCAGCTATTTTTGAATGGAAATCAGTTATTTCAATTATCACCCTTCGTAGGCCTCGTTCAATTGCAGCTTATCGATTTATCGTGGAATCAATTATTCGATTTCGACGCAGAATATATTCTACAACACTTGAATAATCTAGAAACGCTAATTTTGGATCATAATCCAATTCGACGAGTTTCGAGTCGTTTTCCATCCACTTTGGTTCGTCTAAGTCAATTATCCATGGCCCGTACGCATCTCCTATACTTCGACATGGCCGTCTTATCCCAGCTAAAGGATTTGCGTAATTTGATTCTACGCGACAATACTCTATTACGCAGTTGCGTGGGAGCCTTGGCCACGCACGCCGCATCGCTACAAATATTGGACATGAGCAATACTGACCTGACTCAGTTGCCCGCCGACTTCTTCGAAAATGTCACCTCTTTGCGAGAAGTCAATTTGATGGTCAATCCGTGGGCCTGCGATTGTCGCCTGAATCAATGGTTGAATCGATTAATGTCCTCGCCCAATTTACGACTGGTCGCCATGGAAAACCTGACGACCCTGTGCACCAATCGTAGCGATATCGGCGAGAATTGGACCCTGTCGGACAACTCGATCCAGTTGTGCGATATTGGTACAACCACCGTCCCTGGATCGATCGAACGTACAACGCACGGATCAGAAGCCGTACTCGATTGCGGCGTGTACGGTGATCCAAACCCAACTATCGTATGGGAGCAAGTGATCGGTCAGAGAATATTGGGTCAATGGCCACCCAGTACAGACGATAATCGAACTGATGAGATCGATCGCACGTGGCGAGACAACGAACGCAAGCACATCGTTCTGCCGGGCGGCCTACTTTTAGTACGCCAGACAACGGGACAAGAAATCGGGCCGTATCGATGTACGGTCTGGAATCGATACGGCAATGCCACGACCCTGATTCTTCTCCGCCTAAATTATTCAAATTGGTGGGAAATGAAATTGTACAGCGTGGTATGCGGAATCATAACGGCTATCGGATTCTTCATTCTCAACGTCATCTACGCCGCCATTCGTCGCCTCGTTATCTGGCGTATATCTAAACTCGAACAAACCAGTCGCGTCCGTCTGCTATTAGAGGCTATGGAGAAGTATCGCCAACGTCAAATGGAGAGTCTACACGACAAGTACACGCAAAAAATGAATCAAATTCGGGAAAACTATCACGGCCAAGTTGATCAAATGCGGAAAGGTTACTTGGCCCAAGCCGGACGTTTCCGCGACTATCGAGCTGCTCAAATGGAGTCCATGTCGCACCATATCGACTCGATTCGCGACAACTACAATTGGCAAGCCAATCGTGTACGCGAATACGGTAGTCGTCAAATGGAACGGTTGTGGGAAAGCTATCAACGCCAAGTCAATCGCGTGCGAGCTTTTAGTCTTCAACAACGCCTTCGTCTAATGCGGCAATACAAAATCAAACAACGATACTGGAACAAGATATTCGAAAGTGTCAATATCGAGACCAGCGGTCAACCCAAGGGCAGCCATATTCGAGAGGTCATTCATCCCGAACTCATCGAACTGCCCGATCTACCACCAGCTGCTGTCGACGACGTCGATCTGTCGCGCCCTGGCCCCAGCACCAGCCAACTAAGATCGAGCTTGATGGACGAATTCGACGACGCCGTTTCCACCCTTCTCATGACCAAAATCGATGACGATGACGACTTTGACGGGTTGAGCTATCATTCAGTTCCCAGTGAAGCATTAGAACCGCTCGAAGCGGAGATCCTTTCTCAAATCGACGAAGATACGCAAGACGCTACCAATTGTCACATACCGCCTATCATCGCCGGACGACGGTAGTTTTGCGAGCGATATAATCGACAGGGTCGATAAACAATCGATCAAGTGAAATGGACAAGTAGACATGATTTTGTGTGTGTGCTACTTCAATTAATCTACGTCTGTTGTTTCAAATTTTCTCAATATTTTCTTAGTGTACGATGTTCAGAAGACTATTGTTGCATCCTAATGTAAGAATGACCAGTGTTCACAAAGACGACCTACCTCCGACCTCCTTGTAAAGGAGAATAAGCAAAAAGCGCGAGGTACGTACCGGTGTTTCGACTTTCTTCTCAAACGATCGATCGAAAACGGTAATCCGAAGATTTTGGGAGAGAAGACGTCTTAGCAAACGAGAGCCGATTGTTCCTAGGCCAATGAAACCGATTTTCTTGTTTTGAAATTCAGCTTTCGTTCGAATCGATGGCGGTACCATAACGTTACGCTTTGGTGCGCTACTACCACTCGATTCGTCTCCCTGAAATTATAATTATTCCACGTTTATAGAAATTCATTGTCTAACTCTGAGATGGCGATGTCAGAAACATATGCTGATCGTGAGCCCAATGGGACGATTGAAAGTTTTTTACAAAATTAGATGGCCTGCAGAATAAAGAGTTAATGCCCTCAGGCTGGCATCCAACTGTCAGCGTAGGACCAGGATGGAGACCCAAAACGAGGCAGCCAATTCTTCTAGTTTGAAATAGGACATGAAAGGCGCCCGCCAAAAAGCTGTGGTGAGAATACCAGGGACATGTCTTGCGATTTAGAACGCGTCCTAAACTGATTGTGAAACTCACACAGAACACTCGGTATTCGCATATAGTTTGTTGTATTCAGGGCACAGACAGGGTTCCCACGGACATTTCAAATTGAAAATAAGGTTTCTTAAGGCCAAAATTCAAAACATTGCTTGCACGACTATTTCTGGTAAATGTTCATAATTCGGATTGAAAGGAAGCTGGTCGCACGGATTGCTTCCAAAAGACTACTCAGAAAGAAAATAAGGTTTTTTGGGCAGAAAATCTATAAATTCAGGCTTCTTAGGCTTTCAGGCTCCCGTGGAAGGGGCGGGGGTTGAGGTTGGGCCAAAAATTAGAGGGCCTCCGATTGTTTTTGCATGTCTCAGGCGGGAGCCAGCACTGTGTATGGGCATATAGGCTTCGTCGCATAAAAGGGGCCAAGGGAGGACCCCTTGCCATGGTAATCTTGCTCTAATAGAAAATACCCCACCCTAAGATGATTGATTCAGTTTACAAAACTTAATTATCTTCAGCAGGTGCATTTTTGTTAAAAGAACATCTAGAAATAGTTTCACCATCAAAAGCATGAAAATTAAAATATGGCGGAGAAATTTGCATATATGCAAATTACCCTATATGCCTTTGGTGTCCGGACCTTGCCCGTGCTTGAGAACCAGCCAAAATTTTCTGCCGATTCGCATTGAAATCAAAATTTTTTTTCAATACTTTAATACTCAGGTCACTCAAACAGTCCAACCTCTAGTCGCAAGGTGAAATGCTGCCCAGAAAATGCCCAGATTTTAAGGATCTAGGAAAAAAGGCTCCAAAATTTGTCATTCTGACTGAGTTTGTGACTGAAGGAACAAAAAATTACAAACTTACATTAGCTGGTGCTGCCGGTCGTTTCAAACCATGAAAATTTTGCTGACTCTCGTTTTGAAGCCGTTTCGGAGATGTCTTTAATGTCTCAGAAACGCTTTCAGTGTGTGGATTCTGAAAAGGCGAAATTTTTTTGCAAGAGTGTCCAATAACGAAAACATCATAGACCAGTCCAACACACAGCTGATTCCAGACGTTGCGGATGCCTCAACTAACTTTCCCTAAAGTCTCTAAATCAGTCTCCGACCAGGCGGAAGCGGAGACTGGTCACTACTCCTCCACATTGCTGTTGCCCAGTTAGTATCATAAACAGAGACACCGAGGCTGCTATTTTAGACCCGGAATAAATGCGTAAAACCCGGCCGGATAGGCCAGACCCCAGATCAATTAGTATATGTGAGAATGTGTGATTCTAGACGCAGCTCAGGCCCAAGTCTACTTTTCTACTTTCTAGTCCAACAGGCGAGAGTACGAGCTAAATGACCTCGTCCATAAGGACAATGACATTAGCCACCCTATGGAATGCAAACCTTTTTGGAAAGCGAACTAGAGCAACAACAACTTACGTTTTGAGTAGCATTTTGTACACGTTTTTCCACTATTTTTTCGGACGTGCTGGATGACATCTTTTCCGTCGGTTTTCCCTGCGCTGCTGGAGCCGTGGCTGGTGTTTCACTAGCTTTTTCATTCTCGAATAATTCCTCTTCAAACTGAAACATGGATATTATTCAAACAAAAACGTAGAAGACAAGAGTTTAAACGCTCTTTTACATTTTTAACTTCCGGATTCTGAAGAACGTAATTTTCTGCATCTTCAACGGCCTGCGCGAAATCTCGTCTCTTCACAGAAGTAGAGTATTTGCTTCGATTGCCAAAATACGGCACTACATCAGTGTAGGTGCAAAAGGCGCTAGAATAACAAAATGAACATAACAGAGCTAAAACAACGTTTTGGCCAGTGTACCTGGATTGATCAGAGCCAAAGAATTTGACGCAGATGCTTTTCTTTTTTGGTTTTCGTGCATTCGGCATTTCACTTTCTTCAATAACCTAAAATTAAACAAACGTGGCTTGAGATATGACCAAATACATCAAAGAAGAAAACCATTTTTAAAAGGGGCCCGAATAGGGTTCAGTTTGTTTACACAATTTATATGCGTAAATAAAGAAAAAAAGAACAATGACCACTCACCTTGGCTGGCCAAAATGGAAAACCTTTCACTCTCGCCCTAAAAAAATATTTTGTAGTGCTGAGTGCATACTAAAGCTCACTTGTATAAATAAATTATCGTTAGCTACACCTGTGAAATAAAATGATGGCCTGATTTATGTTTCTTACCAAACTAATTGTCCAGGTTTGAACAAGGGCTCCTGTGCCGACGCCATGCCGAAAATTGAAATATCGTAAGGAAAATCTCGACTCTGGTAGATTCTTCTTCGGAAATATCTCAAATTGGGCAAGCGTGTGGTGAACTGATTAGGATTGGCTCTTTTTCCAGAATGGCTAGATTCTCAAAAATGATTGAAAATTCGAAATTAGCGGCAGAAATCATCGGCGCGCAGCACAGTTTGCGCGCGTTGCCCCCACCCCGTGTCGCGGTGCACATTGTGGCAGTGGAGAGGTAAATATGAGTTTTAGATACATGTAAAAGTTCGTTTATTGGAGGAGTTTTTAATTATGCCCCATCTTTAACTGTTTTTTTGGTATTTCAATAAAAAATTCACGTCAAGGTAGGTAAAACTTCTTGTATTTTGTTGTCTACAGAGCGGAAAGTTTATTTTATCGTGCATCGGCCAGTCGAGCCTACTGTACCGATCAACCATGTAAATCTAAAAATCATCTTCTATAAATTATAGGTAATATATAGTTGCTGTTCGTATATGCAAAACCGATTTAGGAATTTATATGACTCCTTGAAGCAACTTGCATTTAAATTTAGACCTAGAACGGGTAAGAAATTTGTTTTTCCTTGTCAATTTTTGATCAAGTTGGTTTCTCTTTATCGTCAGGGGCTCAGAAATCAGTGCCTGTTATCATGGCCAGCAAAATTTTCAGCGATATACCCATCGTCGTTGTGCTCGGCGAAACGGGAGTCGGAAAAACGAAATTGGCAGTCGATTTGTGCCGACAGTTTAATGGTGAAGTAATCAGCGCCGATTCGATGCAAATTTACGCTGGCCTCGATATCATTACGAATAAAGTCACTGATGAGGAAGCTTGTGGTATTCCTCACCATATGATCAGCATCTTACCGCCAGGGTCCTCCACATTTAATGTTCAATTATTTCAAAATGAAGCTCTAAGGTTGACAGCGAACATTTGGAGAGATCGGAAGAAGTTGCCGGTGATCGTGGGTGGGACGAATTATTACATCGAGGCCATGCTATGGGATCGCTTGATTCCTCATTCCAACGGATATGGACGAGAGAGAGACGATGGTTCGATTGAAAATGTGGGTTCGACTGAGGACACCTTCGTCAGGAACATTCCGTTCGATGTGAATTCGATGACTGATGAACAGTTGCACGAGGAATTGAAACGCGTGGATCCAGTAATGGCGACTCGAAGGCACCCCAAAAAGCGGAGAGCAGTCATCCGAAGTTTGCAAGTCTTTTACGAAACTGGTCGTCCGCATAGTCGATGGCTTCTCGATCAGCACACGTCCGACGGGGGCAACTTGTTGGGTGGTCCCTTACGTTTTCCTCGACTCTGCTTCGTATGGCTCACTTGCGACGATCGGAAGATTCTAAACGAACGGTTAAGGCGACGTGTAGATGAAATGGTTACAAGAGGACTTGAACATGAAATCAGTACTTTCTACGACCAATACTACGCCCAGTTCGCCGAGAAATATCCCGACGATGTGGCCACGAAAGGCGTGTTCCAATCGATCGGCCTCAAGGAATTCGAAAAATACTTGAAATTGTCGCTTGATCAACGATCGACCGAAACTGGTTCGAAAGCATTCGAAGAAGGAATTGAAAGACTGAAGTTAGTCACCGTGCGATACGCTAAGAAACAACGACAATGGATTACGAATCGGATTTGCAGATTGGCCGCCCGTGATTCCGTGCCGATTTATTGTTTGGATACGACCGATGCTAGTCGATGGAACGAAAACGTGTCCGTGCCAGCCCAGCACGTCGTCGAATCCTTTCTAAACGGACGTAAACCCAAAATGGACATCAAGGTGACATCGGCTCCCCTGGACAACTATTGCAACGAATTCACCGTAGAGAATCGATACTGTCAGGACTGCGAGCGGCTGGTATCGGGATTGCAGTGGAAGGATCACGTCAAGTCAAAAAGGCATCGCATTCGGGTACTTAGCAAAGCCCCGATACCTTCGAGGATTGCAAAAAGAGGGAAAGAGGCGAGTGGGGAATCTGAAGGGACGAGTCAAAGTGATCCTGAAGAACACATTTCCAGAACTGTGCCTTGAATGTTCAAAGATTTAATAAAGATTTTTACCTTGCCTTTGTGGACAGCGTTGGGGGTTTGGTGGCGGTAGCTAACCGTTAGATATCTTAGATGCTAGAGTGACCCGGCTTTTTCTACATAGTTTGCTTTTCTAACGAAGGTTGCATGCAGCTTGCCAGCTTGTTTCGGGTCGGTGGTTCGGATCGAGTCGAGAAAAGGGACGTGGAAAAGAAGGTGAGTGGCGTGAGGATAGATGGAACAGGTGGGTTGTGGTGGTCGACTTGTGGGGCAGTTGTAACAGCTGGTAGGGAAAGGGGAAAAACAATCTGGCGTATCCTGCCTAATGATAACAGGCAGGCAGGCGGACTAGTTGTGGATGTTTGTCCATCCAGACACTAATCAGACAAATTGTGTCCTCCCGACTGGAATGGCAGCTGGACTCGGCCGAGCTGTTTTCACAGTGTATTTTACACAGTTTAGTTGGCTGTGCGGATAATTGGTCGTGACCATTTCTATATTAGCAGTCCTCCCACCTTGGGTTTTTCTCTTTTTTTCCACCCCTCTTCGCCCAAGTCGAAGTTGGTTGGCGCAGGCGGTTTTGCACATGTAGTGCACCGTGATGGATGGTTCACTTTGTGGTGCGTGGAGTGGATGAGGCGGTTGCTAGGAAAAGCATCGGCTCTATTCTTAGTACTCTCCGAGATTGGCTGCCGTTTCGGACCTGTCACGCACGAGCAGAGACGAATTTAGCCTCGGCCCAGGCTTTATATGGACTTCGTCACCGCATGAGCAATAATGGTGTCCGAGAAAGGGGGCTGAATTCGCGCTTTTTCGAGCTGTCGTACCAGCTTAACGCCTGGCGTTTTTGAAAAGCCACTCCTTTTTTGCAAACACATTTCGAATAAGAATGGGGCTTGTTTGTCTTTCTTTGAGAAAATATTGCAGGCGGAGGTGCTGTGTTGACTTTGTGCAGATTTATGAGCGTTTTTCAAGTTTTTCGTACTGGATGACTTGGAATGGGAAGGTGATGAGTGGAACGTCCGTGCGGGGACGTCCTTCGGGTCGGGCGTGCACTTGACGCCTTGTCGCCCTCGTCCACTCGGTCTGGCCTTTGGTTCGTGTTACAAATGAAAGTTGAGATTTTTGATTTCCAACACGTTTTAGCTGCTAACACGACGAGTAGGGTGCGAGTGTTTCGAGGAGTGGATGGCGTGGAAAATGGTCGGGGTGTTTTGTATTTACTTTTGGGAAATGCATTGTTGTTAGGCGCTTGTTCACCTTTGCAAAAATACACATTGCGCATTCCGTTTTGTTGAACACTTACTCACTTTGGACTGGCCTAGTTTTGCACCAGTCTGACGGGTCGTGCCTCGAAATGCGTGTCGCGTAAAATACGAAAATGACGAAAGGAGGGGGTCGAGTTTGGTTTTTATCCTCGTTTAGCTGCTTCTGCAAACGAGTCAGTGTCTTGGGTGGAGATTGATGGATCGGGCTATTGCTGGTGTTAACGAGCGCTTAGTTTGGGAATGCACGATTTTTATGGTTGCGTGTCCATGTACGGCTAGGATGAGGCGAGGGAGGATGTGAGTCACGCGTGCGAGTGGGTAGCGGGATTCGAGTTTAGTTCTGCTCGACTTGGGAGACCGATGTAGCGGTTGATGGTCGGGAATTAGTCGCCCTTGTATGCCTATGGTGAGTAGGCACGGCCGGGATGGATCGTATTGGGCACGCGTTAGTTCCGGGTGGCATCAATGTTTCCTCGTTTCTTTGCGAGGGATAGAGTTGAATGGTGATAGAGTGATAGTGCGTGTTTGTGGTGTACGCATTGCGGCCAGGGACGGGATGGGTGATTTGTAGTTAGTGGACGCGTGGCAAGTGTCTGTGCTGGAGTAGTTTCCTGGCATGGGATTGGAAGCTTGTCACGGACACTCGCTCTAACTCGGCTTTTCTTTTTCAGATCAGTTCGTAATTAGGCGTGGTTATTGGTCGAAGGACGGTGAAAGTGGTCAGAGCAATAGACTGGAAGATGCCTGGAGTGCAAGGTGAGGCTTGACTGTGGGACTGGGCTGCTATGCTTTACCGATCCAAATCGCGTCCCGTGTCGCGAAAGAGCGGACCTGGGTGGGAGGTCTGGAGTGTACCTCGGTTGGGCCAGGTATGATATGGTCTTGACGATGGGGTATCATCTACTCTGCAAAGACTGATGCTGGATAACAGGGAGGACTCGGTTCCAGAGTGGCTGTGGCCACACAACATATCTGCCGGTGCTTTCGAATCAATTTGCTGCTGATGTCTTGCTTGCGACCAAAGCGCTTGCAGATTAAGAAAGGAGGGCAATTCTTTTGCCGCTATCAAAACTTGATGTGCCATGAATTGGACATGGTGGAGGGTGCGAGGGAGTGGCTCATCGAATGGTACTTTTTCGGCTGCCACGTCATTTGGTCAACAAGTATTGATGAACGAGGTCGGAGCTCTCGGTTCGAATCGGCGCGGCGGACTGTGCAAAGCGGATCAGGGACGAGATTTAGTTGTGTTAAATATGCCTGGAGAATATTTTTCGAGTTGAACGGGATTTCAAAGTCGAATTTGTTGAATGCTTTTTGGTATGGTGTCGACGTGGGCGTACGGTTAGCTGGCTGTCATGCGAGTGGTTTCGCTTCGGCGGCTGGTGTTTGTGTATTGTAGATGGCCAGTCTTATAATGGCAGTCTGGGCAGTGAGGGAGGTGTTGATAGAGGGGCATTGTTTTCGTGGGGACACGCCTCACTTGAATCGTCGTCAAGATTTCGTAGTCTGATTTCGATTGTGCACCGAGTTTTCTTTTCGAAGGGAGCTTGTTTGAAAAAGTGCGTAACCTTTTTGTGTTTGCTATGCGGACTGAGCGGGGGGGGGGGGAGGGTTGCGTAACTGTACTGTACATACCTGGCGAGCATATACTTTACAAAAGAGTATTCGGGCGAGCCGGTCCTGGTGGCGGGGTGTAGGATATTTCCGTCCTTTGAAATTTCTAGGAGGTGGTGGGGTGTTTGTTCATGGAGAAAGTCGGTTGATGAAAGGCACTGGATGAGTTTTTCGTTGGTTAAAGAAGCTGTTGGATGAGGAGTCTAAAAGAAGCTCTGGCTCGACTTGAGTGCGGTTGGCGATCGGTAGCGCAGACGGGTCTAAAGCCGACCTACTTTGATGATCTGACGAGCGTTCGCGACGAAAGGTGGACAAAAGGTGGCTATTCCAGGTCCAGTGCCGCCGCAATTTTTAGTCTTTGGCGAGATTTTAGAATTTTTGATTTGCGGCTTCTTGGGCATATTTTATATCGATAGAGCGAGGTGAGCTGGACTGATTCGGGTAGGCTGAGTGCATGAATTGTCGATTAGGGATTTACACAATTCAGTGGACGAATGTGTGAGCGTAATGGAGCCGTGGGATATTTTGCCTTGAATGGCTCGTTCGATTCTTGTGAGACCATTCGCACTGGGTGCACTAACCGTAAATGGGCGCGAGAAAGTGCAGCTGGTGTCTGAATTCTGCTGAGATTAGTTTGCGCGAAACTTCGATTTCTTCTTTTCCCTAAAAGGTACTTGTCAAAGGTTAGAGAATGAGAAAATGGGATTTTTCTATTCAAAAATTTCTTGCCTAGGATCATGTTGCGGACGAGATTTATTGTGTTTTGATTGGCTTTTTTGAACCTGGTCATTGCTCCGGAGGGAAGGACGTGTGAAATAGGAAAAGCTGTCCGGGCGAGGAGCAGTTTGCGCTGGGGAGGGTGGCGGGGCGTTGTGTTCTTTAAACTGGCTATCGATCAGTGACGTTTCGAATTTCTTCCTTTTCTGGTAAGTTTTTTGTAATTTAAGTTGGGTCTCTCCGGAGCGTGCCTCGAGGGAGAAGCTTGTTGCTGCGCGATGAGAGGAAGGAGAAATCGATGTGACTCGGTTGGGTGAGGGAGAGGGCAGTCTGGGAAAGGAGAGAAGGACGAGTGTATCTTGGCCAATCATTGATTATCCGTCCTCGGCTGAGCGCAGAGACTGCTATTAAGTTTCGCTTAGCGGCACGGGCTATGTGCTCAGCTATTGGAGACTCGGCCGTTACGTTTGCTGTCCAATTCTTTTCCTTTAACTGCGCGAGGCAAAAGGCGAAACGAGCGAAAGGACGGAACGAGTGCGCTTCGTGAATCACGCTATCTCTCAACTGATTTGGGCCTTGCCTCTGGTCGTGTTTGCGGTCAAGTCGAGTCGGCGGTGGTCGAGGAGCCGTTTTTTCGATAAGCCACCATGTCAACGTGTAGACAGGAATATAAAGAAAAGATTGAACCGTGGTTCTTGCAACAATTTGTCCAGAGCCCGACATTCCCGAACGACCGCGAGATGGGTACGTTGTGTGAGTGAAGGCCAGGTGGAGTGTGAGCAGGGAGGAATTGGGTGAAGGCCGACATAGGGGGCAGGTGAAGGCCAGGCTCGAACCCTGGGGTGACGCCGTATCTATTTGTAGACTATCCCGTTTTCCTGTTCTGATCTCTGATTATACCGGGCACGTTCTGGACATGGATAGGGCCAGCCATGTCTGTGCACTCGCAGACGCGTGGGTGGGTCAAGGATGGAATAAAACAGCTGCTATTTCACGTCAAGACCTTGTGTTTTCGACTCGTCGGACGTCCGTTTCGTCTACTCGTTAATTTTCTGAGATGTTGTTTTGAGAGAGGTCATATTTGAGTCTTTTCTCGGCTGATCTTCGCTTGAACCAGTGCTTGTGCCAGTTTTTGACCTCGCGTCTGATAAACGAGGGGTGTGAGTCACTGGTGGCCGGTGGCTAGTGCCGAGTGGGTTGTGGGAGTTGGATGGAATGCTAGCAGTGGTTGGTGGAGTGCTCGAGGATAGTGCAAACAGTGGTGGAAGCCGTACGAGTGTGCCCTAACTCGCCAGTTGGCCTGGCGGGATGCTGGTTTTTCTTTGCTTGCTTTGCTTCGAGTAAGTATTGGCCGAGTAGGAGTCGTTCGACGATGTTAGCTCGAGTGACGGCTGGCTGAGATGGCTAAAGGCGGTAGGCTAAAAGTTATTACTGTACGACTGAAGACTGTGGGTGGGGGGGGGGCAGTGAAAACAGGCCTGCGTGTGGAATTCGTTGACGAGTGGTGTTCGTGGAGTGAACGGACGAGACCAGGGTTCACTCCGTCGAAAGGTAGCAGAGGGCTAGTTTCCGTTGTCGAGTGTGGACGAAATAAGAGACTGCTGGCAGCTAGTGTCTCGAGAATGTGGAGACGTGACGGTATTGTATTAGCGCGGGGTTAGAGCGCTGCGAGGAGGATTGCCGTGTTCATTAGATTTGGCTGGGATGGGTGGAGTGGGATTAGTGATTTGATTAGAGACTCGAGTAGAACTGCCCACGGTCAGGAAGGACACCCTTCTGTATCGCCCCGTGTAATGGCTGGTCAATGTTTCAATATCGTTGTGCTAATCGAATATTGAATGATCGCTATTGAGTATGTATTAAAAATTCGGTTTTTGTGTTTTAGACAACTTCGGCTTTGAAAATCCGAATTACAGTACTGTGACGCCGAGTGGTCAGCAAGGCTCGCACTATCAGCTTCCCCGTAGCCAGCAGGTCTTATTAGGGAACGAAACGAAATCGTTGTCGGCAATCGAAGACAACGGACGCGAAGAGGAGCTTAACAATTCTGTGGACCTATATTACGAGAGGAACGATACGGTGTGGACGGGCGGCCATCACATTCCTGACCGAGACAACGACTCGGAAGACTACGTGACCAGCGAATCGACCAGACGGGGCTTATCGACCAACCCACCCAAGGACAATGGAAATACGAGCAGGATCGTCAAACACCGCACTCACTACGCCCGCATGGGGGTGGGCGACATGGGCGTGCCCAACTCGCCGTCCGTCGATGATGGCGATTATGACACGGATCGGTCTCGATTGTTGAGTCGTAGCGGCGGTGCGGACGACTTTTCGCCTTTGAGCAGCGCGGGTGGTCGATCGTCGAATTTCGATCATCCTCGAGGCGGATCGGAGGAGGAGGGAGAGATAGTTGAGGAAATACAAGACGTGTGGTATAAGCGCACCAAGGAGAACAAGTACATTAGTCGGAGCGGCGATATCTCATTCCTATCGTCGACGGAGGACAGCGAACGACCTTGGTCGAACGAGCGAGTCGGACGGCGATTCGTGCAGAATACGCGGCAAAAGATTACGCCCAGTCGTAATCAACAGCGATTGCGGCAGTATCGTAGCTTGGACAATTTGAGCATCGACGTGAGTCAGCAGGCCGACGGCGGGCAAACGACGGCCATGTACGCCAACGGAAGTTACCCGCACGGACAGTACTATCAGCACAGGCAACAGTATGTGGACGACGCGGCCGTCGATTACTCGCCGCACGATTTCCGTCGTAGTTTCGCGGCGATCGACCAGGCGTCGAGAGAACGGCCCTCCTCCTCCTCCTTCTACTCAGGGGGAGGGTTGAGGATGCGAAAGGAAACTGATGGCGTCACCGTGGTCACCGAACACAGGGACCCCTACTCGTTCTATTGGCAGTTGGACAAAGCCAAGAAGGAAGAGGAAGCGCCCAGGGAGATGGTGACCGAAAACGTGATCGAGGAGATCGCGGTCGAGGAAAGCACGTAAGTGGATTTGGGAGGTGGCAAACTGGCTCGGACCAGCCAACGGTCGCGCCTTGTAGTGACTTGACGGGGCCTGGCTAAGGGTAGTTCCAGCAACAGTAGCCTCCAGTTGAGGTGCGCGGGCTAATGGGTTTCCCTGACCATTTTCAGTCAAGTGCAGTCGCCGGACAGTCACGACAGTGGTATCCACGTGGAATACAGCCGGCCCTCGAAACCGGTCAAGCCGATAATCGAGCGATTCACACAACCGCGCCCCGATGAATCGCCCAAACGTAAATTGCCACCGGGTTGGGAGCGGCATGAAGGTAAGTATTTGCCAACAAATATATAGGCGCACGGCCTTGGTTGCGGGACCTGTTCTTGAGGGGAAGTGTAGATGTATTATAAAGATGTATGGCATAGTTTATGCTCGCCCTTTCAGATCCGAGCGGATACAGTTACTATTGGCACGTCGATTCGGGAACGGTGCAACGGGAGCCGCCAAAAGAGCAACCCAAGGTAAGAAACGGGTTTGGATTTGGTGCCTGGGAAAGAGTTTTTGAGTGAAGTTGTGCGAAAAATCTAATTGAAGAGTTAACTTATGTTGTAGAAACTAAATTTTTGAGTTTGTTGCTTGAAGTTTGAAGAATTGTTCGCGTGTTTTGTGTTGCATGGTTTGTGGGGGGGTCGAAGGTGACGATATGTGGGGGGGGGGGGTTCAGTGAGAGGAGGGCCTCTCCGAGTGAACTTGGTGAGGTCCGACGTGTGTGTGGAGGGTGGGCACTGCACCGACTAACCGTGTCACGTGGTTGACGTCTGCACTGCTTGGCTTGCTGCTTGCTTCAGATGCGTGTTCACAGAGCCATTGTTGATGAGGAGCAGCCGCTATATGAACCCAAAGTAATGTCGTTGTTGCACATATCGAAACCACAACCAGTCACTGCTATGATGAAAACGCACCGCTCCGTAAGTTTAGTTCTTTTAAAACGGGGGCATTTAGCTTAGGAAGAGGTCGGGCTAAAGCCGAAATGTGCCTGCGCGTCTGCTCCTCCCTCGTCCACGTCCGTGTGTGCTATGCCAAAGTTTGTCTACTCGTCAAGTTGGTAGTGCCTGGGATTGAATTACTAGTTATTAATTTGAATAATCCATTAATGCCCTAATCAAAACTGTGTTCTGGGGTGGTCACCATTCGGCTATGTCAGTGTGCAAATTGTGGTAAGGAGAGAAGAATCTGAAATCTGAGATGGATTTTTGAATGTTGTTGGTTCAAGTTTTTTAAGGTGGAAGATTTTTGAAAACGAGTTTTTCTTGTTTGACAAATTTTGGTTTTTTGTTGCACATTTCGGTTTTGCTTGTCCGTCGAGTAGCTTATTGAAAAGGCCCGAGTGGCTCAGTTTTGGGATAAGGGCGAGTAGATGGTAGGCTTATCGCTTTTTGCACACTGCGCAGATGGCTGATCATCGGGTGCACGTTCAACGGGAGCCGACAGTAAACGTTGGTCAACCCCCTCCACCTGTGCAGGCTGTGCAAGCGCCCGTCGTGTACCAGCAAGCCCCGCCGCAGCAGCCGGTCATCATTGAACGTGCTTTCAAGCAGACCACGACCAAGAGGAGGATCGAAAACGACACGTCCGATGATCGGTGAGTGCCGACTGCGAGATGGCGAGACACCTAGCATGATTGGGGACGGGTGGGTAGAGGGGGCCTACGGGCGGGTGCTGCGTTTATAGCTTGCGTGGAAACGGAGGAAGGACAATTTGATGTTTCAGGGAAGAAACTGGCGAAGATGGCGGCCCTAAAACGGTAAGTCGATCAATGTGTGATTGGGGTGGACTAATCTGACGTTGCCAAATATAGCAGAAAAAGTATAGACAAGGGGATTAGACGATGGGCGAGGCGCGGTCGGAACGTGTTTTCTCGCCTTTTTTGGAAGAAGTTGTTGGAGAATAGGCTCGATCAGAAAGTGGGGCTAGTTAGGTCTTTTTTGAGCGTATGCTGGGGTACGATTTATTCGTATGGAGTCAAAGTTCTTTTTCGGATGGCCTCCGGAGGGCCGTAGCGGCGAAACGAGGCTATATTTATGGAGGATACAGTGCCCTGTGCACGCTTGGTGAACAGTGGACTCGGGTCTAAGTTTCTGGCTGGGTTATTTGTGACGGATTGAGGCCGTTTAGTCGAAATCGATGCAGCGAGAAGTTTCATGCGGGCGGGCAGGTCGAGAGTTGTCGGTTTGGGAGGGCATTAAAAAGATCCGAGACTCGGTTTTTCATCTTTGCCATGTTATACAAGGGGGGGCGCGGGCGCGGGCGCGGGCGCAGCTAGGCGGGCCAGCGCACTGCTACGCCGGCCCGGCTCCTCCACTAATGTCCCTGATCGCCGGAAGCCCGGTCGGGCGTGTTGGGCGGAAATAGGACGGGTCCTGGCTCGGACAGTGGCCTATCAGTAATGATATCGTTGACTAGTGTCCTCTTATGGATCGCCGACGCCTTGCTGGTAGGTGTTGTCTAGTAGAGTTTCGGTTAAGGGGCAGCCGGAGTATGTGATCCATGAGATGGGTTCGATGGGTGTCTCGTTTCAGCCAGTTCGATTCGCTGTGCGTTCTCTCGGATGGACCGAAATAGCCGAAGAAGACTTGACGCCGGAACGCAGTTCTCGTGCGGTCAACAAGGCCATTGTGGATTTATCGATTGGTCGAAACGATTTAATCGATAACGTGTCGAAATGGGGAGATGTATGTTCAGTTGCCATCGGCTGTTGTGCGTGCATTGATGAGCAGTTTTGGTTTCAGGGGAAGGAGTTGATAATGGAATTGGACGACCATGATTTGCGTTTGATCGATCCGGACTCGGGCACGGTACTGCATACGCAACCGATTCATCAGATTCGTGTGTGGGGTGTGGGACGCGATAATGGCAGGTGAGTGGAGAGTGGTGCGGACTTGTGGGATGACTGACTGGCTATTTCTTCAATGCTCTTCTAACGGACAGGGAGAGGTAAAAGTGCCGACTGCACGCTCTGTGGTGCCCCATGCTTCGTGCTCCTGTGACTGCCATGGCCAGAAGGCTTCGAGTTTGATCTGAACTCGTTTGTGGAGCCATCTCTCCCGCATTTGCATGAGGAGAGCGTAGGGGCATGCTCGAGGAGGCTATGCGTCAGTGGAATATGCTTATGGCTTTGGTAGATTAGCTGTTTTGGTTTGCGATAAGTGTCACGAGGGAGCGAATGGGGCGGGATGCCCAGTGAATGGTGTCAGCGAGGCGGGGCTAACGAATGATTTTCTTGTTTTTTTGCAGAGACTTCGCTTATGTGGCTCGAGATCGGAACACGAGGCGGTTTATGTGTCACGTTTTCCGGTGCGATACGCCGGCTCGAACGATCGCCAATACATTGCGAGACATATGCAAGCGTTTGATGATGGAGCGTCGGCCGACTTCGCTGGCGACGACGACGGGAGGAAGAGATAGTCGTCAATCGGCGACGGGCGGGGGAAGTCGACCGAGCTCTCGTTATGGTGTTGAACAAATTGATACAAGCACGGGACGACGCAGCGTATCCAGTGAGTGGCCGTCTGGCCTTGATCAATTTTTCGCTAAGCTATCGTCTCGGGTGGTGGCTGGCTGTAATTGGGGTGAATCCGTGCCTCTTTGATACGAGTTGACGGTTTGTCAATAACCCAGTCGGTCGGGGCGGGCGGCCGAGCCTGAACGAGTGGGCTCTAGTGTGCCAGCGAGTTTTTGACTTTTCCAGGGGATCCTTTTCCGACGCCGATGGAGGAGCCGAAGAAAGTGATCCGATGCCATTTCCTGGGCGTGACGCAAGTGCCGAGGGCGACTGGTGAGTGCCTCGCGGGCTGGGTCTGGGCGGGTTGGCTGATGGTTTCCTGTTTCAGGGATCGAAATCTTGAACGAAGCCGTGGATCGGCTGGTAGCTCAGGTGCGGACGGAGCGTTGGATACTGGTCGACGTGAGCATCGCACCGTCGACCATCAGCATAACCGAAGTGGGAGGCAATCAAATCGCGGAGTGCCGTGTGCGATATTTGTCCTTTTTGGGAATCGGACGCGATGTGAAGTGAGTGAAGGGACTGCCCCGAAGGGACTGTTGCTTCGCATGGTTTCCTTGCAGGCACTGCGCGTTCATAATGCATACATCGGCGGATAACTTCATGTGCTACGTGTTCCATGTGGAGGTAAGAGTTGCCCACTCGTCTCGTGGCTCGCGGAGGGAGGACGAGGAGTAGTGGTCTCGATCTGAGCAATAAGCAGCGTCTAAAGTGTTGCAATTTGTTTTCAGCCGAGTGCTGGTGCCATGGCCAAGACGATCGAGGCAGCGTGCAAGCTGCGATATCAAAAAGTGTTGGATGCGCACGGCGAGCGAAGAATGAATGGCAGTAAGGTATCGTAGGAATAGTTCTATCTTTCTTTCCAAACGACTGAACCAACTAGTGCTTCATTTTCCACTCACCCGCCCGGTGTGCAGTTGGAGTGTGGGCTGTGTAGAGCAGGCTCGATTCTAACACACTTCTCTTATCCCAGGGCACACTGAACCCGTGCATGGTGCCACTGCCCTTTCTCACAGTTCCAATTCTGTTTCAGGGATTTAGCGACACAATCCGCAACGTGTTTGGGAGCATTGCTGGCCGTCGACCATCGCGTACCTCGCAACAGTACCCGTCCTGACTCGACTGCTGTCTATGTTCTAGACCGTGTGCATATTTTTTGTTCTTAAGACTAGATTTCCGGACACCCTTAAATTCTAAACTGCAATGTGGTGCTTGAAGGAGATACGGATCTTGGCTCGACTAGTTCGCAAGATTTGTATGTATCTTATGAATGGGGCCGGACGATAGGCGATTTTGCAGTGACACATTTGCGCGTCCTCTTCTAGGCATTTCTGTCGGCCCAATACTTGTACATGTCATGTTTTTTATGGCTAGGTTGATTTACTTTTTGAACAAATTTGCTCGACGCGTAGCCGGTTTGCAGACTTTTCCAGTTTTATGTTAATCTTATGGGTGGCATGTGTTTGCGTGCAGGACTCCTATGCGTGAAATCAGCCGTAGCCTGTTCTCGAACATTCTTTGTATTCTATACTGTACACACGGGAAATGACAACTTTTTGAATATATTTCTTTCACATTAGAGGGCCTTGGAACGGGCACCGCGCTGCGAAAAACGTTGTACGTCATAGCATTATGAAAACGAGCAAAATAAGAGGCTGTACAAACTAGAAATCCCTTGTCCGCCCTAACAAGTCTCGCTGATCCGTCCGCTAGCCAAGCACGCACAAAAATATCAAGAGCCAAGTGTTAAGGAACAACCTTGTGTCTACTTGTAATAATTATCCCCTTTTCACAAACATGGCACGTCGCCCAATACAAACGAATACAAGTAACGCGTAATAGAATATAATATGCATCTAAAAACGCGCGTGTGCCCGTGCCCCCAATCTACACAACGCCTTCCATAAATAGACAGAACGAGTCCGAGTAATCACAGTCTGAGACGCACTGCCCACAAACAGGCAACTTATACTAAAATCAAAAATCCACGCAAACTAATCAAACAGAACCAACCTTAAAAACTATCACGCGGCCCGCCAACCCTCTTCCACCTACTAGTAATCATAATGTGCATATCGAATACGGTCAAGACAAAATTGCAAAATGATAATTTCACACAAAACAATACTTGTCCGATGTTTTACTTTCTGCGCCAGCCCTCGAATACAAATCACCAAAGAAGCACTTATCTTTGCCCGCATCTCAGCCAAGGACAAGGCAGCTACCGGTTTTGCCTTGCGTATATTTGCCGCATCCAAGTGACTGCCGTCAATACGTACAAACACAACTCGTGCAAATCCGATGTCAGCATCAGCGTGCCGCACACTCCGTTCAAATGGTCGAAAAAGGCTGAAACGGACAATACTTAGAGTGACCATCCTAATTACCACTGCCCAAAATCCTTACCTCTATCCTCGGCCGACTGCAGTTTCTGTTCGGCCTGCTGCCAGTGATAATGAGCCCACATCAAGGAATGCAAGTGCGACAGCTGCTGCTTGTACAACATTTCGATCTGTTGCGGAATGGCCACCAGACCGGGCGGCAACGAGTGACTCGAGCCCGTCGAACTGGCCGGAGAAGGGGTCGGCGACGGGGTCACCCCGCTGGCACCATCCCGCTCCGAGTGACCGCTGCTTCCATTCTGCCCGCTCGTCGCTGCTACAGTGCCGCCCGACGACGAGGGGTGATTGACGGAGGATGGGGCCGAGCTGGACGCACGATCGGTGGTCTTGTGGAAATCGCTCAACTGGCGATAATTGTTGATGGCCTGCGGCTGACGCATTTCGAACATCTTCGAATAGCACAACGATTGTATCCGCAAACTGAGAATATCCACCTTCGACACAAAACCCGTTACGCTCGAATTCGACGCAGATGTCATTTGCTGAACATATTTCTGTGCGACACTCCTGAAACCAAACACGACCGTGACTCAAAGCACACGATGTTCCCTGGCACACTCACTTTAGCAAGTCGACAGTCGTCTTGATCATCGTGTGAGGCGTCGATGACTCTTTGTTTCTCTTGCTCAACATTTTTTCCATACACAAACCGGTCATAATAAAGTAAACCACCGATTCCAAATACAGCAATATCCTCAATGTCTTGTCGGCCTACAAAACACGCCACCCGTAAACACACGAAACAAAGGTTATCCCATTTTTTCTCTGGCTTACCTGCGAATCAGCATCGTGCTTCACATCTTTGGCTTTCGTCTGGTACTGCTGCTCCTTGGCGCAGTCCAAGTCCAATTCAACCGGTTTCGTGGGCGCATCTACCAAAATCGCGCTTGCACTCTCATTTGCACTCTGAAATAAAAAATCACATATAATTCTAAGACACGTGACTAAGTCACCAATGCGGAAAACGGAATAAATTCTACATGATACACCAAAAGAACTTTCCCACCGCCCCGGAATTCACCCAAATCAAGTACAAGAAAACCGGTTTGGGCCTGGACTGTCGACTATTCCCGCTCAATCAACATGAAAATACGCTCGCTTGATCAAAGACTAGATTCGTCCGCTTCACAAAAATAACCCAGGGCCCAACTGGATTACACTCCTCTTACCGGTTCTAATCTGGGCGCTTTCCGCGGCGGCGAACCGGCCGTTGGGGCATCATCGACCGTTTTTCGTTTCGAGCTTATTTTGTTATTCTTGGCAGTTGTTTGTACTTTCGTTGGCGCACTTTGCACTGGTGCATTCCTAAAAAGGCAGCAGCAGTTAGTTGTGCCCTGTCACACATTCAAGCACTGGCGAACTAACCCGCTCGAACTCTTGGTCGTTCGATATTTCGTTTTCTCCGAAATCCCTGACGCAGTTTGCTGTTTGGCCGACTTCTCGTCGACTCGTTCCTTGTCATCCCTGTGCATCGACGATGCCGAAGTTGACGGCCCGGCCACGCTTCGCCGTTTCTTCGGTTCCAAGCGATCCAGAATGGGCACATCATCCAAATCGTGCGCGGCGCTGGACGGTGTCCCCGCCACTGCATTCTTCTTTTCGTCGGGCGCAGTTTTCGGTTTCGGCGACGAAGAGTTGGCGCACAAATTCTCATCGCCTCTTCCATGCGTCGATCGACCTGGTCGCTGCTGAGTCGGTTTCTGGCCGGGCACCCTCTCCAACATGTTCAGCGGGATCTGACACAGCAGACTCGGCTTGCCATTTACAAACTCGAGCGGAGGGAATTCGTGGATAGGAGATAAAAGTGGCGACAGCCTTGACTCTTGTAAAATAGTCTCGGCGTCCGTCTCGAAGATCTTTCCATTCGGCAGATTCAACTTGGACATTTTGGCCAGTTTTGATCCGCCGCCATCGTCCGTGGTCCACTTCATATTTTCCTTTCCATTGGTTACACCCTCCTCACCAGACACCGACCCGCGTTCCGACATGTCCACTGCGCCCACCGTCCCTGTCGCCGCATCTCCGCTTTTGAGTTTCTTCGGCTTGTCGTCGCCCTTGATGTAAGGACTTAGGTTTCGTTTGGCTGACGATGATGCCTTCTTCGTCTTCGATCCACCATCCGAGCGTTTCGCCCCGCTGTTCAACGCTTGCTCCTTTTCTTGACCCATCCTTTGTACTTTTCCGTTTTTTAATTTGAGAGATATTTTCGGCGGTCGTATCGAATCATCTTTCTTCGACGACGATTGCTTGGCACTGGCCGATGAAGTCGTAGTCGAGCTGGGCATCCCGTATGACGATGTCTTGTAACCCGTACTGTGCGCACTTGTCGACTCGCCGTCCGAGCCGCTGGCTTCCTCCTTCGCATGCCGCCTCTCCCACTCCGAATCCGTCTTCCGTCCACCATCTCCATTAGTCGTCTTCGAATTCGATGTCTTATCGCGTTTCGAACTTTTACTTCGATTACTCGACGTCGTTGTTGGCGAAGCGACACTGGCGGACGTACTCGGCCCGGATGCGCAAGAGGCGGTCGATTGCGACGGCGGTGTTTTGGGATCGGTCGGAGTCATCGCGTTCAACAGGGACGTTATGCTCCACGTGAACTCTTGCGGCTTCGCATCACTCTTGATCGGACTCGAAGCCACGAACGATCGCTGCGCCTTAGGATCTTCCTTTTTCGGTGATTCCGAGAATCCACGATTCGAACGACATCTGAAAAATACCCATTTGCTCCTTTTCTTACAGATATGAAAAACAACTGACTTACTTATCAGAACCCACTGAATTCATTTCCGACTGCTCATCAGTTTTTGTCTGCGTCTAAAACGGGATCATTGCTAGATCCCCATCTGAATTCCGAGTTCCACACCCGCCTTACCCCGTGCGATTCTTCATCCCCACTTATTGCACTGTCACTGTCGCTGTCGCTGTCGTCGCATTCCGAGTCGCTCATCGACAAGTCATCTTCCAACGTTGTACGCCTGAAAATGTGAAAACAATTTTTACCCTCTATTTACAAAAGGGACCCCGTCCCTCATCTCATTCAATTACGTCAAAACGGCCTCCTTCTATATTTCTACGACTCCCATGATAAAATTCCAGTAGCGTAAATTTCTTTTTTTCTTAGCGCTCTAATCTCATTTAATCCTGTCACGGTCACACCCACAAAAAGCAACGTACTTCCCAACACCATTGCCATGCGACGATTCCGAAATGGCGGCAACTAGGCGATCACTCGTCCCTTTGTGTCCTGATAAAAAAATAAACGCCTTTTCACTTTCAAGATCACATGTAACTCCTCAAAGGATAACATCGGGACAGGAAAGGACACGATTCCCTAATGCCCCGCAACACGACATTTCTGCCGGGAGCAAGAACCTGACGAGCCAGGCTCGAAGGGCCCCCTACAACAAGTCCACGGCAATCGTTCCTGGCAGCACTCTCGTACAAACAAAAAAGAGTAACTTACGCCTTGCACTTTCCTGGCCAGCACCCTTCCGCTCGTTGGCTGTTGCTTTAGACCCCGAATCCTCCACCTGCAACAAATCAAGGTAGAATGGTTTATGGCCGTCACGCACCTTGCATTGCATTCCCATAAAATGCCCATAGCACAAGTATATGACGGTCATTGTTACACGCACGCGCCTCACATATACAACTGCGTTACGGTCGAGCAAGTGCGGCTCGGTTCGAACGAAGACGAGAGCCCACCCTCGGACAGCAGGAACTGTCGCCGAGAGTACATTCGTTTTCCAGCATCCATATAAGAAAATCAGGTGGCCAGTGCGCACAGTCTAGCATCGGCCTCGCGCTGGAAAAGTGGGGGCAGGTGAGAACGGTTGCACTACTCGCACAGCCCGCACAATAGCCCTTTCGGCCGACAACAGTGAACAATGCAAACATAACTACGACTACCATCACCAAGACCAGCCTCGAAAAGTGCATCAGCGCGCGAGCACAATTACGATGACCTCATTGGAAAGACGTCGGCCGAGCGTGGCCATCAGTACGCACCACGACAGTCCAACACTCATTTACACGACTTCTCCCGAGATAATGCAACTTTTAATTAGCTGCCCATCGAGCAGACGAATAAGAAGGCGTAAAGCCGAACAGGCCAACCTAATTAGCCTCTTGGCACACGCCAGCCTTCCCTCAGCCACGCACTTCAAGCACAAGGCGACAGTGAAACATACCTTGACTGGATAAGAAAACGGCAGATCGAGTGGATCCGCGGCCGGTATTCCGCTCAAAGGAGGCGCTTCGACGATGCCAGTCACTTTCTGAAACGAGAAATGAGTTCACTAATACAAAAAGTAAAGAGCTCGATCAACTTAATCAGCCCCTCCTTTAATATTCATTTTCCCGCATGCCCTAACATAATTACGACCTGATGTAGCTCACTGGTTCGCCTCGTTTTTCTGACGTCACTTGGTCGTTAATGAACAGCGGGTCTCAAGTTCCTATCCAATCCCTCACTCCTAGGCCAGAGTTCAAAATTGCATCACGCATTTCCCCTGCATCAGGTCAAAGTCCAAAGGTGTTTCGTGCAACTAATCTAATCGTTGGAAAAAGCGCAAATCGGCTGCCCATTAGATCCTCTGCCAGTGCACATTGTATGGACAGGATGTCTTACCTTTATCATGCTCTCGATAGCGGGAGTCGAAGGAATGGAATCGATTCCGTTCGTGGACTCCTGCAAGAATAGGCCGGATTAATTAGGTCCTCCCTGTGTCTGCCTCTGGCTTGCTACTCTTCCAACCCCGTCCCCACTTCTGACCCGTTCCCTAATGCCGTATTTAGTGCTCATTCACCGCGTCTGCGCGCAACATTAAAAAAGTACACCTTCCTTGCTATGAGCACGTTTTCTTTCTTTATGTAACTTTTTCTTTTGCGATGGCGGGTATTTGAAGAACGCGTTCGGAACGGGCGATGCATGCACGCCGCATACCTATTATATAAACACACATGTCGCCTTCGGTTAAGTATTTTCTTTCTTCAGAAAACGCCATACCATACTCTCGTCGCCCAACTTATGCCCATTCACACGCGTCGGCGACTTGTCAAGACAGCACTCAAACTACCACCATAGGCCCCAGCATCGGGCACGCGTCCTACAGTAAGAGGTAGCCGAGCAGACACAAGACGACGGTGAAACACCGTGCCAGTTGAAAAATTGGCGCATGAAGAACGGTCTTGGTCTGTCACGCGCGCCCGACTACAGTCCCCCGTTATTGCATTTCGTCAGTCATCGCACGCAGCACCCCCCCCCTTACTGTGCCGGACAGCCGATTCCCGCTAGACGCTAACAACACGCGCGAGACACCACCAAATCGAACTAAAAAATACACACCGACAAAAAACACGAGGACATCCTTTAGAATTCGACCTCTCCTTGGGACGGTTCCTTCCTCAAAGTCCGTAAACTAGGGCGCACTGTTCCAAGCCATCAATCATCAGCCCTCATCCCTTTTTCCATTTTCAACATAAATTTATCCTCAAAAACGCCCTTCTTTTCGCGTCCACGCGCGGTATCATTTGACCAACTAAAAATCTCCTGCCGCCCACCATCCCAATCACACCCGCGCCAGCCTGACCCCTTGCACTCCGTAACCTAAACAAATCGATAAGGAGCACTCACCTTGCTAGCATGGCGTAAGGCGGACACACTCTCTAACCGTAAGGACGACTGCCCGTGTTTCTTGCCACCACCGCTGCTCTCCGACACTGATTGTTCCCGTTTTTGCACCATTGCCTTGTCACCCAAACTCGCGTCTCCCGTTTTCCTCGGCACCATCTCAGAATTATTTCGCTGTCTTGCTACGCTCGGCGATCTCGATCGCGAATGCCGCCTCGACGACTCTATCGTCGACGACTTCAATTGCGACGCAGTCGACGAGCATCGATCCGGCTTCTTTTCCGCATATCTCTCCCCGATACGTTGTTCGTTTTTGTCCCTGTCGTGTCGATTGATCACCTTCTCCTTGCCGTTCGCCTCGCTCCGCACCGAACTCGATGGTTTAGAGGGCTGCGTCGACGTCTTCTCCGAATTGGTGCGATTTCGATCGTCGCGCCGTCCGAACGAATCGTTGGCCGCGCCGTGCGACGATGAAGACATTGATGACGACGAACGCTTCTCCGTATTCGAATCATCCCGCGATTCGGCCATACGTTTGCGTTCACCCGCATTTTCGCCCATCTCCACTCCGTTTCGATGATTGCTCACTGACTGATGATCGCCACGGCGACTCGGGCCGCCGCCGCTCGTTGAATAGCCACTATCGCGTTGGTCCTTTCGACTCGACGGCGTCCTGGAACTATTGTGCATCGAGTCGTCGTTCGATCGTCGATAATGCGAGTTGTGATTGCCGTAGTGTTCGTGCCGATCGTTTTTGCCGCGTCGATCGCCGTGCTCCAATTCACCGTTGACGCGTTGTTTCCGATTTCTATCTACACTATCGGACGACGGCGATCGACCCCGGCCATTACTCTCAGAATACCCATTTTGAACATTCTTCTCACGCCTCGACGAAGGCGGCACAAAAGCACCACCCCCGTTCCGTCTGCTATCCCCGTTATCACTCGACGTCGACGGCTGCGGATCGCCACCATCCAACGAGAATGACGGCTTACTCGCGCTACTCGAGATGGGCGTTTGCGGGCACTGCGACACACCGTATATCGGACGATTCTTCAGAGTGACCAACAGCGGTGCCACTTCCTCGAACGCACCAAGGCTGCTCTTCAACTTCTCCCCGAATACGTCTTGCTTCAGAGACTAGAATAGAAAAAATGCCTCATTCATTATTCAGTCGAAGCCAAACAGATCCTCCCACAATTTACTGCGCTAAAAATTCCCCGCCCACCTCCCTCCTCAGCATGGAAAAATGGCAGGCATACTTTTCTGATTAATATATAAATAGATGTGATTATAAACATAATTCCAATTTCGATAGCAAACGCACCGAATGTGCGTCAAGTTTAACCTACAAGGACAAAATGTCCTACTAATGAGCTGGCATGACGTCAGCCGAGCGCAATTAGTAACAACACTGGCACAGATGCCGATCCCTGCGTCAGATCATTTGAGTTATTTTCTAAAATATCTTCACTCGCAGCGTCTGCCCATGCTCGACATACTTGATGACCATGTCATACATCAGAGCGCCACCACCCTTCTCGCACGGCATGCCCGCAACCGTTAGTTACTTATCAGTTTCAAAAATGACTGACGTCAATAGTCGATCGAGCGAGAAACTGAAACCCATTTCCTAGTTTACGACGACTGGCCACATAAAACCAAGCATCGCCCAGTCAAGGCTTTTTCATCGAAGCCTCCACAGGCAAGACGCGCTCTCTAGCTACTCGCCTCCAGGGGTGTTAAATACCCTCTCCTCCTTCTACATAAGCGAAATGCCCAATGGGAAAATAAAACAAGAAAACCAAAAAAGCACAAAACGTTTCCTCCTCGCAAACCGTCCTCAAAAAATTCTTATTTTAGAATTGAGATATCGCCCATCGTTCTTACCTTAACAGGCGGTGCAAACTTGGGTCGCCCAATAACGTGAACGCCATCATCGTCGTCGACACCTTGCTTCAACGCCGCCCTCGCTTCTTCAGCTTTCCGTCTCGCCGCTTCTCGATCCGAATTATCTCGTTCCATCTGGAACAAACAAGAAACAATTAGTACATCCTTGTCCATCCAACCATTCTGTCCTTTCGTACAGTTAAAGCCCGACTCGGAATAAACCACGAATGCGCACGTGACACGGCAAACACGCCATGAGCACGCGTCTCGCTCACTCAAAAAAACATTTCTTCGCATCCCTACTCAATTAGCCAACATAAATCGAGGGAGTACGGCGCCAACTTTGCCCATATTTACAGCCTAATAAACAATGAAACTGGCATTGTAATCGAAGCACAACCAAACTAGACGACCACCGACCGACCCAGGCGTCTAACTATGAAAAATCCACGCCAAAATTCGACAGCGAACGTTCCACAATTGATGACCGCGCCACGCGGACCACCAGCAGGCCCGAGGGAGGGACACAACGTGGACTAGGTCGATTGAAATGCGATAATGATAAAATACGAAGACACTCGAAAATGGCGACCGCCATAGCTGGCCACCTAAATGTCCATGTTCGCCGAGCGACGGGTCAAAAAGCTCGGCAAGAATAGAGGAACGAACAGGGGTGCGACAAAAGTGTGCGACGTGACACGAGCCATCGAAAATGTGCTAGTGCTATAAAATATAATGTACTAACGTCGTCCTCTTCCAGTCTCAAAACTCATCAGCCTCCTTCGTCGTAATCGTAGTCGCTGGCGCACGCTCGCGCAATAGCAACCGCCCCATCGACGAGCCCATGCGTGCACGCAATCCCGCCACCACCTCTGCTGCTCTTCCTCGATGTTTGAACATTGCGCACATCAGCCAGCGAAAACAAAGTACCTATACCTGTACGTCCAGGCCGCCCTCCCCCCGATTTCGCATTAACAATCTGCGCATTTATCTCGTCTCTGCCGAGTGACTGACAGCCGCGTGCTCCTCAACAGGTTTGGCAAAAACAACAAAAAAGGGGCTCTGCTCTTCGACTCGCACAGGAATCGTTGTCTTATTTCGTAAACAAGGTATCCCGCGGAAAAAGAAGGCCTTACGTCATACTCGCCAAGACCCTCGTGTAACACATTATCAGCTGCTAAGCTCGCCTCGCTGCCCAACAAGCACCGCTGATCACGACACGGGCTTTTGTTCTCGGCCCGCCACTCCATATTGCTTACGGCATCCGTTTTTCCCACGCTAGAAAGTGCTCGAAAGGAGGGCCTCCTGATAATTCCCATAACACTACCAGTCCAGTCCTCGCGCACCTATGCCCACATCGTAATTACTACGTTAGCTTCCCCCAACACGAGCCCTGTGCACTAAAAGAGAGGCCACTACTAAAAAACCGATAATCCACGTCGGCGCCAGGGTCGTCGTAATAGAAAAAGGCCCGCTAACACGACCCTCACCGCAACACGCAATATACCGCACGTAAAAATAGAAGAAATTTTCGACCAGCCACCATGAACAAGATCGGTTTCGCCGCGCGGCCAGCCGTTTGTCCGATTAGCTGTCGCACGCTCGGCTCGGGTGGAAACGCATTTAGCCCAGTCGACCAGGAAGAGAAGAGAGGAATGCACGGACGAGGCTCTTCCGAGCGCGCATAAAGCTTGAACAGGGCAAATAAATCAGCTTGCGCATGAACCCCCCCTCGACGTCATCAAACCAGCATTGGACGAACGAAACAAAAACCTTGCGTCCCATCGCAGCAAAACTGCGCCTTGCAACCTCTCGCGAAATCAGCCCGCTTCTTCACCCGTTCGATAAGGTGGCGTTAGCCCGGACCCGCTTCTCACCAAGGAAACCGAGTCCCGTCTACTCCGCAAAAGAAGCGCGCAAAAAACTCGGCCAACAGATAAGCCGCGATAAGTGCAGGCAGGTACAAAGGAATCGATGACTCGTGGCCATTGTTAATCGACCATCAAGCGCTGGCCGAAGCGCGAGAGAAATGGTTTCGGCTCGGTCGTGCATCAAAATCTATTCGTTTTTTCTAGAAGCCCTGTAAAAGCTTTCAGTTTCCGTTACATCAATTGTTGCCGCGAGCAGCTGCGCACAACCTTCGCGAAATGGAGAAAGCTGGCAGTTGACACGAATGTGTGTGCGGGCGTAAAAGGAAGTGGGCGAACTGTTGAATAGGACTCGCATTGACAAGAAACCAAGAAAAATTGGTCGACTCCGAAGGAGGATGGTCAGTTCGCGCAGACACCGCTTGACTCGTTTCTGCCAAAGGCCAACACGACGGACGATGGCATTATTCCCGATCGGCGACCGATTCTACCTTTATCACATGCATGGCGTACACGTTTAGGCGAGGGTGTTGTGCAACCGCCTTGCCCGCAGAAAAGAACGTTCACTCGCCAGTTTTCCTATGATTTGTCATTACCTGCCGTGCATCCATGGCACGACGACTGCGACTCGTTTTCTTCGAGTCCATATAAGTGCAGAACAACACCGCGCGGAATTCAAGACAACGGACGTGCCACACAGCCCAGTAACCTTATTTCCCCCTTCACTTGAGCGAACGGTATCCATTGCAACCCGTACTGTACCTACATTATAGGCGCACGCGGCTACGTGCGCAGATACAAGCCCAGACGGAGGGCCCGTCTATCTAACGAACGAAACTGTCCCATACAATTCACACAAGCACCCAACCTGACAAAGACAATCACTACTACACACAGACAGCTACTGGCCGCCCGGTCAGCGCCGTGGAGACTTTTGGATATTACATAGCGTAAACGCGCGTGGCTGAGCAAAGCAAGAAATGAAAACCTCATTCTTCCTCGTCCAATGAATACGCACTGCGACGAGCATCGAGGCGAGACGAGAAGAAACAACTGGAAAACGACCGTTCCTGCCCGCTGGCTGACGAACAAGAACGAGAACGGAAATAATTGGGCGGCTTCGATCATATCGCCTGGCTAAAACAAGTGGTGTTTAGCAAGATTGGCCAATGTCCTAATAAACATCGTACATATCTCGAGATACTTCTCCAAGACAGGGAACCAACCGTCGACGCCGAGCAGCAACGATAATGCACTTTTACAAGCTAAGAGCTCGACATCAGCTCAAGACAATAAACATGAACGAGAACTCTCACTCGTCAGCGAGACACTTTGAATGCTCTTTTTCGAATTAGCTTGTGTCCAAGGACAAAAGTACATTAGCTGATTCTGATCGAAACCTGCTCTTTAATAATTTTCTATCCCTTATATGATAAAAATATCATCATTTTCCAGGCTATTCGAAAGCCGACTAGTCAATCCACCGACTCAAGTCTATTAATAGAGAATCAAAACGCCTAATTTACTACAAGAAAAGGACAACGGGACCATCCCCAGTGACGACGAGAATAGCACACGCAAGCAAGCAAGAACGGCATTCGATTCGCGTAGGCGACCTCCATTTTAAGGAATATTCAAAGAAATCGAACAAGGGATTAGCTTGACCACAGTCACTGTACAGCGCATGCATGTGCCTGGTTCACAGTTCATACAAAGCCTCGATGCTAACAGATATTGGGAAACACCTGAGCAGCACTGTTTTGCGCACACAATCTCCCAGTCAATTCGTTTACGATAAGATGATAAAGCGCAGCAAGCCTGCCGCAGCTCATCGACGCGTACACGTATGTGAAAACAAGATGAAGTACTCACTCGTACCTTCCACACGTTTCGATTCAACGATTGGGATAACTGCCAAAAATGGCACCACTTTGAATTGTCCAAAATCGACTCGGTCTCAACTGATTGATATTATTCTTGTTGCACGAAAGACGCTTTTATAATACAAACGTCCAGCGTTTTTCGATCGATTGTTGCTAATGAACGACGATTTAACGCTTTATTACATCGTTGCGCGAATAACCGATCTGGTCGGCTGATGATAGTTGTAAAGTAGCCAAAAAAACACAAGCTTTGATAATAAAATTGAAAAGTATTCTGCGCAACTTTCGCAACTTTTCTCGTCCTCGACCATGCACGCAACCGCCACCACCAAGACCGTTATTAGCTGTGGATATGCTACGGTATTTCCGTCGGCCAATCATGCGCGATGCTCGTGAGCACCTCGTTAGTTCAGTAAAATTTCAGATTCAGCTCAAAATTTTCATCGATTCAGGTGAAGATAATATGGCCCCCAAAGTAGTAATTTAGACCCGTTGCCATTTTTTACATGAAGTGTAAACAGAATTAGTGAACGATGAATCTTATAAACTCGCTTGTTTACTGAAGACAGAAACTATATTTTACCAACTACCTTATCTTCTCACATGTCTGCAAGGGAAACGTGTCCTTATAAGGGATTAGTAAGCTTACTGCTGTTCCTGCGGCAAAAGAATTCTAGGAATGGCTCTGGTTTATTCATGCATAAGCACTGCGACGGAAGGTTTACTTCGACTTCTAACGACGGCGGTATGAACGGGGAGTCGACAGCGCGATTGAAATCATTTTTCGTTTGATTTTTCAAAAGGTGGCCAAATTTGCACTTTTACGTATTCGAACAGTAAGCAAGAATTTTTGGGCTTAATAAAAGTCTTGGGTCTTGACATAAACGGACAAGGACTAGGCCAATCTATTTCTTTTCTCTTGGCCTGATTTGCCAGATTTTTGTCCGATAATATCGTGAGTCGAGTTAGTTCTAAAAGCTAAAGATTTCTTCACGGATGAATGAGCACTTGTCGGAAGACGTACAAATTTTGTGCTCTGTATTTTTTTGTATCACGTATTACCTTTCTGGTTGCTTTCAGGGAACCATGCGTTTCGTGGCATTAATGTTCTTACTTTTCACAACTAACGGTCTGTCGAAGCCTGGTATGGTATTTTTATGTAGCACGTCGTATCTATTGCGAGCCAAGATTCTTGTTTAGGCGAAGAAGAGGACCACGCAAAGGAAACCGATAGGCAAGGTAGGATCAGAATTCAGTTCAAGTTGACTTACGTTATATATCCAAATTTACTCTTCAGGCTATGACGCTATCGCTCAGTTACACAAGTCTATGGATGACGATCGATCAGGAAGTATCGATTTGACCGAATCGACTGAAGTAAACGCGGATTTTTTATTTGAAAATGCATGATCTTGCAAGAGCTAGTGTTGCTTTTAGTTTTTACGCGAGGAATTGCACGTCAAAGACAAGGACCCGTTGACTCGTCGCCAGCAGACCTTTCATCATAACAACGACGAGTCGATAACCATCGATGAATTGTGGAAACGGTGGTTTGCATCCGAGGGTAAGAGTGCATGGTCAAGAATCCAGTGGTTAGCAGTTACTTTGCTTGGTCAAATAAATTCACCTATCCCTTAATAAGACCCCTTTTCAGAAAGAAAATGGAGCAAGGAAGATGTGATCGACTGGTTAGTGAGATCAGTAGAACTGCCTCAATATGTAGATATTTTTATGCGAAATAACGTCAACGGCTTAAGCCTTCCAAGGTACTCGGCATCTGATATCCTTTTTTTGTATCGGGTCGGGATAATCGTTTTATTTGGTTGTAGACTCGCTGCTCAAAATACGAGTTTTCTGCAAAATGTGTTGGGCATAACAAATTCAGTACATCGTCAAAAGCTCCAATTAAAAGCGATGGATGTGGTCCTGTTTGGATATCGTGGACGTAATTTGACAAATAGCGTTTCTCATCTCTATTCTAGTCTAACCAAGCATTTCTTTGTCTTTTAGCAAAACCGAGCTACGCGAAGGACATTTTGTTAGTGGCATTATTAGTGGCCGCACTGGGGGCATATTGGTTCGCCATGTATCAACGGAAAGCATCTCAGAAGCATGCGCAAGCGTTGACGGCTCAATTGGGAAAGTTGAAGGACATGGAACAGGAATTTATCGATTTGCAAAACCAGTGAGTAAGCTTGGGCGATCGAGGGAGCTGAGGGATGCAAGACTCGTGATTTTTAGACTGGAAGAAGAGCGGGGGAGACAGGAATCGTGTAAAGCGTCTGTTGATGGAGACGAAATTGAAAGCGAAGAACTGCATTCGGTATGTGCGTCTTTTTCCAATTTTTTCAGAACTTTGGCCAATCGAACTCAAATCTGCCTCTTTCAGTTGAAATTTCAGTTGCAAGAAGCTGAGCGACAACGAGAGAAACGAAGTCCGTTATTGCAGTCTCTGCTGAGGAAGACCTTCGAATTGGAATGGGCGAGGATTAATCAGCAGAAACTCGAGAGTCTGAAAGAAATGAACGAGGCTAGGGAGTTGGTAAAATGGATCAGTGCTGGATGTGGCATTGATTTCGGTTTTTGACGATGAGGTGAGGTTTTTTAGGTGGAGAAACTACGGAAAAAGCAATCGAGTTTACTTAATCAAATCAGAAGTGTGCATGGATCTGAGACGGAGGAGATTGACGAGAGAATTGTGAGCGTAAGGTTAGTTTCTATTGGGTTGTCAGAACGTAGGCTGCCTAAGCCAGAGCCCGTTTCTAAGATTCAAATAAGGCTCTGGTCGACGTCTCAATGGTGTTTGAATTTGTCCCAGGAGGCTCTTACGAAAACAAATCCTGCGGGGAGCAGCAGTGGGAGATAATCCTCCGCAGAACTATGATAGCTCAGTCCACGAGTGTTTCTATTTTCAGACAAAAGATGGAGAAAACTGCTCGATCGATGGAAGAATGCGAGCAGCGTTGGTTCGAAATTGAATACTTAATGGGTTTCAAAATTACCAATACATCACCCACTACGACCGCTCGAATTGTCTCTGCGGGAGGTCTTGCTTCCCTTGCAGGTAATAAGAACGGGTTAGGGTTATTGCGTTCTGCTGATGAGTGCTTCTTGAAGGATTTTCTCGGTCACAGTTTTATGGACCCGGATCGCTGGACTTGGAGAACGATGTTGTGCCGCTTGCAGGTATGCTGGGATCTGACTGATGTTGTGCAGACGGGTGAGGAGTGTTATCTTTTAGATGTGACGGATCCACGCACGCAGTTAGGAGAACGTGAGTCGTGGCCCAAGGTGCAACTGTTTACTTGATGTGACCTTTGCGTGTACTTTCAGCACCGTTGATTCGCTCGCCATATGTCCAGCATTTGCGACAACCGGCGAGTGGCGTCAACTTGACGCAGCGACTGATCAAGCCAACGTCCGCGACTGGGCCTGCGCTGACTTTGAGCAGCAATAGTTCAGCATCCGTCTTGCACCAGGATACAATGTCCCAGCTGTATCGACCGAAGTTCAACATTGAGGAAAGGTATGCGAGAAGGATCAGAGACAGCGATAGGTAATGGCGATAGGATCACGGTTGTGGGTGGTTTGTAAACGAGGGCTACTGGACTTGCCACCACTTCAGAGGTTGCTATAGTTGGGCAGGAGAGGATTCTGGCGTGCGCGAAGACCTGAGATGACGCATTGGCTGATCTGACGCTCTCTATCGCCAGGCTTTTTTGTCCTTTTCAGCGACATGACTCGCAGCGCTTCAAGCAATGATCTCGTGGCGAGCGGCAATGGGACGTCGACATCGGGCGCGGGTACCCCAATCAATGACCACGGGCATGGCAACCTTCCAGTCGCCACTCGCCGTCATCAGCCAGCCTTAGCGCAGATAGGAAAACGAGCCAGTCAGAGCTCGATGGGCACTGCGTCCGGATCCGAGTCGTCCAATCCTAATCCGGCAAAACAGAAAAAGAAGATTTTGCACATATTTAGTGGGAACAGGGAGAAAAAGGAATGAGGCCTGTCCAATGCTGGTCGCCCCTTCGTTTGTCCCCGGGTTGCCTTTCTGCAATTTGCATGTTCTCGGTCAGCATGGCGCCGTGCGAGCTTTAAGACCGGTCGAATGAAGTGTCACAATTTTATGGAAGGGCGTAATGGATGTTTTATTACGGGCCGCCTCTCTTATTCTTAGATTCCTGCATTCGTACTGTGCGTAGGAGCTTTATTGGCTACCATGAGTCTAGGTTGTTTCGTGTCTCGGGAGTACACGCGAAGGCGCTGTGCAGGCTCTTCCGGTTTGCCTTTACCTGTTGGCTGTACGTGTTGTGTTGTGTATCGGGGTCTTCACTTGAGTTAGCCCAGACGAGAGTGCAGTGTTGTGATTGCACTTGTGTGTTTTTTGAATTTTTTGTACCAAATTTGGGGTCTTTTATACGCGTAGATTTGTTGGATGGTTAGGGAGACGAGGGGTAGCAATGTGCGGCATACGAGTTTAAGAATTTTATCAGCTTCCCTCCCGTTCATTTATGTGGATATGCACGCTTGCCTTTCCATTTGTGACCGCATCGTAATTGGTGCGACAGTTAGCAGCCTTTATGCAAACGATTCGCAGTTACGCCCGTGCATCAGTGTTCAAGTAAATGTTGTGTGGCACGGTTTTGACTGATCGCCCGCCGTGTTTGTGGATGATGCCTGCGGGTGCACAGGGACTAACACTGTTTGGCGCAGAGTGCAGTATCGCGCGTATGTGTGTGGGTACTTTGCATAGTAGACCTTCAAACCCCTGGTGTAGCCCGTCCGTGACAGCAGCCCACTCAAAACTACTTTCTTATGACACTAAGCCCGCTTAGGCCCGCCAAGGCTGACAGGCTAACTTTGGTAGGCAGCTAAGAGTCGGTCGGCAAGGACAGCATTTTGGGGGGGGGGGGGGGAATGCTCTAATACAGCGTACGGGTGGTCTACAATAAACACGTTGCTGGTTGCCATGGTTGAACCGGGTGTCCGCCGACGGAACGGAATCTATGTGCAACCGTTTGAGCGATTGACTCCGTTGTCCTGCCAGAGTCTAATTCGTCTACCAGTGCTGCTTCGTAGCGAGTGGCTGGGCTCGTCCCGGGTTCGATCCCCGGTGATGGAAGTCGGTTTGCGAACCATCTCGCTGTCCCCAGGCTGTGGGTGACTTACCCGGCGCCATTCATTCGCTGGGAGGAGCAAGAGACGTGCATGAACCCAACTGCCATGAAGTGGTCGGTCTTCATAGTCGGTGGCCAAACATATACTGGAAAGAGAGTCGTCCTGGGCATTTGGATCGTTTCAGCGGGCAAACCCAGGAAGAGGAAGAGACCTGACAGCGAAAGTTAGCACAAATGACGATGTCGACGATGCAGTGATGTATTCATGCTGTGTTTGGAGGTGCGTGTTCCCGATTGCAGGGGTCGTGCCCGAACCACCTCCCCTGGCACTTGCATCTTCATTCGCGGCTAATGCTCTTCCATGACGGGGGGGGGCGGTCACAAAACTGGTTGTCCGAACAATGCGATGACAGAAGATGTCTCGTCGCAAAGTGGCCTCATGCCAGCTCATCTCGATAGGCTCCACACCACCCTCCCTCGGAACTCACTGCTTCGTGTCCGTGTTTTATTGAGTCAAAGCAGCCGAAGTGGACTACCTGGAGCACCGAAAAACGCTCAATGGGCTAAAATTTCGAGGAAAAACACGATTTCCACAAAAACATTTCCCCAATTTGAATTCTCGATACTAGCGCTGACTGCTTCATGAAGAACGTGAAGTCGTAAGAGTAACGGTCTCTCAAGCGCCCTGGATTTTTGGCAAGATATTCTCGTTTTCCAGACATTTTTTTTCCCAGTCTTGTTAGGCGTGCCATATCCCAGACAGACAAGCCAAATCACTCAACAACCAGAGCAGGCCTCTGAAACGAATCACATCATTTATTGGCGCGTCACGCAAAAAAAAGCAGGCAGTTACAAGATAAAGGGCACAAGATATAGAGTCGATCAAAAACAGTACAACGCCTCACAGTTCATTGCAAATCCATTCGGCTGGAATGCCAAATTCTTTGACCAAAACCACTGCGTCTTCTTCCGTGCATTGACGAGCGTGTTGCGAAAGCAACTGTTTCACCAAGGCCTCTCGACGACAACGACCATCAATATGAAGAGAGACAAAGATTCCCCGCTGCCACATGCCTTTTCGTTCGAGCTGGAATGCGAATTGAGCATGAAGAGTGTCCAGACGATCACGTTCCACGATGATTAGGCCTAGTGAACGCAGAATACACCACAGGTGCCAGCTGAAACACAAAACCCTTACAGAATGCATTTGTAGACGCAGAATGCAAAGTCAATGCGATGTCAGGCCATACGCTGGCGAGGCCAATCTTATTCACACCAGCATGCCACCTCAAAGAACTGGCCAACACGCGACATCGCATTGACTCTCTTCTCCCCACTTCGTGTACGTACCTCAAATGGAAATCAAACGGGTCCGAAGTCCAAGTAGCTGGCTCTAGCACCATGTAAATCGAATACGAACGGTCGGTATACAGCCGTAGTAAGTGATAGCACACGTCCAACTTTGCCGTAGCTTCGTGAGTCCAGTACCGATTCTGTTGACTCATCTCTGAATCTGACTCGATATATGCCGCCAGTGGTTGAGTAGCCAGTTCGAATCCATCATTCTGATGCCAAGCCGCGTCGTACTGGCTCACGGCACGCGAAATAGAGTACTGAGCACATGCGTACCTGCAGAGCAAAAATTACATAGATACGAGTACCTTCTAGTGAGAGCCCCGCGGTCAAACCACCAACTTCGGCGTCTACGCCACGCCCCAAATCCCTAACTCTCTGATACAAAGATCGAATCAACTCACAAGCGAACAATAAGGACAACAATCCGCCACTCAATCCACTTACCACAGATACAATCCAAACGTCCTTTTCCAATCCAAGCCATCGTATGCACAAATCTTTCTTCCATCCGATGTTTTCCAGTTAAGCACACCCGCTGCCAACATGTAAATCTTAAGTCTGGCAGTATCGATAAACTTGTCCGCCTGAAGCAGAACCCGGTTAACACTGCTCATATTCTCTAATCCACGAAGCAATTACCTGAACCTCCGACCACAATGCCAGCTGCTTCAACCACAACGCTTTCACATCCGCCGCACTCTCCACAATCTGACAAATGATCAAAGACAATCGCCAGTCTCCAGCTTCTTGAGCAATTTGCGCCGCTTCTTCGATCCGCCGACTGGATAGGAGAGCAAACACTGCCTCATTGAAAAATGCTTGTCCCTGCAATTACGTCCAAGATTCCAACAGCTTATCCCACACAAACGATGGGCATCCTACCTTCCGCTTTTCAATATCAACACGGTCGTCCACCACGCTTCTACTCTGTTCGATGACCCACCGCGAGACCAATTCCTCTCTACTTTGATTCTTATCCATTGTTCCTGGAACAGCGAATAAAGTGTATCCCCGTCGATGATCGCAATAGTGACAATGCTTACCCCATAAGGCATCGCATAACGAAAACACCGCCGACGCCAGCTGAGGCACCTCCAATTCTTTGGCTAAAAAAAACAGACTAGAACTAACCTATCCAACTAAAACCAATCTCCTTACCATTTTCCTTGTACGACTCCATTATTTTAGCAGAATCTTCTATCGGAATCAGCTGACAACATCTTTCCTCCGAAGCCAAGTCAAATTCGGACAATTCCAACTGGCATTTCAGAAGGGCGTCCAAATCTTTCTGCACAGAACCCCGTCCTTAGAGTCGTCTGTCGTTTAAACTAAAATTCCTTTGTCTCCTACCTTTACGATCGAGCGCGTCTCGGACACTGCGTTCTGCAACGCAATGCTAAACTCGGACGGTACATTGCTTGATCGTCTTTCTCCAAACAGAGATGCAGACTGTGCAAGTTCGTCTGAAAAGTACAAACTTTACTATTGCATCCGTTCTGGATTTTAACTAATCAGATCAAGCCAAACCCAGGTCCACCTCACCTTCCTCGCCCAATTGGCCATTCAATGCGATTACTCCCATCGGCGCCCATCCAACTCGGAAACGTCGTCCGAAGTACAAGCCAGCGTCCAGCCAATAGCGCGATCGATTACGCGCGGCCGACTGCTCGTAGGGCACCAATCTGATGTCGCGTCTCGGACGGGTCACAAAAACTGTGTCCGAACGACGTCCTATTGTTGGCGATGGTGACGGTACGACCTCCGGCTGCTGTTGTTGAGATATCTCAATCACCGAACTATCCTCTTCGGCTCTTTCTAAAAGAAACACTCCGCTTAGCACCAACATCAAGCAGTCTCAAGTAGAGACCCATCAGTCCGAACAAGTCTCCTCACCCTGCCACTTATCCTCGGGTCATTCTTCACGTTCGCAGCTATTTTATTTTCACTCATATAATGGATCAAGGTACGCACCTACCCACCGCTCCCCTCAAGTAAATCATACCAAAGCATGCCCTACACGTGCGAAACTGCCTCAAGAAACTACTACATCACACACATTTTGCAGTTGAAACCAGCCCAAAGCAGCTGGGAGCCCAGAACTTTTCAAAAATCAGTTAAAACATCATCTCAGCCCAAAATACGCCACGCGCACCGTATCCTCCCGGTTCTTCCCTTCGTCTGTCCTGTTCCTCACTCCGCTTTCCAAACACCCCATTACTTACTCAGCAGCAACAGACTCTTTTCGTGCAAATCCGTGAAAATCGTCCTCCTCTTAACTCGTCTCCCCTTATTCGTAGCCGTCTCATTCAGCTCGTCAATTATTCCACCCAATTCGCGATCAGAGGATGCACACTTTGCTAAAACGAAACAAGACGGTAATTTTTTAGAAACAAAACTAAATTGATGTCTACGCTTACATGATTGACGAATTTCGCGAAAAAATTGTGAAAATATGCCGCTTGTCATCGGCGTCTTATGCAGAGTCGTTTCGCCAGGCGTACGCAAAAGTGACGTAGATAGATCCGACCGTCCTGAAGTGAGAAAGTGTTTACACAGCACAAGCACCCAAGAGCACAAATCTGCTCACCCAAATCACCATCGAATTCGATGTCTTCCAACAGTTCCTCATCCAAGAACTGATGTTCATCAATTCCGCCGAGACCTTTCGATCCAACGTCCAAGCTGAATCCAACGTCCACTACTGCGCGTTGAACTGGACTGGGATCCTAAAAATACACATCTAAGCGCTCACCTTTACTTTAGTCGCATTGCCATCTTACCTTGCGCGCAACCACTTTCGGTTTCAAACGTTGAACCTTGTCCTGCACAGGTTGTTGATGGTGTTCCGTTTCCAGTTCCATCATTGATGGCTGTTCCTCGTCGGCTTCTTCCGCTAAGCCGTACTTGGAAAAATGTGGCACCTAAAAATGGCATAATTACTGCAAAACCAACGATAACAAGGCCACCCTTACCTGGAAAACCCACGATCCAGTTTCCGGTCTGTAATCGAGAAACTCCGCGTCCATTTGAGATGTCGCCTTCTCCAATTTTTCTCGGTACTTCATCAATTCCAAGCGTTTCGGATCCTGGAACAGACTGTCCAACTCTCAAACAGTCGAAAACACTAACGACTCACTTTTATTGGTACCCTCGTCGCCTTATCGATAGGCCAAACGCGCTCCAGTGTGATTTCTGCTTTCTTATTCAACTCGTGTCCGAGTGGGGGCCTCTTCTCATCGTCAGGATACACTGTCACCTCCTTGTGACGAAAGTGAACTGAAAAAAGCAACATTCTGACCGAGCACACCTCTGACTTATTGTACACTTACCCAGCTCGTCCAAGTTCAAACCAGCCACATTCATTTCACCAGGCCAAAACACTGATCCATATCCGGTTCGACCGACTGTGAATCCATCAACGATACAATCGCCCGTCACCCGATCCACCAATTTTTCCAATTCTTTCAATGACGGAATGGTATAGTACTCGGGTCTGGTCAAGCTGATACCAGCTGGATGAAGCAATTGAACCGAATTCTCATCCGATGTTTGACTACCACTCGACATAGTATTCGGGCTTGTGTGTTCGGGCGAAGTCGTCGTAGAAGCTGCAGTTCGCGAAGCCGACGCTACTGGCGACATGTCCGTGATAACAATCGAGCGCTCTCGCTGGCCAGTAGACTCGTTTAGTCTTTCCAATTCATTGGCGCCCAAACTTGCGCTCCGCAAGGGCGATTCAATAGCACTTCGGCCTTCGTTTTCGATAGTATACGCACTGTTATCAAAGTTCAGCGCTTGAACAGCACAGTGATCCGCATTTTGGTCGCTGAAACGCAGTGGATGTGAACGCACATCAGCTTCTGATAAAGGCAAAGAAACATACCCATTGGAACGAACGGCTGCGGTCAATGCCCGATCCTCAGGAAACGAGATATTTCGATGACCGGCGCTCGATGCACTAGACTGGATGCTTTGATTCAACCCATCTGTCCCCTGAAAAAGGGCAGACGTTACATCCCACCATTACCATATACAACACTTCGGCCTCACCTTTGGTTTGATGACCAACTTTTTAATGTTCTTCTTTGGAATGAAGCCTTCCGTGAACGATATAGTATCACTATCGATCCCTTGTAAAGCCGTGGACAGTTCCTGAAAACTCAACAACACCATACATTCTAAAAAAGTCAAATTTTAAGAATTGCTTACTGGTTGTTTCCCAAAACTCGGCGATCCCACGATCAACCGACTGGCAGGTTTGAATGGTGGCAGCGGCTTGGACGGCTGCACATTAGTTCCAAATGTTACTGACCTTCCAGAATCAAAAATTCGTTTTTGCGCCAATGGATCTGTGGGCACTGGCAGCGAAGACGAGTCGACGATCTTGTTACCAAATATCGATTTTCGATCCCCATAGGGAGAAGTCGACAATCCGACCAGCTGCGATTTCAAAATTTCTTGCTGAATGAAAGCTGCCGCATCAGTCCTTAACAATAAATCGGCGCTGTATTGCTCTGCATCGCGAACAGAAAAATACTTACGTCCCCAATGTTATATTCTGAGAGGGGTCTATCACGCCTCCAACAACCCCTCCTCCTAAATTCAGATTCGGAGCTCCAAACACTAAAGAAAGCATGTTCAGCGTGAAGCACAAATCGTGGATTTCTAAAACTTACTGGAAGAAGCTCCAAAATTCAAGGCGGGCTTCGTCTGTTGCTGTGCTCCGAATAGTGACTGTCCTCCAGTCGTCCCGAAACCCGTCGTTCCAAACAACCCAGTTCCCGCCGTCGCCCCCGTTCCAGTTCCAAACGCTGGCTGCTGAGTGCCAAAACCGCCAAAAAGCGGTTTCTGCTGCTGCGCCTGTTGCGTGCCGAACATACTCGGTTGAGTTGTGGCTCCAAACCCTAAACAGAGCTCATCGCACCCGAGACCAACAAACAACATCGATATCACTTACCGCCGAATCCCGTCGTGCCGAAAGTGTTCGTAGTTCCAAATCCTCCGAAGGCCGGTGCCGCCGTTGTAGTAGTTTTTGCTCCAAATAAATTCGTTCCAGCGCCGAATGATGCGGCAGCTGGCTGCTGACCGAATCCGCCAAAAGCGCTACTTGCAGGCGCAAAAGCATTGGTCCCACCAAACAGACCTGCCTGCTGTTGTTGTTGAGGAAATGCTAGGCCCGCAGTTTGGGTTGCTCCGAATAAGGAAGCAGCTGCTGGTTGATGTGGCTGCTGCTGCGCGGCAGCTCCGAACAGTGGCGGTTGAGTGGCGGTTGCACCAGCTCCGAAAAGCTGGAAAAAAGATTCTTTAGTCCGCTGCATTGCTTACCGCAAATTGTCCCCTACCGAAGGCTGAGCCTGTTGCTGGCCAAATAAACCACCGCCCGTCGATACAGCTGTGTTGAAGGTGAAAGCAGAAGTCGTAGTCGGCGCGCCAAACAACGGTTTCGATGTTGCAGTGCCGAATAAGCCTGCCGATTGTTGCTGTAATGGCTGGCCGAACAAAGACGTCCCGGCGGCAGATGACGTGGTTGTTCCGAATGTAGTTCCTAAAATTTCATGACAAAAACCTAAAAACAAATCTATCCGACATGCAATTCCGCTGCTTCATTACCCCCAAACAGAGGTTTGCTTTGTCCAAATAAGGATCCTGTGGCTGACGTGGTTGTTGCACCAAATAAACCAGTAGTCGCTTGCTGCTGCGGTTGCATTGACGATCCGAAAGTAAAACCAGTTTGCGTCCCGGCGGCTGGCCCTTTCCGATTGGCCAAGTAGTCTTCAACTCGTAGTTCCTGAAAAAGCGGCCTCATGAATGCATTGGAAGAAATCAAACTTAAGGACATCCGCCTCACCTCCAACGACTTCGACTCGTATTCTTTCATAGCCGATATGCATTGATGCTTGGTTTGAATGTTCTGTTGTATATTGTTCTTCAACATTGTATCGGTGTCGATTTTCGGATTAAATTTAACCGTTGTCCCAGTTGGCGCTGTGGAGGCCCCGAATAATCCGCCAGTGGTAGCGGCTGGCTGAGTGGACGCCCCGAAAAGAGATGGCGCCGCTGCCGTCTGCTGAGTACCGAAGAGCCCACCTCCAGTTGTACCAGCGCCAAATCCTAGAACATGAACTAATTAATTATCAGCGATGAACAAGCAGAAAACAAATGCTCACCAAATCCGGTGCTTTGGCTTGTCGCAGTTGCCCCGAAGGGCGTCGCATTTGTGGTCCCAAATAATGATGGCTTGTTTTGAGTAGCTGATCCGCCAAATAGGGTTCCAGCCGCAGGCGTATTAAACGTCGAAGTGCCTGAGAAAGCAACATTTCGTTACCGACACACTACACTGTGAAGAAAAAACGCGGTTCTCACCCCCAAAGAGACTACCAGTCGTACCAGTTGTGCCGAAGGTGCTAGCCGGAGTTCCGAATAAGCCTCCAGTTGCAGCCGTTGTTCCAAAACTGACTGTGGGCTTCGCGCCAAATAACGAAGACGTACCGGACTGCGTCGTCTGACCAAACGCGCCACCGAAGGCTATGAAAAACGGGGGGGGGTATATGTCTTCATATCTTATGTTTCTGAAGGTGCAAAAGCAGCTGCTTCAACAAACACAAATATCAATTTAAAAAAAAACAGATTTAAAGTAAAATTCAGCAAGTCTGTTACTGGCAGCACCCTGAAGTTAACTTCAATATGCAACTCTGGATAAGTCTACCAACTGTACAGCACATAGGGTATAGGTTAGGCCTAGCACTTGGTACTTTTCGAACATACCGGTAAGGGTGAACCACATAGCCTAGATCAAATCTTCTTTCATACCTGGTGTTGTGCCGAATGTTGACGTTGCGCCAAACGCGTTCTTCTGGCCGAACATTTTGTCGGCTCAAAAAAATAAATAATGCAGTACCTGAAAATTTTTAAGTTTGAGGAAAAACGGTGGGCGGGTCTAACGTTTAAGATGCAAGAAGAGTAACGTTTTTGCCAATTACCTAGTTCTGTATGGGCATATTGGCAAGATACCTACCTGTGAGCAAGGTTTCAAGACGAGACGAATTTTTAAGACCGGTACTTATCCCCTTTCAGATATGAAATATCTTCGTTTTCGACATAGGACGCCGAAAAGACGCGTCGACGAACAAGGTACGGAGATTTGCCGCCCAAGCAAGCACACCACTACTTGTCAGAAAGTGATGCTCAGGTGCGGTGCGGTGTGACCTTACTGTAACGCCTCTGCTTCCGATTGTACGCCCGAATTCGATGGAAGTCGTCGATACATTGACCAAATATGGGAAAACACAAGAAATCATCGCAAGCTCAATCGACGTCGGATTCTCAGCATGTTTTGCCGGCAAAAAAATCGGCCGATCAGCCAGTCCCCGATCAAGAGAAGAAAATCGATCTAATTACGTCTCAGTTGATCGAAATTTGCGGTCAGAAACCAGGAAACCAGCAGCAACCCCCGACAACGAATGCCCTCTGGAAAGAACATATGGAAATCCGCGAAAAAGTGGGCCAACTTCGAGAACTGCAAAAGGCAACGTCGTCGGCTTTCTTCAAAAATCAAGAGTCCGTTGATCGCGGCCAACGATTGACGACGATGACGGAATGGTGCAAGAAATACGGCCTGAAAGCCGAATCCGTGTCCATTGCGTGTTTCGAGGATGGAAATGCCAGGAATTTCGGTCTTCGCGTGGAAAAAACATTTGAAGCAGGCGAACTGGCCGTAAGCGTACCACGATGTCTGTTTCTGTCGGTTGAAAATGCGTTGCAGCGAAATGAGAACTTCCGTTCAATCTTCGCAACTGATCCTCTACTGAGTGGCATGCCTAACGTGGCCTTATCGTTCTTGACCGTCTTGGAAAAAGCGAAAGGAACCGATTCATTCTGGTGCTCGTACTTGGATTCGCTGCCTTCAACCTACGAAACGCCATTGACTTTTCTGGTCGACGGTTGCGAGAAGCTGGCTGAAGCTATGCGCGGTTCGGTGGCTTTCGAAGAAAGCTTGAAACTGTATAAGAATATCGTGCGGCAATATTCGTACTTCTATCAAATGATATCGTCGCAGTCGCCATCATTTTCGATCTTTTCATCGTCCAAGTTGTTGCCCGCGAAGAAATTTGTGTTCGATTTGTACCTGTGGGCTGCCGTTACGGTCATGACGCGAATCAACTTCGTGCCTTCGATGGACACTGGCAAGAATAGCGGAATGGTGCCCGCTTTGATCCCGTTTTTTGACATGGTAAGGGAAGGCCAGAGTGTGGCTGGTGCTTACGTTAGAGGGTTGCATAAAATTTTGGCTGGTTTCTGTTCCAGTCTACAGTACATTGCACCACAGCGGTGAGGCAACTGGCGGGTTGTTCGTGCCTGAAAACTGTGTCTTGCCGTGAGGTTGAGAACTCGGACGATGTTCGGGTGGGTGGTCCAAGTTGCTGAATTTTTAAACCGAGTAGTTATTTTCTCAATTTCTGGGGGCCTTTTTCAAATCTGGTTGGACTTGTTAGTGACCATCTGATTGCACGTACTTCCTGCCAGCGCATTTCTGGTTATCGACCCGTGGTGCAGTGCAGTCACTCGACCAAGATCTATCGAATCCCTGAAGACCAGCTGTCTCGCATTTGGAACTCCGTGCTTGCTATGCTGGCCTCGTACAACTTTTATCGTTTCAGGCCAACCACGGCGACGTTCGGCCGTGCACCGACTTTATCGATGATGACGAGAGCAAGTCGCGCCACTCGGCGGTCATTTACGCGTCGAAACTGTTCGAATGCCAAAGCGAATTGCTGATCTTCTACGGCGAGAGGAAGTATTGGGAATTTTTCGTTTACAACGGATTCGTCTACGATGATGGCCGTCGTTATCCTAACGTCATAATCAAGTTGGGCTTATCCAACGGCGATCGACTGCTCGCATTGAAGGATAAAGCTTTACGGAGGTTCGGCATGCTACCGTCCGAGCAGTTCGTCGTGCGCAAGAACGCGCTCGAGAACGAGCCACCGTTTCCGATTTCTATGCTACGATTCGCTTTGATATTTTGCTCGAAAGAGGAAGAATTGGAATCGTTTTGCCGAAACGACACGAGCGAGGCGGAGCGGTTCGAGTGGTCGGCCAAAAGCGTGGACGAGGCCCGGCAATTTTTAGCAACGCGAATATCGTTGTTATTGCGGGCTTATTCGCGTGTCAACGAGGCGGAAACGACGGCATGCACTGTGGGCGAATTGAACACTGATGAGCGGCGAATGGGCCTGATTTCGAAATTCATTCGTGGCGAGACGGACTGTTTGAAAAAGGCAGTGACATATTTGGGGGGAGGAGGGATTGAGTAACTCGTGGCGGGCCTTTGAGTGTTGGAGTGCAGTGTTTGGTGATATGCGCTTTATCAGCGATTATAGAGAGCGAGTTTTAGCGTAAGCGTGCGGTGCGAGGGGGCAATAAATAATAGATGTCCTTTTATGGAGCGGGACTCGTGGCAGCTTTTAGGGCGAGCGCAGCGGCGGGGCGGTTTTCGTCAATCGACCTTTTGTGCGTGCATGGAGCGGGCCCGAGCGAGGCGGCTAGTTGGGAGGGAGGCCTTCAGTCGATACGGTTTCGTGCCGTTTTGTTCTCGTAGTCGTTTCCGGGAGTCGAATAAAGATTGGAGTCGGCGAGGAGGGTGAGGCTGAGGGCTTTCCTTTTTCGTCTTCTCGTTCCGTTTTATCACTCGTGGCTGCCGTGTGCGAAATGTTTCACTTATAGAATGGTCTTTGTGCGCGGGATGCGTCGACTGTGCGCTGCTGGTGCATTGTTGGCCGCCCGTCTCATGAGCTTATAAGGTAGCGGCGGCGAGGTGCGTGGCTTTTTATCACGTAGCTGTCGGTGGGTGCGTTCGTGCTCATGATTAGCTTGCAAGGGGCATGCGCGATGATTGATAGCGCGCACGGCGTGGTAGGAGGACGAAATGTTCGTCTCCTGGTTAGCTAGTTTCCAATCCCGTATACTTGACGATTAGTTAGATTTTCCAGGAGAGCCTATCGGCCCGCAAGTCCGTCTCGTTGTGCTTAGAGAACGAGAAACAAATTGGGCATTGAGTGAACCGGTTTTCGAGCCGAATGCCAACGAAGTTTGCGAGGGGGCCCGCATGGATGGACTTTTTTCGTTCGTCACAAGAGCGATTTTGCGAGGAGAATTCGATGGGGTTAGTAGGGGCGGGCGGGTGATTAGGAGTCGAAGCGGGCCGGCGGGGATGGCTTAACGAATTGGCGCCTATTCTTCGTTTCTTGCCAGGCTGGAAGACAGAGTTGCCTAGCTCTTCTCGAGTGGGCCAGTGTTGATTATTGGGCGCGGGCCGTGGTTGGCGAATCGAATTGCGGCCCCATTTATTGGCACTGACGAGCCATGGACGAGCCAGTGTCCCTATCCGTCAGCAACGCCTCGGGCGCATCCTGCTCGCTCGAGCTGGCGGCTGTTGCGCAGGCAAACACGGCCTCGCCCAGGCTCCTATCTCCCTTACAAGAGGAGGAAGAACAACGGCGCCTCGTATCTTCGCCGGGTGGCGCCTCGGGCGGCCATGCCAGCGCGAGTGCTGCCGAAGCTACTGCTCGAAATCGCTCGAGTTGGCCTACGTTCGACTGGTTTCCGTCCAGGCGACATCGTAGAGTTCGCGCCACACGAGCGCGTCAATCGGTGGGGGCCTCGTCGTCGAACAGTTGGTGGCCCCGATCTTGGAACATCCAGAGCGGCCAAGCTCGCTTCGTATTGCCCAAACCCCTCAGCTCCCTGTTCGGCGTTCCTTCCGCCGCTTCCTCGTCGAACTCGCCTCGACGCCAAGCTTATCACGACTCTCGTCAAACCGAAGACGAACGCTCAGCCCTGAGGACCGCGGCCGGCGAACCGCCAGCGGCCATCAACATGGAGGACATGGAGGTCCTGGAGCTGCCCTCGGCCCCCAGCCCCTCCGACCGCCGACTGTCGCACAGCGGACGCAAGTCGGCCTGGGACCAGGTGGAAGAGGAGTACAAGCGACAGCGCGTCCTCTCCGCCCAGGACCCCATGAAGGACGTGCTGGAACGACTGGACCAGGAAGCCGGACGCGACGAGGCTGACAAGCGACTTCGCTTCGCGCCGTCCATGTGGTGGCGCAGTCTGTTCCGAGTACGCCGCTTCGACAACCACAAAATGGAATCCCTGTACCAGCAGTACTTCTTCAATTCGTACAAGACCAGTGTCGAGATCGCCTTGACTTACCTGGCCATTCTGGACGCCTTCCTCCTGGCCGTCTACTACGGCACTGGCGGCCGCTCGCTGGCCTTCGGACTCGTCATGAGCATCCTCCTGCTGGCCCTGCTGCTCAGCGTCTGCGTCTTCATGCGTCGCCAACTGGCCCCTGTCCTCCTGAAGGCCGACATCGGACTGGCCTTGCTCGCCGTCCTCGTCATAGATTTCAGCAGCGAGTGGTTTCTGGCCCCACCGCAGTCACTGCTGACCTACTGCTGGCTGACTGTACTGCTCGTCTTCGTCATCCACACCATGATTCCCCTGCCCGTATGCCTCTCCCTAGCAGCCGGACTGACAGTGGCGTGCGGACACTTGGCACTGGCCATCCTCCTCCACTGGCCTTACGAAATACAAGACATCTATCAACAGGTAGGAGGCTGCTACTCCGACTCGAGTGCGCTCTGCGAGTGTCGTGTGTCACCGAGCACTTGAGATGCCGACCCACTTGACACGTTTTTGCCCCCGATTTGTGTACTATGCCGCATCGGCCGTGCAAGACTGACTGGGCACTGCGCCCGTGGGCACCATTCGCAGTGACTGCTAAGATTCCAATCAGAAACGGGACCCCAGCCAGTTAAATCACACAGAATGCCCTCTGCTGTTCCAATTTGACACGAGTTGATTGGCAATCGATTTTGCACTGCTCCAGGCCCAGAGCCATTTTGTTCAATCCCCCACTGATCGGGTGATGTGATGGACTCAGTGACAGATCGCCAGCCGTCCCACGAGCGAGGTGTGCCGCGAATCTTTCATCTTTGAGTGCATGCTCATAACGAGGCATTAGCTTGAACAATTTCCCTTCCCTTTGTTTAAAACCTCCAACCTGGCAACTGTCGTTCGTGGCTTTGAGAAAAGATTAGGTTTTAAAACAAGTTGCTGAACAAATCTGTGCTCAGCGAAAAGGCACTTTATCAAATTTTGTCTTTTAGTCTTTACTTTTTGTCTTAGTCGGAAGCAGGTTCTGAAAAAGGGCCATTCGACTTTTTTGCCAGTGAAAGTGGTGCTCTGTGGGCTTTGACTAACACGACACTCTTTTTGTGTGCAGAGCGCTGTGTGCGGCCTGGTTCTGGTCGGTGCTAATGTGATCGGCGTGTTCGTATGTTACCCGACTGAAGTGGTTCAGAGAGATGCCTTCAGCGAAACGAGATCGTGCATCGAAGCTCGACTGCGAACACAGAAGGAGAACGAGAAGCAGGTACTTGAGCCCTGGTTCTGGTGCCTTAGCCTGAGGGCCGATCGTCCGTTGACAAAGGTTCATTGTTTCAGGAGCGACTGCTGCTGTCAGTGCTGCCTCGTCACATCGCCCTGGAGATGAAGGCGGACATTGCTGGTCAGCCGAAGGAGACCATGTTTCATAAGATTTATATCCAGAAGCATAACAATATAAGGTAGGGGTAATGGAATTTCCGCCAGTCTAACTGCTGGTCGAGACGGCGACCAAGGTACCCGTGGCTAATGAGGTCCCGACGAGGAGGGACAACGGAAAAATGATCAACGCTGCCAGCTCTCCCCAAGGGTTATAATTTTTTCCTTTATCAACTTTTATGTGCTCAACAGCCGCAGCGACCATCGGAGGTTTAGGCATGAGCAGCAGCTTTCGTGAAACCAAATTATTATAATTAACTTTGCCTCTGTTTTCCGACGCTCACTCGGACGGATCGATGGCACAAGTACTCGGCCCTTAAGCGCATGATAAGGGTTCCCTTTCAGCATCCTCTTCGCCGACATATGCGGGTTCACTGTACTGGCCTCGCAATGCACAGCTCACGAACTGGTGACCATGCTGAACCAGCTGTTCGCGCGGTTCGATCAATTGGCCGCCTACAACCACTGTATGAGGATCAAGATTTTGGGGGACTGCTACTATTGGTAAGGGCCCACGTTGGCCTCCAACATGCATTCACTCCCCTCGTCTCAGTCCGCCTGCTGCAGACCTTATTCTCTCCTCCGTTTCAGCGTGTCTGGTCTCCCGGAGCCGAGGATGGACCATGCTCAGTGCTGCGTCGAGATGGGATTCGAGATGATCGATGCAATCGCGTGAGTATCTGCGTGGCACTTTGCCCTTTTTCGTAGCTGCTATGTAGGGACTGGTGCGCACCCATTAGGACTAGTCTGCAGTTGTGCGGAGCCCTCGTCACGGTCAGTCGCCCATTGACGCACGAGGGCGGCGAGAGGAGGCTAATCTCGTAGTTGGCGAGGGGAAGACGCGTTTGGCTTTAATCAAAGTGTTAGCTAATTATGGCCTTCGTCCTGCATAAATTGTTGCTCGTTATTTTTACAGACTGGTACGAAGTACGACAGGCGTCAATGTGAATATGCGAGTGGGCATTCATTCCGGCCGCGCCCACTGCGGTGTGATTGGGCTGCAAAAATGGCAGTTTGGTACGCCTTCTTGCGTGGTCTAATAAGAGCATGTGCTAACGCGAGCATTGTGTTCCTCTTCAGATGTTTGGTCTAATGATGTGACCTTAGCGTCGGCCATGGAAGCTAGTGGATTGCCCGGGTGAGTCGTGCCTGCATGCTAATCGAGGGGGATAGGTCAGCGATGACGTAGGGCGATAAGCGAGCCAGAAGAGCATGCTAACTTACTGTGATCGCTTGTTGTAGACGGGTACACATAACCAAGGACACCCTGAACTGGTTGGGGGATGAATATCAAGTGGAGCCGGGCAATCCTGTCGACGGGACCAAGGCTACCAGGGACACGACCAGTCTGGAGACCTTCTTCGTGTTGCCCAAAGTCAACAGGGTAAGCTGGCTCAGTTCCATCCTTCCGTGGCAAGCGTATTCAGTGTTGGTCTTGTTCGTTAGGCGCCGCGAGTCCTGCGAGAAGACGCGAACGAGAATGGCGATGTGGCCAAGGAACTGCGCTTAATGGGGCACGCCAATGCCGCCAGTAGCCGTCTGGGCACGAGCAAGTAAGTGCCGTAAGGAATCTAATGAGGCTTGCGTGGACGTGCGTCTCGCTTGTAGGAAACAGCTACCGGAAGGCAAGGCTGCGTTGGAGAAGGAGATGTCGCAGGAAGTGGACGATAAGCTCAGTCAAGGCATCTTGGCCATGAGCGTGGACAGACTGAGATCGCAATATTGCAAACCAGTTCTGCTGTCCTTTATGAATTCTCGAATCGAAAAGAAAGTAAGGGTGGGACGTTGGTTAAGGAAGAGGGGTTGAAGTGCTTCTTTTCAGTACTCAAATGTGATGGACTACACGTTTGCGTCGCAGACGGTGTGTGCTTGCGTCTTATGCATTATTATCGACGCCTGCTTACTCTTGCAAACGTCTGCGAGGTGAGTGAGGGAAGTGCTCTCCTGAGTGCGAGTGTGCTTTTGAGGCTTTGACCCAAGTTAGGCTGGTTAATAAGCCGAGCCCCATTTCAGGATTTCGTTGCAAGTAGCCCTGGTGCTTGTCGCGTCGGCATACGTACTCATAACGATCATGACGTTGGCTTTGACAGATCAAGTGCCTGTGAGTATGCATCGGTTGGGGCTGTCGCAGAAATGCCGCACGCTACTTCCATTTCAGAGCCTCTGTCGACTTTGGCGTCGTTGCGGATGGCAAGTTAAACGGAATCGATTTTGGCGTAGCGTAGCAATCTTCGTAATTGTCTCGGCCTTGTTCGCGCCAGTTTTGACGCAACTGGTGAGTAATAGGGTGTGTGAGATGTTTTCACGATTGAGGACGGCGCGGCAGATGTAATCAGGGAAAGTGGCTGGCAGTCATTGGGGATATGAACATGACAAGATCGCGATAAGACTGGACTGACTCGTGGCCAACTGATCAGTCTTCCTATTGAACCATTTCTAATCAATCCGTACTTTCAGCTTTCGCTTGCCGGTCCGCCTTGCGACTTAGATTGTAGGTCTCGACAAGCGAATTCCTCGACATGTAACACGACAAATGTGACAGTGGATTCTTGGATGGATAGCGGGTCACTGATTATTTTCAAGCCTGAAGTGAGTCCTCGATCGAACGATCTGACCCCATCGAGTTGCATTCGTGCTTGATTTCAGTTCGCGTTCGGATGCGTAGCGATCGTAGCGCTCGCGACTGCTCTCTTTTTGTTCGCCGTGACGATTGTAAAGTTGTTGGTCTTGGCAATTGTACTCATCGTCTTCCTGTGCGTTTGCTGGCTTCCACCCATCACCAAGGATATTCTGGCTCGAGATTTCTTTGTGTGGCAGCAAAGACAGAACTTCTCGGTCGGCTTCGATTTCGGGTCGATGGCACTGGACTACTTGGATGAGTTCTGCCGGTAAGCAACTCGCCAGTCTCACAATCAGTGTGTGCACCGATGTCTTATTTTGGGGTTTTAGTCTGCCAATTACGTCCTACGAATTCGTGCCGGCCCACCTTGTGGTCACTGTGGCATCGTTTCTCATGCTCTTGGCTGTCGTTTTGCAAAGTCGGCACACCGAACTGTGTATGAGACTGGACTTTTTGTGGAAGTTGCAGGTGGGTCCTCGTTATTGTCTGTCATTGATGGCAGCCATGCGAGTTTTGTTTTTGCGACTTCAGACGACTCGACTCTTTTTTCAGGCGATGGAAGAAAAAGTGGACACGGAACGGTTGCAAGCTCACAACCGAAAGCTGCTGGAGAATATACTCCCCGTCCACGTAGCCGACTACTTTTTGAAAACTGAACGAAAGGATGAGGTGAGGGAGCGGATAGTTTTGACGAAGGCCACGCAGCAAGTAGATTTTTTGCTGTAGGATCTGTACAACGAATGGTGCGATTGTGTGTGCGTGCTGTTCGCGACTATAACGAATTTCAACGATTTCTATATGGAACTAGAAGCCAATGACGAGGGCGTCGAATGCTTGCGCTTGTTGAACGAAATCATCGCCGACTTTGATGAGGTAACTGGGCAGAAGGTATTTCGAGAATTTTGAATGTGGGGCGATAGAAATGGAAATGGCGGTCGCCTCTTGGATTGTTTCTGTTACCGTTTCCCAAACGGAGCAAAGAGTTTGAGGGCGGGGACAGCATAAGCAGTAGCCTCACTCGTGCTCTGAACACCGCCGTACGTCGGAGCCCCCTGTTTAGATATTGGGTCGGCCAGGATACAAGTGCGTGGAGAAGATCAAAACCATATCGTGTACATACATGGCGGCCAGCGGGTTGACGCCTTCCACGTGTGATTTACGGAATAGGAGCCACGTAGCAGCATTAGCAGATTTCGCATTAGATTTGATGGATCAGCTGAATCACATCAACGAGCATTCATTCAACCATTTTCAAATGAGAGTTGGTAAGGCGGAAATGCAGTTTAGGTCAGAATGGGCAGTGCCTGGGACGCAGGGTCCATAAGTATACTTTCGAATGAGCCCTTTACGGGAGGATGAGGGCCGGGTTTCATCGTCAGTGTGATTCTGGTGTCTTGAATATTTGCCTATGGAGTAGCCAGCCAGTAAACCTGATCAGCAAGGGCCTTTGGGGCCGGCACGCACGGCAGCGACCCTGTTAGAGCATCCGCACGCGGGGACACATTATTATGCCAAAGGTTGACGACTGACTGGGATGAGGACCAGGCCAGGATGGCCCAAGTTCTTAGACTGACAAGGCCGTTTCTAATTCGTTTCCTTGCCGGATTTCTTAGGTTTGAACGTGGGTCCAGTAGTTGCTGGTGTGATCGGAGCCAAAAAGCCGCACTATGACATATGGGGCAACTCGGTGAATGTAGCCAGTCGGATGGACTCATCGGGTGTTCCCGGAAAGATACAAGTGAGTAGCCCGAGTTATAGTTGTGCTCACCACTCGAGTACGTGAGGTTTGTTTCCAGATAACTGCGGATGTGCAGAGAATCCTTGCTCCGATGGGCTATCCGATGGAGTGTCGTGGCACGATAAAGGTGAAGGGTAAAGGTGAAATGACGACATATTTTCTCAATGGCAGAAGATAGTGATAGGGATTTAGCATAGTTTTATCTACCCAATTGTCTGTATTGACGTATGCTTTTAGTCCGCGGGTTCCTGTTTGGGCGTCCTAATTGGCTTCGAGATGCAAATGTAATAAACTATTGTGTGACCGTTGGGAGCGTTGTTGAAGACGGGTCTGAGCAGGCCGGACGCTGTCGTGGTTTGTGCGGGTGCAAGGGCTGCCTCGTCGATACAGTCTCTCCGCAGGTGAGGTGCATGGCCAACTTGTACCCGGCCTCCTTCTACGATCGACTGACCACTGGCCCCGTAGTGCAATGTTCGAATGACGTGGTCAAGGTAGCCGATGTGCTGGCTCCCCTGTGGCCCAAATACCAGGTCTGGAGACGGAAGAAGGAGAAGGAGCGACGGAGAAGATACGCCATGGGGGCGGTGGCGTTCGGGGTGCTGGTGTTAATGATTCGATCGTGCCCAGGCTTGCAATGGTGGGTATTTGCACACATGCGACTGGGAATCATGGTGAGTGCGAGAGCGAGGTGGGCCAGATTTGGAGCGGGACCTATGTTTCAGATGATGCCCCAGTGGATGGATCTCAAGTTGTCCAACAATGACTGCTTGGTTCCCAACATACTGTCAACGGAAGGAGAGTCGAAACCCGAGGTGGAAACGGATTGTTGGGTAAGTCGTGGACTGGTGACCCGACCAGGGATTGTACAAAGCACATTCAGGCCTGCGAATCGATTTACGAAGCCAGACGATTGCACGTCTCCGATGTCAAACTGATCTCATCGCTAGCCGCGTGGTCGCAGCCCATGTTGATCTATCCGCGTAATCACAGCAGCTCCGTCTTATCGGCTTGGTCTATAGCAGAAATCATGAGGGTATGTTATAAAGTGATGGTTGCGAGAGTGCCATGCAGTGAAGCCATGATCACCAGCAAGTGCAATGAGTTCTCATCGCGCCGTGGTTTTTCAGGAAGTGGAGAAGCCCTACCAGCGTCGACTGGATGCTGAGCCGTGCCACTTCGTCACCAACTTCCCGCACTCCTTCGCCGAGTTCTTGATTCGCTACGATGAATATCAGCATCAAGCATGGTTCGCCCAGTGGTGAGTCCATCCTTTTCACCAGAGTGCCTCTTTGCCATCAGGTCTCATTCTACAGTAGTTTCTAACTCTGAGTCACAGGGGGCTACCCTTACACCGCGCCTACTGACCCGCTCCCTTTTAAGGCAAAACTGCGACCACGACACGACCAAGGCGCTACGAGTCATACACAGACGCCCTGACTTTCTGCCCCGTAGTTTAAGCACGATGGGCGCCAGCTGGTTGTTTCTGGCATCCAACTATGAAGCACAAGTTTTCAGAGAAGTGAGTTTTTCGCCAGCCAATTTGTTCACACGCCTACTGAACTTTGGTTGCCAGATCGAAATGAAGGAACCTTGGTTTTGGATCAGCCAGCTAAGTGGCAGTGGCCACTTGCGGCTGAAGCCGACATCAAAGTGCGAGGCCATCTGCCGAGAACTGGACATCGTATTGGAAACGGGCATCGAAGGTACGAACGAACGAGCGTTCAAAACTTGGCAACAGAAATGTTCTCTCTTTAGTTCTGATACCAACCTCGATGTGGTCCGTGGGCTATATGCCAGTCAGAGAAAAAGGCGTCGAGAGTATCGCTTATGGTGTCGAGTCGTACCAAGAGACCAGATTTTGATCATTCCTCAACTCATTGTCCCACTGTCTTCCAAAATGTGCTCTCCGCTGCTGTTTTATGTTCGCTGAGCTTACAACTTTGGTCATATTTCGGTACTGTAAAATCTAGTCTAGTCTTGTTTTGTCTTGTGCCAAGGTTTAAATTTCCCGCGGTTGTGACAACGTCGCTACTCACCTCAAGTTGCTATGGCCAGCGGATCACGTGGGCGGATTCGTCACGTTGAACTTATCTGATTCGCCGAATCGCGTCTCGTCATTCTGTAGACTGTTCTAGAAACCTCGGAAGCGATCTATGGGCATAAAATCAAGCCACCCGGCACATCATACATAGCTCGGCCATTTAACCGTGCGGTTTCACATTCTCGACGTTTTCTCGTATCGAGTCCAAAATTTTGTGAATTTTTCTTGTTTTTAGAAGAAGACTTTATTGGTGAGTAGAACAGTTTATTGTTGGTTCTAAGGAGATGAAGTAGGAGGAAATGGGCGGCTTCTAAACTGTGAATTAAGGCTAGGAGGCGAGGGAGATAGGTCTTGTGTTTCATCATCAAACCCACATTCTGGACCCATCAGGTCTGCTACAGCTACTAATAGGATTAGGACTACTAAAAGAGGAATTGCAGGTGAATTCAGCTTTCTGTTTCAGATTAAAATGTCTAAAGCTCCAGCCATCGGAATTGACTTGGGCACTACGTACAGTTGCGTGGGCGTGTTCATGCACGGCAAGGTCGAAATCATCGCCAACGATCAAGGCAATCGAACGACGCCGAGTTACGTTGCTTTCACGGACACGGAACGATTGATTGGTGATGCGGCCAAAAATCAAGTCGCGTTAAATCCATCAAATACTGTTTTTGGTGAGTCTGCGGAAGATCTGCGGGAGGGAACCGATAGGTTCCGTCTAAATAAGTCCGATGTTGTAGAAAGATTTGTTTTAGCATTTCCTTGTTTTGTTATTTCCATGCAGTGAATATCATGCTGACTGAATCTACCATGGGCCCGTAAACGACTTGAATTTTTTGTATTCTAGATGCTAAACGCTTGATCGGTCGCCGCTTCGAAGATGCTCCCGTTCAGGCCGACATGAAACACTGGCCGTTCAAGGTTGTCAGCGAAGGCGGGAAACCAAAAATCCAAGTCGAGTACAAAGGTGAATCGAAAACGTTTTTCCCCGAAGAAATTAGCGCCATGGTTTTGGTAAAGATGAAGGAAACGGCGGAAGCGTTTTTGGGCAAGACCGTGAAGGACGCCGTCGTCACTGTTCCTGCGTATTTCAACGACTCGCAACGTCAAGCTACCAAAGATGCCGGTACGATTGCCGGTTTGAATGTGTTGCGTATTATCAACGAACCAACGGCTGCCGCTATCGCCTACGGTTTGGACAAGAAGGTAAGGGTGCTGACGTGATCTCTAGCATCTTCCCGTGATGGCTGCATGGAAAATGTTTGCACTTGTTCCACTCGAATAGTAGCAAATCAATCACGTGCAGTATATCATGGATACGCATTGCGCAAGCTTGGATTTAGTTGTCCAAGAAACCGATTCACGATGCGCACACCAAAAAATTGCTCATTTCAGGGAACTGGCGAACGCAACGTCTTGATTTTTGATTTGGGAGGTGGTACGTTCGATGTGTCCGTATTGACCATCGAAGATGGCATCTTCGAAGTCAAGTCAACTGCCGGTGACACTCACTTGGGCGGCGAAGACTTTGATAACCGCATGGTTAATCATTTTGTGGCTGAATTTAAGCGCAAGCATAAGAAGGATCTCGCTTCGAATCCACGAGCTCTGCGTCGTTTGCGAACGGCTTGCGAAAGAGCTAAGCGAACTCTTTCGAGCAGCACTCAGGCTAGGTAAGGGTGTTACTGAAACCTGGTCAATGGTTCCATGCTTGAATGTGCTTTTTGTCTTTTAGTATCGAAATCGATAGTTTATTCGAAGGAATCGATTTCTACACGACCATCACGCGCGCCCGTTTCGAAGAATTGAATGCGGATTTGTTCCGTTCGACTTTGGAACCAGTCGAGAAATCTCTGCGTGATGCCAAGTTGGACAAGGCGCAAATTCACGATGTCGTATTGGTCGGCGGTTCGACTCGAATCCCCAAAGTTCAGAAATTGTTGCAAGATTTTTTCAACGGGAAGGAATTGAATAAAAGCATCAATCCCGACGAGGCTGTTGCTTACGGAGCCGGTAAGTGCCGCGCTTGCAGGTGTTAGGTCTAATTTGGCTTTGACGCAGGATTTGTTTCCAGCTGTTCAAGCCGCTATTTTGTCGGGCGAAAAGCACGAGGCTGTCCAAGACTTATTGTTGTTGGACGTAGCTCCATTGTCGTTAGGTATCGAAACGGCTGGCGGCGTGATGACTGCGTTGATCAAGCGCAATACCACCATTCCGACCAAGGTGTCGCAAACTTTTACTACCTACTCGGATAATCAGCCCGGTGTGCTGATCCAGGTTTACGAAGGAGAACGTGCAATGACCAAAGACAATGTAAGTCCATTGGTCTTGTCTCGATGCGAACATATCTTCATGGTTATGTTTTCAGAACCTCTTGGGCAAGTTCGAGCTTACTGGCATTCCTCCGGCTCCTCGTGGTGTACCCCAGATCGAAGTCACCTTCGATATAGACGCCAATGGTATCTTGAACGTATCGGCTGTAGACAAGAGCACTGGGCGGCAGAACAAGATCACGATTACCAACGATAAAGGCCGTTTAAGCAAAGAAGACATTGAACGTATGGTCAAGGAAGCCGAGCAATACAAGAACGAAGACGAATCGCAACGTGAACGCGTTCAGGCCAAGAACGCTTTGGAGAGCTACGCGTTCAACATGAAGTCGACAGTGGAAGACGAGAAATTAAAGGTATGAATGGGTCAAGTGACATGTATTGCATGGTCGCTATTGAAGTATATTTTAGGACAAATTGAGCGAAGGCGATCGCAAGACCATCTTGGACAAATGCTCGGATATAATCCGTTGGTTGGACAGCAACCAGTTGGCTGAGAAAGAGGAATACGAGCATAAGCAGAAGGAAATCGAAGGCATTTGCACTCCGATCATAACTAAACTGTATCAGGTAGGAGGGTAGTGCATGAACTTATCTCGGTAGGCGCTAATACTTTCCTGTTTAGGCTGCTGGTGGCGCTCCGGGTGGTTTCCCTGGCGCTGGAGCTGCTGGTCATGGCGGAGCTTCTGGCGGTGGCGGTGGCGGTGGTGGCGCTGGAGGTCCGACCATCGAGGAAGTGGACTAAAGGCGACGATGGAGCCAGAGGTGATGCACGAGAGCTTTGATTTGAATCCCAATAGGTATCTGATTCCCGCTCTATTCCATTTGATGTTTAGCAAGTTATGTGGTGATGTGAGGACGTACGGTATTTACTGACACCAAAGCAAATATAGTAAATTTTCTGTTATTTGACAGCTCGTTATGAGCAGTATATATCGCAAGGAACGTGTCATTCGCTGTTTTCGTGATCGTTGGTCGGATTCTGCAGATAGAGGCAGTAGATGGAGCACGCGTCGCCATCGCCGACCTCAGTGATCATAAGTGGCCACTGGCACGAGTCCATCAGCTCGCCGAAACTGCCCTCGACACGCCCGCTCAGCGTGGCCTCTTGGATAGCATCGTTGTCGCACACACACTGGGGCCACTCGAGCGTCAATGCGACGGCCGAGTTCAGACTCAGGTCCAGTTTGCGGAGTCGAGGCAGTGAGCACAGGTGACGGAATGTGTCCACCGAAAGCGGAACCTGGGACAGTCGCAATCTTTCCAGGTTTAGGCACCAGGCCAGCAGGGTGACCAGGCTGTCCTCCTCGACATCCGGGCACTGGTCGACGACCAGCTCTGTCAGAGCAGGACTGAGGCAAGTGAGAATATCGCCCTGAAATAAGAGTGCGTGTGGCAGGATGCAAACGGGCACCTGGGACCCTCGCTCGTGCTCTCAACCTATGTACATGACCTCGTCCCAAGTGGTGCCAGGAGCAGTTTCCAGCTCGAGGGGAATCAGATGGCAATAGGAGTGGATAGGTTAGGACTGTCCCGACCAAACACTGGGCGTCACGAAGGCCAGCTCACCTTTAACTCCATTTCGCACAAGTGCAACTTCTTCAGTTCCACCAAGCCGACCACAGCGGCGCAGAGGGGTGTCTCATCGCCGTCCCAGTTCTCCACGGGCATTGGGTACCTTGCTGTCAGTTTCAACTCCGACAGCACTCCGCATTGGAACAGTGCCAGGAAGCTGGCCAGGGCGTCGTAGTTCTCCATCCTCAAACACCGCACCTCCAACGACTCGAGAGCATTGAACAAGGGCGTCAACGAAGACGACGCCGAAGCACCGACCATTTCTTGCAACAACTGATCGTCCACCGAAAAGTTGCTCACTCGGCGAATAGTCCAGGTGCAGTGCCGGCACAGGAAGTGCAGAAAGGACAATATCTTGGACCGCCTTCGTCGATTCGTGTCGGCTATCGTCCTCCCGACATCCACGTGAACGCACGTCTGCCTCCACCAGCTCAAGCACGCTTCGTTGAACGATCGATTGATCAGTCGCAGTAGGCACCGCTCGGCCGGGGAACAATGACGAAGCACTTCGTAAGCAGCATCCGCGTTCATTCCTGCAACTGGTCACTACACTACATCGACACTGCGTCCGGCAATGCCAGAAACACGTGATGGAGCAGATCCATCAATCTATAAGCAGTCACCACTAGCAAAATCCAACTCTTCTGTCCACAATAATTCCACCTCACAGTCGCTTATCAAAAAGGCTGGCACAGTAGCTAAGATCAGTAAAACCGAACGACACGTCCAAACAAAACCTAATCCAACACAGACTCAAGGCAATCTCTTCGTATCCTTATCGCGAAACCAACAACTGGCACCAGTCAAATTCTGCGACATGACGCGTTGCAGTTCTTTGATCGAATGCTTGTAACTAGACCTCAAACCCGCCGCCGTCTCCGACTTCACTGCACAGAATTTCTACAAGCACAACGTCTACTAGCGCACCCTTGGGACCTGCACCATCAGCCTTACCGCGGGCACGAGCTTCGTCTCGTTCAAGGAGCACAGCGACACGTCCAACTCCAACAACAATGCCAGATCTTCTATCAATCGCAAAGTAGTTTCGGCCGCTTGGCAAAAGGCCGAGGCGAATCGAAGAAAATCTGACGTTTGCGGATCCTAAACAAAAAACTGCCACACTTGCTTCCAAAGTGACAACTGCACCAACTCACTCACCTCCCCCACCAACTCGCATGTGGCCCCTAGCTGGCCTTTCTTCTTTTTCTGTTTCTTCTCCTTTTCTTTCGACTGTTGTTGCGTAGCTCGCACCCTCCTCATCGTCAAAGTGATGGCGGTCAGCACGATCGACAAGGTCTGAACCAAAAACGAGACGTGACATATTTGCAGAAACGGGAATCCATTCTCGTTCAACTGATGCGATGAGAACATGGCTGAAACGAAAATGGCTTGCTCGGTGCGCACAATCACAATGGGCCTTGGTTTGACACTCGTTTTAAGGCGATGAAAAGGCCACAGCTACTGTATGTCATCCAGGGTACGATTCAATCCTGCACTCCCAATCAAGCACCTGCACCTGGCAGTGACGAGCTCGATGCTCGCTCTCTTTACTTCCCTTACCTTTTAACAACTGAGTTACTTCCTCGTCAGAAGGTAACTGCAAACCCGTTGCTTCTTCCGTTTTCGGACCATCCTCGCCCGCAGCCGCTGTTTTGACTCCATTCGGCGCAGCATCCACCGATCCACTTTTGGCAGCGACAGCTTTAGCGAACTTAAATAACGAATCCATCACACACGCCAACACGTCGACATAATTGCCAGCTAAATAGATGCCGAAAAATCCCGACACTGGACTGTTCAGAATGGGCGAGGTCAAAGAGGCGGTCGACGACGACGAAGTACTGCAGTGTTTGCAGTGAGCGCGCAGTTCACTCAGGATCGTCATGAAGGAATCATCGATGGCCAGATTCGATCGTGACATCAGCCCCGTTTCGACAATTCCGTTCACTGTATCGCCATCCATCCTCTTCGTCGCTGTGTCCGCGCAATGACCAGGACAACACGCAGCCAATTCGTTTCCAGGAAGTAATGACAAGAGAGCCAAAACCAACTGACCGAACCGCAATTGGTCAATCTAAAACAGTGGACGCATTGTAATATCCAATACAACAGCATCACTTCAACACCCACTACCTGCTGTTGACGAAACTCCTGACGCCTTGCCTCGGCAGCTTTCGTCACCTGCTCGGAATCCCAGCAAGGGATTACCGTATAATCGGCATTATCGCTGTAAGATGACCATTCCAAGCTACCTGCAAAATAATCGGTACTTTTTTGGTGCCAAAAACAGTTCGCAATGTTTTCTCACTTTTTAAAACATCCGCGGCTTCAGTCTCTCTCAAAATACTGACAACAATATCCACGCTAAACAAAGGATGCCTTGTTTAGCTCCCACTACATAATCCACACCAAGCACGCTTACTTAGCACCATCGTTAATAATCGAATAGAACCTACGCCACACCTGGCAAGCGTGATAATGAAATGAATTGCGAAGTTTCTTTCGAAAATCGAAAAACTCAACAATTTTTGGAAACGAACCGGATTTGTAACATTGAACTACGCAATCAACGATTTCCTTTTCGCTTTGCGCATAGAACAGCAACGACGTCCGAACCCATTCGACCAGATCGTTATATAAGCCCCAAGGTGTCAATTGGTCGCACACGAGGTAACTAGAACACCGAAAAAAAGCAGTAGTCTCGAAACGCGACCATCACCCCCTCAGCTCTTTACCAAAGCGAGTCCCGCAACACGTATTTGATGTCCATCGATTCGCAGAGTCGCAAAACATTCAAGCCGCCGCCGACGATCGCGTAAAGCTTCATGAGCAAACCTTTTAATCGAAAATTACTCGGACTCCGTGTCAAGCCTTGTTCTGCTAGTACAATCATTTCAAACACGAATTGCATATCACCTAAAACACCAAGCATTCGCCCACGCGCACACAAGTTCAGTCAAAGCAACTACCTGACTCCGCGTACACGTCCCACATGGTATGCAAAGCCAACAGCAAATACCCATCTGCGTGTTGCATCTCCGTAGACAATAAATCCGTACCTGAAACGGACCTACCTCGTTTTACTGCACTCAAGACTGAAAGGTACCAAGGCATATTTGCACAACTTTTAATATTCTAAAGACTTGAGTTCAATGACCTAAAAATAGCCTAGCCTAACTAATCTCCAAAAGCTTGCAGTTCACAGTCGCTGCAAAGCAACTTACCGAAAGCTAAGGCCGCCTCGTACCGTCGAACCAAATCCACAATCAAAGCCTGCTTGTAACCCAATGACAAGCAGGCGTGACGACCCAGACAACGAGCCAATTGCAAGCCCGACTGATGCTTCATCATTTGCTTCAACTGGAAAGAAGATATCGATCTTAAAAAAGAATCGAACAGTAAGGACCACTTACATTTTGCGCAAAGGTCGTCCCATCCGATTTAGTATTTGGTGCACTCACTGGCAGATCGCCGCACATTCCAGGGAGTTTTTCAACAAACTACAAAAAAGTTCTTTGAGCAACTGAGTACATTCTTGCTCACGAGCAATTTACAGCTGCTTGCTGCTCTTCTCCCAACAGCCATAAATACGGTTTCAAATCGTCGAATAAAGATGGTTTATCGCCAAAAATCTGGAAATAGCTTAAAAGCAGCTCGCTTGGTTCGCCTAAAAGGAGACACCAGTAAGCAGTGTGTTCGGGTCATATCGAACAATTAAAACTTACCCAACGGTGACGTACCTAATTCTGACCGGACTACATAATCGCGTTCTAATAAACATGTGATCAATCGTAGCCTCGCCAAATACGGGCCTCGACATAAGCCTTCCGCCGACGGCTCGTTTTGATTCAACTTCGAAAGCACTGCGCTGGTCAGTTTTTCGACAATCCTGTAAACCAAAGGTGTGCGGAGGAAGATCAAATAAAAAATCAAAATGATTTACTCAATCTTCCTCGTCTGGTCGGCTTTGATCAGCTCAAAACCGGATGACATCAAATGAAGCCACAGAAACCAATCATCGGGGCTAAAACTAAACCTTCGTTACGATCCCAAACTTTAATCCGCAACCTAAGCACTCACTGTTTCGCTAGTCGGGCTTCGCAAATATCGTAAACTTCCTGCCATCGCTGCAGTTTCTCGAGCAGCTCGATAAGTTTTTGATTCGATTCCCACATGCATTTGACGAATCGCCTAGTCAAATCGCCTTGAAGAATGGAGGCAGCTTCGGAGTATTTTTCTTGCATTTCAAGAATCAAGACGTAAAGTTTCACTTCTAAATATAAGAGAACTTTAAAAACAGCAATTTTGTGCAGTGCTAAAATAAACCGTACCCGCCTCGGCGTTGAGCTTGTCAGTTTGGATAAACTTTTCGATCATACGCTCAGCCAATGGTAAATACATGGTGCGGGCCAGCTTGGGATCATCGTAGGCCTACATTGCGAGTAAGGGTTACAAGACGAAACACAAGGTCACAAATCCTATTCACCTGCATAACCGTACTCATAACCGACCAGAAGTAATACGGATTCTTCGCCGGTCGTAGCTTGTATAGTTGCATGGCAATGTGGTGTTGTTTCTTGTACTCGCCAACTCGAACGTAGGCCATCATCAAATGCGACATGAACTCCTCGTTTTGTGGATGTTTCTTCGTAGCCCGTTCGTACAGAGCAATTATGTTTTCAGCTAAACCGAAGCAAACCACGGCATACACGTTGCAGGCACGTAACGGGTTCACGCTTACGCCTTCCCAAATCCCTGTAGCAATAAGTTAAGGCTTGCAAAGTGTACTCCTCGTCGGGATCCAGTCGCTCGATCTCTGTTAATACTGACATGGCCTCGCTCGTTCGAGCCAGCCGGATCAAAGCTAGCGCGCGTAAGGCCTGAAACAGAACGGAAATAGAAGCCACTGCTCTCGGGACAGCAGACCTGCCAAGTGAAGTAAAAACGAGAAGAAAAGACTCAGAAGGTTCGTTTTCAAGACAGAAAACAAGTTATTGTCGACATGCTCGTTGAAGGTCAACCATGGAGAACTAGGAAGGCTAGATAGTTACTCTAAGAAATATATACTTTTACTTCCTATCGCCTACCTTCGCGCAAACGAGATCCGGCTGTTTCTTCAATAATTTCTCCGCCTCTTGCAATGCCATTTTATTATTGCCAATGTCCAAACAATCTGCAAAATAACAAGATGAGGATACGGTTTTACAAAACAGACCCAATTTAAGCCTACCATAAATAGGCCTTAGTCTCCTCTCGGTCACTACGTTGCTGTCTTGCTTTTTGGTGGCCATGGCGAGTTCAGCTAATCCAAGATCACGAAGACGGGCCAGATAATCTGCTTGTTTGACTTTGATCTCATAAAATCAAGATGCAAATTTCAGAACCGCAGAACCAGAGAATGGCTATCAATGTGCACATTTTGGTCGGCTTCGTATGACAGTTCAAGAATTGTCTGCTGGCTAGCGGCAAGCATTGGCGCCTTGGCGTTCGCAATTCTCAAACAATGCAACGTTTGAAAAATCCTCGACTCGTTCGGCCGTGGTCGAAAATCAATCAGACACTGTTGTACCCTCTGAACGCCGTTGGGGAGACACTTTGAATGGGCTTTTCAGCCCTGAGATCGTATGACGGGGCACTGGCCGTACGAAAGGGTCATATTTCTCCGCGAGTATAAATATTGCATATTACTTCATCCCAGTCGAATGGCTGCCTAAGATTCAACGACAGCATTTTCCCTTTTTTGGCTATGGCTAAGAGTTCTATGATGCTAATTCTGCATTCCGAAAATAGACTTTCTGTTATTTTTACAATCATTTCCTTTCCTGGCAGGAAAACGTTCTAGGCGCACGGTTCTATTCGCACGTTTTTCCGTTCATGTTTACGGAAATAAGCCCGGAGGGATATCACTTTTGTGTTGAGTCCTTATGTCTGGCCTTCTTGTAAGGGATTTCTTGTCGATCGAGTGCGTAGCAGGAGTAGCGTCCCACGACGAACAAGAAATCGCTCAGTCTAGAACGATGCTGACTGCAGAATGAGGTTCTGTCGACCAGACTTCACGTACCTGTTCAAGTATCTGAGAACTGTGCTTTCGGCCTGCTCTTGACGGACAATCGCAGCGACCCGACGTTCGGCACGGCGACATACCGCACGAGCGTTATGTACATGAGCAGTCAAAAGACCACCGCCCTGACAAGGACAAGCTGCTGGGGCCGTCGAGGTAAAATATAAAAAAGACTTACAGGCAAGATGAACTGGGCCAGTTCGGGAAGGTCTCGCGCGTAGTCGTCTATCCACGAGTCGATTACATCGATTTGCGATTCGTCAAATTGGGTTCGCTCTAAAAGTTCGCAGTTCAAGGGTCAGAAAGGGTGCAGGATGGAAAACTGAGACACTTGAGCCATAGCCGGGATAAACACGCTCGGACACCTGTCTATCTTCAGGGTACCCAGCACCAGTCAAACGGCTGTCCTACTAGTTACAATGATGGACAGTCCATCAGTCACTCACAGAGAGTCCTGTACAAACAGCGCCACCACTTACCGATCAGTCTCGGGTGCCCGCAATCTCTCGGTGTCGCCAGGTGGGCCATGATGTCCTGTAGGTCGCACTGGATCTGAAAAAGGAATATATATCCCTATCCCCATCAGCAAGGTAGCTATTCAACTGACGGCAGTAATATTCTCGACCAAGTCGAACAGGCCGTGCGAGTCCATGTGCTCTCGAACGATGCTGCAAGAACGTGTCGAGTCAGCTCAGCGGACCAGTTGAATGCTACGCTTACCCGAGCAAGCACGACAACTCGTCACACGAACCCAACGCCTCGAATACAGAATCATCCTTCCATCGCCTCTCGCCGCTGAACAAACTTGACTGGCCTGGAACACAGGCAGGCAGATTGCAGGAGAGCGGACCCCAGGCCAAGCTGCAAGCAGACCAGCCTCTCGACTCACCTTTATCCCCAGTCCCTCGCATCTTCTTGAACACTCGTTTCGCCCGCTTATCTTCTTCCCCTCCTCCTGCCACTCCGCAATTCCTGAAATCCATATTCGCTCATTCCGTGTCGCAGCCCCTCCCCGAGGACTCACCCTGCATCCGCCACCAATGTCCGCGTCCTCGCCACCAGCCTCGCATTGCTGAGCACCCACACGACGCCCCTTCGCAACATCTGAAAGCACACGGGCTTCAAGCTCGCTGCTACACACTCATAAAGTAGGCACGGACTGGCATCCAACTCCAAGCATACCCCCATTTCAGATGACACTTTATTCATGGGTCCTGAGTCCTCATTTCATCACTGCTAGCGAACAATACAAAAACAACAAACAAAACATTCTAACTGCAACGGCAGTAAATGCTGAAAATTCATAAATAACGTAAATTGCTGGTTTGCGTACAAATTCTCAAACTCAAAACACAGGCGTACACTCAGTCACATCCCGAGTAAACATAGTTTACCATTCCATTCCATTTACCCAATCAGTTCAAAGTACCCCGACAACACGGCGCCCCGCAGTTGCACGGAATCTTCTCATCCTCCAGCGGGAACTTGTAGTCGTAAGTTATCTCCTCGCCTCGCGAAATATTTTGTTTCGAGTAAATAACGATCCTTTTCTCGCCCTCCACTGTGATTATACGAGCGTAACAATTGGGCTATAAGTAAGTGCGATGGCATTGTACCTCTTGCTCTACTAATAACACTCCCACTTCCCCAGGGTCACCAGGCAGCCCTCCGTATGGTCACTACACAAACAAGGTCATCCCAGTATGTGCGCGCGCCTTGCTCACATAAACAGACCCCGAGGCACCTCACTTACATTACAACTGTGGTTAATAAACCTGGCGATATTTCCTCGTTTCGTAGCGTCGACCACCATTTCGTTATCAATTCTGAACAAATACGAGCTTCCCACGCCCATTTTCTCGTACTTCTTTTCCCTCTTCTCGGCCACAGTAATCCTGATTTTCTCTCCCACGTACTCAACGATCATTTCGTCCTGCGCAATGTCTTCCATGGCGAACAGACCCCAGCCGTGAATGTGAGACCTTGAGAACTTTATGTGTTTCTTCCGGAACTGGAATGAGGGACAAATAAGTGAATAAACGAGAGACATGCCAACCCTTCACTTCACATCTTACCTTCAGCTGATTGTATTTCAACAGGTCCGAATCCACTTCCGATCCTAACGTGGCCAGCAGACGCCGTTGCATGGATCGAGCCTCACGACTGATCTGCACTTGCTGTTTGGCCGTGTTCACATTCTGCAGCTAAAAATATCGTGCTTGTATCAGAGCCTGTTTGCAGTTATTTGGAGATTAGAGCAGCATCGAAGCCCTCGGATCCGCTCCAGTCAAGGGCACGTGAAAACTAGGCGTACCTGTTGGGTCAGCACTTCTGAATACTCCAGGGCCTGTCTAGGTCTTGACTTGATACGCTTCTCCTTATGCGAGAGACGATAGAATCCTTGAGTCCGAGCGCATCCGGTCGAATGGGCGGGTATTTCGTCTGGCAGCAACCGTCGTTTCTTGGGAGACAGTTCCGCAGTTGCTGAAAACACAAAGGAGCTCAGTTACCGGCGGATGCACCACTCCTCCCTCAAGTCAGCGACTAACAATCCTTCTACGACCCCGACCACAAGATGCTTCAGAAAGGGTTGGAAACACAGCTCTCGTTGCCAATACACTACGCCCCCGGATTCAAGCCTGCCACGGGACATCCGGTCTACGAAACACCATCCTAGAATTCGCAAATTCATCCCAAATGCAAGACTTTCAAGCTCACCCACTGCCACAACAAAATCCAAGTGTGATTGCGGATCTACTGAACTTACCAACATGCGGCGCCCATCTCAAATAGGGAGCCGACACCCTAGCATCCACCAGCTGGTCGTAGAAGACTTTCATGTACCCGATGTCCTCCTCGTCGATACCACGTAAAAGAAATTCGTTCATGATCCTCTTATCCTCGTCCTCCGCCCGAGCCTTAAACGTAATGGCTGGTCGGCTGGGTTTGGCCGGCTTCACATCCTTCTTTATCGTCTTCTGATTCGCACTCGATTCCGCCCCTGCGACGGCTTGTTTTGGTTTCAAAATAGATGGCTTCGCGGACTCCAAGCTCCGTTGAACCGGCGGTGTCAGGCCCATGCGAAGCGTATAGTGATGATCGTACTCGTTGGGCACGTATCGACCACCCTCTTCCACGAACATGACGCCGTCCGGACGTTCCACAACGACTGGTTTCGGGGTTTCCACGAGCTCATTCTCCGACGACTCTTGAGCGGTTGGTGCTGAAACGAACAATCACGATGGCCAAGCCAACAACAAAATTGACTTAGAAACCTACTTTTGGGTATGTCTATATTCTCTTGTCCACTCTCGTCTTCCACAGTCGGCTCGATTCGAGGGGGCCTTCCCCGTCTTCCTTTGCCGCGACCACCCGTTTTCGACGGACTCGCGCTGTTTTGTGCTGCCAAAGGAGTGGCCACTTCACTCGTCTCATCCCACTCCACCCGTTCGTCATTACCCGATTCCATTCGGGTCTCCGTCTTCTCTGCCTGCTCGTCATCCGACACGATTCTCTCCGATCCACTCCTGACAGCTGCTCGCTTAGAAATCACTTCATCCTCGGATGGCATAGACTCGTCTTCTTCAACTTCCGGCTCCGGTTCCGGCTCGTCCTCGATCTCATCATCGGATATTGGCTCCATACGTCGTTCCATATCTTCCATATCCAATGCCTTCACCGATTCCGCCTCGTCTTTCTCGTTCTCCTCGTCCGAACTGACCATCGCTCGAGATGCGTTGTCAGATCGAACAACCTTAGGCTGGCTTTCGACACTGCTGCTACGACTTTGGTTCATCCTTTCGCTGCTGCTGCTCGACGAACTCGGCCGTAACCGTCTTCGATCAGCGCGCCGATGGCGATTAATCATTTCATCGCAGCTGACCTTTGACTTTTCATCATCACTCTCCGAGGTCGAGGCAGACGATTCTGACGATGATGAAGACGAGGACGAGCTTCGTCTCGATGACTCTGAGCGATCATCTCGTCTAGACGATCGTGGCGTTGGTGGTGTCGGCGGCTTCACGATCTTCCTCTACAAAATAGTCAACATAAGCCACGGCTCCGGTCACAGGACTTATCTCTTACTCGTACCTTGAATGATGGCAACTTTGGTAACGAGGCTCGCAGACCTAGTCCTGGCACTCCAGTCAAGGTGGGGCTCAAGTCGGAATTTGAGGTTCGAGATTCGAACAAATTAGCTGACAGGGTTAGAGACTGCGACAGTGAAGACAATGCTGCCGAGGTTCGTTTCGCCGCTTCAATTTCCGCCTCCTTCGCGCGTGTTTTGAACTGAAACATGACATAAGCGTTACCCTTTATGCAGCCTGCCAAGGAAGAAATGCATCCGTGAAGGGCGAGCATCCCAAAAGCGGCTCTCACTAACCAGAGCGACGCTCTATAACCTTTCAAGGTCCCTTAGCCTTCCTACCTCAGCACAATAGACTCACCTCTGTTTCCTCCTTGGCGTACCAGGCGTCGACCGACTGAAACAAACACGTCTCGACGGCTCGTTTGACGACGTCCTTACGTAGCACCGCCTTCAGGGCTACTTTCACTTCCGAGACAGAGTCGCGCGTTATCCGTCTTTGCACCTGGCACAAGGACACGTATGCCATCACTTTCCAGTACTATCTCATAAGAAAGTATCGTACCTGTTCTACCGAAACAGTTTTGCCAGACTTCGGTTTCGGTTGAGTCTGTGCCGTTGATGGTGGCGGGGCAGGCTGGAATGGGACGGGTGGCGCAGCAGAGTGCCCGTACGCTTGCGACCACATCGGGTGATAACCTGGAGGCGGCGGCGGTGCCATGTGTGGCATATGCGCCATGTAAGCCGGCCCCATCGGCGGATAATAGGCAGTTGGATACATATGCGGAGCATAGAACGCCGATGGAGGCATTGCACTACTTCCATACGCGGGCACTGGCGCAGGAGCGGCGCTCGGCTCTAAAAACAGAACGTGTATCAACCAATAAGGTGAAGGACAATTCTCGGCTAATCCCACCTTTAGCAGCGACTATCTGAGAGCTGCATTGTTCTTCTTCATCGCCCGACGACAAGCTCATCTCCACGTCACTATTTCTCTCAGCCTTCGCACTGATCAGTCCAGCAGACGAATTGTGCTCGTCTTGCAAGGGCGTCGAGCAGCTCTCGTCCACATTTCGTGCATTGTGCGATTTTTCAGCAGCGAGCAATTGTTGAATTCTCGATTCCAAGCTTCCTGGTGTCTCAAACGCCGCGGTCTTTGCACTCGCATTCTTTTCCTTTTTCACGACGGCTGAAGACGACGTCGCCTGCACCTTGGTGCTATCGTCCTGTTTTCTCTTTCGACATGGCGGGTTGCGATCCCGGCCAGTGCGGTTCCTCTTCTGGTAACAGTAGCTCTGGCGACCACCTCGCTCACTGTCGTCACTAGTCGACACCGAACTCGGTGAATGGTGGTCCAGTCGACTTCTACTCCGGCCAGTGTGTTTCGAGCGTCCGCCTCTGTCGCGCTCACTCAAATCTGGTCGTCGGCTGGCCGCGACTTTCCACTCTTTCCTTCTCTCCTTGCCCTTCCTGACATCACCCATCGAATCGTCGTCGCTGCTACAGCTTATCCGCTCCAACTTTCCGAACGGCGGGGATATCTCGTTCTTCAAGCGGTCACTAGCTGCCGATGACGCTCTGTCCACCCCTTTCTTGACTGGTGTTCGCCGACGCTCCGCATTAGCGCCCTTGACACGCTTCCTCTCTTCATCATCGTCTGAACTTGTGATAGCTTCAAATTTGTGTTGCAGCTGGGCTTCCCGCCCATCCGAAGCCTTCGATGAAGCTTGGTCTTTTCTGGAGTTCGACGGCACAATTCGGCGCTGGCGTCGTTTCCGACGATAATATTCGTACTCCTCGATTTCGTCGCAATATTCCGATCCACCAGATTTTCGAGAATCCATCCCCACCAAAGATGCCTTGCTGGCGTTCCCCGATTTTGCGTCTCCACTGGTCGGTCGTCTGCTGTGCTGCTGCGTCTTGCTTCGCCTGTAGTACTCTTCCTCTTCGTCCACGCTCTCCACTACGGCATCTTGCCTTTTGCGGCTTCTTCGTCTGGAGCCGTCGGAACTCGAATCTGGAGACGCACTACTCCTTTTGCGACTAGTCTGATTTCGCTTCGGAGAATCGCTCGTGTGAGATCCGCTTCGATGTCGCTTGTGATTCTCGTAACTATCTCGCTTCTTGGAGTCACGGTCCGTCAATGCCGGGCTCAGTCTTCGCTTCCTTTCTTGCCAACAGTTTGATCTGCCGTCCTGCTCATGCGCGTCTCGAATTTTGCCCGACCCGCGATGCCATCGCTGGTGTTCTGGCGACAAGGATAATCGCCGTCGCTCGATCGATAATGACCGCTCTGATCGACTACGGCTTCTCGATTTTTTATTGCCTTTCCGACGATCTTGGCTCGTTTCAACTCGAGACGAGGGCCGAGACGATTTTCGATTGTTTTGCGACGATGGCCGTGGCGACGTCCTCGAATCTGGCTCTTTCACCTTCGAATCCCATCGAGAAGATGTCTTCTGATCTTTTCCAGGTTTTGCGGGGGAGCGAGATCGTTTTCTCCTGTTTTCCTTTTCTTCCTTGACTTCGGGGCTGGGAGGGAGTACGTCTTCGTCAGGAACAGGGGCCATCGGAGGCGGCGGAGCATAACTAGGCGGCACAGGCACTGGCCATGGTGGCGGTGCCCAGGTTGCCATGCCAGGCGTCCATGTTGGTGGTAACGACGTTGGCGGCCAAGGTGGGATAGTATATAATGGTGTTGGTGCCGGGTATGGGGGCGGTGGTGGGTAGGGCGGCGGAATGCCGTATGGAGGCACACCAACGTACGATTGAGATGACGGATCGTCGGGAACGATTCCATTCATGCCTGGCGTGGGAGTGGGAGGAATATGGACCGCGGGAGAGGAAGAGCTCAATGCTGGGGTCTTTTGGAAGTTGCGCCCAGCGCTGTCCAGGTTTGATGACTTGGCTATTGGAGCGGCGGACGAGGAAGACGACGGCACTTGACTTAATGTATCGTCCTCTTCTCGTGCTTTGGACGAAGATGACGCAGATTCTTGCGATGAGGTTTGACTTTGGTTTTTATTGGTCAATTGGTCAACGGTTTCTTTCGCTAGTTTTCCTTAAAAAATCACCCGTTATAAATAAAAATGGAGCCAACAAAGGATCTTGCTTACCCCATGGATCCGTTACGACTCTTAGTTTAACGCCCATAACAGTCGTCCCGTTATACTTGTCAACGCAAGCCATCGCTTCGCGTTCATTTCGAAATACGACTCGGCCAACGCGGAGACTTCTTTTCGTCGTTGGATGATAAAACACTTTGACTTCTTCCAGAGATCCGCACTTCTTACACATATCCGTCAAAAAGCTCTCGCCAACGTTGTCGTTCAAGTCGAAGAATGTTAATTCTCGTCGAGCTGGTCTTCCAACATAATTATCGTCAATCTAAAAATTTCAATCGAATGATGCGTTTGAATCAAGGACAAAGATAAAAACTACCGTTTGGCGGGCACCCAGACCAGGGCTTAAGTGAACGCGCGTGTAAGCCTTGCTTTCTTAATAATGGGCCTGCCTTTGGGTAGGTACATACAGTGGTGGGAGATGGAAACGGAAAAGGCCCACAAAGGCCCTAAGCAAGTGAATGTACTGCAAAAGATTTGAGACAAAAGATATTCTTGCTTAGCTATACGCATTGTGTACGCCAGGTGCCAATGCATTATTGCGAAACTAATTTATGGTTTAGCACGCATAGCCAAGACTTTGCGTCTTGAGTTAGCACTGACCTAAAATACTAAGGTTATGTAGACTTACAGTAAAATTTGGCACAGGCAAATCGATCGATTCACTCCGCGATGATAATCGGGATGTCAAAAGTCGAGGATCTGACAAATGCGCAACAGTGTACGAAGGATTCTAAAGCCAAAAACTGTCATCGTTCAATGAAAAACAATGTACTTGGTAGACCTTACATCACATGCCACTCCATTATATCTGTACAATTTCGGCAAACCCTTCCTCAAAAACGGATCGTGAATCAATTTCCAATTTCTCAGGTCGTTTTGATGAATCGGCCCTTTTCTAATTTCACCGCCGGACGTAGATTCCATCATAACGATAAAAACTTCTACAAAAAATACACCATTCTCCCACTGCAAACGAAACGAAACCACGAATAACATTTTGATTTATGCTAATTTTCCTCCCTATTGCGCACATTTTTGAGTTGAACGTTTTTGTACCTGAGCATCTCACAATAGGCGCGATATTCAAACGGGATATATGGATTGAAACTAGTTTTTTTAAAGGAATGCGTTTCCCGAGGCAATTTTGCATAGCGTCATTTTATTGTCATGAAAAAATGCGTGACAAAACGATTATCCAAAGTTTAGAATGCACCACTCGAAACATCAAATTCCTGAGACATGCAACAAGTACAACGTGACCAGTAGTGAACGCAGTCAGTCGGTACTCGTCATTCAAAAAAACCCGCCAGAAAATTCGAAAAAATAAGAATACCCGTCCTAATTACATGTACTGATAACAAATGGTAAGACAACCCCACCTCGCCACGATATCCATTGGTCCAACCCGCAAGACAAATATGCCAATATCCTTGAACATACCCGAACTATGATTAGGATGGAGCAAATGATCCCGCACCAGTCATATCCGCTTGACCCAACTGACGTTCTTGTTTCTGCAGCAGAAGAAAACGCAAGTTTTGAGCTTCCTGGAAAGAAAACGAGAATTACAAATTGAGGAAATAGATCACAGTCTGCAGTGCTCGAAGTCAGCATCCGAAACTGGGGGGGGGGGGGGGGGGGGCCGTGTAGCCCCCGTGACCCCCCCTCTACACTAGACAAATTGTCAATTTTGTAATTTTGAAATTTTGAAAAGCGCGTCTGACCCCCCCCCCCCTCTAGACAAACCAAATATTAGCGACCCCCCTATCGGAAAGCTAAGGAAATCCCGACCCCCCCCCCCCCCTCCCCCCATCCTCGATGACCCAGCCGCGACTTTTGGCGCGGCTGGGCCTGGACCAAGGGTGCAAGTATACAGGGTCAAGCTACAAAGTAGAAGTCACATTGTCGAAGTAAAGAAAACTCAGCGAACAGAGGCTGCTCGGTAACTTTATAGGAGTCAGCTCGCTGACAATCCAATATTTTTAAATTTGCCGCGCCAACTGATGCTCAGGTGGAAGAACCTTATGACAGTCGGGAGGTAAACTTGGCTAGCGCAGTGAGAGGTTTGCGCGAAACGCCTCTCATTGAGTTTTGCTTGCGCGGAATAACCGATTTTCAAGGAGCTGTAGCGACATTATCACAGAGGACTGAACTCCAGTGCCGGCCAGACTGTCAGACTTAAAACTTGTGCCCCTGCCAGAAAACCAGGACGCTGCAACCAACGTGAGACCTTCTCTGTCGAATGAATATTGCCGCCTCCAAACCGTGTGCGCAAGCAACGGAATGCAGTACGATCACAGGGCTCAGGCTGAGCAGGGTTGGTGCCGGTTTAAATACCTTAAAAACAGTGAGAAAACTGTGCGAAAAACCTGCGAAAATCAGGGAAAATGAGAATCTTCGAGCCAAAATCAAAAAATTAAAATATTGCATTCCAGGGTTCAAGTCGTGAAAATTCAGATAATAATTTTGATTTTTGTCTAGAAAACATGGAAAAAATCAGGGGAAATAAGAATCTTCCAGCCGAAATCAAGGAAAACTTGAAGGTTGCATTTCGTGGTTTCAAGTTGGGACATTAGGAAAATTTTAATTTTTGCTTGGGGTTTGGAAAAACCATTTTACGCGCCGTGTGTGAACCTTAATGAAACAAGTTTATAACGCATTGGTAAAAAATTTGTGTTTTTGCTTCTTGGACCCCCCTTTTAAGGCCACAAAAAAATTTAGAACCCCCTCTGGCCGAGCGCTAGGTTTCGGATGCTGCTCGAAGTGATAGCCGACATCGGCGAAGGGGGATGAGCCAGCCAGGGGTCCAAAAGGGGTTACCGAAACGAGAATTAGTCTGTCATTGATCGCTTCGATCAGAGAGCACTCATCTGCTAGCGTGCACCACACTCGACCACACCCTACCTCTCTCAACGTGGCGACCTGGGCACGCAGCACGGCGTTTTCCTTCTCCAAGAAAGCAGCTCTCGCAGCGATTTCGTCTTCCCGATGTTTTCTGGCATCTCGAGATTTCTTAGCCGCTTCATTATTGCGTCGTCGACGTTCGAAATATTTATCGTCCTTCATCAAATCCGGCACTGGTTTCTTTTCATTTCGTGAACGCTTCCCATTGCTGACACAACTGCTGACGGAGGGAGACCGAGTGTTGGCCTGGCCATATAACAGATTGACCAGTTGCGCCGCACCTGGAACATGCTCTATTTTACTACAGAGCCACACGAGATTTCAAAGGTGCAACAGTCATACCATCCATGTCCAAGGGGCTACAAGAAAACTGCCCCGCAGCGTTCTGGGCCGAATACTGAACTGCGCTTTTGTCGACTGGGACGTTAGGGTGCGACGAGATTGCTGAAACACAAGACCCCCGTTGTGTCTGCTGACACACGAGGACAATGGGCTTACCTGTCATGCGCGCATCGCCATCGTTGCATGCAGCAGAGAACTGTTGCTTCTGAGGCGTCTTCTGCGGACTATCACAAATGACCAACGGCGACTCCTCATCGTCGTCAGGGCTCCCTATAAGCAAAACACAGGCCGCTGCTACACTTGTCACAATCGATGTTACCGCAAGTGTCACCTGGTGGCGTCAACGGCAAGTTGGCCGCGTCATTGTTAGATTCGTTCGAAACCTGATTATGCTGGGCGTAATTAGTGAGTTGAGGATAAGCATTGGTCGGATACCGGCCGTACTGGAACTGACTCGGATTGAAAGACAAGGAATTCTGGCCTTGATAATTGAAATGATAGTTTCCCAAACCGAGCATGCTTGTAACAGGCAGTTCAAATTAATTTGGAAAATCGACCTGAGATCAAAAACGGAAAACTGTCTGAAAGAAAATAAAACCAAGTTAGCACAGAGAGCAAGCACACGGCTTATTTCGTACAGCTATATCTCCTTCCCAACAAGTCCCCCTCCTATTCGTAACCCTAACCAACACCAACGGTTTCTCCCGATCGTCTTTGACGTCGTCTCAGCTCGAGCGCATCGTACAGCCCGACCTAATGCCATAAAAGGGAATGGCTCGCGTAAAAATTACGTGCAGTCCACTGGCCGCTCCTGCCCTCGCCTGGCGGCCAGCTCGATCATTCTAGGCTCAAGGTCATCCGCGAGACCACTGGTCATTATTGACCGATACATAATCAAGTAAACGCCATGCGCCAATAACCCTGACCCAGACCAACGGGTACACTGAGCAGAAAAAAGAATCGTTTTCGCGTTATTGTCGCAACATAGAGGCCACTAAAAGCACGGCCGAAAAAGAATGGGGTAACAGAATGAGCATTTGACCAGAAGATGCACAATCGGGACTATACCAGTGGGCCCGATACATATCGACGACCTTGTCACGGTACGACCATAACCTCACATGGCCTATCCCTAGTAGGTACCTTGCTCGTACCGATCTATCAACTACCCTAGACAGATATTTCGCAAGACAACGAAACATCGGTTGCACCTGCGCCCTGTCTTCCCGCCTATTTTTGTATGAGCACACAAAGTCCAGCAAGATCAAGTTCCAAGTAGAAATATAGCCAATTGATGGAAGTAAGTGAGTATTTCTCACCTGTTAATTTAAAGTAGGTCTTGTTGAGAAGGCAACAAAATGAGAATTTTACAAAATCCTTTTCATTAGTTAAAATAGTAAAAGCTGTGAGAAATCAAGTGTTCGCGGCAAGTCTCGGATACTTTCAGTAAAACTGCCGTTAACTGGATGCGAATATTGCTCAAACTGTTTTATTATGCTATAAGCGGTTTGCATATGTGTCCACGTGTGCGCGAAAGAGACGGAAATCGAAATAGAATTATTTCCTTTTCGTTTTGTTTTTTTATTAAAAATATCAAGAGGAAACAAAAAACCGGTTTTATTTAGTTGGTGAGAAGCCAAATAATATCGGCTTGGCCATTTTCGTCTTCCAGTTGCGTGGCACTGCGATAATGAACAGTAACCTGCGTTGATACTGAACTTATGCTTCACATGGAAATCACTTCCGGACGCACTCCTCATTTGGCCGAATGATCTGTCGACAATAAATGTGTTATTATGGAATTGTCTTCTTTAAAGACTGATCCCGAGATGGGAGTGGTGGTTTTGCAAGCGGTGGCAACAAGTAATGGCGGCGAGAGTGGAGCTGGCGCAACGACCATAGAATTGTCTTCCGGTCAATCGTCGGCCAATGAAGTGAATACGACAGGGCCTAGCGTGTGCTTTTCTCTTCCGCCTATTCAACACACCATCGTATCTACTCCGCAGTCACCTTCCGCAAATAATCAAGTAAGCTGACGTTTATTCGTCGAAGAAGCTGAAAGATAAAAAGTAGTGTACTTAGGGTCCCGTTGCGGGGGGAACTGTACTAGCTGTGACATGCTCTTTCGAGGTTTCAAGAGTGCAGGCCTAATAACTAAAAAGTAATTTTCTTGCTTTGGTTAATTTCGACATTAATTTCCAGTTTTTTTCAAGTAGGTTCTGAGCTTTTATTCTTCCTAGGCAGGGAGGGACTACTGTAGTCTTTGGCCGCCATCTTACCGTTTCTAAATTTCAATTCCCCTAGAATTAATCAATCAACAAATTGCACTTTTTAGGATGATCTAATCAGTGACGAAGAGGCTCGGCGACGGCGCGAGTTATTAGCCCGACGTCCATCATACAGGTGAGGGTCTGATTGCGAGGTGAGCTGACCTGCCGGTTTGCGTGTATGGGCAATTAGTCCGTGACCAAGCAACGATGGTCATCTTTCTTTAGCACCCTTCCTAAGGGTCGAACGGGAGCTGTGACATGCTCGTTCGAGGTACCGGAAGGGAAAAGAGAATTGTCATGCTCGACTAGGCGTGCGCTCGATGTCCCAGTTACCATGGTGCGCACGTAGACGAGATGCAATGAGACAAGGTTTCAAGAAAAAGGCATAGCCAACCCGTCGCCTCTTGGGCTAATTGGATGCTTCGTAGCGTCTTCTTATTACGTATGCAAGAAGGTGCTGGGCGTAGGCTGCAGGTGCCATTGCGAGACGGCGAGGGAATCTCAGGCCAGTCAGGCTCCTCGGGTTGCGGCTGCATCTCGTTCATTACCGCCTCACCGCGGGGCTGGTCGGGGCGTCGCGCGGTGAAGCGCGTCATCAGTTGTGACGGTGGGGCGCGAAATTATATTTATGAAGCGTTTATTATAGGTTTTAAGTGTCGGGGTTCTGATGTGGACAGTGAAAGTCCTCGCGGACGCAGGTGGCACTAAACAGAAAACGGATAGGACAGGGGCTCGTTGGTTTTGAAAGAATTACGTAAGCTGATGATTATACGCCGCGCTTCCAGTCCGTATGCCATTTTTGGCGCGCCGATGACGTTAGTGCGAATTGAGCCAAACGGAAAGGCGTGAGCGTCGTCGAGTGTGCACGAGGGGCAGGTAGAAGCGCGAGGAAGGGGAGAAGCCTAGAGCAGGGCCCGCTACGAGTCTCTCTTGGCAACCGTGCAACGAGCAGAGGAGAGGAAGCTTCCGGCTTTGCGGTCCTAGCAGTTAAGATTTGACTTTTGCGCAGGGTTGGTGTCGGCTTGCTTACGGGTGCTGAGATAGTCTCGTCTACGTAGGTAGCTTTATCAAGACAGGCCGAGGAGCATTCGTTATCCTCCGACTGGGCCGTCGGTATCGGCTGTCGTCGTTAAGGGCCTCTTGGGCGGGTAACGCTTTTCCGTCTGACACTCGAGTGCTCGTCCATTGTTCTAGTCTTGGTTGAGTTGGTGGCATCGGCAGACTCCGCTCTCTCCGTGCCTTGCCAGTTTTAGATGGAAAAAGACATTGCGTCATTGGTAGTAGGACGTCGTAGTTACGTATGGGCTTATCTATGCCGGCTCGGCCGAGGCTTATTAGCTGTACGAAGACGTCATGCGAGTTCGCTTTTTGCGCGAGGCGACCAGAACGTGTTGTAGGGAATGTGGCGCACACATTTATGCGGGAGTGTGCTACTGTAGACGGAAATTGGGAAGGGTGTCTTGGATGAATGGATCGGTTTGAGATCTTGGGATTCTGTGGGAGTGGGTGCGTGTGGTCGGGATACGGACATGCCTAAACGGGGAGCTGCTTTGGTAGTAATAATGTGAACGTGCTCACAAGAGCAACTTTGTTTTAAAACAGGAAAATTTTGAACGATTTATCGGGCGTCGAGCTGGATTTACGACACAAGGACAGCGGTGATTCGGGTGGTGACAGTTCGGAGGACAGTAACACCAGCGAGAGTACGATGACCGGCTCGCAGGCGGGCATGCCATCGTCAACGTTGCCTGGTCCGACTAGCGACGCTATCAGTTATGCTGCCTGTAAGTAGCTGACGCCGAAAGGCGGTGTCGGTTAGCCGAGTGCATTGTCAGCATGAACATAGGTCATAGAGGGTGTGGATTCAATTCAGGAGGCCGTTTGACTCTTTGTTGAGGAAGTGATATTGCGGGTGCACGTTGGTTGGGCCCTTGTGTGGGTATTGCTATAACGGGAGCGCCCTGGTTTCCGTTTCGAGGAGCAAATAGGAGCAATTTGACGACGAGTGGGTATAAAAAGGTGCGTGTGCGTCATAGACTGCGTGTAAGCTGGTCGGGCGCTGCGTCGGGCATCGATTCGTCGTTGGATTTTGAATGGGGCGAGGGGAGGGCGAACGAGTAGTTGCCAACATTCACGGCGCATGTTGGAGTGTTTCTGGACGACAGGCGGGATCACGCGCCCCCGAGGACGGTCGGCAAAGAAGTGAGTGTGCGGCGCGTGCCTGGATCGACTTGAATAGCGTGAGCGCGTTTTTCTTTTGCTAACAATCGTCTCGAGTCGACGCATGCGATCGATATACGGGAGTGTATGGATTACGTAGGGCCCGCCCGACGTCGTCGCTCTCCTGCACCTGTCCTCGTGGTCGATCGGGTCCAGCAGAGGCGCGGTTCGACAGGGGCTAGTTGCTGGCGGTTTCTCCTTTCTCGGGCCCCGAGCAGCTGGTCGTGGCTGGGAGTTAGAGACTGAAAATGTGTGCGCTTCGCTCGGGGCTGGTGCTGTCCGCCTTGCTTAATTGAAACAGAAGCAGATGACGTGGTTGAGTTTTTGAGGGGAACTGTTCCAAGTCTCATTAGCCTAATGGTGGGGAAGTAATCTTACCTGACGGGCGGGTCCTGATTTTGGAGGAAGTTGGTGATTAATGGATGTCCTTTTGTGCTTATTTCAACCGTGCCTTGCTTTCAGCAGTTATTCCGCACGGCGCCTTGCATTTGACGACTAGCGCCAATGGCGATTTGAGCGTGGGCGGTCTATTGCCGCCCGGAACAACGCCCAGTTTGCTGCAGTATCCGATTCAGGACGGTGGGCCTCAGCAACTTCTTGTTCCCAGTAAGTATGCTGTGCTATTCTTTGATGGCGGAAGGAAGAGCGATGGGCCTCCCTGTTGATCCCGATGCGTGGGGGGGGGGCGCGATGTTTATAGAAAGTAGCATATGACTCGGTGCTTTGTTGTGATTGGATTCTATGTCGAGAAAGTGCGGGGTGTGCTTTTTCGCGTGAGGGCCCCATGCCGCGGATGTGTATGGCGGATACAGCAATTTGACTTTTTCAGTGAGCGGAAACGATTTATTGGGACTAAAACCGGTAATCGGCGGCTCGTCGTCGTCGAGTGTTGCGGCTTTGGTTAGTCAAGGTTTGATCAATTTCTCGTCGCCCGGCGGCGTGGTTTCGACAAAAGCAGCGTCCATTTCATCCCAGGGACATTCATCGTCGAGCGGAAGCAATGGCGGCGGCACGGGTGATGACACGACGAGGAAACGAGAGCTTCGGCTACTTAAAAACAGGTAAGCCCGTTGGAGCTCATAGTTGCCCTTGCTGAGCGAGTTTACTTGGTTTCAGAGAAGCGGCGAAGGAGTGCAGGCGAAAGAAGAAAGAGTACGTAAAGTGTTTAGAGAACAGGGTTACGGTACTGGAGGCACAAAACAAGCAGCTGATTGAAGAATTGCGGGCGTTAAAGGAATTGTACTGTCGGAAAGCGGACTGAGCCCGTCACTCGTCCATTCATCGTCACGTTAATTAGTCAGGTTCGAGGCTGCGCCCATTATTCGCCAAACGAGGGGCGTCATTTGTGTCGCTGCCAGCTGCCATTGTCTCGTACAGCTATGATGAGTTGGTTTCGTCAATTTTAAAAGAATGAATGTGAATGGCCCGCTTTTAATCAATTCTGGGTTGGTAGTTCTTGAATGAGGATTGCTTGTAGGAAAAGTTCAATGGCTTTTTGTAATTGGCTGGCATAGGACACTGGTTTTCCTTTTTGTCTTTAAAGAATCAGCTCAAGTAATTTGTACGCTATTTGCATTGCGGTCGTGGATTGGGAGGGTTTGCATGTGTGTCTATTTGATGTTTCCTGACCGGATCGGGTTTTGGCTTTTGCCCTGTCATGGCGAGGAGAATTCTAAGGCGTGTACTGTAAATAAGAGAGGGTTATGCGGTGGAGAGATTTTATGCGCGTCTTTTTTGTTACCTGGCTGACGAGTTCTCATTCTAGACCTTGTTTAGGAATGGTTTGTTTTTCACTGACAATGTGCGACAGGAATGAATGATTTCCTTTCATTTAACGGGATGACGATAACTGACAAAGTTTTATGTGCTTGAATAAGATTTCTTTGTGGAAGTGTCGAGGGGCGGCTGAAAAAGGTGATTGGGTCTTGATGGGTGAGGGGGTGGACAAATGAGGAATTGATTTTACCCGTTTCTGCGTGTGGATGTTGTTTTGTGGGACGGATGGATAAGATGGATGGAGTGTGGTAATGATTGAGTGGGCACAAGATATATGTCCAAAAACTTTGAATTGTGCAGGGCTCGAACTCGATAAGGGAATAGTGGCCTTATGTCGTCCCGTTATAAACTCTCCCATCCTCTCTTTTTACTGTTTGATAGTACGGGTGTAAACTGAGAGTATGAGGTACCTTTATGGCAAGCCGCGCAGTCAGGTCACACGTAGATACGCCTGACGATTGGTTGTTCGCCTACGTTCAAGGAGGCTGTGTGTAACCTAGTGTGGCTGAGAATTACGGATGGACAAGGACTTGCAGCCTGCTGTAGAGTCATCTCTGCGCCAGGTTAGCTTATTGCACAGCTGATATTCTTGGCTCGCCCTTGGACAGACGGGAGACTAGTCCACTCTATTACACAGCTCGCCTCATTTATTGTTGTACAAATTTGAAAACAGCTGGAAGAAGCTGTATCCAATGCAGTAACTTGAAGTTGAGGCCCCATTTGTGCCTCGATATTTCAAATTGCCACCAAAAATAAGTGGCATTTGCTATGATATTCATGTTTACTGTACTATGCATATGAACTCCCTGTGAGTCATCTGATTTACACATGTAGCGTAGCCACATGAATCGCGTGCCGTTTGTCATGCGTGCAATGTGGAGAGAGCTCCCCTCCCCCTACCCCTATGTGGGTGGGGAGCATACCTAACAGTTGGCCGACAGGCGATTGGCCATGTGTAAAGTCGTCGCGGCTTATCGCACTTTCCGCAGAAACTGCCTATCTAACGTGTATGCTGGCATTGAGTCCTCAGACCCTCCTCATCTTATGGCTGGTCAAATGGTACTTTTGCTAATCAGACTTTTAGGTATTCCACTCCATCGCCATCACTGCCTTCCACGTCTGATACGTGAGCGGGCGGGGCCTTGCCATTTGAAACCTTGCCGAAGAATTGACTTATTTTGGGGCCATAAACGATTACAGTACAATAGGTAGCTGTTCTTTGGAGCTCGAGCTGCACACAGGGAGCATCAGCAAGTGAGACTGCCACACGACTTTATTCAGGCCCTGCTTTGCTTTCATGCTCGCGCACTTCATACAAGCCGTGCCAGATGATGGCCGTATAGATTAGCTCCTTCCGCGGGCGGTATCCTCGAGCATTGATCAGACCATGATAAATATAATGGCCTAGTCCAATGCCCGTGAATTCACCGCATAATGAGAAATAGGCTTCAATTATATACGTGGCGGATATTCACAAGATACTGGAAATAAATAGCCCTGGTCTCGTCTGCACACTGTTCTATGTAACAGTTCAGTTCCAGTGCAGTTCAGCTCAGTTCAGTGTTAACAGTTCAAAACTGGCATTCCCATGCATCAGACCGGGTCATCGACTGCCGGTGGTTCCGTTCATACGGATCAATGCTTTTGTCACTACTTCTCGAGAGTTCCATAGACACCTTGGAAGATCTGGCGAAGCACGTAGTCTCCGTTGCACCAAGCCACCGTCAGTTCGTAGATCTCACCCTGGGGGACGCCTTCGTCGCACCGAAATGCATCGTCGTTCGGGGTTCTCTCATCTCGCACCTGTTTCGCCGTCTTGCCTGGAACCAAATATTGCTAGTGTTAGCCTTTAGGCAGCCAGCACTTCCATTGGTTCACCTTTGAGCGGGTCTTGTTCGTGCGTGTTATTTGGGAGTTCCCCTATCACTTCAGGGGCCACTCATTTCACAGCCAGCTCCGTCGCACTCTTTTAAAGGAGAGCTAAAAGCGCTGGCTACTTGAGTGCATATGCCCTAATTCTCTCTATCCTTGCGTCCCTTGTTCATCGTGGCCGTGTCAAAACCGGCGATCTTAGCATTTATGATGGCATCCTTGTGTTTCGCCCGTCTGATCGATCAGCAGAGTCCTCCCAGTCAGTCCCGATGGCTTCAGGCAAGCAGGTGCGAGATGAATGAAAAAGCCTGTTGAACAAGAAAGAGTACGTTGATGCTAACTTTGTGGCGCGCGACCGGGAGGGCCAATTGCGCTCATACCAGACGGCAGCAATGGGAACTGTCATCCACTGGCCCAATAGGGCCCCCATATCATTCAATTGTCGAGCCGCCAAACAAAACATAAGTCTGCACACCCGCCTCAAGTCCCCGCTTGTTTTCCCTTCACTTATGCCCCCAATCGGACACCTTTGAAATCCTACTTGGGTGTTCTCCCTCGCATATCGGAGATGAAAATAAGATCCCTTTGGCACATACTTTCATTTCCTTCTAGCAATATCTTTCCTTATCATTTTCCTCGTCATCACCGGATTTGACTTGTAGACATTAGCAAAAGACCAGGTAGCACCTTCGTTGCTACCACGCTTGGTCGCGAGTATCCGAATGGCGGCGGCACACATTCGTCACCGCTTTCGCTGCTGCACTGCAAGCAACAAAATGAAGGCGCCTATTTTTGGTGTCATAAACATGATGATGGCTAAGGATGTCTAGTAATGAGGATCCAAATGGCTATGAGGCTTGTGTTGCCATTCCTCTTCTGGTGCTGCGTTGCGAGGGGTATATTCAGCCCTGCGATTCTGGGGCTGGGAAGGGGGTCTGGGCACGCTTTGCACGGAGCTCGGAAGGGGTGTTCCTTGCCACGTTGAGAGCGTGGCTGACTACCAGGCGGCGTTGTCTTACTATTTACGATTTGTAGGTTATTTTAGGCGTTTTTGTTTTCTGACTCATCAGTATCAGCTGGTGCGTTACGTTTACGATATTAACGCGTTAACGACATCGTGGTAACGTTATTAACGGTAACGATAACGATATCTATTTTCAGAGAACGCGTTATAACTACTATTTTTTTTCGATAACGCTTTTTGCATACACTACTATACCATTAAATCTCCTTTCCCCCCTTTTTCTCTCTCAATACCACCACTTTTCTTTCTTCCTCCTTTTTTTTTTTTTTTTTTTTTTCTTTCTCCCTCTCTTTATATTTTCAATAAAAAATTTTTTTCCTTTTCTCACAAAAAAATTTTTATCTTTTTTTTTTCTTTTCTTTTTTTTTTTTTTTTTAAAATTTAAAATTTCTTTTTAAAAAAATATAAAATTAATAAAAGTATCAGCGCATTAATTAGTTAATGCTCCATCACCTCAATAGGCGGATGAAGTCTCTGGCATGAATAAACTGCCCGATGACGCGTTCTCCTCTGGCGATAGTTGATCATTCAGTGGCGAAACCTGAGCTAACATCAGTGCGTCCCAGTCGGCGGCTTGCGGCTGCGAACATTACTCTTATTTAGTTACATAGTGGACTCAAAATTAGCGTCCCAGCCGAAAATGTACTTGCCACAGAAATACCATCTTTTGTCTGAGGTAGTAAGCTGAACAGTGGCGCTCAAAGCTTACTGTGACTGGCACTGGACTCGATGTTTGGTCGATCCAAGTGCTTGCAGATGATGTCTTAGGGATTAGTTCGAGCTTGCAGAGATCATGTTTAGTCAGCGAACGCTAGGCTGGTCCTGGGGCATTACTTGGAAGTATACCTTAAACGTACCAGCTACAAGCGGCCTTGGCAATGCTTGGACATCGATGACTGGGTCGCTCACTAACAAACAACACGTCTTTCTCGAAGGGCACTAACGATAAGCTCCAACTTCACCTGGCCAAATCCATGAAACACTTTACCTTTTTTAGCCGAGGTCTTATGTCATCTGTCAAAACTTTCACTGTTCCATTCGACTCGTTTGCGCGAACTTAGTGTAATACGCTAGTCCGCACTCAGAAACTAAAAACTACTCAACCACCGCCTTGTAGTCAGCCACGCCCACAACGTGGCAGGGAACACCCCTTCCGAGCTCCGTGCCAAGCGTCCCCGGAGCCCCTTCCCAGCCAAATCACGATGGTGGCTCGGAGACCCCTTCCAAGCCCCAGAATCGCGGGGCTCGCCATATCTAGTTGCTAGCACACAAAGTTCATGAAGCTGCCAAAAACCCTCATGCACAGAGGCTCTTCATGAGGGCTCTCTGTTGCTACCATGCTTCAACGGGAGGACCCCAGCCATGACTTGTCGTGTCTTGTCTTATGGACCATAAGGCGTCCTAATAAGAGGGTCAAATCGAGTGACAGCATGGCAGCAACAATGGCGCCACATAGTGTCTTGCGGCTGCTTTTGGTCTTTGCCGCTTGTGGTGCAACATCAGATAAAGTCCACGGAACCATCAGCCCTTGTTTTGAGTCTCGGCAATTTTAGAAAACAGCAAAGATGCAGCTCGGCGCGCTAAAGCTGCTGTTGTCTTTGACGTGCGATTTTATCCTGTCTCCCCCCTGAAGAAGAATCCTGATTTAGTAATATCCCTCATCTTTGTATTCGCGCGCAAATTTGCAACAGGCCAAGTTGCTCCGTATTTTTTATGCACCATTTCTTGCTTCACCAATGCAGTTCAGGGAACTCGTCTGTCTTGTAAACCTGCACAACTTGCGCCCTTGCCTATTGATGCAATCCTCTGATTCGCATCGTTTCATCGGACTGTTCCTGTTCTCTGGCTCTTCTGTACGGTTTGGAAGTTCAATACGAATGCTGAGCCCCTGGTTTCCTTGGTATCGATTTGTCAGTCAAGTCCACATACGACAGGGCGGACAAGGATGCGGCCTTATTGGACGCGAAGGCGATAGGGCACACGCCTTATGCGTACTCTCTGGGCTACGTTTGCACTGACTGCGAGTACAATGCTGTCTATTCTGTGAGTGGCAGCTCTACAGCTAAGCAAAAACGCGGTTAGCAACAGTTTGCATCACCATACACCATTCTAGCCATTGTGAGGAACATGAAAAAACCTCGTCAGTAACACAAGCAGGTCGTAAGAACTTTGAGATCACCATTGGATCATCTGTTGACCAGAAGTTGAACCCAGCGTGCTCATTTCTAAAAATAGACCAGATTTTTGCATAGCACAAACAACAAACAAAAGAATAAGATACTTTGTCAAAGACGCGAGAGTCGGCCAGCCTGAAACGAAAGTAGCCTTAATCGCGCTGAAAAAGAGCCACCATAACTTACGCCATGGTTCCGAGGGCCACTGTTCCGCTCGGTGCCATTCCCTTTGCGGCGGTCGTCTGAAACAACACACTGTGCCCATGTTGAACGAGGCCATCAGATAGAGTCATACCTTTTTATCGAACACTCGGGAATCAGCGAATCTAAAAAGACAAATTCATAACCAGCTATCCGCGATACAAATAAATACGAAAACTGACGCCATGGTGTCCTGAGGTGCGGGCCCCTTTGGAGATTTCTTTTTGTCTTTCTTCTTTTTTTCACCGCCAGGCTTCCCAGTCTGCGCAGAAGAATCAGAGGTCAGAGTTCAGAACAGACCCGTCGCGCCCATCTTACCTTGTCAAACACGCGTGAATCAGCAAATCTGAAGAGAAAATTGGTGTCTATTCTTGCCTGGAGAGAAAATTTATACTTACGCCATCGTGTCTTGCGGCGCTGCTCCCTCGGCCTTTTTCTTGGGCGGAGTTTTCGTGGTCGTTTTCGGCGGAGTTTTTGTGGTCGGCTGTTGAAATCGCAGATGCTGTTAATCGAGTCAAGGCATGAATAGGCTGGCTTACCTTCTTCGACTTATCAAAAACAACTGAATCTGCCATAGCCCTGGAACGAAACAGGATTCGTGTGACAAATCTTTTTGTCCGTCAGAATCAGCACCTACATGGTCATGAAGTTATGCGCCTCCTCTTTCGGAATCGGTACTAGCCCCTTTGGTGATCCTTTCTTGGTCGAAGGAGCTACAGTGGTCGGTGCCTCGGACTGTGCCGGCTTCCCGGATACACCCGATGCTGCTGCCGTCACTTTCTCGGTTGATTCCTGCAAGTACAACAGCATATAAGCCACCCTGGTTCGCAGCCATCAAAGCCATAACTCGTTACTTTTGTAGTGCCTCGACCAGACGGCATATCGTTTGACTTTACGGAAGCTGCTTGTTGGGACTGGTCCTCTGGGAACGATGGCGGCGGGGGCACGTTGGCGTCGGCTTCTTCTTGCATTCGCTTCTTCGTTTCGTCGCCTCTGCAGCAGCCACACAAGACAACTGCGAGAATACCGACCACATTCACCAACACCACCGCCAGGTAGACGTATATTGGCCATCCAGTTTGGTCGGCGAGGGGAAAGTCGTACATCGGATAGACGATTTCCTTTTCAACGGGCGCCATCACGAGCCATTCGAGCGCATTGCTATCTGATTCTCCTTGACTTGGTGTCTAAAAGGAAATGTAAAGCAGATTTGTACAGTGCGAGCTCACGTCGCCAGTCACTGTGCTACGACGCTTTGTTTGACTATGTTCAGTCCCAATGACATACCGTACAATAGGCTTCAAGATGGCGACCTCAGATGAGTGCTTGGACGAAAGACGCGCGGGTGGGATCTCGTACGGCCCAGGGGTTTAGTGGCTGGGGTCGAACTTCACTGGGAGAAGATGGTTTCAGTCCATCCCGTACAGAGGTCACTCACCCACCCACCTATCTTCACCCACTCACCCATCCTCCAAGTCACCCACCCATCCCCCAAGATGGGTCACTCACCCATCTTACTGTACTGAGACTCGTGCATTCAGAACATTCCACCACCGACCAACTCCACGCTTCAGCTCCAGTATTTATTCGCATACTTTTTCTTGATAAAGACTTGGAGCCCCCGGGATTCGAGCCCGGGGCATTCAGTACGCAAGTCGAAAACCATAGCACTTCCGTCGACCACAAGGGTCATACAAATATAAGTTTTATCACCGGGGGGGGGGGGGGGGGGGGGGAGGAGTTCGAGGTGTGGAATTGCATGGGGTTCATAGTTCCCGCAGACGACAACTACTGTATGCTGTGCGCATCTTGCGAGCGCTCCTATGTAATAAAGTTGAGTAAGGATGTTTCTTGAATTCCTAGATGTTTTTCGATTCTCTTATTCACCTAGCTGCGAATAACACTGACGAGGAAATGGACACTAGAAATTAAAAACAGGAGGACACGATGAGAGAGAGAAGAGGATAAATGGAGGAGATAATGGCCGCATGCCTGCACTACGATCCACTGCAGCTACCCAAAAGAGATTGAGCGGCATGCCATTCATACAGAGGGGCGCTTCAGCGTGATCCAGTACAAACTGCAGATGGCACCGTCTTTGGGAGTGAAGCTAAAATACCTACTTCGCCAAGAGATCAATGCCATTCAGCCTTTCTCTTGGTTCTCTAACAACAAATCCCAACACCAGATGGTTAGTTGTCCAGCATAAATTCACCAATTCAAACCCTTGCATAACGCCAGTTCAAAAAGAGACTGGCCTCGGACGACACCAACATACTGTATAAGCTGTTTTCTTTGAGAATATACACGCCCTCCACGTTGCCGCATAGGCCGCGTGTACATTCCCAAAGAAAACAGATAGTATGCTCGACCATATCCCCGCATGCTGGGGACTCATACTCGCCTCACAAGCGGAGCTTGGAGTGAGCTGCCAAGATTCGATGAAACCCCAAACAGTGAGCAGCCGGATTTGAATCGTTAAGGTTTTTTGGTGCCCCATGTCTTTAGACAGTGCCCAGATCACTGTGTCATTCCTGCACTGCATGGCGTACCGTAGTTCAAAACACTAAAACATTGCACCTGTACGCGATCTAGTTTCCTGCGACGAGGCTTGGTTCACACATCGCCTCACTATGTGCCGGCTTAGCAGCTGTTTCCAAAGTAGTAGGAGCATGTGTTGTGACACTAGTGGTCTTCATGCGTTTTGTCAATTGTAAACTATCGACACTATTAATCTGAGGGCGTGTCCGAAATAAGTGTTCACGCAAACTACGGCCGACCATTTTGATATGGTCCCACCTCCTAGGTCACCGTAGCCTGCAGAGCTTGTACTATCTGGCCTGTGAGCAGAGACTGATATGGTACCTCGTGATCGAGTAAAAGGTGTTGGCGCAATGGTCAGTGCTGTAACCAGCATTCCTGGCGGTCGGGAGCTCGATGATGCTTCCCATGGCCGAGAGACTTCAACCTCTCCGGTTGATGTTTCTAGGGCAGGTATAGTTAGTCGTGAGACTTGCCTTCGCTCAGTCTGAGTTTTTTCCGTATTGAGAGAGACTTGTCTCTACCATATCCCGTCGCCGGGATGCGGTGATAGTCAGTATACTGAACTCGAAATATCGCACTCGTGTTGTCTGCGCTTGGCGCATGTCGAATCCTGCCGATACCAGCCACTAGGTAGTCTAAGCGATACTTAAGCGGTGCAGTGGTTCCACGTTCTTCTGCCCATATTGCTTGGTAATGAGGGGCTCGTTCCGGGTTCGATCCAGGCCTTTGGAGGTCGGTTGTAAACCATGAATCTTCTCTGCCATTGCACGCTAGGAATTGATGACTCACGCAGTACTAGGTACTCCGAGGAGACCTCGACTGTCGAATACCGAACAGGGTTCAGAGCCCACCCGCCATTGTCCAAGGAAGCCAGTGTCTGATCTACGATAGAGGTGCTCATACTGTGGAGACACAGATAGAAGCTGCCGTGTGGCCTGTCCCCACATGGTTCGACCACTGACTGACTATAGGCATTGTCAGGTGAGCCGGATCCGAATTCCAAATTAAAATCAAATTTTTTAAAACCTTTCCCTCGGACCACTTGACCTGCGCATCAATTGCGTGTCGGTTTTGAAATGGCCCTTTCCTACTGTAGCGGGGCTGTGTGCGGTCTCGTCATCAGCGCGGATTTGCTGTTTCTCTGGTCTGGATGCTGATTTCGATCAATTGATCAATTCGATCGGGAGTTTCGTGCAATCATTTTGAATCATCGCTTTGTGTTTCATTCCATCTCAATCGTAATTGAGTGTTCAACGGTTCAACAAAAATGAGCGACTCAAAATATTTCACGACGACCAAGAAAGGTGTGCAAAGAGAGCTCTTCGCAACTTATTCCTCTGAACTGTCGTTGTTTAGGAGAAATCTTCGAGCTGAAGAGCGAATTGAATAGCGATAAGAAAGAAAAGAAGCGGGAAGCGGTCAAGAAAGTTATTGCAAGTATGACTGTGGGCAAGGATGTTAGGTATGCTGGCCTGGGCCCTAGACTGACTTCGACTGTTTTCGAATTTACTTTTCAGCGCTCTTTTTCCCGACGTGGTGAACTGCATGCAAACGGACAATCTAGAATTGAAGAAGCTAGTTTATCTTTATCTGATGAACTACGCAAAAAGTCAACCCGATCTGGCTATTATGGCTGTGAATACGTTTGTCAAGGTCGGCTGGTAACTTCTCCAAGTTGATAGGTAAGATCATGGCGTTCTTATCTTAGGATTGCGAAGATCCCAATCCGCTGATCCGTGCTCTGGCTGTGCGCACGATGGGATGCATTCGCGTGGACAAGATCACGGAATATTTGTGCGAACCGTTAAGAAAATGCTTGAAGGATGAGGATCCTTACGTTAGAAAAACAGCGGCCGTGTGCGTAGCCAAACTGTACGACATCAATGCGCAGTTAGTGGAAGATCAAGGATTCTTGGATCAACTGCGCGACCTACTGTCGGATTCGAATCCAATGGTAATGTGGTGAGCCCCGAATTTACCACTCCCCATTTTTCTTGACTCCTTTCAGGTGGTTGCCAACGCCGTGGCTGCACTAACCGAAATCAATGAAAGCAGTACTCGGCCACTTATAGAAATGAATTCGCAAACGGTGAATAAGTTGTTGACTGCGTTGAACGAATGTACGGAGTGGGGACAAGTGTTTATCTTGGACTCGTTGGCCAATTATCAGCCACGCGATGAGAAAGAGGCTCAGAGGTTCGCAACGAGTCTGATACCTTGACGGTATGTCTACAATGAATATACAATTTTAGCATCTGCGAGCGAGTCACGCCGCGCCTCGCGCACGCCAATGCCGCTGTTGTGCTATCTGCTGTTAAGGTAAGTACCGATTTATGTGGGAGTGGTCAGTCTAGGTCAACCTTGGTGTTAAGGAGCGGGTCTTGGCGAGTCCGCTACGTATTCTGATCAAAAGCCTTCGAGTGTCCGAATGGTCTTTTATTTCAGGTCTTGATGAAGTTTATGGAATTGATTCCCGGCGATTCCGACTTTGTGACCATGTTGACTAAGAAATTGGCTCCTCCGCTCGTTACCCTCCTCTCTGGCGAACCCGAGATCCAGTACGTTGCGTTGCGTAATATCAATTTGATCGTACAGAAGAAGTAAGAATTAAATCTACATATTTTTCCCCTATTAATGTAATGTTCTCTTCAGACCAGACATTTTGAAGCACGAGATGAAAGTATTTTTCGTCAAATACAATGACCCGATTTATGTGAAAATGGAGAAACTGGATATTATGATACGTCTGGCATCGCAAGCCAATATCGCCCAGGTTTTGGCCGAGTTGAAAGAGTAAGTCGAACATACTAAGGGGGCGATGCCAGGTGCTGGGCATGCTTTCGCTCTCTGCAGGTACGCAACAGAAGTCGATGTGGACTTTGTTCGTAAGTCCGTTCGGGCTATCGGCCGTTGCGCCATCAAGGTTGAACAGTCGGCCGAGCGCTGCGTACAAACATTGTTGGACTTGATTCAGACGAAGGTTAACTATGTGGTACAGGAGGCAGTCGTTGTGATCAAGGTGAGATTGTTGACGTCGACTGGATTAGGAGCCTAATCGATAGTGTTACTGCAGGATATCTTCCGCAAGTACCCAAATAAATACGAAAGCATAATCTCGACCTTGTGCGAAAACTTGGACACATTGGACGAGCCAGAAGCGAGGTAAGAACTCGATATTTTTTCCGATAATCAGGATTACGGAACTTGTTTTAGGGCTTCCATGATCTGGATTATTGGAGAATATGCGGAACGAATCGATAATGCGGACGAGCTGTTGGAGAGTTTTCTAGAAGGATTCCACGACGAGAATGCCCAGGTGAGGCTTGCGTATTTTATTAGAGAGATATAGGAATTTGCGCTGCTCACTTTTGGTGCGCTTTATAGGTTCAATTGCAATTGCTAACGGCCATTGTAAAACTGTTTTTGAAACGACCAGCGGACACGCAAGAATTGGTTCAACGCGTTTTGAGTTTGGCTACTCAGGTAAGGAATTTGATGGGCGTGACTAAGGCGGCATCGATCCATGGGCGATTTCAGGACAGCGACAATCCGGACTTACGAGATCGTGGTTACATTTACTGGCGTCTGTTGTCCGCAGATCCTGTGGCGGCCAAGGAAGTGGTCCTTGCTGAGAAACCGTTGATCTCCGAGGAGACTGACCTGTTGGAACCGACCCTACTGGACGAACTGATTTGTCATATTGGATCGCTGGCTTCAGTTTATCACAAACCACCGGCTACATTCTTGGAACATGCGCAACCGTTGAGGAAAACGTTGCCGGCTAAAGCTTCTTCGTAAGTGTTACGACATGGGTGGCCCAGAGGTCTATGATAAAGGCAATTGTGTTTAGATTCACCGAGGAGAGCGGGACGCCGTCGTCGGCTCGTCCGAGCGCGAGTAATCAACCGACTGTCATTCCTGCCCAGGACTCGTTGGTGGCCGACTTGTTGAATTTGGATTTGAACCCTACCCCGGCCGCCCCCTATCAGCAACCGTCGTCCTATACTCCAGCTCCGATGTCGTCTGGTCTGGACGACTTGTTAGGACTGGGGTCGGACAGCTTGGTATGTGGTTTTTAGGTGAAGCTAGAATGACCTTATTGAGAAACATAATTCTTTTAGCTTGGTGGATCGGATAACAATTTTGGAGGAGCTGGAGCTGGACTGGGAGCCGGATTCGGCGGTGTGTCTACTCCACCCGTTTCTGGTATTATGGGCGGAGCTGGAGCGTCGTCGACGCCTCCCATCACCGGAGCGGGATTGCTCGGTGATATTTTCTCGGCGCCGCCAGTAGTGACCGCTGGCTTAGGAACTGGAGCCTACATTGGCCCGAAAGAGGTAAGCCATCACAAAGAGAGTATTGTTTCAGTTTAGGTGCATCATCTGACGTCTTTAGGTGTGGTTGCCAGCAGCCAAGGGGAAAGGAATGGAAATCACTGGCACGTTTAGTCGTAAGAATCAGCAAACATGTATGGAAGTGACGTTTTGGAATAAGGCCATGCAACCGTTGAGTGGATTCGCAATTCAGTTGAACAAGAACAGGTGAGGATCCCCTGTCGTTTCGGTCTGTCAGTACATGTGCTGGAATGACTTGCATTTGTTTCGCAGCTTCGGCCTGACTCCCATGCAACCGTTGCAAGTTCGTAGTCCTCTACCACCCAATCAAAATGCCGATGCGACGTTGTCGTTGGGGACGCACGGGCCAGTGCAGAAAATGGAACCATTGACGAGCTTGCAGGTATGACTATGCGTGAGTATGTGAACCTGAACGGGGGGGGGCATGCGAAAATCATTTCCCTTCGGGACAAAGTGCACCCAGCGTTCTGGATGGCGACGTACGCTCCTTATCACAACAATGCATTGATGAGATAAGAGCTGTCACTGACGGATAGGAAGTCGGGGCGTGACTTGTAATAACCAGCAGCTGACTATAGTACAGAGCGTGATGCAATAAACAACTGGCACGTAGCAAGGGATAGAATGGTACAAGGTTTGATTTATGGGAATGGTATTCCTGTTTGCATATACTTGAACAAGATGTCTACCCGAACGGCCCCGATGATGCCGTCCATTTGAGCTTTGTCCGTGGCGCACGTGAAGTGCATGTACAAGGGCCGATCGCTGCGCAGTGTTTCTTGGGCCGCCGAATGGAAGCTGCTTCCTATAATTCGTTCGGCGTCTTCTGGACACGGCGCTTGCGGGGTGCGTTTCGAGCCTCCCCTGTGCTGCTGCTGAGGTCGAGCGGAAGGGAAATGGTCGTAGAAATCGTTGAATTCGCGTAGTTTGTTGGCTAGGATGTCGCGTTTGTTGAGGAACAGGATAAAGCCAGTGGTGCGCAGATTTTCGATGTTCATCAGAATCTGCAAGGGGCGAGCTGTAGGGGAGGGGGAAGGGGTGGGGTGCGTTACCTGCATCAGACGTATACTCTCGACCAGTTGAGTATATCTGGGCGGGCCGTTGGGGCGCACTTGATTGTAGTCGGCCAGGGAGGCCACGAATAGGATGTACCTGCGAGCGCTGTCCTCGCACTCGTTCAGCCAATCGGCCACGACCACGGGAAAACGGCTGAGTTCGACCGGCTGACCGCCCATGTCGCGGAAACTGAACTTGGTACCTTCGATTTCGAAGTTGTAATCTTTCGTGTCGCGTGTTGGATTTCTCGCGCGGATGATATCGTCGGTGGTGGGGATATAGGCGGGGTCGGCGATTTGTTGGAGCTTATCTTGGGGCAGGAAATATTCGGTGGCGTGATCGGCGATGATGTATTCTCGCCTGCGATCCCAGGCTCTTTGCACGCCTTTGTCGTTCCATAGCGTGCTGATAGTTTGAGCCAGTTCGGGCGTGATGCTGACGTGTTTCGAGCGAAGTACCTCGTCCACGTCGCCCATTTGTTCTAGTACGAACTGGGCCATTTCCTTGTTCTCCTGCGAATCGTATTGGAGGGCGAACTCGTCGACTTTGTTCAACAAGGTGCCGATGCAGTGCAGAATGTTGCGAATGACTTGTTGCTTCTCCCGCGAACGTTCCTCCGGGGTGAATGTGCTCCTGGGATGAGTCCACGTCTCGTCGTACATGATGTACTTGTCCGGGTATTCCAAGCAAAGGTTTTGTAGTTGTTTGATGACTGTTGATTTGCCCACGTCGCCTCGGCCGACCATCAGAAGGCGAATGATCTCCTTGTCGTTCGTGGTGGATGCTGGTGGTGTGGTCTTGGATCGACTCCGTTGCGACCGTAATCGCGAAATGCAGCAGCAGCAGGGCGTCCGTTCAGGGCTGACTGTGCGGATTACGGGTTTAGTTGGGGACAGGGCATCGTGGACGATCCCGTTCTGACGGGGTTCATCGCCCATCTGGGCCTCGGCCACATTCGAGGTGCTAGGTTCATTTTCCTCGGCGAGGGAAGATGAGTCGTGTTTGGATATAGTCGACTGAGACATGGCGATGGTTGTTGGCCTGGTCCTATCACTTAGTCGTATGCCATATGGAAAGACTGAGTGGTGAGGAGGTGGCGCGCAGTTTATATCTCAGTACACGCACTCTTATCATAGCATTACGGGAAAGCTGGTGGCGGTGGAACGTTCAAGGACAGGATGGTGTTTGCACTAGTCCGAGGTGCGAGTATTAGTTGGCAGTTGCCGGTTCGGAAGGACCGTGAAAATGTAGGCTAACACCGCAGCCGAGATAAGACTAGCGAGAGGCAATACGATGAATTCTGAATCAATGTTGATTTATATGCCTGGACTTTGTTTGTTTGAGGCCGTTTATGACATCCTCGTCATCTTCAGGTGGCCGTCAAAAATGACCTGGACGTGTTCTATTTCTCGACCACGGTCCCCATGCACGTCCTGTTCACCGAGGATGGTCAGATGGACAAGAGAGTGTTCCTGCAGGCCTGGAAGGACATACCCGCCCAGAACGAGGTGCAGTTCACCATGGCCAATTCGCGAGGACTGAGTCCGGGTGAGTGAGTGGGATGGGAATGTGAAAAGGGAATGCCTAAATTTTTATGATTTTTGGTAGGCAAAAAACTGCAGGAAGGCTGTTTATGCCACCCTCGAGTGCAATGCTATGAAGGGAGAGACGGGTCTTGTTTATATATTATATCATGTTTTATGGGGACGGGGTGCAGTCTTATCGCCGAATTTGATAGTCTGGCTACGCTGTGTGCCACATTTCTTTGCAGCGTTGGGCGTGGCTGGCATGTAAGTTTGTTTTTCCAGATGATATATGCGGAAAGTTGCAACAGAATAACGTCTTCACGGTGGCCAGACGAAATGTGGAAGGCCAGGAGTTGCTTTACCACTCGTTGAAGTTCACCAACGGAATTTGGGTTTTGTCGGAACTGAAAATGCAACCGGGCAATACGAGCATGGTGGTGAGTTGCGGAGTGCAGTGCAGTAAGGGAGAACCTTAGAGAAGACGGAAAAGGAAGTGGTGTTTAGGGTCTTGGAGTGATGAGGTGGGGCAGGGGTGATAGGCGACGAAGAGGTAGGCTGTAAGCTTAACTCGGGTTCTGGCATTGCCTAGCGAAGGAGGCAGTTACTGGCAAGTCTCCGACAGTAAAGCAATGATTGAGGGGTCTGAATACGGAATATTGATGGGCCTTTAAAGTAGTCTGAGAAAAAGGGGCGTTTTGTTGCCCAGGGATAACGAGCCGGATTTATTCTTATTTGTGATGCGAGCTCAATTTATGTGAAGCGGAAGCATTTTGTGCGGGCTTCTGTGCACGTGGACGGAGCGGAGTTAGTTAATGGGCTACGGGAGCGGCTTCGTCCGAGCCGAGGGAAATGATGAAATAGGATCGCGCGTCATTGTCTGATCATAAGTCGGAGGGGCCTAACTGCTGCTTCTCTTTTAGCTCTCGCTGAAGTCTCGCAGTACGGTGGTTGTGGAGGGCGTGCACGAATCGTTGGAGGCCATTCTGCAAAGTTGAGCTCGACGTGGGGGATCGTATTTCGACTTGTTTACATTTCCACAGGGGCACACACTCGAGTGTAACTTATTGGCATCGATAGTTGTGCGTCGCTAATTCGTGTTATGCGCTAATGGGGACGTTGTGTTGGGCCATCCTCTTTCCTATTATGGCTAATGTGCGTAAATGGATTTAGTATCTACTTGAATGAGTGCTATTTGGGGGGGGGGGGGGGCTGGTCACGCTCGACAGGGTGAGTATAATAAGGGGAAGCTAGTATGCCGTATTGGCCTGGTCTCTGGTGGTCTCGGTTTGGAATGCGATTTCGTTCAATCATTGGCCTCGTACGAGAGTGACGGGCGGGAATCGATAGAGCACGGACGTGACGGCCTCGGCGCCTTATTAGCTAGGAGTATCCACGGCCTTGTTTTTATCATATTCCTCAACGGCGACTGTTCACCGAGTTCGAGCGTGGCCCGCTTTGGAGAGCTCATTATTCTCTGTGACGGCCTCGCGCGTGCATGCTGTACTCGCTAGCTCTCGTGCTCGTGGCCAGCAGTGTAGCCCTGATTCTGTACGCCCTATGGCAGGCCGAGCAAAGACGCAAGTTGGCCACCGCCCTCAACACCTTGCATGGATCGATGATGGGGGCAGAGAGGGCGTCCTCGAGTCGTCAGAGTCGACGATTCGTCGAATCGAGTATTTTCCAGATATTCTTTTTCAAGCAGAATTCCTCGTCCACTGAGGATGGATTCGAGAGGGAGGGCAGCATGGACGCGGGCGGGCCCACTTTCCAGGCATTCACTGATCGATTCAAATCGTTCAAGGACGTGGCCGCGGCCATGCAACGGGCCGGACTCGAGCACTGCGATCTCATCGTCGGAGTGGACTTTACGGCCAGCAACGAGTGGCAGGGTAGGCGCACGTTTAACAGGCAGTGCCTGCACGCGCTGCTCATTCGGGGCATGAACCCGTACCAGCAAGCCATCTCCATCCTCGGGGCCACCCTCGAGCCATTCTCGCACAACGGCCTGATTCGTGCCTACGGGTTCGGTGATCAGAGCACCCGCAACTGCGACGTGTTCCCATTCACCCCCGACGGCACCCCGTGCTCTGGCTTCCGCGAAGTCTTGAACAGGTACAACCGAATCGCCAAGGACACCGTGCTGGCTGGACCAACCAGCTTCGCGCCCATTTTGCGCAAGTCCATCGACCTGGCCAAGAAAGCGCGCAATCGATTCTTCGTCCTGGTCATAATCTCGGATGGCCAAATTCACCCCGACGAACGCGACACGATCGAAGCCCTCATCGAGGCCTCCCAGTTCCCGCTCAGTATCATTATGGTGGGCGTGGGCGACGGGCCGTGGGACCTGATGGAAGAATTCGACGATCTTCTCCCTCGACGTCGATTCGACAACTTCCAGTTCGTCGATTTCAACAAGGCCGTGGCCAACAAACGCAATGCGGAGGCCGTGTTCGCCCTGCACGCTTTGATGGAGGTGCCCGACCAGTATAAGGCAATCAGACAAATGGGTCTACTAACATAGGTCACTCCCTAACTACAAGGACCATCAAATCACTGACCCAGTCGGCCGGGCTGGATGTACAGTCTTATCAAGTGCTCGGTCGTGGCTGGCAACTTCGTGACTGGACAGCACCGATGATCTTGCAGGTACTTGGCGATGCAAATGTAGCAGAAGACGTATCTGAAAAGACAAACCGACTTGGCCCAGTTGAGTGCATGAGCACCACCCCCTTTGTGAGTCAACCGCGTCGATAGCTTCGTGTAACGAATAAAAACAGCCTACGACGTGCCAGAGACGTCCCTGCATGTTAGCTAATTAGCAACCTATCGATTTCCCGTCCCCTCCGATGTAGAAAAAACCCGTCTCGCGATCAACCTTGCAACAAGGCATGCGCCACTCATCAGAACAAAAAGGCTGGCAAATTTCATCGGCTAATCAAATTGATCTTACGACCACGTACCCGGAAACAGAGACGACAGTATCGTTCTGTCTTGGCCGACGGCAGATCGGGCACAAGCCAGGATCCATTCTGTTTATGACGTTCTGTTCGGTCAATGCCTGAAACACGACAACAGTGTAAGCCAGGGGCACCAGATCACCAGTCCACTTGGGACCGTGAGTGCAAAAGGAATTCACGAGTGCCAGAACCTGAATTGAAAGAGTAACTCGACAAAATGCATCGCAAGGACCCACTTCCCCAATAGTGTCTTGTCTGGGCCACTCTTTCCAGGATTTCGCAAAGTTTAGAACTGCGATTAGTGTTGGCACATTCTAAGTCAAGATCCGCTGGCTGATTCCGACTGCTTTTTCCCTTATGAACAAACACTACAAAAAAACTCGAAAATGCGTTTTATCTTAAAATTTTCACAACTAGTCGTCGTCATCCTTTTAAACGGGGGTTCAGAGTGGGCTAAATTATGAAAGTAACTTCTGGCAATTTTAGATTTACAGAAGCCCCATGCATCTGTTCCTTGCCACTGTGATACCAAATCCCTGGTTGGAACAGTAAACTTTAATGCAAATCCTTGGTCAGTTTTTGAAGTTTACTGTTCCAATCAGGGATTTAGAGTTACACTGGCAAAGAACACGTGCATGGGACAGTAAGTCATACATTGCCGTAAGTTATCTACGAGTCTGGACGCTTGATCCCGTTCAACAGGATGCAACCATTCCTGGCTTACTGACCGCACGATGACTGACCAACCCTAATCGTGCCTATACACTACTTCTGACCACTGACATTCCAGATAATTTTGTCCAAGCACACAGCATCACAATCATGTACAAGTTACGACATACTTTTTTTTGAAAAATTTTTGTGGGTTGGGCCCCGCTCCGCCCCATTTCCCCAACGGGACTTCCAACCCGTTTCGCCTATAGCCGGCCAGCAGTCTTGCTATGATAATGGGGCCGTGAGGTGACCAGCTCTCACGGCAGCTTCCTCTGTGTGTCTCGCTAGGAGTACCTCCACACGAGGGCATCCTGTTCCAGCACCAGCGTCCCAGGATGATACCCGGCGAGAAGAGGGAGCCGCCTCGGTGGCGTAGAGGTGAAAGGCGTGTGTCACAGCTTGCTTGGCAGAGCTGGAAACCGATCGGCTGCCAGTTCAACTCTGGCCGTCTGAGAACTTGGTGAAGTTCTCTCTGCGCCTTGCACGCTTGGCGGTGGGCGACTCACCCTTCACCCCTCCGCGTCGATAAACGAGGAGAGGCCCTATGGGGCGGGAGGCTCTCGAATCCGGGCCCCCTCACAAGGCACGGGCTGGGTATGGTTGCCCCATGAGGTAACCACCGATATCGCGGGGTTGCGACTAACACGCACCCTTGCCCGGAATGCATCCTGGATTGACCCTAGTCGACGGCAAGACAGGGTCAACTGACAAGCCCCCTAGCCCGCGGGAAAAGGGCCAAAAATCGACCCTCCCCTGGACCGACCAAGACGGGTAAGAAACGAGACGGTCCCGACTGGTGTTCGAAAACCAGTTTCCCGGTTCTTTACTCGTTCGGCGTCGCGTCCGCCACATGACGGTACCGGGTGAGTCGCCCAGAGCCAGGTGTGCAAGGCAAGCGACCAACTTACTAAATTGTCGTCGAAGACTGGTTCCCACTCTAAGAGCAGGCTTACTAAACTGCCATCCTCAGCCGGAACAGAACTGCGGTCTCCTGGTCAGGGTTGCTGGCCCAAGCAATGCGGGACCAACGCCTTAACCAACTGAGCCACCGCTGCTCTGTTACGACACAACTTGACTTGCTCATTGCGCGGTCAATAAGCCACAAATTTTAGTATGCGGTCAATGTTCATGCCTAATAGCACCTAGGCTACCGTTTATTCAATTTTTGGTGCTGGTGGGGATTGGGGAATTGACTGACAAATCTACCGTCTTACCTTGCGGTGAAAAATAAAACCTACAGTAATTTAGAATCTGCATTTTCGCCTAATAAAAGTGCGATGAAAACAATTTCCAGCATAATAAACATTTGGGATCTGAGATAACAGGACGCTGACTCTCTGGTCTTCCTACCCAACAAGTTAGTTAGCGGGAAAAGGCCACCAGGGAAAACTGTATTCTGTACTCACCGGATGCGGAGCTGGCGGAGGAGGAAGAGAAACGACCGATGATTGTCCACGTATGTCTCTGTCACTCGTTTGCCAGTAGTCTAGGAATGGAAGCAGCAGCAATCCGAGACCGAACAACTGTGATACCAAACGGAAAATGATGGCTGTGAGACGGCGAATGACGTGAACGAACCGACGCCAAATGCTGCAAGGAAAACAATCATCTCTGACAGGCCTACGATAAAACAACCCTCAGTCCAGTCTTGCATTGCGAGGTGTACGGTGCCTGCCCATTGATGCCAAATCTGCTCATGACCTTTCACCCACCGACACCAACCTCCGCCCTCACAATCGCCCTTATGCGTCCGCATACCCTGCATCAGCCGGTAGTTTGTGCACACCCGTTCCACCCATTTTGGCGTAGTCTTCCGGAGTCAAACGTTCGAGTCGCACACCGGCAAACATTAACCACGGCGAGTGAACGCTGGATTTGGACAGAATATAACCAGCTTGTAAAACCAAGGTCCAAAATTCCAAGCCGGCGCAGACATATGGATACACGGTCAAAAAGGCATCCTTCAATTGATTCCATCTGCTCGATTTCAGTCTAGTCTGAAATTCCAGAACGTCAAGTTAGCCGAGCCTATCTGGCACATCAAGTGTACTGGTGGCCTCCTTACTTGGCCACGTTCGTTTTCCCGTTTCAGGCGTTCGTGTAACTCGTCTAGCTTCAGTCGGATGTACGGTATAAGCACCTGAATTGATAAGCCGTGTGCCACAAGGAAGGAAGGACCATGGCCAACTTACGATAGCAATAAGTGAACGCCATCGATGCGACGGCGGCAAGTTCTCGCCAGTTGACGACAGAACACGCTTGATAACGTAAAAGTTCTCGGAAAAAGAGGCACCTGAAAACAAAGGAAAAGACATAAGCTCATCAGAAATCACAATACCAGATCTGTTTGAATTGTATTCTATCCCTCCTCCCTGGAGTGCATGGATTCAGATCAAATTATCACACCCGCGAAGAAAGTATTTTTTAATCCCCAGCCTTTCGTATTTCTACGACCCAAAAGAAGAAAATTTCAAATTACTGTAATGTTTTAGAAAGTAATTTTGCAATACCCAATCGCCCAGAGTATACCACTCATCGAAACGACGGGCCCATCCGCCGAACAAGTGGGGATAATACCAGGCCAGAAACTGAAAACACAGAAACATAGGCATATTCCATATATGTATAAGAAACGAATGGAACAGGAAGTACACACTTTGGATAAATGTCTCCCAGCAGGCCTCAAATTGGACATCAAACTCTCCTGGGCCAACACGTCGAAAATTGACGGCTGGTTCGCAGAAGGCGACGAATTGCGATCCGATGTCGCATGGGCTCCTTGCTCAGCCATTATCTAAAGTTCAGTTTTCATGTCACAGAAATACAGTTTGGGGAATGGAAAACTGAAATCAATAGTTTTCAGATACGACAGCACGGATCGCTGATAAAAAATGCTTATTGTTAGTTAGTGTACTTGGGTGCGTACACACCAAAAGTACGGTATGCATACGGTATACCTATTACGTGGGTACACATTCCTCTACCGTAGACATATCTAACGATAAGACAGTAATATAGTATGGACATAGATAATTACATGTAGATACAGTCTACTACAATAAAAAGCATGGTATACCTGTTATTTGAATATAGCTATTGAAAAGGATCCCAAACAATATTCTCCAACCCGCAGGCTTATACGAAACTTTCCTTCATCGAACTTTACACTTTACACTATCACAAGAACGATAACATCAAAATGAGTAAAATTAGGTTTCAGCCTTCACCTCGCGCACATTACAGTGACGTCGGATTACTGTCACCGGTCAAGACATCAGTAGATGAATATCAGGAATATATCTAAAAAATTATTACCGTTGGAAAGGTATCGTATTGAAATCATTCGATCGTTAAACTTGAATCTATTGGAATTTAAAGCGTTAGGCTTATTTGACGAAAATGGTGAGTATGTATACCTAATGGAAAAATCGGCGGATCAAATCGAGGGTCTTCTTTTTAGTTGGTTCTAATTGTTGGTGACATGCACATTCCTCATCGATGCCATAATTTGCCAGCGAAATTTCGCAAATTATTGGTTCCAAATAAGATACAACACATTTTGTGCACAGGAAATTTATGCGCAAAAGAATCGTTCGATTATTTGAAATCACTAGCGAGTGATGTGCATATTGTACGGGGAGACTTCGACGAGGTAAGCATTAGAATCCGGAAAAACTGCTGTGAGGCTGACATATGTTTTGTCCGAGCTGTCCCCTACTTTTTGGGTCGGTAAGTACTGTGCATCAACCTGGCTTTCCTGGAACTCCACTCAGATCCAATGGTGCTGAGGAAAATCGATTACTGTTAACGCAAAAAAATCAGAGCATGAGTTTTAGGGCGTGAAACTTATGCCACTTATGCTGGCCTGGCTGCTGCTCTTCTGCTGTAGCTTTCTTCCTAAAAAATTTTTAATCTCAGCTCAGAATTTCGCAACGTCCACTCTTGCAGTTTTCGAGATCGCCAAAGTCAACTCAGTTCACAACATGCTTTCTTCACCCTTCGTCAGTTGCCTGACGGTCACAGGAGAACCTGAGACAGTGGCATCTCCACGCCGTTTTCATTCGATTTTATAGAATGTGAATTACCCGGACACGAAAGTTGTCACTGTGGGTCAATTTCGAATTGGACTGTGCCACGGGCATCAGTTGGTGCCGTGGGGCGACGTGGAAGTGCTCTCATTGCTGCAACGTCAGTTGGACGTGGACATCATGGTGACCGGTCACACGCACAAGTTCGAGGCTTTCGAACACGACGGGAAGTTCTATATTAATCCTGGTTCCATCACTGGTGCGTTTGGTCCGTTAGAGAGGTAAGCAAAGCCAACTTGTGCCATCCTGGGCCCGGTTTCTCGAAAGCACTTATATATAATGCTGGCTTAGGAGATAAGTTCAGATTAAACCTGATAATAAGATAAGTGGTCCTGTAGAGTAAGCTAACTAAGGCCTGTTTCTCGAAAGACCTAATGTATGGCATTATCCAATGAGACATTAACGCATAAGTGCCACATCAAACCTATCTGTACTTATCGCTGATCGAAATTAGCCGCTGCCCGATGCTTGTTTGTGTGCGAAGCAGCTGAGAATTGATTTTTTTCAGATTATCTTGTCCATGCTGAAGTTCATTTGATTCATTGAGTGTGCACTTGGTCATGTAGGAATTCTATTTCACCATTCCAAGGTTCTCTGCCAAGATTAAATACTCCTGCACATAGTGCTAACGAAAAGTATATTTCGAATTAAGCTGTACACTTAAGCTATTTTTGCTCTTCCCTAAACTATTGGTGGACTCTAATGGGCTCAAGGCAAATAAGGCAAACGTCTCGCAAACTTAATGCCAGATTAGCCAAAAAATAAATCCCAACTTAAAGATAAGCGCTTTCGAGAAACCGGGCCCTGGCTCTGTCTACTCTTTGACTAGGAAGAGGCTAAAGTTTGTGTCCCCACCCTGCCGATAAACTTGGCAGTGCTACGATTCTTGTCTATCAGAAACTTTGGCATGCATGGGAGAATTCGCTCAGGTTCTCTTTGGCAGCGTTCAAATTGGACGTGTTTTGCTATCCATCTCTTCACGTACGCTGTCCGTTTTAATGTATTCGATTTAGTCTGCATAATCGCTGGTGGCATGGTGTAGGGTTACAAGCAGGACATCATTTCCATCCACTTCTTCGTGGCGCAAGTACATCCCCTGATCGGTTTTCCTAATTGTGACTGCCATTGCCCTGGAAGTCTTGGGTGTTTACGCAGTTGTTCAGTCGCAATCGAGTTCAACCAGCCAACAGCCTTATTAGTTCGCTTTTTTCCTTTTCAGCCAAGTCATTCCTTCCTTCGTCTTAATGGACGTCCAGTCCTCATCGATCGTCACTTACGTCTATCAACTGATCGATAACGAAGTGAAAGTCGACAAAATCGAGTACAGAAAGACCGATCGATCCGCCTAACCTTAACCTGCATATGCTATTTTTTCGTCCTTTTTATTCTCATATTTATTCGCACCCCCTCAATTCTTTTTCTCCTTTACTATCCTCGAGGTGAATGAACTATTCTCATTTATTTCCAGACTCGCAGCCTTTTTCGAGTACTTTGTGAACAAACAATCGCACGCCCTACGTCTGCGACCTCCAGGCCGGCCTCGGGTGTCAACGCAAATAAACACGATACCGACTCCATTCCGTTCCACAATTTGTCCATTCGTAAACATCAAGCGAGCACGATAAGCACTCTCACTCCCACAGAAGCAGTGCACATCACTGTAATGTACAGTGAACCAGCTGGTCTCACATGCCAACCCAACGGGAACAGTCCTTTTAAAATTACACAAATCATCGTGTCAACTGATTACAAACAACGCGCATCCGTCTAAAGCCTATCAAGGACACCTCCATATTCCAAGCATTACTGTCTCAACAAATACGCTTACAAAAAGTGAAAAAGTAAAAAGGCGGCATCATCAGCCGGCGTTATATCCGATTTTAAAAATGTGATTTGTCGATGCCAAATTTCATAAAAAATCCTGTCATAAGCCAATACGCACTAACCTGTAGAGATTCTCAAAAAAAGTAGAAATTCCTCCTCTCCATATTCGTCCACCAATGCAACTAATGGTAAAATGATTCAAACGTACACAAACTCGATTTGGAATACGCTGGGCCGCAGAAGACAATTTCGTTAGACTTCTTGCAACTTGACCGCGGAAAAAGGATTGGCATTGAACGGTTCACTCCACATGCGTCTCAAGTCTCCCTGAAAGGAAACCCGTCCGTACTGGACCTGATTGAGTCACGGCTAGCAGAGCTTACTTTAAGGTATGCCATAATAAGCAAAGGTAACATAGTGAATGGTACTAAGTACAGAAGAGCCGGTTGCGCCGCTTTGAATACTTCGGAGGAGACTGTAGCCGTCAGCAATCCTACAACACACGCACTTGACCACACTGCTCGCCAGTGCCAACCATTGGACTTACCTAAGAAATAACCGATCAGCGAACAATGAAAGTAGGTGACTTTTTGCAAATTCGACAAAGCGGGTACTGGCGGCGATGATGTAACAGCTTGGTCGGCTACTAGCATACGTTTGTATGCGTCATAACGCAGGACGAAACAAAGTAGAAGGCCGGGCATCACCTAAAATAACCCACACGTCACGGCCCCTAAGATCAAATGCATCCTGCAAAAACGCAACTTACAATATCGCCTAAACCAAGCATGGAGAATCGACCAGTGTTCTGTACGCTCGGGAAAACTAGTTTGCCTGGCAACGAGAGACTGGGCGGATCCCGCAAAATGCCCGCTAAATGAAGCTTCTTCGCCATCAATCCAACCTAAAAATATAAACAAGTTTCCTGTGCAGTCGACGATGGGATGGAAAATCGATGGCAGGTCCACTTACCGGATTCTCGGCGGGACGCATCGCAACCTTGACCATGACATTAGCATTGAATATGTACGAGGAACAGAAGACCTGGAAACACAGTGAACAAATAAGCAACATAAGAGAACACGCTCCCCACATCTGCAAACTACGACCCCGTCACAGATAGCACACCAAGCGTACTTACCCAAAACACGTCGTATATCAGCAACCCTGAGAGCAACAGCGTTGACACCTTCAAACTCGGCAGCCTGACCAACGCGATAAAAGCCACGCACAATCCCATCCCGAGGGCTGAAACCAGATCAGTGTACTTGCATAGTCAGAGTGGCAATAAGCACGGCTTACCGTCCATCAGCAACCAATGTCCGGTCAATATCCACAAACATACAAGACTGAACGAAATGACGAACGAGAAGATCTCGCTGGCCGTGTAGCGACCCAATAAGCCGAACGATATCCTGCAATCACAAACCCTCGATCGCATCGAGTCGTCCGGCCTATTCATCACGCCAGCTTACTTATGGCCGTCCGAGCACGGCCTAATCAAGTACTGACACATTGGCAATAGAAGAAACGCCAACGCGATGGTAGCTATGACTGAAAGGAAACAATCGAAGAGACAACTTACTCATCCGCCAATCAAACCAAGCCTCCACGACTTACTCGCTGTGCAAAGCGCGAAGACGGTTTGAAGCGAATCGAAGAAAAAAAACATGATGAGCAAAGATATGCTGGCGCCGACTGGTAAAAATAAAGCTTGCGTACTATCGATCATTTGGACAGCTGCAACGTTTGGATAATGAAACCTCGACTGAAACCGTCTCAGCAAACAAACTGAATATACGTGCCTGGCTGCGTGTCAGTCGTCGATGCAGTCGCCTGACCATTGCTTTTGTCCTTCTCCTTCTTTCGCGCCTCTTGTTCGATGTTTAGCGACCTGCAACAGTCACGTGTGCTAGCAATTTCTCTTATAGCTGCTGACAAAAAGCCTGGGGCCAAGTGGCGGCTTGATAATGGAACAAGGAGGTGGCCCCATCCTCAATTCCTGCACACGCCCTTAAACAGAAAAACCTGTTTATGCCAGGGAGGAGACCAAATCCAGGAAAACAAGACCAATTCGTTCAAAAGCACACAAAATTGCTATTTCCGACATTACGTAAGCCCGAGTAGATCACGGCTGGCATCCATAAATATAAGTTTGCAAGGGATAAATGTGCGAGTCCGTGGCCGCATTCTCGGACAGGAACGACATAAAATGGTCAGGCAATGATGGACGATCAAATATGGTCAATTATATGCAAAAAAGATTCATTTGGACTCGACGTCACGGTCATTCCGCACCAGCGCAATGTGAGGTTCCCCAATTTGAATATGGGTCAACTGAGGATGCGAATTATTGTCCTAAGAACCACCACCGGCTCCCAGCGGATATACTGGGTTTCAAAAACCGTATATCATGTTTTCCATGCGCATATGACCGAAATGGCTTGTTTGTGAGACATGACTGTCCCGCCCACTCACCCAGACAGTATTCAAGTGTCCCGCCATATCACGCAATCAATAGTGTACGAGGCAAGGACAGGACACAAACAAGAGAGCATCAACTCACCTGAAGCTACCATAAACGATCAATAAAATGGCAATGAAAAAAGTTGACACTCGGGACGTGTCGATCAAGGCGTACGCCCTATAAAAAAACCACCGTTAAAACACATTTCGATAAACAAAATCGAATGAGTTACAAATGGAGCATCGCAGTCAATTATCGAAGGCACTTAGTGGGTTCTATACAATTAGGAATTAACCAAACCGAGAATCTACATCAACAAGAAAGGCAACGGCTCGGCCATCACAGCTGATATTGCAGCCTGACAGTTCGTAGCAGCAATCGACTCGACTCTTGATGGAGTGAAAGAACACAAGAACTGGATACGGCCCGCACTCGTATTCGTACGGAGGGGACCACGTGTTTCGTGTCCGTCAGCCGGCACAAACCACCCGTTGACGCTCGTCGACGTCCAGATATATAGTCAGACTAGAAGAGACAGCCCCGCGATGCAATAACGAAATTCCGTTGTCCGGACTCGAGAGACGCGAAAAAGTATACGCAACGGCACGGTATCTCTCCAGTAACTGTCAGACGTGTAGAACGCGGGCAGGGCGTAACCACATCGAAAGACCAAAGTACCCATACTCGTGCAGGCCACTAACGCGCTCTACTTGAACCGACGACCGTGAAACCGGGACCCTAATCATTCCATTTGCCCAAATACACTTGTCCTATCTCCATTTTTTTGGACTGTCCACGAATCGCATGATCGGTACCCCCTCCAAACACTTGGAGCACATACGCAGCGCGACAATGACACGAGCATTATTAGTCAAAAAGGGAAATAACCTGTCAATGACCTGTCGACTGAAACCAGTTCCCGTCACTACGACACTCCGCTGTTTTCCACTAATCGCCAGTGCATGACATAGTTCGCTGAGAGAAAAAAACAGACTGGCTTACCAATCCAACTCGGCGCCCATTCTGATTTCAAAAATATCCGAAAACGCCACAAATTCTCAACAGCGAGCGACTAAGCACGTTTTTTTGCACCAATGTAAAAATGCGATAAATCTTGTTGCGGTCGCTAAAATCAAACTCCATAGCTCCAGACCCAGTAATCGGAAGACCAAGACTACGTACAGCTGGGTGACTTACTCAGGTCGGAATCAACCTACCGCCACTCGGGGTACCGACAGTGCGAGGCTCCAGCAGCAAAACAAATGCGTTATAAAAGTGACCACCAACTGGTCGACCTTGTTTACAAGAGTCCAGGTAATTTGCGTGCGATAACAAATTCGTGGTTGCCGTTGTGATAACAGTAGAGGCAACTGAAAAACTAGGTAATATCCAACTAGCCTCGACGACAACCCCAACCAGCAAGCAGTTGCGGCGCCGCCAGCCGAAAACAATGATTGGATTGAGTTCCTTGAAGTCCACATCCGCTGGCTTGGAGCCACAGCCATATTTTACCGACCGCGCGAGACTCAGACTCCCAGTAAAAGTTATACTGAAAAAACTTTGGTTTTTAATAAAACCGGCTCACAATTTCGATATAACCAAGTGTAATATGAGGATTTTTTAATCCTTGCTTCAAGCAACATGTGTTAAACTCGCTGGCGGTTTGCAATCTGAACCATAATTTTATCAAGGTTGTCGCATCACTTTTAAGCAATCTTAGAATTTTGTTTTGTTTTTGGTGTCTGCATGTCTTGCTTTTATCGAAAATGTTTTTAGAAGAGAGATATTAAAAGTTTCAGCGAAATTAAGCAAATTGTATTCGAGATTACAAGCAGAAATATTGACATTGCACAGGTGCCTACTTCCTCAAGAGTTGCGCGGAAATGGATGAAATTCCGATCGAAAAAGTTGTGATCGATTCGATGGTCGAAGTCGTGGTCGAAGGGGTGCGATATCGTGGAACTGTGGTTCGTTTTGACACGGACTCGGCAGGAATCACGCTGAAAGATGGTATGATTCATTTTTCTTCCTATTGTGTTAAGTCTAGGCAAAATGGTTTCCAAAGTTCTTTTTGAGTTATGTTTGTTGTCGGACTCGAAATTATGACTTCTGTAACGTAATGTAACCTACAATTAGCCGGAATAGGCATTTTGCAAATTTATGTTCCAGCTAAAACGATCAAAGACGGGAATGAAATCTCTGCAATTGGGCAACTGCGCTTTATTGGAGACGAAATCGAAGACAGTAAATACAATAAAGACAGCTGTCTCTCCATTGCTGTGAACCATCTTTCTTGTTTTCAGTTCGTTTTGTGGACGAAGAAGCAGCTCTGCGCAAAATGGAGTAAGCGTGTTCATTTGTATTCAATTTTTCTATCCGTGATCGTGCCCCTATTTTTCAGTCCGAACTATTTGCTGATGAAGCCTTTCCGCAAACCCGCTCATCTTCGTGGCCAGTCAACACCGACGGATGAAGAAATTATAAAGTTTGGACGGTCCGATGTTAAAGAGGAAGAAGCAGGTGAAGCAAGAAACTTATTCAATTTTGACTTTTTCAGTCCTGAGATATCCTATGCTCGATGCATTTTAGCCGAGGGCGACATTCCATTTGGGTCGTCTTGGTCCAATTCAGCCAAATCTTTGGTCGTGGATCAAATGGAAGAATTCCAGAAAGCGGTTAGTAAATGCAATCAAATTTCTTTAATCTTAGTTCCTTTTTAATCGACGAAAGCTTTTTAGATTTCTCGTTTAAAACATCATAAATCTTTGGTTGTATCGGGTGAAGGCGTTATGCTTTCGAGACAAGGCGATCTATGTTGGCTGATTGTAAGCCTCGTGCTGACACCGCAGTCCGTGCGAAATGCTAGTGAACATTTCCTTACAGATCGGAACTCAGGACATTATTTACTTGTTCGATATGCTAGCTTTAAACGAAACTGTTTGGAAGGATGGATTAACTGAAATTCTCCAATCAATGCGGGTCACGAAAGTGAGAAACTACTGTCTTGGTTAGCGATGAATTTATATATTTTTTAGTTTCAGATAATGCACGACTGTCGATTTTTGTCCGATTACTTATTTCATAAACACAGGATTTTTCTGGAGAACGTGTGGGACACTCAAGTAAGCAGTCTTTGCTTTCGTTAGTGCGGTTGAGTTCAGCAAGTGTGTGTTTAAGGTGGCTCGGGTGGTTGTGTACAAACAGCATCACGGGGGTGATTTACCACGTTTCGTCGATTCCTTGCCAAAGACTCTGCAGGACGTCCTGGGTGTGGATCCAAATAAGTTTCCTATCCTGTGGTACCGTTCGTACGCCTTGAAGGTAAGACCAGCCTGAGAATGAATTGCCATTACAAACGTGCAAGACTTGGTTTTCAGGAGGATCAAGCTATCTGGCGACAGCGACCGCTGCCCAATGATCTGCAGAAAGTTCTGGAGGCTCAGGTGATTTACTTGTGGGAATTGCGAAACGCTTTAATGGAGAAGATAATGCTAGACTTGACCATGGGTGTCGAAATGTATTTGAAAGTCGTCCGCGATGCCAAGAATTCGGAAGTCGGCTCCCTGTTGGTGAGCTTTATAATGTATTCCTAATAGGAAAAGATAGTCTGTGTTTTTATTTTAGAAAAGCAACTTCCTTTTGCCTTTGGATTTTTTTAAAGCCGCTGACGCTTCGAAGGACCGTTACGCCGAATCCAAGTGCACGTCTTCCATCGACCCGCTGAGTGGATATCGCGAAAGTATGGGACGGTTGTCGTATTGGAAAGTTCGCTTTTCGCGTGATGCTTATCACGGGCAGAAGCAGAAGGATGGCGGTAGGCGGCTGGGAGACCAGAGCGGTTTAATAATGAGTAGTGTGTCTTGTAGGAGCGACAGAAGACTGCGAAGAACAACAGTTGGACTGAAATTGGAGTGACCACGTGTGGCGGTCGGTTGTTGAGCTTGCCTGTTTTTAACCGTGGAGTAAAAGTTTTAAGGAAATTAGCTGGCGAGCATTGTCGTGTACGGTTTCGTGGACCGTGCAGTATTTGAATGTGTCGTCTTGAATGGTTGTTTGTGATGATACGCGCGTTCTTGTCTGCAGCTCAAAATCGAGAATGCCATTGCCAGTGCAAGCAGCGATGGCGTTGAATGCTGTCGAACCAATGGAACTGGGCGACGAAAGCGGCGACTTGGGCGGCCGTGATCAGCAGTCGTCGGAGGATCACTTAGTTTATAACCCGACTTTGGTAAGTTTGTTGGTTTCTGTTTGGCAATGTTCTCAGGTTCAGTGGTTGTGTGTTGTGGTCATTGCGTCGCCCTGATTTGTTCAGGACTTGGAGCAATACGCCAACAATTACAAAGGTCTGGCTCGAATATATCGATTGCTCTACGCGGCCGACCATTGTCCTCCGTTGCGCGTGGACGCGCTGTTGATGGCATTGAATTACGTTCAGGCGCATACGTACAACTGGCAGATGTACCAGCAGATTCACACCAAGTTGGCGCAGTAAGTGGGCTGTAGTGGTCGACAGAGGATCCGACCACTGCTTACTGCTCTTTTATGTCGAACAGGGTCTCGAGCGAACCGGACGTGGTTGCGGGGAGTGATGGGCAACGGCAGGTACCTCCGTACGATGCGCAGTGGGTCGAACAGATCATGAAGAAAGGGTCGATGAAATTGGACAAGTTGGATACTGATCTCAAACATTATAAGAGCAATAGCATCAAGGAGAGCATCAGGTGAGACAACTCGGGTGGGTGGGTGCTGTATTTTCTGAAATAAGGCCCCAGGAGGTTCATTTTTTCCAACCCTATCCAGAATTGAGGGAGGTCTCAGTGTCACCACAATCACGATAAGAAGCCTCGCAAATTTGCGTCTCCGCATCAAGTCAACAACCTTCATATGCCCTCATAGCCTCCAATATTTTCATTTTTAAACTTCCACTTTAAACCACACGCATTAGCCAACTATTGCATCAAAAACACTACATTTCGTGATGCTACATGAACGTAATTCAAACATACGGTTTTTACATGACTCCGTGGGGGGACATATTTTTCAATCGAGGTCTGGAAGCGGGCTTTGGGTGAGGGAGCTCATCAACAGTAATTGCGTAATCGCGTTCGTCTTATAGGCGAGGCCAAGACGATCTGGGCGAGCACTATCTGGACATGGGCGAGCTAATGAACGCGTTAAAGTGTTTCTCGCGTGCGCGTGATTACTGCACGACCAACAAGCACGTGATATCAATGTGCTTCAACGTCATCAAGGTACGAGCGCCTTTGTCTTGACATTGCTGTTTCCTGACCCTCTTTCGTTTCAGGTCAGCTCATATTCCCAGAATTGGTCGTTGGTTCTTAGTTACGTGAACAGAGCTGAGGCTACGCCAGACTTGTCGCAGGTCAGTAACCTAATTGCTGTTGCTGAGTTCTTAACAAAAATAGAACCATTGAATTTTAAGCCACAAACGGGAAAAGACGCAACGACGAGTCGCCTTCAGGCGTTGAGCAAATTGAAAAGTGCGGCCGGATTGGCTGAGCTAGCAAATAAGAAGTATAAAGCGGCGGCCAAACAATTTCTACAAGTCAATTTCGACCATTTGGATTATCCTGAAGTAAGTCTATCAAATGGGCGAGTCTTGCGTGCTTGACTATGATTTATAATTTCAGCTAATATCTGCGAGCAATGTGGCTATTTATGGAAGTTTGTGCGCCTTGGCTTCCTTCGACAGGCACGAATTACAGAAATCGGTTATCGGGAATACGTAAGTGGGGGGGGGGGGGGGGAAGTAGGGCAGATATACTGAGAAAACGGCCTCGGGTGGGAGGATTGATCGTTGAGCCAGTGTAGCCTGCCATTGTTGCCAGAGTGCACCGGAAGTGTGCGGGCAGGTTAAGGGGTTCCCCCCCACCCCGCCAGAGTTATGTCCGGCGCTCAAAACGTGTTAAGAGTAGCTCTTGTCTTTTTCAGAAGTTTCAAGCAATTCCTCGAATTAGAACCGCAAATGAACGAGATCATCAACAAATTCTATGAATCAAAATACGCTTCTTGTCTGAAGTTGCTGGACGAAATCAAAGTAGGAAGGGGATCTTGTTGCTCAGCTGTTGTGTCAATGAGTCTTTTTCAGGATAATCTGATGATCGATTTGTACCTGGCCCCGCACGTGAATGCTCTGTATTCGATGATGCGGAATCGCGGTTTGATTCAGGTAAGATGACGTTTCATTCAAGGGGGTTATGTTGCAGTTGCAGTGCAAATGTTTTAGTATTTCTCGCCTTATTTATCGGCCGATATGCGACGCATGGCCGCTGCGTTCAACACGTCGGTGGCATCGCTAGAAGACGAGTTAATGCAGTTAATATTGGACGGTCAAATCAAGGCCCGCATCGATTCGCATAACAAGATCATGCACGCCAAAGACGTGGATCAGAGGGCGTCCACTTACGAACAGGCATTGTTCGCTGGACGGGCCATTCAACAGCGAACTAAGGTAAAGGCCAGTTTGGACCAACTGTGACTGCCAGCCAACCAGCTGTGACTGCAACTCGTACGTCTGTTTTTCCAGGCGCTGGTACTGCGGGCTGCTATTCAACGAGCCAACATCTGCGTGAAGGTAAGAAGTCTACAGTAGGTGTGAGATTTCACGCTTTATACGAGGCTGGAAAACCTGGAAAAGTCAGGAAACCCAAGAAGTACCTGGAAAATCAGAATTTTTGAGCCGAAACTGAGAGGCTGGATTTTGGGGTTTCAGTTTACGAATAACCCGCCTTTTTTAATAAACCTGTTGAGCATGCTGGAAGTCAGTAAATCAGTTTATTAGCCGTGGGACTATGTGAGAAAAATCAGAGAAAAGTATTTTTCGACCTTGTATGAATCCTGGATTTGAATTTGCGTGACTTGGTTTACGTTGCAGGCATCGTCGAGGGAAGTTAATGTGATAAGTGGCAATGAGATCACTGTAACGCCAACCAATAGCGGCCCCTCGTCACCCCGCTGAAGGATCAAGCCCGCCAAGGACGGATGAGACTTGGCTTTGCTTCTTATGACGTTATAACAACGCCTGGTTGAGTTTTGTGTTGGCTAAAGTAATTGAGTGATGCGGTGTTTCATACGGGAACGAGGAATGACGAATTGGTAGGAGTGCTTGAACTGTGAAATAGGGATCTAGAGTGAACGGGATGCTGTTCTCATTTGTATACTAACGTTATATAAACAAGAAGGCTCAAGCGGACGTGAGCTTATCGACTATTTCTCCGATCACCTTGGCCGTGTTCGAGGTTGGGTAAGTGCGCACGTAGTCCTCGCCTCGTTCCATGCAGGCGGCTAGGTTGGGCTCGATCGGAATGCGACCTGAAATGTGGTTTGGATTGGGCGGACCAGTCATGGTTGGCAGATTCCAGGTCCTTTGGAAGTGTGTTTGGATGGCATTCAAGGGGAGCGCATTCACTCACCGAGGAAGGGGATGCTGGCGTACTGGGCCAGCCACTCTCCCCCACCCGTCGAGAAGACGTTGGTGCATTCGGTGCAGTGCGGGCACACGTAGCCGCTCATGTTCTCGATCACGCCCAGCACTTTCAAGTTGGCCTTCTTGCAGAATGTCCATTCTCGTCGGACATCAGCAACGGAAATGGCCTGAAATGGGCACCAAGATTAGAGGGGAACGGAGGCGAAAGGGGGACTCACCTGAGGGGTGGTGACCAGGACTGCTCCGTCCGGGTTCATGTCTCGGATGCCCTCGACCAATGATATGTGCTCGTCGCTGGTGCCTGGCGGGGTGTCCACGATCAGGTACTCGATGTCGCCCCACACAACGTCCGTCAGGAATTGTTTGATCATGGCTGCAACGAGCGACGGCACTGACGATGAGAGCCTGGCCGAGGATAGGCACGCCTACTCACCATTCTTCTTGGGTCCCCTCCACACCACAGCATCGTCCGGGTTGGCCAGCAGGAACCCGATGGACATGACGGCCAGCCTCTGCTCCTCGTCCACGTACACGGGCACCCACCCGTGCGACGACTGGTGCACCTTGCGCTCGTGCAGGCCGAGAATCTTTGGCACGCTCGGTCCGCACAAATCCACGTCCAGCAGGCCGACCCGACGACCCCGGTTCGACAAGGACAGCGCCAGTTGGGTGGCCACAGTGCTCTTGCCCACGCCCCCTTTGCCAGACAACACAACAATGACGTGCGGCGGCCGCCTGCCCTCGCTCGATCCATCTCCGTCCATGATGGCGAACTGAAACGAATGAGTCATGAGCAGTCACTCTGACACCTTCAAGTAGCCATGGCCGTCCAGGGATGCAGTGGGCACACACGCGTGACAACACTCTTTACTTATGCCTGGTCAAGTGCTTGTATACAGGATATACGATCGGGAACACCACTCTTCAATCTGCTAGTGAACTGCATGTACACAAAAGGTGGCTGGATGGGGGTCATGAATGCCTAACATCCAGCTCAAACCGGCCTACCACTTTACACGTATACACAAACAGAAAAATCATCCGCGCCGCATCGATTAGACCGTTCTCCATGCCTACCACGACCAATGACTACCCCGATCCTACTCTTCGTAATGGCGGCGGTATTATGAGCTTTATCCGGAGACCCATCGACTACCTTATCGCATAGTTATCCTAAGAACAAAAGCAGCCAGCCTTCAGATACATCCCATCAAACAAAAAATAAATTCTACCATTTTGGATAAAGACTAAAGGAACACGTCCGCCGTTCAGACCACCTCGCCCTCGCAGTGCACAAAGAATATCTTTCACGAGCCATACATATCCATCGACCATTAGAGAATTAGTGCACGAGAGCTAAGGATAGGAAAGGAGGAGAGACGCCTAGATTACGCGCAGCAAAAAGGCAATAGCCAAACATCAACAAGCGCATTACAGCCTAAACTGGGTATTCTTCAAACGGGAACCGCGAATTAGAGGGGCGGACAAGCGAACGCGTACATATTCATGAAATCAACTAGCCCCACCGCTTCCGCCGGCTGCCGCCGCTTGATCACCGTCGACCGCTTGGCTCGCAGTCACTTGCGTGTCGGTGGTTCGACTATTCCCGGACCCCGTCGTTCTGGCCGCCTCGTCGTCATCAGTTTCCTGACTATCCGCTTTCTTCTCCTCGGGCCCGTCATTTTCCGCAAAATTCAACCACGACTGCTCAACAATTTGTTGAACTCGTTTCTCGTATTCACGCCTGTTTTCTTGATACAATTGCGCCGCCAATGAATTCGCCGGCGAATTCGGATTTGGCTCGTCAAGCAACGACTAAAAGCACGAAATCTTGAATATCACTACGCCTTTTCCGGGGATAATTGAGAGGGGATGCCAGGAAGGAGTCCTATCAATCTACCCCACCTCCCTGGCCTGTTGACTTGCTAAATCGACTTGTCTGAGAGAAAGGAAAGTAAGCTAAATGTACTGCACGACTGACCGTGGACACTAGCGCCATATGCTTGCTTCTTAGGCACATAAATGCTAATGTGACAAACAAAACGCAATAAGGAAGAATCAAGTAACTAAACAACCAGGCAAAACTGGGTCCTCCTACATAACTCACCCCCAAAAATATACCAACGGGCGTCTCATAAATAAGACGAGAATATTACCTGAATACTCGTTAGTATGGCTGCAACGTCATAGGTAGGCGACCAACGATTTTGCAAAATATCCAGGCAAATAGAGCCATCCGCGTAAACTAAAACAGAAAAATATAAGCTGTATCAAGAACCTGCTGTGACATGAGGCATATGTGCAAGAGGCCTAGAAGTCAGTACCAAGCTGCAGATATAGAGAGCTCAATTTCTTCAGGCAGGTGCACTTTGGCACAATTTTGTTTTCACCTGACCGCTTCAACCTATAACCCTAAAGCAGCTACGTTTACAGAGTAACTTAGCAGGCTTCAAGGCCACATGTGCTCCCACAGACAGTCAATCGAAACGAGCTACTCGCAAAAGTTCAGCCCTGCTAGAGAAGGAAGTAATCAAAAAGCAAAAAAGCCAAACGCCTGAAGACGACCAAAAAAAAAGCTTACCGTTCGGATGAAACATTTTCGAAATAAATCTAACGCTAGGCGGTTTATTTGGATAATCTTCGGTAAATTCTAAAACTAGTTTGAAGGTACCATCCTCGAAAGGCGTATCTTGGGGTCTGAAAACGGAGCGGATACCGACATAGGCTAAACTGAATGAAGCAAACAGCAAGACCAGATTGTACGTGCAAGCAACAGAGGCTACTCACCCGAAAATAATCGCGTGCCAAACCAAAATGTTATCCTCGGTAGGTGCACCGCTAACGCCAGCCGGTGGGTCTTCTTGAAGCCTAAATTCAGAGTTTCAAAGATATGTATGAGCATAGGCTTATACTGCGTGCCCAAATACATAAAAAACTCTACGACAACGTACTTTTTGAAATCCCGCATAAGTCTCCTTCGCGCGGGGGTCGACATGGCTATTAATTAGAGTAGTGTACAATCTCGTCTGTCGAAGCCACTCGAAGTTCAGGAAAAATGGAAGAGTGAAATAGGTACAATAAATATTCCGCTCAAAATGAATTCAACGAGAATTAGAAAATAGTGACGAAAAGAAATGATTAATTTTTTAAAAAGGCCCTGCAGTTTTAAGTCCTTTCTAGTTTTGCGTGCTTTTTGGAAGAAAAGTAGAGATTACGCAAGTCACACGATTAGCTCCAAACCACAACATTGGATTGGATTGGCAGCTGCCTGCCGTCGAATGCGCACACGTCACTCACGCGCACTGTCACCTCATGGAGACTCGTCATAAGCAGCAGATTATCTGAATATCGCAAAGGGCGCGTATTTTGAAAATCAAGGTGGGGTTCTACCGTTTCTTGCGGTATATCGCCTAATGCACACAAGTTCAAAACTGTACATTTTGTTTTCTCATCAAATTCATCCCACTTTCAAAAAAAAACAAACAGATCAAACATTTGCCCGAACCCGACTATGGACGTAAAACTCGAATCAAAACACTAAATTTAGAAACACATTCGGATTAGTAATTATCTTTCCTCTGGCCTGGGTTCAAGCTTACATTCGATGCCATTGGCTACGCAGTCTTCCTGAATCGCTTACGAAACGGTAATTCACGCTCGCTACTGTTGCAGGACGAGCTGGGGGCGGACGTGCATCGCGACAAAGAGCGCAGAGATTCATTTTCGCTTTTCAATTTGGCCAATTCTTGTTGCAAATTTGTGATTTCTTCCTGAAATGGAGCGTATCGATATTTCACTGGTTTTCATGCGAATTCCATCAATGATACGATTTGCCTGAGTCAGTGACGAATATGCGCTAAAATGATCACTGATAAGAGCTCCCCTTCCTTATCAGTGATCGTTCTGTTCACATCCCAACACTGATAGTGTCACTGAAGCAGCAACAGTCCTCCTGTACGAGCATGAGTCGGCAGTGACACTCGCGTTGATGTCCCTGTTTGAGACTCTGTCACAACCTCACCATGGCCTGGTCAGCTTTCTCTTGCCAATGGGTCATTTTCGATTCGATTTCCCGCTCCCGATTCTCGAACCGACGTCGGTATTCGTCCACGGCGAATCGGACTGCACTGTTCGTCATCTCATTCAGCGAGTACTGTAAAGTGCAAGCGGTCAACGCTGGCAGGGGAATGAGCCTAGTATGACCCCTGTGCAAGCAGCACCCCGTTTTCTATGGCACAACCTCCAAAAATCATAAGCAGTTCACTTACACTCGGGTGCACTTTGACCACAGGCAATTTGACGCGTGTGTATTCGACCAATTTCTGCTTCAGTTGATTGTTCGCTTTGATAAGCTCGCTGATACGACCCTCGAATAGAACAAGCTTACTACAGGCGTGGTACAGAAATCATGTTATACGCGTGAACTAATCGATAATTCAGTTATCGATTGTCGTGACTTCTGGTGTACAGCGAGTTCAGCAGTGTCTCGACATAAAATGTTGTGAGCTGTCTTTAGAAATTCCATATCTCGTCTGGGCTCCGGCCTACTGCACACATCTAGTCATACAGAACAGAGGGGAACTTCTAGAGCATCTACAGCGCTGTACCCTACACAGAGATTCCGTGTCACATAACAGAGATCACGATGATAGCGACGATGACCATCATCATTACATCGTGATCACCAATAATCGATTGGTGATCACGATTGAGGCTAATACACGGCACATGATGAACACGATTGGTGAACATGATTTGAAGCCAATGTCCTGATCGATATTGGCTTCAAATCATGTTTTGCCGTGGTACCACGAGTAATACGACCCCTCAGATCTCAACGAATCGATGACCTCACCTTCATTTCGTTGTTCTCCTTGGCCAACACCTTGTTCGCCATTTCTACTTGCGCCATTTGGTTCAGCACTTCCTTCACTTGGCGTTGAACGATCGATTGAATCCTAAATCAAAAATCAGTTTCGCCCCCTGGTTTGGGCGAGGGTTTGAGATGCCATGATTCGGAAGAGGTCGAGGCGCCACCAGGCATGTCTGACCCGGAGAATCGAATCGATTGCTGCGCGTCGAAGATACGAGACCCTTTTTGGAAGGTCCCCCCAGGGAGGTTCTGATGTCACGATTCCCAAAGTGTCTCCTCTTACTTTCCCTCTTTCAATCGTTGAATCTCGGCTTCTAAAGATTTATTTCGGAATGTCAGTCGTTGCACTTCCACTTGCAAGCGTTCTCGTTCTTCTTCCCGAACTCGAATTCTCGGGTCCCGATTGTAAGCCAGAACCGATGGAGTGGGCAACATTCTCTCGAAACACCTGAATGCCCCAGGCGGGTGCAAATTTGGATCCATCAATACAAACAAAACGATTTCTACCAACTTCAATGCTGTACGTTTGCAAAGTGAGTGGCTGCTGTGGGAGTCAGGCGCACTGCTTCCAGCGGGGAAGTGTAATGCGCGCACTGTGATGCCCCACCAACCCTCGCAGAGGCGTTGTCAGTGGAGCCTCACAACACAATGCCTCTGTTTACTTACACACTCATGGCCAATTACACATTCAGCCCGCTTCTCCGTACACGTCACCAGAGGCTATCACCGAATGCTCGCATCACATAGTCACACACAAGGCTGCCCGCTACATAGCGAAAGTGACATAAATAGGGAATACGGATACAACCATGCCAAGTGACCACCAGAAAATAGTGAAGGCTACAACCGAGGAGAAATGATCTTTAGATCGTCCGCCCAACAACCAGCTTCTATACAATAGGTCTTGGTGCGTGCAGTCCGTACACATCGGTGTCCAACTCGGGAACGTGGCTGTTGGCGGTCGAGGCCGAGGCTAGCTCCTCCGCCATGCCCGCCGGAGGCTGGGCACCCAGGAAGGAAAAGAATTTGTTGGCATAATTGGCCATTTGATGCCTGATGGTTGGCACCAAGGTGTACTGCACGCGATAGGCGAACCGGCTGGCTGACGAGCCTTCGACTTGCGACAGGATCATGACAACTTGACGATGCATGGGCGGAATGACGTCCACGGTCACCAGGGCCCCTCGAGTACTAACCGCGTTATGCGACTCGGTACAGTCGCACTGCACGTTTAGTATGGCATCCTTGTTAAAGTTGGCGACCATGACCGCCACGCCCGTCCAGTTCTTCTTCAGGTAATACACGACGACGCCTGGTACGTCCGTGCCCATCGTGGCCGCGTCTCGAAGGAACATTTGTATCATGCAATCGGCCAGCACGATCGGGTTCACCGAACGCACCTGAGCAGCCAGAGCTCTGGCGCTGTGCACGGCGACCACGCACTTGGGTATTTCCGAATCAGCCAGCCGCATGCCCCAATGGTTGAAGGCGAACCAGATCATTATGTACTGGCCCTGCTGCAGAATGGCATTCAACGTGACGAACGGTCGGATGGCGTGATCACTGCGAGCCACCAGTTTCGCGGGGCGTCCGAATTCGTCCACTGAGAATATCATCACAGATAAGTCCAGCACGCCGTGCTTGGTCGGCTTCTCATTCCTACAATGTAGACACTCGTAACTCGCTGCGTCGTTATCGTGTGCTAAAGATTGCCAAGGCACAGTGATACAGACACAGCAGGGCCTCCAACCTCTTTGCCATCCCTCTGCATGGCCAGCCTAGCACTTGCCCGGACAGGTTCTCCCATCAATGCTCACCTCACATTCGGCTGGTACAAAGCAACGTCGACTTCTGTCGCTTCCTGCACGGCGAGTTCGGCCACGTAAACGAAGTTCCGTCGACAATGCGGCGGCAACAAGCCAGCCAATCGTAACTCACGCCAGTTCACTCGGTATCGACACGCGTCAACTGTGTCAAAGTACCTAAACAGCACGAGTTTCATTCGGCACCCTCACAAACAATATGACAAGCCATCCTCACCGACAAAAGTCTTCATAGGGCATCCAAAAAATACCATCTCGAAACCCTTCGGGCAGCAGCTCTGCCAACAGTTCCGGCGTCCACAAACTAGAATGCTCGGACCACGCTCCATTCCAAGAGAAGTGGCCCCACGGATTCCGACATTTCACCAATCTAAACACCACGCCTACACAATGGTGCATGTGACGTTCAATACCGTCATACCTCGCTCCGTTCACTTCCCGCACGTCCAACAATGAGTAAGCGTGCAGGGGTTCCAGACCAACTAGATGGTACTCAGCTTCCTGGCCTTCACGATCACCACCGCAAGATGCGCCCATTAGAGACCTACGCGACTGGCTATCTGAATGGGAACCTTTATTTCCCATCAGCACTTACTTGGCATCCTTCATGCTCAACAACTGTGCCCAAATCACGTCTGGGTCACGCTCGTGGGCATCTTCGGGGTCGCTATGGCCTGAAATTGACCAGCCTTATCGTCAAGCCGCTCCTCACTACGCTATGCATACCTGGCAAATGCAACGCTTCCGCAGGCGCTCCAGTCAAGACAGCCAAGCCTTCGATCGTGCGACCAGCCGTCAACGCCTCGTAACTTCCATAAACTTTGGCTAAAGCCTTCTCGATCAATGGTACCCACAGCTGATTGCGCTTAGCCTTGAACAGGTGATCGGCTGAAACCACAATTAGGCTAGTACATTATTTATCGATTACCTTCGAGTATATCATGACACCACTCATGGCGCACGGAAACAAGTCGTCCACAACCACCACACGCCACTGGCCATCGATGCACAACCGAATCTGATAGACACCTTCTGGACAAATCTGTTTGGTCATGACGATATTGTCCAGTATATCCATCCGTTCCGAGACCACAGCCAGAGCAGATAAGAACCAGCAATTTCCCAGAATACCTGCCAACGAAGCAAGTAGACCCCTTCTCGGCGAACACACCACGTCTCATACCTTGTACAATATCCGATGGCTTCGGTGAATTGCAAACCGTCCATGGAAACAGAAATCGCTCGAGTAGATTTGTGATTCGAGCAGGTCGTCGCCATTGAACGGATGGTAGCTGACGCCGCTGATTGTCCTGAGACCGTCTCAGCGTCAAATTGGTTGGTGGGAATGAATCATCGACGAATGGCTGTTTGTTCTGAAAGCAAACAAACCACAAACCTGGACTTGGCTCGCAGCTGAGTTAATAAAAGCCCTTGTTCTTACCTGGCGACAGAATAACAATATATTCTTATATTGCTCATTGGCTTCGCTCTCTTCGATGGCTCGCAATGCCTCCATAAACTCGCTCTCTTGTTTACACGGCAGTAACATCGGCGGTTCATGCGGGGCAGCGACCGCAGTCGATGGGCGTTTTGGAGTTATCTTGGCTGCGGTTGCCGATGCACCCGTCTCGTGCTTCCCATCGCCACTGCCAGCGTTTTTCTTAAAACCACAAATCTCGCATCGAGTGACGTTCATTCGATTACTGAACGTGCACTGAGGACAATGCCACTGATCTGATTTCGCTGGGGTTGGGGTTGACTTTGGTGTTGAGGGATTGACTTCGTTGCATACGGAACATCGGGTCGCACTAAAAGAGTTATCAGTCAGTTGGCTCCTTCGGTTGTACACATACACATCTTGATTATATTTCCTAGACCTGAATCCGCTGTGTTGTTGGTCATGAACCCCCATCGGTCATAAGCAAACCCTCATCGACAGATCCCGTCCACCCCTCAATAACTCTACAAAAGCACCAGCAGGACGGTTGCAGATACACGTAAGGTGACCCCAAGCTGGCCAGACTTCGAAACTTTAAAGCAAACTCACTTAAGCGAATTCAAGAAGGTGCATTTGGGGCACGGCCATTCTTTCCGAGAAGTTTGACCGTTGGTGATGGCAGGAGGCGTGACCAAGCGAGGAGTGTAACAGATCTGGCATTGCTGAGCCGTTTCAGATACCGGATTATCGTAAGAGCACATATGGCAGGCCCACGATTTTGATTCCGGCAGCTTTCCCGGTGCGATCGACGAGGCACTGGCCATGGAACTACCACTTTCGTCGGGAACCTGGGCGTTGGGCATTGGCAACGGAATATCGACACAATTATCACAGGCTAACAAAATCGATTGATTTGTATGAGGTATCTAAACACACAAAGATACCTTATTAGGTCTACAAAACATTTTTCAGTCGCTGCATTGCTCCAACACAAGATGGTCTTCCCAGTTTCGCCTCCCCACCGACGCTCCTTATAATCAATGGACGGACTAACTCATGCTTTACATCATTGCGATGGGCGGACGGAGACTGAAGGTATGACGCGTAAGTGCATCGAAAAACAATGATACAGCCACCATCAGGAGGACCTGGCGGATGGGCTTGGTTAGCGAGAATCAACGCAGCCTGGTCTGCCCAGAGGTAACAAGCTGCTGATAGAAGAAACAAGAACTGATAAGAAACGCCCAATGGCTCTCGGTCAAGTACAATCAGGTACATGCAACCAACGTGATAGAAACTTGTTACGTGCAAATCCAAAACCCGGCAGGCTCACCTATCCGATTGGTCGGAATGTCGCCACTCGTAATGGTACCTGCGAGATTTTGAAGGTAGGAGTGAGGAATACTGTCACCGTTAAGAGTAATACAGAGCTTGAAAAAGTCAAGCTGCAAAAGCTAAATGATTCACCCTGGAATAAAAAACCTCAATGAATTCGTCACCGTCCAATCCATCGTGGAAGAAAACTATAAGACACGCCCATCCATACCTCCGCCATGAGTTGGCAGCTTCATTTAGCCGCTAGAAGCAGACAATGCCGCAGGTTCAAGCGCTAGGCGGGATATTCAAAAACTAGACGGGTGGGATCGATCCTAGTGAACGTGGTGAGGCTGACAAGTGAGCTAATTTGCGTCGGTAAATATTGTTCCTACCCTCAAATTGCCCCTAACCCTCAAAATTAGATGTAATCTTTCACAGGCCGCTGGAAAGTCAGCACCAACAGTTCCATGAAATTTTTGGATGCGCGATAAGTTCTGCGTCCATGTCGAAGTGACCCTTTGGGAGAGTGTACAGTCGGACTGCTGGCAGTCAGTTGGGCTTGCGTTGTGGTTGTGCGAGGCTGCGTGTGCTCTGCTTGAACTCGCCTGCGTTTGCGAATACGATCGAGTGTGTTTGGGCGACGAGAATGGCACCGTTGGTGAAGGCGACGGGTTTGGACGGGTCGATGACGGGCCTTGGGGACGCGATCGACGGGAGCGGTGCCTTGATTCTGGTTTCGACGATGGTCGTCGGTCTGCTATTCGTCCTGTTCGCGGCCATCGTGGCTCTGCTTTGCGCGTGCGGAGGCGAGAAGAAGGGTGACGACAAGGTCAGTCGGGGCTCCCTGGGTGTCGGTCATTTACGGACCCAGTCTCGTTTAGGATGGCGGCAAGAAAGCTGAGGTCGTTCCACCGCCTTCCAGTCAACTGGGTGCTTCGGGTAAAGCGGAGCCAGGAGCGAGCAATAAATCGCCGGCGCCTGGTGGCAAGTCGGGCCGGTAAGTGCCAGCATTCTCTGTTAGCCTCGGGTGCAGACCCCCGATTGCTTGCAGCGGCGAAGCGCACAAGACAAAGATCACGTTGACGCCGCCGGGAGCCACTTGCCCGCCGCAATACATCCCCGACGACGAAGACAAGACGGTGAACGTGGAGGGCCTGCTGAAGAAGGCCTGACCCGACCCAGTGCAATGATCACTTCCAGTCCCTGACGATCACATGATCGCCTCTTTGACGGTTGCCCTTGTGATTTTGTGATACTAGCTGTGTTCTACTACAGTATCGATGCATGGTCTAGCGAAAATGCTAAGGATGGACAGGTGAAATGCTGTCTGTGGTTGCGGGATGCTATGAGTGAGTGTTTATTCGGTCATCAACGAACATGTCTGGCAAGCCAAACGTATTGGCGATGCAACAAGGCAAGTACAGTACACAGGCTCATAACCCGCAATCCAACACCACGGTGTACACGGCTCCAACTGTATTCCGTACAAGTTAGCCCGAACCCTACTTCGGCGGGCAGATAACGGTGAATACCAGTCACGTATGCATGCAGGGAAAAAGGCATTTACAGAAGACAAGTACTAAAACTATGATTTCGAGTACAGTTATTATGACTGGTCTAAATATACTGGCCTACTATAACAATGTCTCCGTACATGATTGCCGTTGTATGGCACGCGCATCCATCCGAGGTACACGACGCACGATTCTTGAAATGCCAGTTTATTTTGCGAATTAAATGAATCAGAACGATCCGAACGAGCCCGTGTTGTAGGGTGGTGGCGGCGGATAGTAACGCAAGACGGCCCCGTTGCCAGCTGGTCTCGCGTTCATCAAAGTCGAAGCCGAAGGCAAGAAGCACGAGCCCGAATTCGATGTGTTGTCGAAGGTGGATGGTGCCGTAAGCAGGTTCGCCGGAGCAGCGCAAAAAGTGTTGTGAGCGGGCATCTGAAACAGAGAGTGGATGAACGCGGAAGGGGGCGCACTGCAGATGGGTTGAGTGATCATGTAAAATGTGTTCCAATACAGCGATCATCAACCACCCGCTCCTTCGTCCTGCCTGCCCTCTCCTTCTTACCGACATAAATTGTGGCCCAGCAGTGGCCGAGGTCGGAATCGAATGGTACATCTGGTGATCCGCGTTGTTCTGGCTGGCCGAATTCTGCCAATTGACCAACTGATGTTGGCCCCACATGAGCCACTGGTCGACCACGGACGGATCCTTGCAGTGCCGTTTCATGCGGCGCCTACAAATCAACAGCACCAGTCAGTACGGCATAAAAACATGAGCACAGAGAGGGTCGATGCTGAGGGACGGGCTGGTACCAAACGCGCCGATCTGATTCACTGATGCAAAGTGGTTCACGGCTGGAAGAGAAGGTTCATTGGCAACGATGAGGATAACCCGCCAAACAAGAACCGCTCCCTTATCGAGCCATTGATCAGAATAAGCAAAAAGCACAGTAAAGAGTCTGGCAAATAACTGGCCACACTCTTTCTTGGCTACGTGATTGTTCATCTGGTGGTGCACCCACCAGATGAACAATCACGGAAGAGGATGGAAGAGGACCACGGGAAAAGCAAAGTTGCTCTATGCTAACGGGAACTGACCACAACTAGTCAACAGTCCTGTGCTAGACCCGTCCATCCTACTGTACAGGAAGGCATCTCGTAGGCAGCGCGCAAAATACGAGCGAGCGGTTACAGTAAGACGTGTAAGTAGGGTAAGCGAGAGGTGCCCATTATCAGCCATCTCATAGTCAGGTCTCAAAATCTCGCTCACCTGCGTCTGCAGTTCCCGGGTTCGAACTGATCTTCGCAGTTCTTATCCAACGTCCAATAATTTCCTTTTCGATCGGTGGCCGATTGAGGGTCCTTGGCGATTTTTAAGAAACAGTCGTTGAGGGACAGATTGTGACGCACCTGAAACGGGCAATCTGCAGAACACATCGGGCCCGAACCTAGAGTGTATGCAAGATAGGTCGAACCAACAAATTAGTCGGGACGAAAGACCCAGGGCCAAGCTCAAGCAGCCCATTCGAGCGAGTTTAATCCCACCATCGTGAACAACTCTCGGGCCCGAACCGAACACTACACCACACCCATTATTTACAGTATACTATGTAATAGCATCGACCTCTTCTCCCTCACTTACACTGTTCTGCCAACTCTTACGCCGATTGCCCTCCAAATTCTTGAAATAAGGATACTTGTCCTCAATATAGCCATAGATATCGGCCAAAGTCAGCTTGCCGTCGGCCGATGCTTTGATGGCTTCCTGGATCATGAACACGTACGACACGTTGGGCTTGCCCTCGGCGATGACCAACTTCGACTCCTCCATCTCCTCCTTCTTGGACTTGGTCTTGTGTCCGCCCTGTTGCTGACCCTTGGTCACATTTGCTCGCCCGTCGTCCGCCATTGCCATCGATTCACATTTCGGAATATGCACATCGAAATTCTGGAAATGCATGGATGCACCGTTCAAGTTCGAGTCTTGCTCCATTTTTGCGGTGCACATTTGAAATAAATTCGACGATTTGATCGATTGGGGATCGGTGCGAGGGTGGTCCGTTTTCGATGAGTCGAATAAACCCGGCTGAAGAAGAAAGTTCGGAGGCAACAAAAACTTTTCAACATCGACGTTGTCCATTGTTGGAGAAAAAAGGCCGCTTTCGAGTTATTCTGAAAAAGGAAGAGAGTTATTTATTCTCATGCTTATGCACGCGCCATTCACGGTATTCATGAGTCGAAATCTCGACGTAAATGCTCAAGTGATCAAAATCTCCGCAACTGGACATCATAACTGTAAACGGGCAGTTAGAAAAATGGTGATCACTCTTCCATCGATTCTCGAAAGGGACGCCTTGGAAGAAAGAATCTGCTGAAGGCTCGATTCAAATTCGATTTCAAAGTTCGGAAGAGAACGGAGCACAGAGTGAAAGCCAAATGTACATGAAGACGTCCTGAATTGCTGACAGTTCCCAGAGAATGACGGGAACAGCTTGCGATCATCGGATAGCCCGAGAGATCGAGAAAACAAAAGGTACGAGTCCGCGCGGTAAAATCGCAAATCGGCTTCCTCATCATCACCCGAAATCAAAATCAACAAGTCAATCTGACATGGCAGTCGCACGACAGTGCAATCCGATTTCACCCTCCTGGTTTCGCCCCGATTTCGACAAACTGCCTTTGCTAACGAGCACGCAGACCCCGTCTCCACAGTACACTGAACGCCCCTCCAACGCAACCGTGTTTCTCGAAGGAGCTCGGCTAAATGCCGTCCGATTCCGAAAATATGAAAAAGCTATTCAGGAATTACAGAACGAGGAGGCCGTCTGGCGCGGGTTGACTGTATGGATGGGCTGCATAGGTCGGACTCACTTTCTTGCTTGAAGGCAGCCGCGCTACTTTCGTCGATGGTTTTTAGAAGAAAGCCTGATCGTGTTTAGTGCATGCGCGTCGGCATTGGCAAAGCTCACGATCAGTACTGTAAGCCATTTATCAAGGGGCGATGCTGGGTGGCGCCGAGTTGGCGATGGCCATTTGTAGCCTAAAGCGTTCATAACCGACATGAAAGCCTCGCCGCCCGCCCTTTCCCTCAAACAATCTATTGCGTTTCCTTTTAGTTTCTTGCACTCACAAGTCAGCTATCGTCGCAGTCTTCATCTGTCCTTTGACTCATCTACGCAACCCATCTAAACAGGTCAGCGTCGTCCCGTCGTCGGAATGGGTACCGTGAGAAATGGAGCGTCCCACGGCGGCCAGCCATTGCTAGGAATGGCCTTGCCGAGAGCAGACGAATGAGCAATGCTGACAGGAAATGCTTAGTCATCGCTCTACCACGGCCACACGCAATGACTGCCGACCGTTTTTTAGGTGACGCAAGGATACGCAATAGCCTTGCGAGGTGCAAGCTCAAGGATACCTTGTTGAATTTCAAACGTGTTTTATCGTCGACGAAGGGTGTTGCATGCGACTGTAGGCGGGGCGGCCTTTTTCGTAGCTCTGCTTTGGATGACACGCCCATGCACATTCTAGGTCAGGTGACCATTATCGCGTGGTCAGTGATCACGATCACAAGCCTGCGATATGATCAATCAGCACAAAACAGATGTAAAGAATGAAAACGTGCAAGCGCAGTAGCTCTAATCGCAGGCACAAACTTCGGTGCTAGTTGAACTTTATGTCCTGCTCAAAGTGCGAGCGCACGTGTCTCAGATTCAGTTCCTCGGTGGATATCTGGCGCATTTTGAACTTCTGTACTTTCCCCGTGACAGTGAGTGGGAAATCCTTTTCTTCTTTGAATAGAATGTACTGAGGAATTTTATAGTGCGCCATCTGAAAAGCGAAAAACAATCTTGTGCTAACGATAATATAGAGTAAGTGAGGGACAGAAAGAGACCCACACCATGGGAATGGGATACCTGAGTAACGAAGGACAGCGAAGCGGCGATTATCAGCTGCTTTGCTACGATAATCGAGGCGGGAAGATAGCTTGGAGCAGGCTGATGATGCAGCCGACGATGGCAGAGAAGCTACCGCCTGGCTCAATATCAAGGACCTGGGACTTCTGTTCTCTCACTAGAGTCAGAGAAGAGAAGCCCCAGGTCCGACTGTCCTCCTTCTGGCGTACCTTTCCTTTACAGAATTCCCTGATCTCGTCCGCCGTGCACATCACTCCTCGATGCAGGCGTATCCAGGCGCAGACAGCCTCCCCCAATCTGGCATCTGGCACACCGACCACGTGAGCATCCTCGACCTTGGAATGCGAAAAGAGCAGTCGTTCGATCTCGGTTGGATAAATGTTCTCGCCGCCTCGGCATATCATATCCTTGATACGACCCACGATCCTCACATACCCGTCCTCGTCCATCACTGCCTGGTCACTAAAGTCAGTTCATGCTAACTGTGGTGCTATGCACACAGACAACACGTCATACCCAGTCCTATACCATCGGTCGCGCCCAATCACCTCCTTGGTCTTGTCCTCGTCGTTCCAGTACCCCAACATGACGCACGTACCTCGAATTAGTAACTCGCCAGGCACACCCGGCTTGACCACGCGATTCTCGTGGTCAACTATTTTAGCCTGCGAGACAGATCAGCGGGTATCGAACACGGATGACTGCAGCCTCGCTTACCTCGGTGTGTTCGACTACAGTGCCCACTGTGCCAACGCGGCGCTCGATCGGGTCATCGACATTGGTAGCGAAGGTGGCTGGACTGTTCTCGGTTGTGCCGTAAACCACCTGCAACGTACTCGAACGATGGGGGCCTTGTGAGTGCTCACGGACTCGTACGTACTGCCAGATCCTTCATGTGCATTTTCTCCATCAGTGCCTTGCAGACTTCGATGGGGCATGGAGCACCAGCCATGGTGCCCCCTCGCAGCGAATCGTACTTATACTTGGAGAATTCCTTGTGATTCAGCATATCGATAAACATGGTGGGAGTGCCATACACGTTGGTGCATCTGGCAATAAAGGCAGTGCACGTGGAACAGTTTTGGGGAGAGTTGGTCCTGTAGCACCATACTATATGGGACCCGCAGATTGGATTCGCTCATAATAAACAAGCCTACCGGGGCGGCATGCATTATTGATGCGCAGCGTTTGTGCATTCTTTTCTCAGAATGGTAACTTAGTATGGTGTCACAGCATTCATGATCCATCCATATGAGGATAGGCTTATGGTGTGCATGTACTTGTCCATTCGGTTGCTGCGGCGAGCTATCACACTGACGATGAGCGCAGTAGCTAGTCGTCCTTTATCAACACTGCTTACTTTTCTGCCTCCACTGCTTGCAAAGAGGCCAAAGCTTCGAAAGAGGGCGCCGGGAAGACGGCCGTGGCTCCGTGTACGACCGCCGCTAACGATCCGAACACGCATCCAAAACAATGGTACAAGGGCGGTGGGCAGCAGATAATGGTCGGCTGAAACGGTACGTGCTACCTTAGACAGTGATCAGCGGCGGCATTGATACCTTGTCGTGATAGTTTTGGCGACATCCGACGAAGTAAGCGTTGTTGATGATGTTGTGGTGCGAGAGGGAAGCACCTTTCGGAGAACCAGTCGTGCCCTGGCAGAAGTTAACAGCAAATGACGGAGTGAAGACGAGGAAAGGCACAGGAGACGCCACTCTATTCCACTTGACTTGCCCAGTACAGTCCCACTACGGAGTCAAGAGACAGACGGAAAGCTGCCTGAGCGCCCTTACTGAGGTAAACTGGATATTGACTGGATCATCGGACTGCTGGGTCTCTATGATCTGCGCCAACCTTTTATCGCTTTCCGAGTCACCAGCACTAATGATTTCAGAAAAGAGCCAAGCTCCCCTGAAAAAATGAACAAATGCTCGTGATCGATGGGCCTTATGGGAATTGCATCGATAAGAGACCCCAAACTGATAGGCTAACCAGTACTTACGGCTTGCGCTCCTCTCCAAGAAAGATCACATGTTTCAAATCAGGCATCCTGAAACCGAACATGATAGAGGTCAAAACAGAGGGAAATGGACATACATACTTTTCGTCGTGTAGTTGTCCAGCAGCTGATGATGTCAGGGCGGGCACAACATCGCTAATCATCTCAAGATAGTTCTGAGTCTTGAAGGAGACTGAAGAAATGAGGCACCGGACCCCCACCTTGACGAGGAACGAACGATGTTCAGGCCTGATAAGGGGACAGAAAACTTAATCAACTCACCTTTTTCAGGCAATATTGCAGCTCTTGAGGACGATACGCCGGATTGATGTTGACCTGCAGAAAGAGAGAGGCCCGGACATGCGGAAGTGTACGTTAGTCAATCAAATTCAGGCGCCACCCTGATAGGGTCCCTTTGAAAGGTAAAGTTTTTCAGCCTGTTCTGTACGTAAACCATCCTAAAATGCAGCCGTTCACTCTCGCAGGGGGTTTTTCCCTCTCGCGCTCTTTTCCTATGAAACAGATTTATCGCCAGGTCTCCCAGCCTACCAGCACCATGCAAAGCATCGCCAGGCAATCACTCTCATCGTCAGTTTCCCGCCGCACTCACGAGACTCTTACGAGATACCTCATTTATGAGCCTGCACCCACCAGCACGAGTTCATGCTGAAGTATCGCACTTGAGCGCACTCACCAAAACCAGTCCAGCCAAGGCAGTACCGAACTGTGTGACTACCCATTCGTAGACATTCGGTGCCCAAATACCCACTCGATCACCCTTGTTCAACCCCAGTGCTAATAGGCCGCTACCCAAACGATGAGCCTGAAGCAAAAGCTGTCGCGAATGTTTGCATGCACGAGGGCGCAAAAAGACTCCTTACGTACATCGTGACAGAATTGGGAATATGTTTTGCGTATCTTGTCGCGGGGGAATACGAACAAGTCCTTGTCAGGGCATCTTTCCACCGACTGCACGAGCATGTCACTCATTGTGGTGTTCAGAAGTGGAATGTCACTGGCACCATGTACATACGACACACGGAGTTTGGCCGAGGATGCATAGCCACGGATCAGTATCCTAAGCCAAAGGAACGTAACGTATGTTCAAGTCAGGTGGTATCTCCTTCACTATTGTGACTTGCTTTGGGGCGAGCGTGCAGAGGCCATTGTGAAAACCGGCAATCATGGTTAGCATAGTCTACAAACTGTTGCTAACTACTGCACCCTATTCCTGACCTCTAGCATACCCAATCAAAGGCGCATCGTGTACTCACCTCAGCATTCTTGCTTTCTCGCACAGCCGGTTTAAATTTGCCGATTCTTTTACTCTATAAAACAAAAACTGGTGACCAGCCAAAAATCCAATTAAAGGCAAGAACAAACGGGTGAATCCTATGAGCCTGGCAGCAGACGTGCTGCGAGCCAACACTTCTTATCTTATCTATTAGGCGGACAAACACGTGCGGTTCAAGCCCCTGCAAAGATCTGCACTACCTCAATTTTCGAATGCCTATGAAAACTCACTGACGATGAGCCTCGCTACGCTGTTCCCGCCAGTCCTTAACAGATGACGCCCGTTCCACAGTTTACCATCGCGAACCAGTTCATCGCGGAAAAGGTTGCTATAGCGCTGGGCCACCAAGACGACTTGATCACGAGCCAAGCTGTGCACCTGAAACTGGATCTCGCTGACAGCTGACGAGATGCATCGATTAGTGCACACAATAAACGTGCCATTCGACAGTGCCTCTCGAACATGGATGCCCACAGGCCAGGCAGTGCGCAAAAGCAAAGTATGTACTTTGTTATACAACTGAAAACTTTGCATCACGACACAGTGCCAAAGTCCAATACAATACATATGCGCCTACCATAACCAGTCGCTGCTGTGCCATACTTATTGCAAAAACTTATGTAAACTCTCATTCACGATCTGCTGAAGGCATGCAGCGCCCCCCCCCCAAATAACAAGCCCATATTCTGCAATAAGCAACATTGGAAGCTTCGTTTGAACACTTTCGTAGATGCAGCAGTGACAGATGTTTTGCCTACATCTCAAAAAAATACATCTACATGTACATCTCAAAAAAATCTTTAGGGCAAAAAAAAACTAAAAAAGCTGAATCACGACGAACTAATTGACCTTTTTCCCAAAGATTGCGCCATTTGCAATCTAGAGGGACCAGGCACACCAAGCTGTCCAGAAGTAACCCTGGAATGAGGGAATACTTAGCGCTGTGCATCTTACAATTAGCTGGAACACCGACCTTGGCTGATACTTTTTCAAAGAATAGCTCTCATTCAATTAATGCCTGCCTCTCTTCAGGAACGGTGACTGGCCAGATGTCACTTGTGGACAGATTCACAAAGCAATTGCAAGTCTGGCTTGGGTGTGCTGTTATTCGATCCAGAATGGAAAGGATCGGCAGTAATTTCCAGCATCTTCTGTAAAAAGGATTGCATTGCGAGGAACCATGGCAAAAGGTAAAAAATTTCAACGCCATGCAATGATACCATCATTTTATCAAGGAAAACTGCGATGTCCAAGCTTGGGGCAGTACTAACTAACGATTAATGCTGACAATATCACTTGCTGAAATTTTAAAAGGATCTACAGTGCTGAGATTTTTGTTGCAGAAGGAAGATAATGTGGATAAATATCCTGTGATACTTCGCTCAAGAAATGTGAAAGACTACAACCCCTGCCCTTTTGCATCAGACATCAACCTAAAGCAACATCTTGCAGTATTACCTCAGTCACGTCTACACTACGGCATCGTCAAACTTGCAACTTCCTGAAGAGCACTTCAATGAGCAATGCATAAAATGGTCGGTCGTGCAGTTTTTCTTGCAAAGACTACTAAAATTGCGATCTCAGGGAGCCTGAGATCGCATGCCAGACTGAACAGCAAGAATCCACACGCGTAACACAGCGATCGGAAGAAATTCGAGCTGTCTCATCCTCAAACACCTCACTAATTGTTTCAGCCCAAGCCCTCACTGCAACGTGTAGTGCAACTGCTAAGATGACAAGATGAGGCTTTCAATCAAAGTCAGAGCTTATTTATGGGTTCTACGGCATGGTTATTGCTTATCTTATCCTAACAGACTTGCATTATTTGCACTCTTGTTCATAGGTGCTCGATAAGGGGGAAGAAGGGCACACACTCGAGGATGCATGATTATCACATGCATGTCCAAGTGACTTTTGCAGAGTGTAAACAGTCGGACTGCCGGCAGTCAGTTGGGCCTGCGTTGTGGTTGTGCGAGGCTGCGTGTGCTCTGCTTGAACTCGCCTGCGTTTGCGAATACGATCGAGTGTGTTTGGGTGACGAGAATGGCACCGTTGGTGAAGGCGACGGGTTTGGACGGGTCGATGACGGGCCTTGGGGACGCGATCGACGGGAGCGGTGCCTTGATTCTGGTTTCGACGATGGTCGTCGGTCTGCTATTCGTCCTGTTCGCGGCCATCGTGGCTCTGCTTTGCGCGTGCGGAGGCGAGAAGAAGGGTGACGACAAGGTCAGTCGGGGCTCCCTGGGTGTCGGTCATTTACGGACCCAGTCTCGTTTAGGATGGCGGCAAGAAAGCTGAGGTCGTTCCACCGCCTTCCAGTCAACTGGGTGCTTCGGGTAAAGCGGAGCCAGGAGCGAGCAATAAATCGCCGGCGCCTGGTGGCAAGTCGGGCCGGTAAGTGCCAGCATTCTCTGTTAGCCTCGGATGCAGACCCCCGATTGCTTGCAGCGGCGAAGCGCACAAGACAAAGATCACGTTGACGCCGCCGGGAGCCACTTGCCCGCCGCAATACATCCCCGACGACGAAGACAAGACGGTGAACGTGGAGGGCCTGCTGAAGAAGGCCTGACCCGACCCAGTGCAATGATCACTTCCAGTCCCTGACGATCACATGATCGCCTCTTTGACGGTTGCCCTTGTGATTTTGTGATACTAGCTGTGTTCTATTAAATGAAGCTTAGCATGTGTGCCGATAGCGTCATGCAGTGAACTGAAAAACGAGGGTCATCTATGAGACACGCAATTGACTGAGGGAGTTCATTCATTCCATTCTTGGTTTATTACACATTGTGCTCTTCTTGATGCCGATTCGCCGTTGATTTTGATAGGGCTTTAGCTCGTCAATGAAGATCCTTCCAGTACATCCAGTGCACACATCCTTCCAGTGTTCCAGTTGACAAAGAGTGCTTTTTTTGGACCCATCCTGGTCGTTCCAGGGGAGAGTCGATTTTCGGCTCCTTATCTGCGGGCTAGGTGGCTTGTTAGTTGATCCTATTATGCCATCGGATAGGGTCAATCTAGGACGCATGCCGGGCAAGGGTGCGTGTTAGTCGTACCCCGCGATGCCGGCAGTTACCCACCATACCCAGCCTAACCCAGCCAGTAAGGGGATCCGAATTGGAGAGCCTCCCGCCCCATAAGGCCTCTCCTTATTTATCAACCTCAGTGGGATGAAAGGTAAGTCACCCACCAGCAGGCCTGCAAGAACTTCACCGAGTTCCCGGAGGGGCAGAGTTCTCTTCCAAGGACTGTTACACGCATTTCACCGCTACATCACCGAGGCGGCATGAAAGAGTGCTTGCACATCGCTGAATAACAGTTTAATGCCGCCCTGATGTTATCACCATAAAAAATGGCAGATAGAATGGCAGTTTGCGAGCATCACTGTGGAACAGATTCACCAACTCGAGGCGAGGTAGTTGCTGTAAAATTAATGGTTAGCTCACGAACTGATGTTGTGTTCATGTCAGCCGAGGTTGCTATTCTTCACCCGTCACGCAGCTAATTTGGATCTGGCAGAACAGCGTCATGGACTGGACCTTTTTCTACACGGGTCAGCAGTCGTGACTAGGTGCTTTGACCATGACGCTTGCTGTAAAAGCTACGGAGAGTGGGGGTCATTCAGACTGATCGTGAGCGTGATGTTATCATAACGTCTAATTAAAAACCTCATTGAAGCTAACGGCTCAAAATCTTCGCCAACAAGAAGGCGCTTTCGCTCTGAATCTCCACTTCACTTCGTAATTAACTCTTCGCTCTACTTGAGGGCACGAGCCCAACGCCACTCAGATCTACAATAGGTCAAATCTATTTGACTGCGCAACAGGAACACCCGACTCCGAGAAAACATGCTTACATCCACGAACGAGTCAACCATCCAACCGTGACTTATCATTAGTCACGATCAGACAATGAGATTTTAACAGTCTCCACTAATAGCCTTTTACTGCGAATCTTTTCACAAAGGAGACAGGAAATCGAATTCGAATTAGTAAGACTATCTAATTATCGACAGAGCGAGCCCAAAGTTACACTGTAAATTCAGAACACCATCCTTTGCTCTTATTTCTTACCGTAGATAACTTTGAACGCGTTGATCGCCCGCACTCGAGCCTTGTCGTGATCGACGATCGGCAAGGGATATTGGGCTGCAGACAATTTACCCTTGCCCTTTCCTTTCGTTCCGCCAGATTGGTGAGGAGCATGAATCGATTTGTCGTCTACTTCGGCCAGTTCAGGTACCCATTTCCGAATAAATTCACCATCCGGATCGAACTTCTTACTTTGCAAAAACGGGTTGAACACGCGGAAGTAAGGCTGCGAGTCAGTGCCCGTCGATGCTGACCACTGCCAGCCGCCGTTGTTCGATGCAAAGTCTCCGTCGATCAGGTTGTTCATAAAATATTTTTCGCCCCACTGCCAGTTGATCAACAGGTCCTTAGTCAGGAACATGGCCGTAATCATACGCAATCGATTGTGCATCCATCCCGTAGCGTTCAACTGGCGCATTGCGGCGTCCACGATCGGGAACCCAGTCTTTCCTTGGCACCACTTCTCGAACATATCTTCGTCGTCGCTCCATTTCACGGCTTCCGTTTCTTGCTTGAACGGCTTGTTCATACAAACGTACGGATAGCAAAATAAAATATTGCGATAAAAATCTCGCCAGCAAATTTCACTGATCCACGTCGTGATGCCTTTTGATCCCGTCGATAACTTTCCTCGACTGCGTTTTCGGCACGTAGCGACCAAGTATTTGCCAGACACCATTCCCAGGCTGAGATAGGGAGACAACTTGCTCGTTCCATCAACAGCCGGGAAATCGCGATCGACGTCGTAATCTAGGAGACGCTTGCTTTCGATGAATTCGTTAGCCAGATGCAGCACTTCCGCCTCAGTAAACAGCCAATTCGTATCGCTGTGGTTAAAAATGCCCCGGCATTTCTCTTCCAGCTCGGCCAGCAGTGAAAATTTCTTGAAGTCCTCGACCAATACGAACGACGTCGTTGTCTCGATTTCGGCATTTCGATAGTTCAGATCGTCGACATTGTACAAGTGCAAAAATTCGTGTCCATGTTCATTCTTTTCCTTCGACTCCAAAAAGTCCAGCCATCGTTTTTTGAAAGGCGTAAAGACGACGAAATCGCGATCCTGTTGAGTCTTGCATGTGCCCGGTGGGATGACGCATTGATCGTGATACGAGAACGAATGAATTTCGTGCTGTCCGAGCATTTTATCGACTATCGAGTCACGAGTCGATTCATCTACTTCGTACTGTTTGTTGTAGAAGACGGCCGCCGCGCCAGATTCCACGCAAAATTTGACTACCGTCTTTGGCACGTCCAACGGATCGTCCACATTGATGACGAACAAATCAACGTTCAGTTGCGACAGCAGCGATTCCTTCAACGACTCGACAGCTTTTAGCATCAAGTAAATTTTGCAATCGGCGTACTCGTGTATTTTCATTTCTTTAAAGCAAAAGACGAACAGACCCACCAAATTCGGCTTCTTACCATGCCCCTTCTGGCAGTGCTTCGCAGCGAAATAAAGGGCCGGATTATCTACCAGTCGCAGATCATTTTTGAACCATACCACGGCGCAATCGGATTCGTTGGCATCCAAGCGAGAGTACTTGACTCGTTTGGTGACGGCTTCGGGCATGACACTTGCGTATGAAATGTAATTTTTCTCCGAATACGTATAGTCCCCACTAGTCGACGAAGACGCCATTTTGGCTGTTTTTGGAACAACAAATGAAAATTCAGATCGAAGGAATGACTTTGAAAATACGCGGTGCGATGATGATCTCTTGTTAGCGTAGCTCACCGGCCTGGCGACAAATAGACGACGATAGAAGAACCGAAAAACCTAAAACCAAAACAGGTGCATTACTACAGTATGTATAGGCTTAGGTGTAAGCCCCGCGGAAGTATACCTGTGCATATGCTAACTGTAAGTATATGTCCGTCCAGACTATTTCAGATAGCACAACAAAAAGCTAAAGTTACCACACTATTAAAAAATCGAGAATTCTACCGAAGACTTGCAGAAAATCAAAATCCTTCGCAAAAGCAAGCTAGCAAGCTTACCATACAATTTTCTTATTCGCCGTTTCAGACTGAAAAGTCTACCCGTTTCACATCAAACCCGCAAGAAAAAGAAATTCAAGTTCTTAAAATGTTGCAGCCAAAAAAAACAGTAAAAGACTTTCAATATTGCAGAAAATTTCGTAGTTATACAGTAACGGACCGAATACTGCACCCGAAACTTACTTTTACGTTTTGAGGACAACGAAATTACTCAGAAACTTGGAAAAGATCATGATAAAGCTAAAGTTCGGAGCCGCTAATTCAGTGCCTAACTTTCCGTCAATCGATCTGAGAAATAGGTATCAATTTTTTGCTCATTGTCGACCGCTATTTTTTAAGGCTGCCCTGCAATTCAAATCGGTGATCCTTATTTCAATTCCCGCCATTTGTCATGGCGCTCTACCCGGGTGTCTGCTATCGAGGCTGGCGTTCATTTCAAATAGCGTAAGTGGATTCTCGCGCTTTGTATAAATATCTGTATCGACCTGTCTTATCAGTGTTGTATTATCGTTCATTTGTTTTATGCAACGTTTTAATCAAATTTTAGACAGTCTGCGGTAGTTTCGGTCTCCAAGTTTCAAAGGAGATTTAAAACGATGGCCAACAGCGGCACGACATTATCAAAAACATTTGTACGGCCTTCACCAGTAGGCCTATTCACAACGGAAGAATTAGCTCAGATTTTTCGAGCCATTCATTACGTTGCTGCCAGAAAAGAGAAACCTTTACCCGAAAATCTCGATTCACCCCCGACAAAAGACAACGAAATTAAATCAGAGAGTCAGCTCCGACTAGGCATCGCTGATCTCACGAACAAAATCAGCGAAAGCGAAAATTCGAAATCGCCGGTTAAAATAATTACCGAATCCGAAGAAACGGCTGGGAAAGTCTCGACTGAATCAGTCAGTCAAAAGATCGAGGAAAATGAAGATTTGATTCCCAGAACGCCATTCCAGCGATTTCGTGGCAAGTATTTGACAGTGACAGACTTTGCGGGTCAGTTATGGTGTGAGCAACAATTGGACTATAAATTCGATCCACCACCCGGCGTTGTGATCACTGAAAAACCCCAAATGGCCGTCGGCACGGATTTACATTTGGCTCGGGAATTAGAAGTGCAAGAAATCGTGGAAGTCGAAATCACGAGCCGCGAAGATGCGTTCGCTTTGAAATTACTAAACCTGATTGCTTGTCTACGTGACTTTTTATCTGGTGAATACTCCGTCCGACGTGAAATACCCATTTTCGGTGCTCCATTTGGCCTGGACCTTTTTGTGGTTGGAATCATCGATGAAGTGCGTTTCGATAGTCAGACAAGGAAGGTGGATATTGTGGAGCTGAAAACGAGGCTGACTGCGAAGCTGCCGAGTAAAGCTCAAAAGAAGACTCACGATTTGCAGGTATGTAAGCTTTGCGATTTCTGTCTCGTGACCGAAGTGACAGCTTACAGGTACCTCTCCTTGGTCACTGGCGGGCCATCTTCAGAGAGGAGTACCCCAGAGTCCATCATCACGGTCACTTTTTTGGCTAAAGTGGGAAATGGGTGCCATGTTTTTGTTTGTCTGGATACTACTGCATAATCGAGATTATTCCTCTACGCAACAGGATTTATCATTGCCTTTCCTCCTGTTAATGTTCTACCACATCACCAAACGCAGGTGTGCTGAGTGTAGGGGCGCAATGTACACAAATTGTTTTACCTGACCGCGAGTCGAACACTCGCCTAACCTCCAGAGGCCAGACTGCTTGATCCACTGACTTGTTTTGCTCTTAGGTAATGCTCTATCGGCGAATGTGGAATGACTTGGTGACTGGTCAGTTGTCCAAGCACGATATTATCAAGCACATGCAACTGCATTCCGCCGCGTGTCTCGGCGAAGAAGTGTCATCCGAATTACGCAACCTTGGTATTCTTCCAAAGTCGGCTTCCATCACCTTGGACTCCTTGTTGGATCGATTCTTCCAAGAAATGACCAAACTGCCCGCAGCTGCCCAACTATTCGTCGAGTATTGCCATCAAGAGACCAAGCAAAGATTCGCCACCGACACTGTCAAGTATGACGAATTGTGGCTTCGGAAACAGCTGGAGCGTTCGTCCTCGTACTGGCGTGGTGAGCGCAGTCCACTCGGAGTCGACATCGAGGAAGCGTGGAAGTGCAAGTTTTGTGATTTTGTTGACGTGTGCGCTTGGAGAGCGAAGAAACAGGATGAATGTGCTGGCAAGAACCGCCATAATTTCGCAGGTTCAGCTGTAGCCTTGCCCTTGGGGAAGTCTCGAGTAATGTCTGACTAGCCCAATTTAATCACGTTTTTATTGTGAATGTACTGTATATGTACAAAAGTGAACCTTTTTGACGTATTCTTGACGCAGTTTTTTTGTTGACATGCTCAATTTACGATTCGAAATCTTGATTTCTTGACAGCATGTCGATTTTTTGAGGCCAGTTTTTGACGGTTTTGATGCTATAACGACGAAAAAACTGCCTCAAACGTTGATTTTAAAGCTAACGCATTTGCACTGAGGACGGAACTCAAAGTACAAAAGTGAACACGTATCCTATAATCATAACATTCTAATATTGCTAGACTCGAGTCCTGATAACACGTTCAATATCGTCAGGTGCCTTGGGCACAGTCTCCGTCAGCACATGGGCGCCAGTGTCAGTGACGAGGACATCATCTTCGATTCGGATACCCAACCCGCGGAACTCTTCCTTCACTGAGGTGTCGTTGGGTTTTATGTACAGGCCTGGTTCCACAGTGATCACCACGCCTGGTTTCAAATCGATTTGTTTTGACACCGAGTCCACGTCGTGCACGTCCATGCCCAAGTAATGACTGACGTGGTGCGGGCAGAATCGGTCAGCTTCCCGTATTTCGGCTTCTTCATCTGTGGCGGGTGTTCTCAGAATTCCAGCTTCCCTGATACCCAGAGCGAGCGATTGCAGCATGCGCACGAAGATGTCCCTCAAAGTGATGGGGCGCTCGGTGGCTACGTAATCGAGCAATTCCTGTTGCACTTGATGTACGATTTCGTACAGGACACGCTGCGGATCGGTGAAACGGCCAGTAACCGGCCATGTTCTCGTGATGTCCGACACGTAGCCACCTAGATCGCAGCCGGCGTCCATCAGCACCAAGTTCTCCTTCTCGCTGATACGTTGGTCGTTATTCAAATAGTGGATCACATTAGCCCTCGCTCCACCAGCAACCACGGGCGGATAGGCCAATCCATCGGCTCCTCGTAGACGGCATTCCAAATCCATTTTTCCAGCCAGCATATTCTCGACAATATTGGCGCGCGAAAATCGCATCGTCTCGATCATTGCTTCGGCACCCACGCGACCCGCTTGACGTAATAGATTTATTTCTGCCTCCGATTTGATCCATCGTAATTCGTGAAGGGCCGGAATCGGATTTATGGCACCACCCACAGCGAACTGGGACATGTACTGATCCAAGTCCAAATTGACCAATGACTGACTAGCCGAGTGACCACCGACGACGGGATATGCCTTGGCGGGGAGCGAGACGAAGGGACGACGAGACGGATCACGCCAAAGAAGGAACCGCCGACCAGCGCAATGACGTTTGGCATATGTTTGCAAATACGAGTATAATTCGTGGCGTTCCAGAACCAGATCAATGCCAGTAAGAGCTGACGCGCCGTCCACACCGGCCCGCGGTCCCTCCCACAATTCCTTGTGCTCATTTCGAGGTGCCACGAACAATGCTGATCGGCACGAGCCATCAGAATCGTTGTGCAGGATCAGAATACTATCCGGTTCACGGAATCCAGTCAAGTACAGAAAATTAGAATCTTGTCGAAATGGATACGGAACATCGGGTGCCGAAAAATAGGTCGGTGCTGCTTGCAAGACGACAATGTGGTTCATACTGGCTACAACAGACAAATTGGGATCGCTGGACTGGATGTTATCGCCGGCAGCTTTCGTCATCAATTTCTTCATAAATAATTCTCTCCTTCGAGCATATTCTTGGCGGCTAATTCCAGGCGTTGTCTCGTTTTCAGTCATTAGATGAGGATGAGTTTTCCAAGATGGCTGACCAACGTACCTATCGGGAAGGACCAGTTTCGAGGATACACTTGATGAAATTCGATTGGAAACCAACGAGGCATCGGTCGATTTTTCTGCCGCGGAAATAGGAAAAAACGAGTTTGTTCGAAGCAGACGCCGTTGGGAAAATAATTTGACAGCATTTCGACAAAATGAACCCATTCTCAATGTACGAAGTGATATCAAGGCAAACTCGGTCCGACCCAAAAGGCAAAATTTCGTCTTGCCTGGGTTCGCTGCGGATACCGTAACAGCGCACTCAGCTGTGATAGTCAGGTACAATGTGTTTGTTGCATTTGCGTGGCTTATTCAAACTGCCCGGCTGGGACTACTCGCTCTCAATGGCATGCCTAATGAGAAGACGGGGATGATGGGGATTTTCAGAGTGCAAGGATTGGGACCTGGCAGCTATGGCATGATTCTGGTTTGGAATAGGCACATTGAGGGATGAGATAAAGATCTTGATTCGATAACAATGAAGACTCCTCGTCCTCCAGTGATGCAGAAGCTGGGTCGTTGTCTGACGACGAAGATTTTGGTCGTCCTCCTATGAAGAGAAGGTGAGGGGGTCCTAGAAGCCGCCTTGGAGTGAGTAAATTGGGTTCAGCTATGAAGGGCGGGGAAAAATGTGCAGTTGAGCTCGCTCGACGCCTTTGATAGCTCGGACGCCATAAGACGTCTGCAGCATGATCTAACTAATATCGGTTCCTGGTGCTACTTGCAAAGACTACCTTATGCTCCGCTCCGCTCCAGCAACGTCGATGAAAGAACTGCGCCTATCGACGACTCAAGGAAAGGCTCGATCATTAGATGATTTTCTTCAGGCAGTTCTTGATGTGACTGGCATCTTATGACGACTATATCGCTGGATTCGCTAAAAATTGATTTGAAAAATATCACAGAGCACATGTCGATGTATGTACACTGTGTTGATTTTTTAGTTCATCCTAAAGAAAACAATTTTCGTGCCGTCTAATTAATTAGCATAAGTTTAGCAGCTCCTTGTATCCAGTAGGTATTCATTTTATATAAGTCTAGTGATTGTAGGGTGCTTAGACCGAAGAAATTGTGAATAGTTTTGTGGAAGCTTGAATAGAAAGAGGCTCAGAATCTACATGTATATAGGCATGATCAACACCTGAGCTCTGCTGAATTCTGCGCATTTTTCTATTCAAGTTTCCTAAACTCAACTTTCCGAGGTGCCCATGTGATATAGTCTGCTTCAACTTGTCGACATGGGGCAGATAGTGAGTCACTGTTAAGCTCTGACTGGTTGCAGTGGCAGTGCACTGGATTGGTAAGGAGCCTCGATTACCCCCCCCCAATAAAATCTAGTTATCATGTGTCAAATCACGAATGAGTTTGTCGGCATCTCAAGCATGTTTGGTTGAGCCTGTTTGCTGCTATCCAGTACAGGTATGTACAGTAACAGTGCCAGAGTACGTAGATGCGCCTGCAGCTATGCTTTCGTTTGTCCTGGTCGGGTTTGGCCTGTTGCTATCAGTAAACTCATGACTTACTCTACACGCGATGATCATCTACGGTATCTGCTTGAGTCTACCCTGCCCCACTTATCTCCGAGCGGATGCCGAAGAGTGCGAAGATTTCCGTGCTTACTCGTAAGTCTGAGGAAACCGGAGCCAGGTCCAAGCGAAGGTGGGAGGCGAATTGTCGTGTGCCAAGTCCACAGAAATTTTTTTATTACTAATTTTTTTTTAAGTAACCCAATATTTAAAATTTGGATGACTCATTGTCTACTTCAGGAGTGATTTCTTCCGGCAACGCATGGTTGCGTCCAATCGCTCGTGACTAAGCGTCTGCCTGGCGCCAAGTACTGGGCAAAGTTATGGCGGTGGCATCGGCCGTCGAATAGATGGCTCCAGGCCTCGCTTCGATTATACATTTTGTCATAGCATGTTTGGTCCCCCTACAGCACGTGCGATGCTAGCATGGACTTCGTCAGTTGGATGCACCTCGGCGTCTGCATGTAGCAGTTGGCCGCGGCTGAACACAGGGTGTGTTGTGTGGGGCCCATAGCTAATATGTTTCCTCTGCAAAAACTTTGAATCGCGCTTCCAGCTTTCCTCTCACATGACATCCGAATCGCCTACGAGTGTCCTGCTGGCCATGAGCATACAATCTTTCTCTTACAGTTCATCATGCATATCACGCATCTGATCCTGTTCTTGGCATTACTTCCTCATGCATATTCGTTGCTTCGTCCAGACGGGGCCCTATGTCCGGCTCTTTGCAAATGTTCGATTAACAGCACTCCGTCAGTTGATTGCAGCGGGGCACGTTTGGATGGCATCCCGACCGTCATGCACGACATCCGCGTGCTAAACCTAGCGAACAATCGAATATCGTCCGTGAAAGAGGTGCGATTGTACAAGCACCTCGAGTACCTCAGCCTGTCGAATAATACCATTTCGGGTATCCGTCGTGGAACGTTCTCGCTCCTTGGAAACCTGAAGGAGCTGCGCCTAAGTGGCAATCGATTGACCGCCCTGGATGCTGCTTGGTTTGCTGGTTTGACCGAGCTGATCGTCCTAGACTTGGGGCGAAACAAGGTGACCCACTTGGACGATGGTGTTTTCGATGGTTTAACGAAATTGGCACGTCTTATCGTAAGTTTGGAGTCCTGCCAGAGATCTGCCTGCACGAAGTATAGAGTCTGGCACAGTTGGGATAATAGGGTAGCCGGCATGACCCTGATAGTTGGAAGAGTCGAGGGAGCTTGGGTTTGTGCGACATCGGACTGGATAGCTTGCGAGCTCCAGGCTTTTTCCACATTCTCTCCTCTCTCCCGCTTGGCCCATATGAAGTTCATGGGCACAGGGCAGCACCGTTTGAAGCTCTCCTCCTTGCCAGCTCATGGTACAGTAGGCCTGACCATGGAACATAATCTTATTGGGTCCATGCCCACATTTCAGGTGGCTGAAAATACCATCAGCTACATATCAGCAGGAGCTTTTGCTGGTTTGGCTGCACTACAAGAACTCGACGTACGCCAGAACCAAATGATATCAATACCTTGGCTTCCCTTACCTTCTCTGAAAGTTCTCGACCTGAGCTATAATGGACTGGAGACGATCGAAGAAGGAAAATTTGGGAATTCGTCATTGGTAAGACTACTGTACAAGATAAATCTTTGGATGGGGATCTGGTGGTACGGGGCTCATCGGCATGCGTGCACTGCCTGCCGTTCAGTTATACATATATAAACATTCGGTACCTGAACCCAAAACACGACTGACGATCGATTGATATCAGGCGAGTCAAAGCTCTTATCGCCCAGTCCAAGATTCCTACTCATGCCCCCCCCATTTCCCACTTCATCATTGCACCTCCCTTTTTAGCTCGAACATCTGAACTTGGCTGGCAACGACCTCGAATCAATCGATGATAGCGCTTTCATTGGTTTGAGCAGCCTCCGCTTCCTGAATTTGGATGCAAACCGCCTGAGCCGAGTGCCGACCAACAGTTTCAGCTCCCTTCCTAGCCTGGACAGATTATCATTGAGCGAGAATCCGATACAGGAACTGGAGCCCTACGCTTTCGGTGGACTGGTCTCCTTACGTCTCCTCACCATTGCACGGTGTCCAAAATTGGAAACGGCCTCTGCTTGCTGTTTTGCTGGCCTGCCCAGGCTGGAATTGTTGATCCTATCTGAAAACCCACTTTTGTCCTTCATCGATCCCCTGGCATTCGAAGATTCTAATGAGACTTCGATCAGTGAAAGTAGCACTGGCGAGGCGGCACCATCGCTAAGGTTTCTTTCCATTTTTGGAAACAACCTAACGTCTCTCTCGTCATCCCTCGTGTCTTGGAAGAGATTAGTCGAACTCGACATGAGTCATAATCCTTGGCAGTGCGACTGCCAATTCGCGTCGTGGATTGGACCTGTCCTGAGAGGGGTGTATGGCCACCGAGGGCAGTACCCACCTGGAGCCCAGTGCCACGGTCCAGCCTACTTGCATGGGCGTCAGTTGCACACTTTGTTCGATTTGGGTGACCGTCCCTCAAATGGAACAGCAGACACGCCAGAACCCCGATCGATGGATACGATCAGCATAGCATCGACGGTTGTCCTGCCCGCAGCTGCTGGATGCCTGTTACTGGTGATCGTACTGGCAGGGCTCTACTATCGACTGCATTGGTATCAGCAGGCATCCTGGTGCTGCTGCTATTCACCGAAGGCGCCGTCGCGGCCGCCGCCACCCCCACCACCGTTACCACTAGGAGCTGGCCCTTTTCTCGCCTCGATCAGCGAGATGGGAGACGGTTACGTTGCAGTCGGCCCTCCAGAGTTCGATGTGGAGTACGATTCGATCGGCGAGTACGAACAACCGTAGCATGGGATCGTATGGATATTGAAGACGTGCAAATGCTCCTTATCACTTAGTGAAGGTCGCCGTGCCTGTGAGTAGCGTTTTGGATTCTTTATCGCTGTCGAGTGTGCAGTGTATTCGCGCAGTGTAAATCACAATCATTTTGGTACGGCCATGTTATACTTGTTCGTATGCACTCGTGCGGATATACCCGTGTTGGTGTGAAGCCGTAGGTTAGTAAAAATGACCTTAGCCACAAATTTCTGAGGAGAACACCTTAGTGTGTGTCGATCCTCCTCGCGAAGCCGGCAGGCATCTCAGCGGCTGGGTCGAATGAGTTGGTTTGCTGCCCCGCGGTTTTTATGCAAACTGCAAGAAGCTCCACTGCTCACTCCTGATACGGGCCCAGACGTAATTACACGGGGCTCAGTCGCCGCAACAGGATGGGATCGAGCAACACTTGCAGATTTCCACACTCAGAAATGGACCCTTCTCCAACGCCCCGCGACCTGACCGAGCTGATTAGTGGCCTCTTCTGCACTAGCTGTGATCTCCTTGTCACCGAGGACGAGGGCTAGTGGGCGCCCTGAGGAATTCAATTACGGCACCCAAGGAGCTAACGATGAGCTACGATTATTTTGCTCTGCTGTTGTCCCGAGTCCACCTTTATAGCCAGCGATGAAAACGACCTTGCGGACTGCCACTGATGGGCGGGCCTGAATCGACAACACGGCTCTTGGCTAGGTGAAATGGCTTCGTTTAGGTTAACACTGCGACTTGCCGTGTTACTGAATGCACGACACTTCACTTTCCAGTCTCAGCCAGCCAAGCTCTGTGCCAGCACCCAATCGACAAGCTCAAAGCCTGCTATCTGCGAGTAGAATGCGCAGAGTAGACAACACATTGTGCGTGTGGCATCAGATCACTTATCCCATATCTTTGTAGAACTAACCATCCTTATAAATACAAGCCGATAAACCATCCTGTCACAAGATGGCACTAGCAATCGAGTCGAGATGCTTTGCCAGCTGTGAGTACCGGCCTAATTGTAAGGATCAAACTGAGGCGTGACCATATCATTTCACATGCGCTTCCACTACAGCGGCCATGTCGTATGCAAAGATAGGGATGAACTACAGTCTACATCCATGCATAAGGCATATGTAGATACATTCTTTCCGTTGCTGTCGCTTCTCTCTTTATTTGAATTTCGCGGCATTGAAGCTTAATTGTCAGAGCCTGAGGATCAGAAGTTAGTACTGTAGCTGCCACAGGCCATTGATATCGGTTGGTTTCTTGCAGAAATTGGACCTTACATTTGGGAATTTCAGTCCAGTGGGCCTAAATTAATTCCGAAATGAGCAGACCACCATATCCTGGTCGTCGCGGTAAGAATTACTACCCGCCATCGAATGGTGACTATTTCATGCCGCCATCGGATTACGTCCCAAATCCAGCAATGATTTATCAACCAACACCGAACTGGCATCATATGCCGGCTCCATTACCACCGCCTCCGCCTCCTCCTCCTCCTCCGCCGCCGCCTCCTCCTCCACCATCCGAGCCCGTGCCTCTACCGCCGCCACCGCCGAGTCGGGGGCGAGGTCTGTTTGAACCGTCGCCGCTTCCAAATCCGCCGACTTCGACCATGTATGGTGACGGCCAGAGTGGTCCGATGCACGCTACGAGTTACTATGGGTCGTGGGACGAACGTCCGGATATGGCAGGCTATCACGGAGGTTACGGTAAGTGCTGATTTAGGCACTGGGGGCTGTCATGTCTCAGAAACTGATCAGTAGTTTCGGACTGGTTGCCCTTCCTTTTGAGCTGTAGTTCATTGCTCTGTTTCCGTTTCAGCTGGAACATACGATGCGTATTACCAGCCGACTTACAACGCTGACCATCATGAGTGGCAAGAATCTGATTTCGTTGGTGATTCGTGGCAAAATACGGAATCGTACGATTACACCCCGTTTGAGGAGCCTCGCAGAAACCAGTACGCTCCACATCGCAATTTTCCGCCATTTGATCACAGTTCGAATCAAGGCGTCTTCAATTCTCAGACGTTCAGTCAGTCTCGAAAAAGTGAAATGTAAGTCACATCCGTCATGGATACAGAAGTTCCGCATGCAGCATTGCCGACGACGGTTTTTTCTTCTGTTAGAGATCTGCGGGACAAGACGCAAGCACAAGACATGGAGTTGGATGAAAGCGGAGAGGCGATCAGTGCCTCCACAGCTCAAGAACACGTCAAAAATGGCGAGGAAGATCAAGACGATGATGAAGACGACTGGAAATACTGCAGCGCTTGCGATGTGAAATTTGAAAATGAACCGGTCAGTTTTTTATCGACTGCTTATGCCCATACTGGCATTGTCTGGGTTTTCAACTCCCTGATTCATTTTAGGCGTATATTAGGCATTGTCGGGGAATGATCCATACGCAAAAGTTATTGGAAAAGAAATCTGGAGTATCAAAGTCAGCAGCAACGACATCTTCTCTTCCGGGAACGTCTCAAGGCAGTAGCAAAAGCAACAGTACGAGGGCGGAAAAGTCTGATGTGGCGAAAGCGGAAGCGAACTTTCAGTCCCAAAGAGTGCCTACTTCCTTAAATAATGCCAACTGTCGTAAGTAGTGACGAAATATTTCACGGCCATCATAATTTTCCGCCTCTTTTCAGTTTTCGATCCGGGAAAACGAGATTTGAAACCAGATGATCTTGGAAAACGATTGGACCAGATTTATTGCGATGTAAGCCCTCATCTCTAAAAATTGTGTATTTGTCATTGTATGTAATTTTAGGTCTGCAAGATATCGTGCAGCAGCGAGGGCGCCATGCATTCCCATTTGGAGGGAAAGAAACATCAGAAGATGCTGCGAGCAAAGAATATTATTTCAGGTAACTTTTCTTTGTTCTGTTTTGTTTGTCATCCTCACAAAACGTATCATGCGGGTTTTTATATTCAAGTCTTTCATAGCAGATGAGTCAGAAGAGAAGTTCGGTGTTCTGCGCGGGGCGAACGCCACACCAGTCAGCACTAAGAAACGAAAGTCGGACGAGCCGAGTAGTTCGCAAGAAATCTCGAGTCGGAGCGACACTATGTTGGCCAATGATACTGGAAAAGTGGCATTCATTCAGCGTAAGCTCGACACATATCCAGAGCCGTTGATCGGTGAGTTGCTTTCGGCTTTGTTGTCCAGTATCTCCTATTTTGCACCCGTTTGCAGGACTGAAGTATCTGGTCGAATTCGTCATGAGTGAATTCACCGAGCCGCGTTATGTATGCAACTTGTGCGAAGCCAAATGCGATCCAAGGACGGTCATTAGTCACCTGACTGGCTACAAACATCGACTGCGCTATACGGTGAGCAGCTCATCCGATCGATATTGAACGGGGTCGTTGATTTGATTCTAATGTCCGTTTGCAGAAAGAAGTTCGCTCCGATGTCTACGCCGAAATCCAAATGGCATCTGAAATGGATGCCAAGACTTTATTAAATGAGAAGGCGGTGGAGGTGGATAAAATGGAAGGAAGGCCCAAGATTCGACAGAAATGTGAACAGTCGTTAATTAATGTCATCGATAATCTCAAGTCCCAAGTTTACAAGGAATCGAGAAGTAAGTACAGTCTCGAGCGACAGCCCTAGTGCGTACGAAACTTCGCCGTCTTGTACTCAGGAGACAACGAGGCGTATTATGATTCTACGAGGCCGAGGAACGAGGAGTTTACGATGGGGTAAGCATGTTGGTCGGTGAGGTATCGTTTGTGCAACTAATCGTGAGTCTTCTCCCAAGGTATCTCGAAGAGAAGTTTCGACCAGAGTCGCCCGGATCCAGTTCGACGGACGTGGAGGTGGCCAAGACGGACTATCCCTATTACTCCATCCGGGCTTCGCGTGGAAACATACGCGTGACTGACGAGTGGGACGACTTCTACGTGCTGGAACAAGGATACTATTATCTACGACATGAGCGCGAGCACAGTCGCTACGATGACTTGTATGTCAAACCTTTCGTTGGTGTCAAGGTAAGCCAGGAGATTGGTGTGAGGTCAAATGTATTGAGTAGATTTTCGATTTTTAGAGGAAACACCCATCTTCGTCGGAGGTTTCGGAGTTGCTGAAAGCACCGTCGTCTGGTTCTAAGATCAACGATACTTTGAAACTGTTGATGGCAGCTTTGGTAAGTCTGGATGAAAGAGGTCGTGAGTCGTAATTCGAAGACGTTCTCCAGCTAGCCCGGCTTCTGGAGGTCAGCATGGTTTTTTGTCCTCGAATCCAGGAATGTAGGCCATCTGCTGATGGCATGACTCTTAATTTAGGCGAAAGTATCGTCAGGGAATACGAAGAACAGCGAGATGACGCTGGCCGTGTCCACTGCCCTGACCAAGGCATTGATCAAATTCAAGGAAGCCAAGAAGCAATCGGACGCGCAGACGGCAGCTTCACTCGCGTCCCAGTCGGCGGTAAGATGCGGTTTTGCCATTCGTTTAGTCAATATTATCCAAGTATGGGCGGAGGGGTAGGGCTTGGTCGGATACGGCAAGTGTTCCCTGCGCATGTTTTACCCCATACCTCAGGGTCTCATGGAAAACTCCCCTACGGTCTGACGGAAAAGCTTGTTCCTCCTACCTCTGAGATTACAGAGTTGGGAAAAACGAGTGAATTATCGCTGGCAGGTGCCATTTCCGAACGCTCTTTTAAAAAAAGTTAGAACGATCTAGTTTCTTTGTCAAATAGTCAAATTAAGAAGTGGCGGGAAAATTTGCGTAAATGCAAATGACCCCTCCCCAGCCCAGCATCTTGGACCTTATTCGTACTTGACGGCATTGTTTTCTTGCGCAGGCAGTTCCTCAGCCCCATGCACGACACACCGAGCCACTGCTCCCGACTCCAGCGCACAGGGCGATATCACCAGAGCCGATACTTGCCTGCACACCCTTGACTCGGCATCGATTGGCTGTATCGCCACCGCTGCTCCCACTGCCAAGGCCGGGATATGTGGACGACGAATTGGAATCGTTGTTGGCCTTGCACGCGCAGTCTCAACGAAGACGAGCAGCGACTGCAGCATTGGCCGCCGACGTACCTCCGCCTCCTCCAAAACGAAAATTGGGAGCTGGCTACAGCAGTTAGTCACAATGCGTTTGAATTATGTTATGATCACGATGATTACTGTAGATGTGCACAAACTGTACATCCGTTCAAATTTGTTTCTGTGTACAGTATGTAAACCTTTCATTGCGGCGGGTACTTGAGAAATTTTTAATTCAAACGCCTTGTGGTCTCAGAGAGACATTCACCCGAGCCATACCCATGTGACTTGACGTGGGAAAGCACATCAAGTACAATTGATCAGTAAAGATGCTCGGCATTGCTGTTTCGGGGTTTCTTTATCTTCTCGAAGTTCTTCATGATCATATCGTGGAGCGTGCTCTGAAAAACAGGAATGAAGCGGAAGTCGCAGATCGGGCAGATTTGGACTTACGTAATGATTGCGAACTTCCATGAGAACCAGACGAAGGTTTAGGAACTCCTTTTCGTCCAAATCTTCGATAGCGCGGCGATAATCCTCCTGAAAAAAGTTCGCAGTGCTGTCCTCTTTTAGCTGTCAAAATTGGATGGGTGGAACCACCATTCTAATTAGTTTGTAATTTTAGCATCTAATCACCCGGACTCTCCCATTTGCGGCTAAGACCTTTATCGCCCAGCGGCGTTTCTAGGTTAGATCAGCTAGTAGCTGGATTCGTCCATGAACACTTACAACATGCGGATATTTTGCAATTTTTGTCACGATCTTTCCCCTCGTGAGCAAGTATCGTGAAATCTGATCAAGGAACGAGGCAGCCTCCGACTCGACTGTTCTCACTTCCGCCAGCGTATCTTCCTGAAACAGAGACGGTTTACAGTACGCAAAGTCAAGCATGTGAGAAGCCAACATCGTACCTGAATCGAGACACCGAAATTATTTCCATCTTCGATGCGTGGAATCAGAAACAGAATCCACATTTTCAACTAAACGCAAGGAAATCGAAGTGGGATTACACGATGGGAAGTGAGGACTCTCACCTTGTTGACGCTCTCGACAACATCTCTCACGATCGGCTTGACGACGTTAATCAAATCCAAGATAAGCTTGTTTGAAGGCACGACCCCGTTGATGAACGCTACCACTTTGGTTCCTAAACAGAAAAGATGAGAGGGACGGATATGAGAAAACACCAATGCATGTATAACGAAAACTAGCTTACCTTCGAAGACACCAACGTCATCCGAGTCGTCCAACTTTCTCTTCTTGCTAACGGTGGAGTTCTCCTGAAGTAAGATCACATTTGAACCTCAAGAATGCACGCTAATGCTAGTCTCATCGTCAGTCATGACTTGAACAGGCGGTTACTGCAAACAGGAAAACAGCAGCCGATGATCAAAGCTTACTTGCATCGGTTTGCAGGGGAAGGCATATTCTGCCTATGTGACAATTAGATAGACCCATTAGCTAGGCCCCAGAACTAAAACTAGCCCTGAAAGGTTTTGGGAGATGGAATTGCTGAAGATGTCCCTGAAAATGGCACGTACTTGAAGGGCCTTCGGATCTGGATAAGGAACGTTAATATCGACTTGAAACTCGGGTAATCTTTTTAGTTGGAACTTCGGGCTCTACAGAGCAACAGATTTGGTTATTAGTTGAAAAACTTCATGAGCAACGCTTACGCAAATGAGTGCATCGATTTCCAGCACCTTCTCTGGAAACGTCTCCACGACCAGCTTTTCTGCGTCTACCTTCCAATCATTTTTCCATTCTTCCAGCTGAAAGAATCATGCAAGTGGTTATCACAGACAAACATAAGTTACAGGCGGCTGACCTTCTTGTAGCCTATTGTGTCTTTCGAAAGCCCAAATACCGAATGGCTTACTTTGGTATTGACTGCGACCTTTTCCGATTTCGGCATTTCGTTCGATACCAGACGCCGCACGAAGTTTATTCAAATGGCAACTAATAAAAGATAGACGTGATAGAAAGCCCTCAATTTGAAATGGAACACAAACGAAACGAACAATCGCGCGCAAGCTCGACGAACAAAGCGAGGCGTGTACAGTATGTTCAGTGCATATTGTCAAATACAAGTACAATACACTTTCAGATATGTACCATAAATTATCTTTCGACATTCATAATAAAACAAAAATAAAAATTCTTGCTTGAATCACTCAATTTTAAGAAATAAGATTCTTTAGCCGTCAATTTGCCCAAAAAGGTGCAAGATTAGAAAGTCCTAAACTTTATTTTACACATGTGCGATTCCGCAGGCAATGACAACGCATTTCGGTTGCGTATTATTTTGTTTCCTTGTCTTGTTATAGGACTGTGAAATCGAATTTATCATTGTCGGTATCAACTTATTTGTCATTTCGATTTGCAGCGATTATATTCGCGATACTTTATCGACTATGGATTCTGACGTACCAATGGAACAAGATGTGCCCGAGCAAGTGGAGGGGATGAAACCGTATTACCTGACAAAGATCGAAGACTTGCAGGTGTGTACTGTATGTATTCTTGCTGATCAGGAGACTGCTTTCTGCTTATACCTACCACAGACTATCTCCGCGGTTTGAAAGCGCACTAGGTGGGCCTAGCTCCTTTATCCTTCCGTAAACTATATACAGTACATACACTTGACCTATTGTGTACTGGACGACATGCGTGTTCGAGTTCGGCCCTGCGAAGATTTAGCGCTCTCCCAGTCAGGACTCCATGCACTTTTACTTCCTACTCCATGTATAGCCGTAATGATTATGGACTGTCTCGTATTTCTTGTAGCACGTAGTCAACGAGAAAACCCAAGATTTGCGCCGTCTTCAAGCTCAGCGGAACGAGTTGAACATGAAGGTTCGTTTATTGAAAGAGGAAATCAACATGCTTCACGAACAGGGATCGTACGTTGGCGAGGTAGTTCGAGCTATGGATAAGAAGAAGGTTCTGGTCAAGGTAAGTTACCTGATCCATCTCGCCACGATGCTGTAATCATTTGAATTCGTTAGGTGCATCCCGAGGGCAAATACGTCGTGGATGTGGACAAGAACATCGACATCAATCAAGTTACACCCAATTGCCGTGTTGGACTGCGAGCTGACAGCTACGCCTTGCACAAGATTTTGCCCAACAAGGTAAGTGGCTTTGCTCCCATTGCCCATTCACTATGACCTGGGCTCGCCGCAACACCTGCTATGTATCATTTTATCTCATGAGACACACTTTAGCGACGATAGGTTTCTATTACAGGTCGATCCGTTGGTCAGTTTGATGATGGTCGAAAAAGTACCCGATTCCACTTACGAAATGATCGGTGGTTTGGAAAAACAGATCAAGGAAATCAAAGAAGTTATCGAATTGCCCGTCAAGCACCCGGAGTTGTTCGAGGCATTGGGAATCGCCCAACCAAAGGTGAAATCTGAGCTGGTTTGGTTCATGCTGTTTTATAATCGATTCCATTTTCAGGGTGTCTTGCTTTACGGTCCACCTGGCACTGGTAAGACTCTCCTGGCGCGTGCTGTTGCCCATCACACCGAATGTACGTTTATTCGCGTCAGCGGCTCGGAGTTGGTGCAGAAGTTTATTGGCGAAGGAGCTCGCATGGTGCGCGAACTGTTCGTCATGGCTCGGTAAGTAACCTTACGATTAGCCTCGCAGTCGTATTGATCCTAATCGCCTGTTTTTCTTCAGCGAACACGCGCCCTCCATTATTTTTATGGATGAAATCGATTCTATCGGTTCTTCGCGTATCGAGTCGAACTCTGGCGGTGACAGCGAAGTGCAACGCACCATGTTGGAATTGTTGAATCAGTTGGACGGTTTCGAGGCCACCAAAAACATCAAGGTCATTATGGCAACTAATCGCATCGATATTCTTGATCCAGCGTTGCTGCGCCCTGGACGAATTGATCGAAAAATTGAATTTCCCGCTCCCGATGAAAAGGTAACATTTCTTATTAATTCATCGCGAAGTCTCAGCAAGAGATTCGTTTAAATTTACTTCAGGCACGTTTGGACATTTTGAAAATTCATTCGAGGAAAATGAACTTGACCAGGGGTATTAATCTGAGGAAGATCGCTGAGGCGATGCCCGGCGCGTCTGGAGCCGAAGTCAAAGTAAGCTTTGTCATTGACTAAGGCAGCGCCATTTACAGCCACCCGTTTTTTTTCAGTCAGTGTGCACGGAATCTGGAATGTACGCTTTGCGTGAACGTCGTATTCACGTCACGCAGGAAGATTTCGAAATGGCCGTCTCCAAGGTAACAATCAACTTTATTCATTACGAAACATCTATCAAAAGAGGCATTTTCTCGATTATAGGTGATGCAAAAGGACTCCGAAAAGAATATGTCATTGAAGAAGCAATGGAAATGAATGTTTGGAATGTTTCACACAAAATAAGCGTCGATGTTTTCTCAATACGGTTTTCTGTTTACTAAATTTCGTGTAATAAAGGCCAAATATCTCTTTTATAAGACTTTAGAAAAAAGCGAAAACTGACAAATTTAATCGATACTGACGCTAATAACTTTGGCCTTAGGACGCAATTTGTAATGCGAAGGATCCAGACGCTGCCACTCGTCGACGCAGGAGAGAATCCAATCCGCGGATATGATCGGGAACCCAAATTTATCGTGCAGGTCATCTGTAAAAGAAGTCTGGTCTCAGATCTACCCCCTATTGAGGGCAGCTCCACCCCAGACGGGAACAAAAGACTCACCGAGTTCGCTTTCGCTGCACTCGCTTAGAAATGCAGGACTTCCAGATTGTGACGTCTCGGCTATAATCAAATAACTCCTCCCGTACGTTTGGTCAGCCTCGTTCACCAGCTCCTTGACCGAGTTGTGCACGGTACCGCCGAGGGCCAAAATTAAAGCTTCGGCATCGTCTAAAATAAAAAAATCCCTTAAAGTCCCCCAGGAAAATCAAATGGCAAGAAAGAGTCCGCTCACATTTGCTGGCATGCGAGATGTCGCATTGCCGAGTCCTGAAGCAGTACCCCTGGACCCCAGTGGACACGGGAGGTGACTACAATTCTTAATTTGGCTGGTTTCGACTTCGATTCTTTTGCCTGTTTTTTTACAAAAACCCTTGCGAAAATGGCACCTCCTAACGATAATCCACTCTTTTTCCAAATCCATCACCTCAGAAAGGTGAACGTGGTTTTCTATCAGACTCCAGGGGTAGGGTGTCTTTTCAACGCAAGCCCAGGGATAGAGAGACATAGGGGGACCAACTTTTCATCAGACCAAGCCCGAGGGGACGCCCATACACGGTGCCGTGAAAGTATAAAATAAGCCTCAACTCACCTTTCTTTGGTAAATCATTATTAAACAATCCGTGCAAATACACAGACACTTCTTCAAACAGGCGTTGTCGACCTTTGCGAGAGCGCATCGGCGCCTCAGTGGCCCAAGGCTTCGTATTTCCATTGATTTCGAACCGACCCTATGGTGCAGGAGAAGGCATCTTCGGCCAGAAAATTGAATAAAACAGCTACCTTACCGGATCGCAAATTCGCTCTTCACGAATCGAACGATCGATCCACTCAGGACTGACGACCCATTTGTGCTCCGCGATGGCACGAAAATACCCAATGGTTTTGCGGGTGCAAACTCGAACGCCATTCTGTAATTCTAAAACGAGAAAATCATGAACCAGCTCGTCGACGCTGCAACAAACTGTACGCTTACCCGCCTTCACAATGACGTGCGTGACTTCGGGTGAGAAGGCTTGAGCGTACTTGGCCCCGAACATGCCCACGAATCGCCCGATAATCTCCTTAACTAGACTTTGTCAGACGATCACTATCCTGGTTATATGGACCACTACTTACCGACCCCACCGAAAAACCAGTGATATAAAATATGATCGCCTGTGACGACAATGGCGAGTGGACAACGGCGACGATTTGGCAGCTATCCGACGCTTGCAGCTGCCCAGTTTGACTATCGCTGGTCTTTTCTGGGGATTTCAAAAACGATTCTGGATCCTCATTGAGCATTTGAACCAAGTGTGTTTGACCTGAAACCCGAATCTTACTATACCTGCTCTGCGATACTAGCACAAGGGCAGACTGAGTGGGCGCACAGATTCAGTGGTGCAGCGCTCGTCTACCTGTGCTGGCCGTCAACGAGCAGTTGGAATCGTCTCGGGTTCGATCTTCGGCGCTTGAGGTGAATCTTATAACTAGATGACAAGTTACCGCTGACCTCTGATGACTCAGCATGGGCAGGCCAGCCCGTCGAACACGGATAGATTTCAAAACCCACACGCCATTGTCTGAGCAAACCCATGTTCACTCCCACCCTCTGTTTGAGCCCGAGCAGAGACAGACAGGGGCGCTGCAGTTGTTACTGGAACTGCAGTTGGGAGGGAGCAGAGCACACACTATTAAAACCATCGAAACCAAAGAAAACATGACTTACTCGAAGTGGGGGTCCCAAAATTTGACACACTGGTTTTGGACTGAGATTCTGCCACTGGCGCCGTGGCTTCCTGAGACCCACCAATATGACACGTACTGTCATTGCCCCACCGCTTTTGACCTGAAACGCAGCCAATTATTGAACATGCCAAAAAGATTTTGCTCTGCCAGCCCCGGTGCATCCCACACTTACTCGCATCGAGACTACCGACAGGTTCAGACTCATTTACATATCCGTACGACAACCGAATCGAACCCGTTTCGACAGGCGCAGATTCTTCCAAATTAGGGTCGATTTGAGCAATGCTTTGACCAGGACGCGACTGTACTTTCCTACCCAACGGCTCCTTGTCCCACTGAGCGTTATTCCGTTCAATGTTATCATCATTTTCAGGAACACTTTCCCGTTCTTGACTCGCTGATGCAGCAATACCTGAAAATGAGCGCCCTACGATAATAAAACTCCAACCTTTTTCTCCTACATCTCACCAGTCTTATGTTCATTTTGCCACTTTACCCTGATCATCTACCAATGATGAATCTCAGAAAAGCGAGCTATAACCACGTCATGCACTTACTCTGGGATCCTCGATCGAATAGATCATAGTCACTGGCAGCACGAGCCGGGATGATTCGACATTTGACCACAACCGTGTTTTCTCGGCCAACTTCGGATCGCAGAAAACGAGACACCTTATCGATATCCTAAAACCGCAAAAATCATATCCCGATTTACCCAAGCTGATCGATTCGTCGTACCTCTTCTCCCTCTACGTTAAACTCGAAAAAATGGCCGGCTGGCGCAGGCAAAGCATACGGGGTCCTAGTTGGAGACAAAAGACGAGCAACCGAAGCCTTGATTTGCGCCATGGTTTGGCCAGTTGGTGTCCCAGCCAAAATTAAAGTATCGTCAGTTGGTCCTATTGGAGATCGCTGACTTTGGACTGCATTGACTGAAATGTCACCAGCTGATGCACCGAACAGAGGCAATGCAGCACATCTCTGGATCGGCGCCGGAATTTGGGAGTCGGTGTCCAAAATTAGAGTATTCTTCATCGGCGACGATTCGGACAACACGTTGGCAATTGCCTGATTTTGAGCCAAATAATATTGGGACGCAGGCGGAAGATTTTCAGAAAGAATCAAAGTATCGGCCAACGTGTGCGCGGGAGAATATTCAGGTTCAGTGACTGGCGGCTGCGCATTCAAATTTATATTATTTTCCAACGAGTCCGTTTCCTTATAAGGAAAGCTGTCTTCAAAAAACGGCTGGCTTTCCAATCGATTATCGCTAGCGCTGTCGACGATCGATTCACGCGAATTCTCTTTCTCCATGACTTCATTATTCATCGGAAATTCTAGGCCAGCAGTGTCTCTCTCAACGTGGTCGCTAAATAACGATTTTTGAGAATCGAACGACTCGTCAAGTTGAGGAAAGCTCGTGAGCTGCGAGTTCTTTGCAATCAATTCTTCATCCCCACCAGTCAACTGGTGCGACGATTCAGCCGTGTACGTTTCCACCGTATTTTCTACCGGGACACTTGCCTGGTCCATTAGAGTTTCACTGTCCGGCACAACACTCGGGCAGTCTTCGTCCAATTGAGCATCGCCATCGGGAACACACTCGTTTTCTCCGACATTCATCAGCTCCGTGTCCGGTGCTAACACAATTGCAGACCGTCCGTTTCTACCGGGCAAAGGCTGGGTTTGAAACCCAGGTTCCTCAGCTTGTAACACCGATGGCGACGACTCCGCCGAAGTGGGTTTTGGTGAATCTTCTTGACCAGATTTGTCAACTGATTTTGGTTCTGCTATTGGCTTTGCCCAATACCCAGAACGAAGACGAACTGCAATAGGCCCTTCGGCTGAAGCGTGTCGTTTTACTATTTCTGGAACAGTTTCAGATACAATCGCAGAGCTTTGGTCCGAAATTGATGTTCGAGACGACGAAGACGTTGAAATTTTTTGAGTCAAATCTGCCGATTCATTACAGTATTTCGCCAACGAAGCATCTTGGTCCTCCGAATCGTCTACGTGTTGTAAAGCTTCCTTATTGATTCCTTGATTCGGCTTCTCAATTGACTCGCCAGAATTATCCAATTCTTCATCTCCCAAATGTGGTCCATCTTTATCCACTGGCTTTTGAATTGTTTCCCTGTCGACTTCGAAGCTAATCACTTCGTGATGATTTTCAGTGAGTTTCGCAGTTTCAACTGGTTCCACATCGGCCACTGCCACAGCCTGGTCATCTTCAATGGATGATGACTTTTCACCCGCATCCACCACAGAAGTCTTCCTCGGAATTCGGTGGTCAGTCAGAAATGATTTTTCCCCAGATTTATTCGTTGCGGAGACCAGAGAATTTTCATTCGAAGGATCGTTGTCGTTTAATTGTCCTTTTTTGAAATATTTTTCAGAAGTAAAATAGTGACTCGGTACTTCGAATTCCGACGGGGATACTCTCTTCATTGCTTCTATCAGCCCGTTGAACCACGTCGGCATCTCGTTCTTACCAGCGCCGCAAGGCACATTTTGCTTCTCTTCAGTTTCCACACCCAGAGCCACAGCACGGTACTCCTCTGGGAAGCTAAATTCGATGATCGTCGACTTGTAGATGGCTGGAATAGATTTTAATGAGGAAGCAAAGACTAAAGTGTCGTTCGAAGACTGATCAGTGGCTTCTTTCGACGTCGCACTGCTAGCACCTTTGTCTTCAACTTTCTTTTCCCGAATCGTTGTAAAGCTACTTTCTTCCAATGCTTGTTTCTTTGATTGCGCCACACGACGCGACGAGACGTAGCAGGATAATTTCGAAGGCGGAGAAACCGTCTGATTTACATTAAATTCAAAAGGATCATTCGTATTCATGGGCTTTTCAAACCTCCGTTTTTGACTTGCTAAATGTAAAAGACAAGGCTTAACATTTTGAGTGAACAATAGCGTTTATCAAACCAAACCTTTCATGGCCGAAACGTCCTTTTTTAACCCTTTCGCCAATACTTGAGCTGCTTGAATAATCTGTTGCAACTTTCCCGACGACCGCAGAGAACGTTTCGTCGGCAATGTTTCTTTGCAAATGGGACACGCTACCTCCGCTCCGTTACTTGAAAATAGACGCCCGATGCAGATTCTGTAAATAATACTCTCCAGTCTTCAAGCAAACGCATGCGCGCTTCAAAAAAAGCTTCTTTACTTATGCGGAGCAAGCATAAAGGATGGCATTGGATAATTGGGTCTACTCTATCTATGAGCTAGAAAAGCCTATGGATGATCTACGGTCATTTTGTGCTAATTTCACGACGCGTTCATCAAAGGATCGAATTTGCATAAAATGTAGGTTACTTCGCCAACTGAACCAAATCACGGATGTTACTGAACCAATTAGGACTAGTAGGTACTACTAACTAAGTAAAGATTTTTACTTGCAGAACACATGATCGCACGGGGTCCTAGTTGGTTCCGATATGGCCGAGCGACTGAAAGTAAAAGTCATGTCCTCCTAATATCCAACCGCACAACACAGAGCGACATCTTACCAAATTACACATTCGATAGTTTTATTAATTTGCGAGAAACTTTCTTGTAACTGCGAGATAATCTCTTCTCGATTCATTTTTCAAAGAAAACAAAACTTTTAAATAAATGTTTCAGGCGCCAAAACAACTTTTTGCGCACAGGTGACTACAGTAATTTAAGTCCGTGCAGAATTGAAATAAGCAGTTTGAATGAGCATCACCGCACCAGCTCAAAGCGGGAAATCAAATTTTAACAAAAGGCTGATTACATGCTTTTTCCGTTCATGCGTGCGAAGTTTTTAGACCGCAAGTAACAGGCGAATCTTGCACATAAGTAGAGAATATTGTAAGAACGCATAATTATGCTAACACCTCGACTTCGATCACAGACAACGAACGAACGGTACAAGGAATGAAATAAACCATAATCTAGGTCCAAGTAGATATTATGCAGACGGAATGTAGCCAGAGTGCTACAGTATGCAAGCTTATGCCAGTCTAGATATTACGCAAAGGAGAGGCTGCCACGGGGCACATCTACCAGCAACACAATCCGACCAATGACTACGGTACTTTGATCACTACGTTCCTCTTCACTCCATGCCCATCTTGGCCTTGTTGGTCTGCAGGATGCCGACAATGACTCCGAATAAGCCGATAGCGCTAGCGAAGATCTCCACGATAAGAATTTTGACGAAGAGGGAAGGATTGGCTGCGTCGGCCAAAGCGGCGCCACTGCCCACGATTCCCACGCTGATACCACAAACTAAGTTCGAAAAGCCGACCGTCAAACCGGCTCCGAACATCATGTAACCTGCAGCGAAGTTGCTGTAGATGATTTGATCTTTGATGCCGGGCTTGTATTGATCGAAATCGGCCTGTCGACCACCGATCACTATGGCCATTATTATACCGTAGATGGCAACGGCCTCGCAGAAAATAATGCTCACCAAATTCTTGGTACGAATTCGAGGCGCTGAAACAAAAAAATTAGAAATTACAGTGTTTATGGGACTTGTTGATTCTGGCATGGGCGCAGTCTCTGCTAAAGGCGGGATCTCATATTTTACAAATCAACTTGGATGCATGCGCAGGGCCCTTCTAAACACGCACCAATTTGCATACGCGTTTCGACATTTTTGTTATTTCCTACAAATTCAGGGAAATCTCAGACATTTCAGACGTTAAAGCTTACTCCAGAAAACAAAAAGATAAAAAAAGAGATGAATTCGCGCTAGAAAATGCAAAAATTATTTGCCAGTCTTACCTTTCACGCCGCCACCCACGATGCTAGCTCCGGTCGTAAAAATTCCCCACGCGGCTCCGACAACCGATAATGAAATGGCCAAAGCTATACCCAGATTCCCCCACATTTGGGGCGAGGTTGTGGACAGGAACCATCCAAAATCGATCCGATGCCCTTTTCCCGTTAACAAATAATAAAAAGCGAATATAATAATTGCGGAAACTGACGTGGCCGAAAGAAAAGCCACCGTATTCAAGATTTTTCCCATTTTATATTCCTTATTTTTAGACTTTCTCGAAATTAAACGCTTTTTTTGAAAATTTACGAATCAAACCACAATTATGATGCAAAATAAATGATTTTAGAAATTTAGGAGAATAAAATAAAAAATGTTTCCACTGGGGCCCGCAGCCGAGCTGAAACACGCGCACACCGAACGCGCGTGATCGAGGAGAATAAAACTGGTTTTGGTGACAGGCTGCTGTGGCATGTGACTGGGCATTGTTGGTACAAGAGCTAAGCCAGCAAGGGGACTGTGTCACTGCATGTCACGGGCCACCAAGTCTCGTATGGTCTTCCATCGACGTCTTCAAACGCCTCATGCCCTGTGGCCCTGTGTACGTGGCACCACCCTTACTGATGACACGTGGGTTCCCATGTGGATGCCGAGTGCACTCGGTGGGCGCGGGAATAAGGTGGCCATGCCCTGCTTACTTGTCCTGTGGTGCCCCCTGCGCGGTGTCCCCTGGTGGACCTCCTGGTTAGCCCATAGGTGGGCCCTACGATCGTGAGGGGCTGCGTCTGAGTCACCCCGCTAACCCACACCTACCGCTGCACTCGTATGAGTAACATGGTTAGTGTTAAAACTGCGCCAGCACTGTGCATGGCATCGGACTACAGAAGGACACTGCTTTCGATGGAGGCCTCTGGGATCTCGCAGGAGGCCATTGACGAGAACTGTGTGGTGCTGGCAGCAGAATTTCAGCCTAATCGAAGGGATCTTGTGCTGCTGCCAGTGATCCACATAGCCTGCAGTCCCCATGTACACCTGTCACTCCTCGATACCACCCGTTCAGACATCGAGGTAAGATGCTGAGCTGCTTCTTCGGGTGATTTCACCAACGTGATATTGATTGTTAATGTGATCAAGAACAGAGGAGCACTCGCAATGATACACTGTAAGTACTCGAAGCAAAGACGTGGCATTGTGACAGTCACAAGTGGTAACAAGACTGCGTTACCCCGGGTGTATTTTGATTTTTTATCCGAATGAATGTTTTTTTAGTGAAGTTCATTCTAGACCAGGGACCTTTTCTGTTCGCACTGGTAGTCAGCGTGGCCCTGGGTGACTCAGTCGGTACCATCGAGGTGCTCCGAGTGGAAAGACGGAAGCCAAACGAGGAGACAGTCTCGGCTGTCAACACCGACATGGCTCAAACGCCATCGTCCGAGGAAGTCGGCCTCGTCCAGTCCAGGATGCCCTCGTGTGGAGGTGCTTCTAGTGGAGACACGCAGAGGGAAGCTGCCGTGAGAGCTGGTCACCGCACAGTCCCGCTTATCATATCATGACGGCCGGCCGGCTAAAGGCAAAACGAGTTGGAAGTCCCTTGGAGGAACTGGGACTGCATGGGGCCAAGAACACAAAAAAATTTTAAAAATCGTTGGTTCTGGTTTGGTCGAAGCTGGACTATAGAGCAACGTAGCCCGCCTAACGATTGTTTTGATGGAGACGGCGCTATATCTTGCACTTTTTCGAATACTTGCAGCCTTTGTGCTTTTCCTCTTCTGATTCCGTGTCTTCATCGATTACGCATGATCGATTTCATCAATGATACCCAGGCTCGTGGCTGGTGGTCTAGGCGTCTGCCTCTCACACAGTGCCGCGTAATGCTACCAGAGTGTTCGACTCGCGGTCTGCTAAATCATTTCGTGTAGTGCCCCACCACCCTCGAGTGCGCGTGCCTGTGCTTGGTGACGTGGTGAAGAGAACATATCGTTTCCAAGAAACAAATGCAAGAGAGACACAAACACGTCCATGCCTCTCCCAACAGCACATCTTCTAATGTAACCGACGGGATACGTGGGAGGAGAAAACGAGTCTCGATACAGGCCGGACCGGAATTGTGTTTCCATTTGGGGTGGCGACGGAAGGCTATGTTTATAAGACGGAAACAAAGTCGGCCTCGTTGGTATATTCGAAGATGGTGACGTCAAGGATTCTCGTACTCGTGGTATTGTGTGGCTGCCTGGTGGGTAAGTGTCCCCAGCCACTTTGGCCTACTCGCTCGATCTGACCTGGCCCTGTTCAGGCACCCGGGCGTGGTTCCAGCAACTGTTCAATCTCGGGGGTCAAACCTCGAATTGTCAGTCGTGGTCCCTGTGGAGTAAGTGCTACAGCACAGAAAACCCTACCTTCCGTCAGTTCTTCGATGTTCCACCCGGCTGCTCATTCAGTTCCTACGGCAACTATCTGACCACGACGGCAGGGCCCCTCCTTGAACAAGTGTACGATTACTTGAAGCTGATCAACATGTCCGCCCACGCCTGCGGCCAGTGCTCGTACCAGATTTCGTGCAGTCGCAACTGTTACGTGCCCACTTTGGAGAGTGACGTCAGGTAGGCCCTCCTGGTCAGCCCTCCCTCGTCCACACCTTTCCTTTACAGCTTCACGGGCAACCGGTACGGCATCACATCCAGACTGTGCAAGTTCGAGCAGTCATCGCCCTGCGTCGTGAACCCTGCCGAGGCCTACAACCCTCAAACTGGCATCTGCCAAGTGTGGCCTCCCCTTCACCGCGGCGATATTTTCCCCAACACGGTGCCCGTGGAACTGAAGCAAATGCTCTACTCGATGCAGACTACCAACTGCATCAGGTAATCCCCCTTTTCTACCAAGACCTACATTGTCAAATGAGAACATTCCATTTCAGCGTGTCTGGTAAATGTTACTGCTGTTGCGCTCCTTACAAACCGGATCCATGCACAGCCAAGTGCACCTTATACCCGTGCTCGCCCAACCTCGTATTCGACGCCAACAATTTGCCAACGGCCGTAAAACCACAACAGCCACAATCCGGCCGAAGAAGAAGACATATCCGACCAGCCACATGAATAGTTTTGTATGTAGTCCCTACATTACCCTAATAATTCAAAATATGTCCATACCAGTCGGAATCTCACCCAAGACACAAACATCACATTGTCAACGCTTTCGTCAAAAGATCCAGTCTTCCTCCTGACGTTGCGAAAGAGTCCGAATTAGGCGGTTCTTTCCCGAATGGCTGAAACGAAGAACATGGCCGTAATGAGCATTTTCCCAATCTTTGGACCGAGTCAGCCTCACCAAAATGAAGATTGACGACAGCACGTTCCTCTGCGCCAATCTATCCAAGATGTCTTGAGCAAAAGTGGGGCAACTCAACTTCAGCCTGGGGAGCAATACATGCCCAGCAACCAACGGCAGGAAAACGAATTTCAGTACCAATTCCGATTCGGGTAGCAATCGAACCAGCGCCTGGAATATGAACAAGCGTTGGTTGCTTTCAACTTGATAAGTACCTCCCACAGCATACCTGTTTGTGCCCAGAAAACATAAACGGCTCAGTTGAGTCCAAAGTGGTCGTCGCCTCAAGAATCGACGTCGTCTGATTTCGTATGGTATACGACGCGATCAAGGGATGTCGAACGATGCCGTAGGCTGGTAACGAACAAGTCATCAAGATCGGACAACTCTCAACACTCGTCGACAAAAGTGGATAAGACGTTTCCACGATCTTGGCCTCTCCTTTTTGTCTAAGACGCAAGAAATGAGCATTTATTCGAGAGATCACCTGGGTACTAAACTAGCTTACCGCTGCCACCTGACGAGCAGATGCCCAATAACAAACGGCTCGTTTATGGCCAGGACTGGCATCACCGTTGTGTGCACAATGAAAGATTCGTCAGCAATCATGGCTACTAAAATAAATAGCGCTGTTGATGCCATTTCTTACCAAGAGAACAACTTTACTTACGCTTTTCCAACTGCGACGTAACCTCCCCATTCCGACGTTGCAGACAGTCGGCCTAAAAGCATCACTACAGTAAGCTCGATTGCTTTTCTCTGCGGCGGGTACGCCTACATTGCCACTACATGTAGGCGCCCTATCAGATTATGATAGGCGCACTGTGGCCTAGCCTTGACCAAACGACGATTACGCAGTGACCAGCTGTACCCCGCTATCACCCAGATTCCAGGACTGCACCAGCAACAGCGGTTACTGATACACATGCCACATCTTACTTACCAACTGCCATCGTACACTCTCCACGATCACGGCATCTGGCGAAGAACACTTCAGCTCGGCGCCAATAATGCACGGCTCCCGCCATACCAGACTATCGATAGTGTCGCCCTAAAATGTCCTCGCGCACTCACGACAAACCTCCTGGTCTACCTGGCGGCCACTTACTCTAAATGACATCAGTTTGGAATGCAGGGTAAATGGTGAAATCACATCGATGCATAATCGTTCGGCATGAGCGCAGTGGCACGGGATTACACGCGAGTTGTCATCGACAGCTACGGCCACGTCGTACTCAGCCTAGAATGAAAATGTGTCAGGCTTCTGGAAACATGACGACTCAATTAGACCTCTTGACCTCACCTCCAAATGGACAGCCAGATCACTCGTGCACTGTTCACAATAAATAACCAAATCGATGGTGACCTACAGAAAACGAACAGACTGCCGAGATGAGCGCATGGAGATCAGACCCAGTGGCTCACCTCTTGTCCCAATGGAATCGCAGCAAATTCTTTCACGATTTCCCCAACACTTGGGTCCCCGAAACCTGCAACGACACAACTTGCACAATTTGCATGAGCTTACCAGTAATTCACTGGGGGGAAAAGTTTCGAGAAGGCCCTGTTGACTTCCTACCATTCTGCCTCCCCAAGCCCTCCTTGGCACTTACCTGCAACGAACGTGGCCCTGTCTTCCTCCGTAATATGAGCTCGAAAGCGAAGACGATCGATCGGAACTGCCTCTAGGTTCTTCAAGGCACACCTGACCTTGTATCTCTCCCCAGTCAGAGCTGGTGGAGCGTGAAACGCCTCCACTTTGATTTGCGCTTCACGCGGCAGTATCCTAGAAGGTAAAGTGGCTCCATAGATTCCTCGATTATTACCGAAAGCAGTAAAATCCAGGATCTCCAACGAGCATCGACCGATCCAACACATTCTCAATAACCATGGCTCCCGCTCAGAGATCCCAGCTGGTCACAGTAACACAGCCGCTCACCCAATCGCAACACGTGGCTGGATAAAATCGAACGGCGACCCTCGTCTGCACGACTCATATTCGGGCTTGACCGCAAACGTGTTCTGGCCAATGTTCTCCCACTGCAACGATCCGTAGACATTCGAGTTCACGTTCCCCACATCCAACGACACCGACAGCAGCTAAGGCAAGACCAGGTCACCAACACATTTGTCACTCAAACTCTCACACTTACCAAAATCTGCAAGTTCACATCATCCGGCAACGGGAAAAACTCGAATGAGAAACTCTTAATTTCATTCGGGGCGAATACCAAACTTCGATCAACGGCAGTCGGATCGTGGTTAATCACACACAGCTGATCGTACGCAGAGTGTGAGAACTGCAAGGACAATTTCGAGAATTCCAACGGCGCCATGGCCCTCGACCTGATATAGACCAGCAGTCGTATCTTCGTGCACGCTCTGCGAGTCGGAGAAGCGAACCGTGCCGTCACGTCCAAACAGGAACTCATGTTGTGCATGGAGACGAGAAAGAAGCACCGGTCATTCAGTAACGTCGTCCAGAGGGCACCGATCTTGGAATATGCTTCAGTAGCTGATGGCGACAAGGACGAATAGTCATTCGAGCTGGTGCCGCGTTCATCGCCAAATAAGAACTCTCTATTGGGCATGCGGCCCTGCAATACGGCCGACAGATTCTGCTGAATTCGCACTCGTTCCTCCTGATCCAGTTGCAAACGAGGGCTCAACGCTTCCAAGGCCAGCGCGATGTACGCCTTCAAATTGGCCAGTGCGTAAGCGCATTTCAGTGCGAGCAGCGTGGCTTGTCGAAGTGGCAGCCACCATTTCTCCTGACGGTATTCCCACATGGCGTGCGAGAGGATCTGCAATGCTTTCTCGTATCCACCAACGGCGAAATGTTGTTCGCCCATGCGAACGATGATCAGCAGTTTCATCCGATTGCACCGATACTTCTTGAAATGACCCAGGGCGCTGTTCGAGTAATGCAAGATGGGCGTCAGCTGGTCGTATCGAGACTCCTTCCATTGCAGGCACAGAATGCCCAACTTCTCCACATTCATATCCAACTGCACGGCGCTGCTTTCGCCCAATCCAACCGTCAAGCCGCAAAGACGCCAAGGACGCTGGCCGTAGAACTCGACGGCGGATGATCTTTCCAAAGGATCGAATCCAGCCATAGCGGGGTACGGGGCGTTGACCAGATGGCCGCACAGACGAAACGATGTGGTCTTCCTGGCGATGGCGTACTCGGACGCCGACTGGTAATAGAAACCCGGATGCTGGGTTTGGATGGCAGCTAACCCATTTTGAACAGCCGAGTCGAACAAATCGGCGAAAGTGGAAAATCTGGATTGGTTAATGACCAGTGTTTCAGTTAGCCCCGCCAGCAGCAGCACTTGTGCACTTACTGTTTCGCCAACCACGCCTGATGTTCGAACAATAGGTCAGGCACGCCGGGCCGATCTTTGAAATAATCAATGAGCTTCCGGAACTGCGCGATAGCATCCAATGGAGTATTATTTTGAAAGCACAGGCGGCAGATCTGAAAAGAAAGAGCAGGATCGTTCACGCAAGCTTGGATTCTATAGTTTTGCATACCTTATAGTTCAAAAACCCAGCCACTGTTTTTAGTTCTAGCAAATGCAAATCGTTCGGCTTAATCTCTTGTATATGTTGAAAGGCCAGCTTGTAATGTCTGAAGACAGCAAATGCGGTCAATGCGGCAACTCAAGAGCAAAGAGAGAGATATGTGAGCCAATGAAAATCAAACGTGACGACTTCGAATGCGGCCCAGGACACGGGGAAGACCATGCACATCAACAGAAATCAACCCCACAAATTTACCTTAATGCTGAATGAGCATCCTGACGCAGCTCATTGAAGAAGGCCAACTTGAACTGATATCGGACCAAAAGCGGCTGATGGCTTATCTTTTGCAGAGCATCCTTCCTAGTCTTCACTCTTTTGGCCTCGCCTTGATAATATGTCTGCGCCAGCTCGTAGAAAGCATGCTCCAGCCTGAAATTCAACGAGTCGAATCCTTTTCCAGCTGCAAAACCCGACTCATACCTTATGATGTAGCCGAAGAGATGGTCAGTCGCGGGTAGAACAAACAGGGACTTGGGCGACAGCTCGCATGCCGAACACAACTCGGACGCGCGCTGGGCAGCAATTGCATCTGAAACGGGCTAATTTCAAATATCCAAGGTCCGAAATACTAAACCTTAACTTACCAGGAGGTAACGGCGGTGTACTTTGAACCAAAACCACAGCCAACTTTGTATTACGTCCTTCCAAGCTGTGCCTAAAAAAGATACCATGCATGACTACGTGTCTTCAATTTTTGGTATCCCCACTGGACTTCCAGCCCGGCCAGCAGTCATGATACTATAAGCGAGGCCGTGAGGTGACCAGCTCTCACGGTAGGCTCCCTGTGTTTATCCACACTAGAACCTTCTGTGGGCACGTGGCGGCCCGAGGGCATCCTGTGCCAGCACCAGAATCCAAGGATGATCGCCCAGTATCATCGTTACAGACCAACTACATTGCCGTCGAAGAACGGTCCCCCCTGAGAAGGGGCTTACTAAACTGCCGTCAGCTGGAACAGAACTGCGGCCTCCCAGTCAGGGTTGCTTCATGACTACCTTGCAACGTCAAGGCCACAACCTCACCTTATTGATTTCACTTTCGAGGCGCATTCCACAATTTTTTCGTTCCACTGGGGATTGTCCCAGCCCAAATCCACGAACAGAACCACGACCGATGGAAGTTCGTACAAGTGCTTTTGCATCCAGTTCGTCTTCAACAGCCCTCGAGGCGATTCTGGTTCTCCTGTGACCTGAAAAGATCAGGGTCCTGCATCTCCTCAAAGAATAGATCACCAAAGCCAACCACACCTTCGGCTTCGGTTTTGGGAATGCCTTCGCCGCATTCGAGAGTTGAAAGTTTAATGGCAGCCTTTCAGATCGACGATTCGTACTGAATGCATCCCATATGCTTCGATGAGTAGCATTGTTGATCACGTCCAAGCCCATGAGGATAATTAATTCCAATAACGGACCCGACAATTCTAATGGCAGATCACATATTTCCGCCATTCCGCGCCGAGCAAACTGCAAAATTCGAAGGTTTCTCACGATGTCGCAAGCGGTAAGACAGAAAATATATAACCATGAGGCAAATTCCGATCAATATAATGAGGCATCTAGCAAGTTCAAGAAGTTTTTATTTCACAGAATAATCAAAACATTCAACGTGCGCTCAAACACGCAACAAACAGTTTTCACGGTATGCTTCAACTCAAAACGAAGATCCGTTTTCACGATATCTTGTCAACGGTGCTCCGCATCTTCGTCTAATCCAACTAAAAGGAAGAAAGACAGCGTTGCAATAAAATGCAGAGGCAGAGAATGTAAGAGCTGGGTGCATATGTACTGTAGGCTATACAAAAAAGGTCAGTGTGCTCAAAATGACCGTCAATCCCCACTAAGTTTTTTAGCCAGCCCTGCGCACCACTTATAAAACGAAAACATCTGGTACTATTCAACCTAAAAACCCGTTTTTGAAATCACGCCAGCAAATAAGTTACTAAATACCTTCTTAAATCCGATATCCGGCGCGTATTCACGGAAACAACGACGGCACAAGAACAAGCCGTACTTTCGGATCAAACCGTGATGATTGAAGCAAACTCGGCTGAAATAAATGGATGTAGATAAGGCGGAATAGCTCACAGACGTTCAGAATTTTGCTTAAGAGAAAAATGCACGAAGTCCATCCTTCTTACCACTGCCTCGAGCCAGGACCGTATTTTCGTGGATGCGACCAATGCAGCGTAGCGTGACCCATCTTGATAAACTGATTTCTGACTCTCCGGTGAATTGATAAAATCAAAACGCTATTTCGATTAACTTATTTCTCCGAAACGTCTAAATGCCCTTTTGTGCAACTGCCTGAAAAATTTGGAAACGGTTTGGAATGGTCCTCGCACATTACTCAATGCAGGTGCGCAACTACTTATGACAAAATGCGCGGCGATGAATCACAATAGCTACACCACATTGGTAGGTTGTGTTAGGTACGAATTGCGTATACAGTAGAGCGTTTATTTAATATTGTCTCTGCTGCTGATCAATACTGGCCAGAATAAAATTCGTATTACGAAAAGCTGAATCTGAATCTCCTAGGTATCAGGCATTTGAGGTCCAGTGTGATGCACGCACAGTCTGCATCTGTGCCACCGTGGAGCCTTCCGTTTCAGTTTCGTCACATTCACATCGGATACCTGGGCCTCATGACCACCACTTGCCTCCCTACGAGCATTTGATTGATCCAAGCTGGCATGTTATCCGATGCCTACTGTACTTGCACTCTGACACAACCCGGAAGTCAAAAGCGAGTCGAACTCGCGTCGCCGGATGGTGTGCACTTTATCCATACTCGGCTGAATGAGAGAGTGCTTTGGTCAAGACACCTTCCTCGCCCAATGGCATCCATTGTAAGGCCCTCTTTGTCTGTCAAGGTCACACTCTGGCTGGTGGTCAGTCTCCTAATATGCTCACTCCCAGTGGTCAGTGCTGGGAGTGACCATTTCTTCCAGGACTAGGGAATACGACTAGCAGCGGACCATTCAGTCTCAGCCAGAGGTGCGATTGACTGCAAAATTCCAAGAATCCTAACCCGCCTGGTGAGCTCGATTTGCCGCCGGAAGTGTGTCCTCAATGCACTTACGAGCCCGCTTCCCGTACCCGTAGGTATCGAGTCACATCGGCATGTGATATGACTATCTAGTACGCAGGAACGGCTGATCAGGACCCCCAGGTATAGTTATGACGAGCGACGAGATTACCAGTGGAGCACAAATCCAGGCAGCACACCAATTCACTTACTTAGACCCAAGTAGTCCCTGCTGCCTGGTCGAGCATAACTGACAGTCGGACCAGGTTTCTGAAACAACGAATAAATTCTATGGCTAGAACAGCAATATTCGTGCAAGAGAAACCCGGTACGCTGGCAGTGAGCAGGGAGAATGGGCATCGCAGCCGACGTCACCCCGGCGAGGAATGAGGAATAGTTGGGCAGTTTGGGGCAGGGTTTGGGACGAGGGGGCGTGTATGGTTTATGTTTGGCTAGGGGCCGAAAGGTGTCGAGAAACAGACACTGTACACGAAGAGCCCGCAGGATCAACACCAACAACAGAAGGCGAAAACAGAGCTTTTTCATGCGGGCCCTCCAAAACGTAAACGCAGCAAGGCATTTCTCTTCCGTCTGCCCGTCGTCTAGCCTTTCGAACGTCCGGATCTGGACGATCGGGCGTTTTCCATCGACTCTCACCAACGAACGAGAATGTACATGTAAGGCGAAGGGCGACGCTAAAGCGTGCCCCTGTGTACATTGAGCTCGGAAGGTGAAGGAGGGAAGGGAGAGGCGGAATAGAGCCAGACTAAGTGAGCGCAGACACTTAAAAAATTGATTGTAAACCAATACCCGGTTTGCAAACCATGAAAACTGATTATGACGGCAATATTTGCAAACATAGGCGCCAGTACGTTTTCGGTTACATTTCATTGTGTCGGCCTCCCGGCCAGCCGTCCCCTCTGTAAGATTGTATAAATTGTATATTGGAGCGAGACAATCGAAGCCCCACCAATTATTTTAATAACTAACGGAGAGGCCAGCACCAGGAATACGCGTACTCAGGTAGCCAGGCCCGAGGGGGTCAGCTCAAAACTACACCATTCCTCCACTCATTTACACACAGTGCGTGACCAGCCCCCATGGCAAACAATGTGCCCGCCGTGACCGTATCGACGCCGTGCCCGAGGACACTGCGGCTACTGTAGTCAGCTACCAGCAGGGTCCCCCAGTCTCCCCGCAGTCAGCGTGCACTGCCACACACTTAGCGACCAGGGTGTACAGTCCACCGTCCCCATTCTCGCATCCTCAGTGATCCCTGCGCCCGTGGGCATGGTGATATACTGAAACCTGACTGACTCAGCTTCTGACGATGAGTCGCAGACCACTTGGCACTCCTCGAAAGCACTCGCTAATAGAGTGCCCCTGCTCACACTGTAAACGTTGAGTTGGTCGGTACTTGCAGCAGGCACGATACAGCCACTGGCACCTGTCAGAGGCCTTGGCTCGGGCTTGGAGATCTCATGCTCACGAACTGTCTGACCACTTCATGCAGCAATCTCTAAGACAAGGGCTTTTTCGTACAAAAAATAGGTGCACAAATGCAAAGAAGTTCGAGCAGTGAGCTTCGCAGTTTATGTCACAGTAAAGTGCCATTATGAAAGCGACAATATCCGATTTATGCCCCAGTTGCTTTACAGTACACTTGGACGCACTTATGTATATTTAAAATTAGCGCGCATTTGCTTGTTTTAACTCTTTATGACAACGAAAATCTTATTTTCTGAAAAAAGTGCGCGCGGACGGTTTGAAAGTCTTTCGCCCAGTTTTGCTAACTTTCGCCCAGTTTTGTTCTTTAAAGTTCGCAAATTTCGCTTTGTACTTTTGCATAGATCTAGACTATTAGTACTATTTATATCTACATCCATTGAGATTTATTTGGATCGTATATAATTATATCTTTGAGGAATTTAAATCATTCGTTCATTTAGAAAGCAAGAAGGTTAGACCAACGTTGCTTTCTGCTGCAGCTTCTTTTAGCCGCCCTGAATAGTACTTCTCCATTGTAGGAGAGCTTCATTGCGATAGTTCGTATTTTGATACTGTACGTGTCCGACTCAGTTCCGATGTGTACTGTGCAACGTAATTGCGAGATTACTGCATCAGTCGACGAAGAAAACCGTATCGAACGCAGGCCTGCCGTGTCGTAGTCTTGGTGATAAAGGTATGCTTTTACTCCTTTAGGAAAACAGGTATAAGTGAGGTTATCTGAAATATATGGGATGCGTCACGATTGTCTAAAAAGTTACGCATGGGGGGAAGACTGACTTAGATGGAAGGATTCCCGCCCGCGCAAACTCTTTTATTTTGTCAGCAGAATGGCGTAAAAGGCGTCTCCATTGAAGTACCACCTGACCATTCAAAAGAAGGAGATCCTATCGCAATGTTGTCGAATGAGGCAATCAGTGACGCACTTAGTTTCGAAGATGCACTCAAATTGAGAGCATCTTGTGACGATGGTTTTTTATTTTTTAATGCCCGCCTCATTCACCTCAATCAACCGCCTCGCTCATTGGGCCGATTACTTTCCAGGTCAAGGCGTGCCCTTCTTCGATCTTTGTTCATTGAAGGACTTCATTCTTTTCTGCGTGCCTGTCAGCGGGAGGAACGACCTTCAGCTGTTCTTTGACTTAAAGAAAGGCGTGGTGCATCGCTTTCTTATGGGCCACAGTTTCGTTAGTCTTATTACATTAGTTTTTAGAGCGTTTCCGGCTGCCAGGTTTGTTTTCCGAGTCGTGGTTTCAATCGTTGGTCCTGATAATAACTGAGGACTTAATTTTGATGCCTGCCTTGCGCTACAATTTTTCACCAATGGTTGTTTGGTCATCTGGAATGTGTGCTAGGTATCGGAGTTAAGAAACGAGAAGAAACTTCTCTCCCAGGCTGTACACCGACAAAGAAACAAGTATTTGATGGAAGGCGTTTGTACAATGGCAATGCGCTATTAGTCGTCGTTTTTCACACCATTTTAGGCTCCTTACTGCCGTCGATGATAATGCGTGTGCGAAAAAGAAAAGGAACGTTCGCGTTTTAGCCTTTTATGAGATCGTATTTCAAGTTCGAGCAACTCCAACCAACTAGTCTCTAGTGCACTGTATTGCTGTAGCTTTAATCCGGTTAGTCTTTCCGTTATAGTCTCAAGACACGTATGGCCGTCGCGTAGGTGGAATGAAGACTCGTGTCTTTCGTAAACTTGGAACAGATCGGATGATGGGTACTGTTACTGATTCGTCATCATCTCTCCTAATCCGGTTTTAATAGGTTATCAGGAAATATAATTTATTTGCCTCGTCAGCAGGTCTTTTCGTTATTTCTCATCATATCGTAAGTACCGAAACTGCGTAATTTTTAGGTGTTGGAGTGGGAAGTGCGGAGGCGTTGTTTTGGGAGGTGAAATCACTGATAACGTATCACGCGTCATATTCGTTTTCGTTGATTGAGTTGTTGTTTCGCAATTTAAAAATAAATTAGTTCTAATGGCCCGATTTCGGCACTCGAGGTCGTGTGGATATTTGAAAAGATACACATGGTCTGTTTTTTGTGCCATTATACAGTATATGAAAGGGGGACAATTCGCTTCGGAACAAATCATAACGAAGCGATTGAGATTTGTGTGTGTCGACAGTAGAGTGATTTTCGTCGGTCGTTTACCTTTCATACGCCACGGTTCTGGTTTTTCATTATTCTCTCTTACTATGTTAGTTTTAAGGTCGCGAGTATAATAATATCGTAAAATGGACAGTTTTTGACCGATGTTTATTTGACTGCCAGTCGTCGTTCTCTAATTGCGGGTTGCCAGAGATTAGGTATTTGTCGAGTTTGACTTCGAGTTTTTCCCCGGATGTGTAATTTTCATGTCCGGAAAAGTAAGTTTAGATTCTCCGGCTCGTGCGTCCTTGTGGTCCGCACATATTGGCCAGACGGGCTCTTGGGTAGTGGACGCGTGTGTTGTTGAATAATCTGATTTGCACAAATTGTGGATTGGCACGCTTTTTCGTGACCACGTGTTCTTCAGATGAGCTCGTGACGCTTTTCCTTTTTCGTTGTGCTCCGGCGAATAGACATGAACGCATTCGACTTATTAAATCGGCAAATTATTGAGTCTATTCGGGCGGTGCGAAGACGCTTATTGATCGGCTTTCTCGGAGCTGGTTTTTCGACCAACTACTGGGCTGGTCATTGATTTTTTGGAAATGAGGAGGTTTCTGTTGTGAATGAACATAGTTTTCGTCCTATCATTCGACGCCAGTAGGGTGAGTCTAGTTCGGATGGGTGCAAAGACTAGTTTGGGAGTCAGGACAATGCCTTTCATCGTTCGCTTGCAAAGCGACAAAAGACCCGTTGGTGCTGGTCGGACGACAGTACTATTGTGAGCGTTTTTCGTGTTATTTTTTGCTGGGGTTGCGTTGATTTCTTTAGTCCCGTTCGCATATTGAATCCTTACAGTTTTCGAGTCGATTGTGTTTATGATGGAAGATGGAGGGCGAGTTTGAAAATGTGACAACTCCAAGAATCGTTGTGAGTCAAGAGCCTGCAAATTGTCGTTGCTTTGTGAAAGCAGTTTGCCGACTGTGCTGCGCTAGCGTTCGTCACGTGAATGATATTGGCTTTGGCGCGCCTTTGTGTGAAACTTTCTTTGGATTGTGAGCTCGTTTGCATGACTGATCCCGTTGGCAGTTGATTGAGCGGATCCATATGGAATAGGTCGTCACATGTATCGGTTCATTTGCGTCGTTCTTCTCACCTGAAGACGATTGGGCGGAGAGAAGAGGGGCACCAAGTAGAAATTTCTAAATTCTGCGTCTCTGGCTGACTGATTTGGACTTTTTTGGTAGGCGTAGTATTCTTGACGAGTTGAAGAGTTGTTGATTTTCGATGAACTCGGCATCCGTCAGTTTTGTTGAAAATGTTGCCGTATTGGAGCATGTAAATGTTTTCAGGGTTGTTTCCAAAGAGTCCAGACGGGTCGGGTCTTAAAGACGTCGACGAATTAGTGAAGGACGCTCGGAAAAAAAGGCGGCGCGTCTGCTTCCGTTTATAACTAGTGTCGGAATAGGGGTGCCACGCAGGCCGTGGTATACGGGTAGGGCCGCGTGATTCCAAGTTGAGTCGGCTGACTGGCGACGATCAGGAAAGCGTGAAATTGAGGGCGAAACGGTGGCGCGTTTTGTGGGAAATCTGGGCTGATCGCAGACTGTTTGAGTCGTCGCGGGCACACAAATGAGAAAGTTATGGCGCTCGTCTCGCGCGTGCCACAACGAGTTTAACGACTAGGTTAGATTGTTTGAGCGGTGCTCAACGTTCCGACACCGACTCGGCGATGGTGTCGCTTCAATTAGCGAGAATCGTTGTCGAAGCTCTGTTGCGGGTAAACCGCCGAACGGCCATTCTGGACCGCGTTATGCATGGCTATCGGCTGGATTTTGATCGGTGTACCTCGTATGAGTGCGAACGTACTCGTGCTGTCTTTGGTCATTTAGATCGGTTGGTCAGCTCGTCGAGGGTGTGCTGCAAATGTTGAGTTTTTTGGAGGCGTTCTTCAGTGTGTGAAGAATCTGATTTGCCTGAGATGGCGAGGTCGCAATCTCAAGGTACAGCAACATTGACGCGCGTTTTTTGGCGGGGCGGTTATAATGGAGTGGTGATCGCGAGCTTCGACCAGGACCAGTTTCCGTAGCTAGGAATGGTTGATTTGAGCTTAGCTCCCAGCACCTATTGACACTCACTTCGCTTACACTGGTTTTACGAGTTGGCATTGAAAAATAAGGAAATTGGTGAAAAGCAATGTCGGGTTGTGTTCATTGCACACAGGATGTGTGTTTAGCCTTTGTTAGGCTTGATTGCTTTAACGCACTCTGACGTCAGGAAGGACCTTGCGGATAGGTGAAATGGGGAGTAGGATCGTTTAGACCAGTACAGAGTTGAGTTTGTGAAGTCGGTCATTTTTTAAAATAAAAACTTCACCTTTTTGAAGTGGAAAGTGGTTCGATGTTGTGCGGTCAGCGGGAGTGTTGCGAAAGAGGGTCGAGTGATGTATTCGGCACCCGTTTGGCGGCCAGTGGGTATAGTCGTAAATCATGCGGGCCAGAAGGTGTGGACGGCGCGATGTCGATTTGCGACTTGTCCTGACGCGATTTTGGGGGAGAGGGCAGGTTTGTTTCTCGGTCCATTTTCGAGGATAGGCGGGCGCGGGGAATGAAGACTCGTCAGCTGTTGCAGCCACTTAACCCAACTGCCTGACGGAATGTAACGGATTAGTGGTATTTACCTGTGCTAGAAAAATGCTGCGGGAATTCGACACCATTTCGTCCGTGTGTCTTATTGTATATGATGACTTGTTGCGCATTAAAATGGAGTGGTCTCAGTTTAGGTAGCTCGCGCCATCCATCACCAGCTTGCTACTTGGTCCTGCTCAGAACAGATTTCTAGCCGAGGGCTATTCGATGATGTAATCTCAGACCCAGGCAGAGTTCAGCTTGGGTGGCGAGTGTGCGACAGAGCAGTTCATGTGCCGAAGCTGCTCTGCGAAAGGATCAGGTTGCCTCCTTGATTCGTGAAGTGGGTTCTTGATCTCATTCTGCATGCTCGGTGCTCTTGGTTGGTCGTGCGCTCAGGCCTGTCACGCGGCTCATCGGCTCGGTAAGCTCGCACACTCGTGGGCAATTGGTGATTGTGTTGTGTCGGCATCTATTATCTCACTGGCGCGAAGCAGTACTGTGCAGTGCGCACTGGTGCCGTTTTATCGATATCCATTATTGATCTTGGCATTAATGCATAGCGAATGGGTTTCGTCGAGGCTCGGTTGGTGGCCTGGGCAGTCGGTGACAGTCTTTAGGCCGGTGGGGATTGCGTTAGCTATGTGTGCTAGCTGGAAAAAATTGCGATGGGACGCGCTGGTGTGTTGGTCGTACATAGCTTTTGACAAGGATTACATTCGCCATGACAACTAGTGCGAGGGTAAAAATAAGAAGTTGCACACGCGGCCCCAGCGGGCAACAAGATGGTACGGCGTGACATTTAATTTAGACAAGGCGGGCGAACAAGCTGAGTGGAGATTGAACGAGTGAATTGACGTGTTTATCTAATGGGCTTTTATTTTGTCTTTATTGATAGGTGCATTGAGTGCGGCGAGACGGTGGTCAGCGGTGCCAGTCGTTAGTGTCGCAAATTTGAACAACGCCGAGAAGCCATAAAATTTCGAGGACGGACGTGCAGACTGACCATACTTGAACTGGGTCGTTTGGAACCAACTGTCCAGCTTCAGCGGATCGCGAGAGAAGTCACGAAAAGGCCAGCCACTCTTCAGACGTCTGCCCTCGTGTCGTTCGAATTGGCAGCTGTAAACTCGCCCCGCCGGCTTAGAATTTCGACTGCTTATCGTCAGCAGGCGGTCTTATTTCGCCCCAGTCGCACGGCCGACCCATTGCTTATTTACTGGTTTCCAACTTGTTAGCGGCAGCCATCGGTCATTTCCTGTTGGATATTCTCAGTGGTAACGGTGATCTGAGTTAGAGGCCGTTGGGGCGAGCGCCGGTTCAACGATCTTGGTCGAGGCGTATATTGTCGTTCGGAAGTTTTTGACGATCCGCGACGAATTGTCCGAGCCAACAAAAGGCGTGGTGGACTGTGCGAAATTGGTTCGTAGATTGTACGATTTCGTTACGGAGAGTCAGTCATTCTTGGTGCCATTCCTGCAATTGCCAACCCAAGGTGGCCCATTGTCGAGCAAAGGAGTATGAGGGCGTAGAAAAAAGTTTTACGCAAGGGCGTCGACGTGATTTTTTACGACAGTTCATTGTATTATTACGACGTCGTATTTGCGACGAGTGCCAGTGCCAAACTGATCAGCAAAGTGGGGATTATTGCTAGACCTGTGCCGGTGTGTTAGCTCACTTCGTCGATCCAGGTAATTCCGTGCAAAGTGCTCAATCAATCGCGTTTGATCCATATTCTCACCCATTACTCTTGTGTGTCGGCCAAAGAAAGCGGCATTCTGGAAAGTGTCGGTCATTCCTTGGAAAGTTGGTAAGTCATTTGCCCTGTTCCCAATTGCCATCTCTGAAAAGTTGGGTTCGTTGTTTAGGATTGGACCATAGTGCGTGTTAGTGTCGAATTGGACTGGTTGTGGACGGGCATTAGTGTGAATTTGGTAAAGTTGCAATGACTCGGCAATCGTATTACGAGGTGTTGGGCGTCGCCGCTGTGGCAACGGACCAAGATATCAAGAAAGCGTAAGTGGAATTTTCGTTGATAGATGAGTGAAATTCCTTTGTGTAAGAGGCTAGGTTTTCAAGTGGCACGGATTGGGTTTGCTCCTATTTCTGACACGTTGTTCATATTTTTAGTCTGGTAGCACTACGAGGTGTTCCAAGCTAATATCATCCCGTCTCTAAGACCATGGGGCAAAGTAATTTCGAGAATTGGAATGTAGATATATAGCTTTCAAGAAAAATTTATCAGCTGCTTTGGTGGAATTTAGAAGCGCAAATGTCTTTTGATGTTAGTTTTTTAAAACTAACGTTCTAAAGAATGACAGGTGGTGTCTAATGTTGCCTTTAAGTGGGGCCTGTTGAGCAAAAATGTCTAGTGAAGGGTGGACTGGAGTTGCATGGCATGATAAGACGGGTGATAAAGGCAGAGAGGGTTTGGCGGCACCTTTGATAGGCTGGGAGTGGCACACCATATTAGTTCATGAGCTGCAGTGTAGCGCGTTTTTTCCCGGTAAATAGAGCGAGTCACGTTTTCTGGCTGAATAGGAGTGTTCGTAGGCAGAAAAAAAGACGTAGTAAAATTTCACACCTTTATTGGAATGGCCTTGAGACAGAATGCGCACTTGACCATGGAAATTCAGATAACGAGATGCGGACGGAACACGTGTAGTTGAGATTTTTATGAAGGGACGTGATTCATGTTTGCTGCTTGATGAGACTAATTTCGGAGGAAAAAAGGTTTTTATACGATTTTAGGTATCGCAAACTGGCCTTGCAATGGCATCCTGACAAGAATCCTCAAAATAAGGACGAGGCGGAGAAGAAATTCAAAGAGATAGCTGAAGCGTATGAAGTTTTGGCGGACAGTAAGTGCTTGGTGGGACTCGGGTTATTGTTGGGTGTAAAAGTGCCTGCACTTTTTAGAGAGCAAGCGGTCGTTGTACGATCGATTTGGCGAAGAAGGATTGAAGCCCGGAATGAATGCCAGTTCTTTCAATTCCGATCATCATGTATTTTCTGGATTTCACTTCCGTTCGCCCTTCGACGTATTCCGAGAGTTTTTCGGCGGGCGAGATCCTTTCGCTGAATTCTTCAATTCTCGCGACCCATTTACTTCGTTTCCATTTCGCACCGATCCGTTCGAAAATTTCTTCGGCGGACCTAACTTTGCTAGAAGTAAAATAAATCTGGAAAGGCTTGGCTTGCGTAAAGCTAAGACTTTTCTCTCTTTGCAGAACCGGGTGCTCGAGTACCGACCTGGGATCGAGAAACGAACGGGATGTCGGAGAATGCGTTTAATGGTCATTTCCACTTCGACCCCTTCCACGACTTGCACGAAAATGGGTCCGCAGCTGGCGACCGAGGGTATGGTTATGGCACTCAGTTTGGGCGGAGGCGCGTGGTGATCGTGCGTGTTGTGTTTCAGAGGCTTCTTGTCGACGACCAGTTTCAGTAGCAGTGGTGAACCCGGCAAGGCGGCCAGTGTTCGTAAGACATCAACAAGTACCAAAATTGTGGACGGGAAAAAAGTCATAACGAAAAAGTAAGTGCAGGTCATGGGTGGCAAGCCGAGGTCACCTTGGGTTTGTGTTTCAGGACGATAGAAAATGGTATGGAAACAGTGGAAGTATTGGAAGATGGCAAATTGATGTCACGAACCGTAAATGGTGTTCAACAACCAATAGCGGCTGGAGCTCAGTAGGCTCGATTTGTGTTTCCGTCCGATGGTAATGTCAAAAAGTTGTTTCTCGTCAGAAGTTCCCGGTTTTATATTTGTTTTTATTTTTGGACGGCCCATGGTCGATGTCTAGTTTTTTACAGTTTGGTTTTTTGATGGATTGTGATGGGTATGAGATTGTGAGTAGGAGTGTGAGTGATATTTTCGATGGTTTTTTACTAATGACCAGTCGCCTTGACTTAAGCGAATAACTGCCGGATAGCGAACGTTTTTCTACGTGTTGTGTTTTGTATGGCCCGCGTGCTGGTCTCCATTTGATGGTTTTTTAAGAAACGCTAGAGTCGTGTGTTGTGATTCTGAATGGCATCGATTATGTTCGAGAGTCTTGGTTTTGATAGCATTTTTGTGAATGGATTCCGCTGTCTCGGATTTTGCTTGTGCACCATGCAGTGTGGTTTTGGCCTTTTGAAAGGTTTTGTTTTTGAGGTAAATAATCTGAAATTTTGGGGAGCTGTGACAAGGCGGGCCGCGATCTTATGTCGCATCTGTCGATGGATAGGATCGTATTCATGCACTTGTACTATGCGAAATATGCGATTTCGAAGGGGTCAGACAATTTCGATGTCCATTTTTGATCCAGCATCAGCTAATCTGGAGGGGTTTTATAAGATGTACGCATCACTAAACTGAGGACAGTAATTGCATGAAATGGATCTCATCCACCCTGTGACTCGTTTGCACAAGCCAATGCGCCCCAGTCTGATGTATGCCCTACTTGTTTTGCACGGCCGGCGACAGCTGAAACAGTGCTTGGGTAGGGCTTGTACTGCAGGTGAAATTAGTTGCCAGGCCTGCCATGCCCGAGCCGATGTGCACAAAGGAGAGTACCCCTCGTTAGGACAGTGTGCTGCAAATAGAACCGTCCGAGGGCACAAAAGAACGCAAACGAGCGTGGCTTGTTTGCGAGCTTTTCTCGAAAATGAAGCCTCGATTGGCAGCCTGCTCTGACTTATTGAAGGAGTCGCATGTCGCTCGTGTTTGATCCAGATCAACACAGTGGCCATGCGATGCGTTCTGGTCCAGCTTGATTCACAGTTGAGCGGCTAATTGTTAGAGGAAGCTGGCACGGGATGCTCATGGGGGCAGGTCGAGATAACACGTATTTAACATGGTTGATTAGAAGCCTGAAGACGAGACTGAAGCCTGAAGACGTGGAGCGAAGGCTATAAAAACCCGGGTTAGTGAAGAGACGAGCTATACATATCATCGATCAAGAATGCTGGGGTGCACTGTGGCAAACCCGTCACCAATTCCCATGAGTTCTCTCAGTGCACTGCGTGTGGATACGATCACAGGCCGTCGTGCACCTTACCCCAATCAGATCGCACTTTCTAAAACTGTCAGACAAGCTGCAAGCTTGATGTTTGCGACAAGTTTTATTTGGTGACACGCCATGCTGGGCAAGAGGGACGATGCGACAATGTAAGATGCTGGGACTTGCAGTGTTCTGCGGGCGGGCTGCATCGCACCGAGACACGATCCGCAAACGGTGGATACTGTTTGTGGAAAGACGGACCTGTGTACAGTACTCTAGTCACGAAACTGATGATCAGACAAGGGCAGCAGCAGGGCAGTGGAAAAAGCAGCACACAAATCCATCGCAGATCAGAACTACCAAGTATGGCTATGCCAGAGGACATGACTTGGTGCAGGGCAATCCCTCACATCGAAGCCTACTCACGAACCTCGTTATGAGATGTTGAATCCCACTAGAATATTCTGCCAGCCTCCATCTTATTGGCTTCCGATGCCTCTAATTGAGAACGTAGGCGTGTTTGTATGCCAGCTTAAAATCCAATTTTTGCTCTCTCAACCCAAGATCCGTCTTGCCAGTTCTTTTCCACTCCTCGTCGACTTTATCAGAGTCCCAGCCTGCCCTGCAGCGCCTCGGTTTCGCGCCACGTTTTCAAGGCGCTTGCTATTTTTGTCGCCATGCACTCGGGCAAATATCAGAGATTGCGATGGGAATATTTTGAGAGTAAGTGTCTGTGTCAAGTTTGTTTTCAGTTTGCAAGATGCACGCACGTCTCGTGTTGTCCAGTGTGCGCGCGTTATCTTCTTGGAGGAGCTGAGGCGGCCCGGTTTGGCACGGCTTGCCGGGGTAATGACTGCGATCGTTCATAAAGTTCGACAATGCACGAGGCCACAACCGGTTGCCAGCTGCACCTCATGTGAAATGTAATGCGTTTCAGTCGCAGTTCGAACGAAGAAGCGAATCGCCGTCGAAGCACCCGTGTTTGCACTAACTCTCGTCGAGCCAGTTGAGGGACGCAGCAGTTGCCTGCTGCAACTGCTGGATGAGAGAGCC